>BSAI01000108.1:37047890-37210984 GCA_036245035.1 Adrianichthys oophorus
TTACTACCACACAACTTACTAATTCTGCTCAGCACCAGCACACACAGTGTATCTTGTTCAAACATATTCAAATGTTTGAAAATTGTTTATTTAAAGTGATATTTAAAATCCAATAAATCTAGAATTATTTATCCTTAGGCTGTAAGCTTAATCTATCTCTGCCATTAATGTGCAGGGGCATAAAAAGGTACCTGCAACCTTGCGAACAGGCAGAGATGCCTTACTGCTCTTAAACAAAAGAACCTTACAGAGGCTTGTATCATGTTCACAATGAGTCGATCTACAAGAGGCAGGAAGAGAGAAGAAATAAGGAAAAGAGAAGATCGGGTGGCATGAGAGAAGCCTGAGGACCTGAGTAGTAGCTCTCCTTTCTCTTGTCTTTCACTTAGGCATGTCTTGCTCTCTTTCAACCCCTTTCTTAGCTGCTGGCCTTACGTTCCTACACAAATTAATTAAACTGTAACCAGAACATTTGCTGAGTAATAAAGAAAGAGCAGCGTACAGAGTACAACTGGCTGATGAGATGAAATGTAAAGAAAACAAAGCTGCTTAAAACAAATCTAAAATCAGACATACCAAACATGTTAACCAAAATATTTTCAGATAATATAAAATGCATATATAAACCAGTGAAGAAAAGTTATACATTTTCTTACAAGTCTAACTCCACAAAAATGCCGTTATTTTTTGCCAAAAAAAACCCCATTGTGAAGGAGAAATATCAATAAATCCAATGAAAAGCCCATAACTCTGAATTTGCCACAGGGTACATTTTACTTAAAATGTAAGTGTCTGATTCACTAAAAAATATATATATATATTTTTTTCAGCGCATTAATTTTCCTAAAATAGTTTTATGAGTTATATAAATATTTTTTTTTATGATTGTGGTCCACAAAGGAAAACAATATATATATACAGGGCTCTAAATTAACTTTTTTGGGTAGTAGCCGGGGTGGCCAGTAACATCCAAAGTCTACCAGCCAAATCTGGACTCTACAAGTCAAACATTTCTCAGGAAAAAATCATTTGTGTATTTCAAAGTCAAACAGTTATTCTCATTATTTATAAAGTTTCAGTTAATGATCGTTCTCTAACAAAAACAAAGCACTACTAATACTTAAAACAAATCTAAAATCAGACATACCAAACATGTTAACCAAAATCTTTTCAGATAATATAAAATGCATATATAAACCAGTGAAGAAAAGTTATACATTTTCTTACAAGTCTAACTCCACAAAAATGACGTTATTTTTTGCCAAAAAAAAACCCCAAAACAAAACCTGTGTGTCGCTATGTCTACAGAATGGCACAAATTTATTCAAAATTTGGCTCTGAGTTGTAGGTGGACCTGTTGGCACAGAGTAGACCCCATCATCAATCTGTTTACATTCTCTCCTGCTAGCTTACAGACCCTTACAAGCCCAACATAACATTACAGGTGTAACAAAAATGGCGAGCAACATTGAATCTATCCAGTCACACAGCTTTGAGCCAGATGCTTGGACGAGGAGCATGATGACATACATGGATCCAGTCGTCTAGAAGTGGATGCATCAGAATGGAACGGAGCAGGAAACTTTTGGCCTGGCAATTGTAACACCTAAATCATTGCTACAAGCTATGCTTTTTGTCTGCCCACCTGAAATGCGACAATTTGAATAAATAAATATTCTGAAACGCAATATTATGCTTTTTTTCTTCCTCTATCATTAAAAAAATTCCACAAGAACATGTTAAAAACATCACAAACACATTTTATTTGGATAGGGTCCTTAGAGAACATTCTGTGAGGGAGCTCTAGCATAAACATGAAAGGTATCTTATTTTTTTAGCTCGATGTGGTGAGAGGCACTTTTGTAGCCTTGAGCCCCTTTTTTCAGCAGTGAGTCAATTTCAGGACCTCTTATTTTTTGCAGAAATAAAAGGCAGAGCAAAGGCGAAGGAAAGTCATTGCCTAATGCTGCTGCTTTGCAAAGGTTAATGATGAACAGAAGCAACACACGAGAGAAAAAATAAACAAGTGGCACGACAGTGCTGCGGAAATAAAGTCATTAAGTTCAATGCAAGACATGTGAGGGAATTTGTGTATGTGTGTAGAATATGACTGGGGTTGACTTAGCAATTACTTTTGAGGCAAGTGAGACCTGAGGTGCCCAATAAATGTAGTGTGACAACACCACGCATACACAGAGCCTCATTATCCTGAACTGCGCTCATTTCTCATTTCTTGTCACCCGTTTTGCTTTCATCTTCTCCTACGTTCTTAACTCTCTCCTTGTTTATATCTCTTATTCCGAGGGCTAGCTTCTAATCTCTTGTGCTCCTTGCAAAATATTTCTTGTATCACTTAACTAAGGAATTCAGAGGCTGTGATTTGGTTGGGTCAATTTGTTTACAAAACTTGTAGCCCGCTTGTGACCTTCTGTTCATTTTTGAGGGGAAACAAAGGTTTTAGACCAGAGAAAAATGTTTAATACTTATTAGCCTAAAAAACAAACTTATAGAAGAGGTTGGCAGAAAAATATGACTACATTTCAAATGTCATTGGGGTACTTGAATTATTTTCCTGAGCAGGTAGCAAGTCAAGCTTCAAAGAAAGAAAGAAATAATTATTATAAATTAATGTTTATTTTGCTTGTAGCTTGCCTCCTACAAGAAATTGACTACAAAAATTAATGATGACTCTAAATTTGTTTATCATAGTCTGTAAACTACAATGAGCTAAACTGAATCATTTGTTAGACGGAAAAGTTCTTCCGTCATTATTCTGGATTTTTTTATTAGTTGCTTGAGGGAAAGCCAGAAAAAGACAGACATGATACGAGTCCTCACAAGTTAACAGAATCTATTTTTATTCACATTTTCTGTATCGTTGTGTTTGTGTATGTTTGTCAATAATAAATAATGACTCCATGTGTGTGTGCATATCTTCGTGATCGTCTAATCGGTGTTACATTAAGCAGGACTGTTGTTGCTACTCAAGAAATGCAGTCTTGGGTATAAAAGCATATGCTCCAATGACAGCTGAATTTTTGCATTTCTCTCTTATTTAGTTACATCATGTGCTAGGTGACACAATATTAGGAGAAAGTATTTCCAGGGCATGAAGTTGATTGGAGACATCAGTGTATTTTCAGCAAGCAGGAATCTCATTCAATGGAAAACAATATGTACCAAAGGGCAATTGAGACATAATAACAAATAGAACAAATATAGAACCATTCACTAGGTGGATGGCTAAAATAAAGATAATTACAATTATTAATCATTCTAAAAATTGTTACAGTTTTATAGGCTAAATTCATAACAGCTGCAGCACCCTGCCACCTATACAGCTCCCTCTGGAGCGCCAGTCCCCATCCACAGCGACTAGGCAGCGCTAGCTAGCGAAGTGTGGCGCAGGCCTGATCGATCCACTACACTCCCTGGGTGCTAAGGAGGACCCTGCGCTGCCCGCCATCGCTGCAACTGGGACTTGCGGAAGAGCACCCTGGCAAATGCGCTGGCAGGGAAAGCAGAGCCGCGAGGGAACGATGGGAATAGAGTGTTTTAAAAATGCATTTGCCTTTTTCATTAGTTATCAGACATATCTGTTTGAGAAAGTGGGAAAACGTCAAGTTTTCACCAGATATTGTTCACATTCTTGGTTCAAAGCAGCTGATAAGAAAACTGATGGCACAGCATTCTGGATTAGACACTGCCCCGTCAACATCAGACTATCCCCACAGAAAATTGTTGCTTTGGTAATAATTCAAATAGTAATAATAATAATAATATTCTCTACATATCCATCTGTATAGAGGAAAAAAAAGTTTGCTAAACGTCACGAATTCAGATATTTACAAAAACAGCATATCAGGAGGTGGGAAATAAAAATAAACAGATATTTCAAGGAGCAGTTAAAAAAAATCGATAAAAAGAAGTATGTGATGTAAGCAAAAGATAAGCAGAAGCAGGAATGTGAAACTGGAACAGCAAACAGGAAGATGGAAGCACTAAGAGCAAATATTGAACATAAGTAGAGAATGAGGCCAAAAAAAAAGATTTGTAGAAATTTAAGCCTGTAAATATAGAAGAAACAAAGCAAGGGGAAAAGTACTGGAATAAGTAATAATAAGTGAAAGTCTACTCTACTGGTGTTTTTCATATGTATTTACACATTTTCCTTTTGCCCATGGATGAGCAGGTGAAGTGGCTAAAAACCAGGGGAACAAGCTAGTAAAGACTTGCACAGAACCCAAACTTTCCAAGTTTTAAATTGGGAGTCTCACTAGGAAAATCTAATTTGTATTTAATGATTTCTCTAGCTTCAAAATGCCAAGCCATGTCTAATAGATGAGATTTGGTCAAAGTTGCAAGTGTGTACATGTGTGCATGCGTGGTTGTGGGAACACTGTTGACAGTGTAATTTGATGAGAACTGACATGTAATTTATGAAGCACATTTTTGGGTAAATGTTTTTTCCTAGTCCTACTTTCTCTGTCATTTCAGACGGCTAATTGAATTTCCCTAACTTGCAAGGCAATAAATGAGGAGTAAACTGGTTAATGAAGGTCTTGTTGACTTTGTGCGTACTTGATCTCTGTGGTTTAAGTATGTGTGTACATATATGCCTGACAGTGGCTGGGACAGGCCTTGGAAACCCTGTGACCCTGAATGGGAAATAAAAAAATGGATGGACAATTCGCTGGTTTGCCTTTCAAGATGAAATGTCTAGTATTTTTCCTACATTTTGTTAAATACATTTCTCCTAAAAGTTTGACTTATATACAATTTAATCTGCTTTACCAAGTTCTGGTCTGCTGCAGGGCTGCACGGTGGCGCAGTGGTTAGCGCTCCTGCCTCACAGCAAGAAGGTTCCCGGTTCAAGTCCTGGCTGGGGGACCTTTCTGTGTGGAGTTTGCATGTTCTCCCCGTGCATGCGTGGGTTTTCTCCAGGTACTCCGGCTTCCTCCCACCGTCCAAAAACATGCTTCATAGGTTAATTGGTTACTCTAAATTGTCCCTAGGTGTGAATGTGAGTGTGTATGGGTGTGTGATTGTGGCCCCTGCGACAGACTGGCGACCAGTCCAGGGGTGTACCCTGCCTTCGCCCATGAGTAGCCGGGTTAGGCTCCGGCAACCCCGTGACCCCGAAAGGGATAAAGCGGATTGGAAAATGAATGAATGAATGAATGAATGGTCTGCTGCACTGACACCCATCAATTAGTAGCCACCTTTTGGTTCATTCTTTATTCAGTCAGAGACTATGGATTCAAGCACATAGGCACATGAGTACCCTCCAATAAAGCAGCACACACACAAGTTTCATACTTGATCTTTTGTTCTAACTTGTATCATTAAAAGTACTAATCAGTCAGACAAGTGGTGCCAAATAACGTGTATCAGCATTCCGATCCCTTTTAAAATGTCAAACCCTAAAAATATTATGGAGTCCGAGCTTGCGGACATCTTTAATACAGTAATATAAGTCAGTTTATACACACAGGTCTAGTAAATATTGTACTCGCCTGCCTCACTCTCATATCAATCATGTAAATTGCAAAGAGGTTCCTGTTTTTAAAGGCTTGTCCCCAAGGTGGGTTCCAATGTGCTGGTTCATGCAAAAACATTGTATATATGTGTGTATGTGCTTGTGTGTGTTCCTGTGCATCATTTGCTAACAGGAAAATGCACAATTGAAAGGAGGTCAATTACAGTAAGCTTGTTAGTTTAATGGTGAAAAGCTTTCATCTCCGTAGATGATAATGAGCATGGAGAGAGGAGCACACACACATTTACACATGCCTACTTTAGAGATTGATAGACTGAATCCTAAACTGGCACAAGACAACAGAAAGATTCTTCTTTTTCTTGTCTAGAGCAACCACCTTTGAGAAAATCTACTTAAACACTGAAGTAGTTTAACTACATGAAGCCACAGCAAAAATCTTTTGCTTTATTTTGGAAGTAAACCACATACAACCAAACTAATTCACAAGTCAGCAGAAAAAAATCAAACAAACATAAAACCAAGGATAGAGGAAATTACATTCAGGCTGATTCCAAACAGACCAAAGGTAAACAAATTTAAGGTGATCACATTCTTTCTGGGAATTGTGGGTAGTTTTTGAGCTCCCTAAAGCAAGACAGAAATTTCCCTTGTAAAATACAGATGCTAAAAGCCACTGTCATTCTTCTGATGAATGACTAATACTGAGCTAACATCTAATGGTGGAATCATGTGTTCTGAGGCTTCAAGGCTGTAGATTCAGTGTAAGACACTTACTAAGATTCCACTAATATTGATATGATTGTGCCATTTAGTCATACTTAATGAAAGGATTTGTTGTACTTTGAGTTCATTTCCTTCACTTTTTTTTATTTCAGAGATTATTTTTGTTCCAAAACTAAATGCACTATCTAGAAAATAACAATCCACCTATCCAAAGCCAGATCTAGGCATGGGCAAAGGGGGGCAATGGCCTCCTAAATGCATCAACTGTCCCTCTCTCAAATGGGATGGCCTGCAAAAATCCAAAATTAACTAAGAAATAAAAATGACCAAAAAAATACACAGAAAAACCGAAAACAAACACTCAGAATTCCCCACCAAAAAACAAAAACAAACAAAAAAACAAAAGATGAAAAAACATAGGAATGGACGAACAGACAGTCACAGAAATGGACAGACAGTCAGACAAAATCAGTTCAAATCAAATCAGTTTTCTGCTTGTGCCTGTACCAAGCCTGGCGAATGCAGAGGGTAGTGACAGTCAACATAAAACTTGTAAGGCATAGTTAGACTATAAATAGATGAAGTGATTTGATTATAGAATGGCGTTCTATACATTTTATGGGCTCAGATGGATTTGACACCCCAAACTTTCAGTAACCCCCCCCATTTTTCTACCTGCACCCCATTGTGGAGCTGGCTAAATCCGGGTGTGCTCCTATCTTTATCAATGCTGTCTCCTTGAGTTAGAGTCAGTAGTGAATAAAGATGCCATCATGACTTTACCTGGAGTGTTGAGCAGTCTGGACATGCGGCAGCTGTAGGCAATTTGCTGTTCACAGTATTCTGCACTGGTGGTGATGGCTGTCACCTAAAAACACAAGCAGGGGGATTTTCACGTCGTCTTTTTCACCTAGACAGATCTGTTTTGTAGACAACATGAAAAGAACAAAAACTAAACAACTAAATAAATAAAAAGAAAGCAAGAAACAAAACAAACACATTTGTTTAATTTTGCTTCCTTTAACTGTAGAGTCTGAAAAATGGAGCTTATACAAGATGGAAGAACATTTTAGCACAACACTGAAGTGTAATTGATACCATGTAATATTCTATAGCAAAAATGTACACATTGCAGTTTATGTTGTTCCTCCTTATGGGGGATTAAAACCAGTAAAGTTAAATTTGCTTCAGATTCTGAGTGACAACCACGATATATAACCTCTCACTAGAAAGATTAGGGTATTGACTTTGTAATATAGGAGAGCAGATTCAGTCAGTCTGAGCTTTATGTAGAAGGACCACAGTTCACAAGGCATGGAGACATAGGCTTAAATTCTCACTGCGCTGTGTTTTTTATGAAACATTTGTAGAATTGAAACTCCAGCAATCTCACACTGGGTGGAGGTTTTTAAAACAGCTGATAAACTCGGGCAAACATTGATATCATTTTTTACTGTGCACACAAGTACATGACCATACTGGAAGTCATTATATTTTTTTTCCTCACCCCTTCAAGTCCCAATTTAGCTTCCTCAGTATGAAAAACTACCCAAGAAATCTGGGCACTATGTGGGTGATTCTTGAAAAACGCTTCAAATGCTTTAGCATTGCTTGAATCATCAAATCTAAATTGGATCATAACAATCTAAATGTATTTGTACTGAGTTGGATTATAACACCTTTATTGATGTATCTTGGTTTTAAGTTTCTTGCTCTTTGTGTAAAATCTTTTTGACAACCTTGATTGTCTCAAGGAGATCTTGCACAGTAAGTGGCTGACTAAATATATTTTTGCCTCATAATGCAGCTCTTGAAAAAGCATCATATTATAGGTATATCTGCAGAAAGAAGCATCAATGTGTGTCTGACCTGTTCCATGGAAGCACTGTAGTTGACCTGCAGAACAGTGCGCCTCTCTCTACTGGAGCCGGTGATTGCTGTCTTTGGCGGAAGGTTGTTCACAACTGTTGTCCACACGTTATCTTCTGAGCATAAATAAAGTACAAAACATGTGTGAGTAAGTGTAGAAATGCTTTAGCACAGAAAGTAAAGAAAAACTATTTTTGGTCAGGTTTAATGCACTTTAGTTGTCACTGAATTACAATATAGGGTTTGAAGCGCGACAACAAATACACTTCAAGCACGAAACCTAGTAGGGTTGAATTGCTACCTTAAATTGATTTGTTATCATGCTGTTGTATTACCACAACTGTTTAGTTGTTATGTAAACAAACTGTTTCCTGTTTAATCTGAGTCACAGTCTCAGGGGTTTAATAGACTCTTGTGTGCTGTTATGTTACGGACCAGTCACTCAGACATTTCCTTGTTCATTTGAACTGTCATTCAGGGCATGTTTGTGTGTGAGTGTGTTCAGGTCTCTGAAGGGTGTGCATGTGTGTAGAGAAGGAAGGCTCTTAACATTTCTAAGGTGTGTGTGTGCCATTAAGCGTGACTAAAGGGCTAGCCAGTGGGGTGCAGTGACATTTCATTAAAAGTCTTGCCTCTGCTCCGCCTGCTTGTTCCACTGTTCCACACTATCTATTTATTCCACTGTGTGTGTTTGTGTGTGCCCAGAAGATTGCATGTGGGTAGTTGAATGACACAAGTGTCACTTGGAATGCACGAACACTCTAACATTTGCATAACAGCTTTGTTTTATATACATTCTTTGTGTCAGTGTTGATGTCTGAGCATCTGTTGGCTGCTCCCTAAATGTCAGTGGATGTGAGTTTGTTGCCATGGAAACCCAGGGGATTTTAGGTTAAGGCTGCTGCCTTCTGAGGTTAAGAATGAGTACAAAATTCTTTTTTTTTTCTTTTCACAGGTCATTGGTGTTATGCCGAGTAAGAAAATGGGTAAAAATAACTTCAAATAAAAAGAAAACAACAGAACATTGACAAGGATTACTGCAACACCCACCTGTCATATTACAATTGACTTTGAAGGGGCCAAGTGGTCCACTGCCATCAGGGTCAATCCAGTAAGAGTCAGAGGACTTGCCCATATGTTTGTAAGCCTCACATGAAGGCTCATAAACAGCTAAAGGATAAGACAAGAGAGGTAAACATAAGCCATTATGAAGGAGAAACATCAATAAATCCAATGAAAAGCCCATAATTCTGAATTTGCCACAGGGTACATTTTACTTAAAATTTAAGTGTCTGATTCACTAAAAAAAAATATACATATTTTTTTCAGCGCATTAATTTTCCTAAAAGAGTTTTATGAGTTATATATATTTTTTTTTTTTATGATTGTGGTCCACAAAGGAAAACAATATATTTATACAGGGCTCTAAATTAACTTTTTTGGGTACTAGCCGGGGTGGCCAGTAACATCCAAAGTCTACCAGCCAAATCTGGACTCTACAAGTCAAACATTTCTCAGGAAAAAACAATTTGTGTATTTCAAAGTCAAACAGTTATTCTCATTATTTATAAAGTTTCAGTTAATGATTTCTCTCTAACAAAAACAAAGCACTACTAATACTTAAAACTGTAGTCTTATGTCAGGTTTTATAACGTTACAGCAATGTAAGTGTATTTTAACAAAATACACTTCTGATCTCTGAACTTTTTATAAATACATAACTTTCCAAAGCACTGACTTGATCTACAAACATTACACAGCAAAGCGTAGGGAAAGTAATACTTTTCGACCAATATGTACTGTTTATTCTTTTTCTTTTTGTGAGTCAATCCTGATATATCGGGATATAAATATTGGGCACAAAGCAGACCTGCTGGGTGCTCAAGTTGTGAGTGTGATTGCTTACAGTCTAATTTTTAAAAGATGTTCTAAAGATAAAAAAAAAAAAAGATTTTTGATTGAACTTTTCATAGAAGCGTTTTGCATTCAATAAAAAAAAAATAAGACCACCTTTTTGAATGCAATACGCTTCCATACAGATTAAAACTAGTGATAAGTAAAAAAAATAAAACAATTACTTAATTTTTTTAAATGTCATGAATAGAAAAACCTGCATATGTTATATTGAAAAATGTGCAACGTTTTGCCTTATTGAGTGTGTTCTTACAGATCAGTGTGTTGTAGTTGTGAATCTTAGTCAGTTCAAATAGTAACAATGACATGGAGCAACAAGTGAGTGTGTGTTTGTGTTGGCTGAGATCAGTGTGAGCAAATGCTAGAAATTCCCAGCACACCTGAATGCAGCAATAGCGAGCTCTTAAAAACTCTTTTAAGAGAAAGCTTGAACTCAACTAAAGTGCATAAGTATGGAAATTCCATGCAGCCACTGAATGCACCAGCTTCTGCTGCAAATGTGAAGATTAATTCTGCGCAATAAAGACAGAAAAAATGCTTGAATGCTTGAGGATGGATGTTTGTGGTAGTCAAGTGGAGCGGGAAAGCAGACACCTAAAAGTCATGGTTGTGAGTTTGAGCCCCAATGTCTCACCTGCCAAAGTGGCTAGTGGAATAGATTTTCTACCCGCCAAATAAAAGTCTTACCCACATTTTGGGGGTTGGGGGTTGTTAATTTAGAACCCTGTATATATACAACATGTACCCAGAATTGCAAAGGGGTGGTTTCCAGCCAAAGCTTGAACCAATTATTCATCTTAACTTTATTCTGTTTCTATTCTTTATTACAATCTTTATTACAATCTTAACTTTAGCAACCCATTGCAGATTGTCATATATATATTGCTACATTTCTTGTCTTTTCTTGTAAGTATATTGATTCTTTTGTGTGAAAAGTTTTGGGGTTGATTCATAATTTAAACCAGAGTCTGACAGTGAAATGACAGCAGATTGATTAGAGTAAGATTCATTCATTCATTCATTTTCCAAGCCGTTTTATCCCTTTCGGGGTCACGGGGTTGCCGGAGCCTAACCCGGCTACTCATGGGCGAAGGCAGGGGACACCCCTGGACTGGTCGCCAGTCTGTCGCAGGGGGATTAGAGTAAGATGGTGGTGCAAATCATGAATATTGTTTGGCTGAATATAAGATCCTCAGACCTTTTAAAAGGTGCTAAAATCCCCAAAAGACAACGAAGATTAGTGGCAAACGATCCATTCCCACCTCTGCCCAATTCATCAGGGCAGCACTCAGACGAGCACACTGTCAGGTCAGCTAGGAGTCAGGCAAGCATGGAATTCTCTGGAAAACTGCAACCCCAAGCACCAGAAAATACAAGTACAAGATGCATTGAAAAATAAAACCTGTCCAACTTCAAATACACAGCGTAGCATGGGTCTGTGCATATGTTCACATGATTTAGGCGATACATTAACAGTGGCAGAGTTTTGTACTTGTAGTAATTCTTGTGTAGTAATCGCTACACATATTTAACAAGGTACCTGCAGTTTGTTTGCAAAAACATATTCTGAATCCGACCAAAAAGTCTACAAGTTTATTTTTGGTAAGAAATTTGACATTGTAGAATGGGGACTGAATGGAAACTAGTCTCATCTTCAACCACCTTCAAGCCATCATTGCAAGAACTGCATTTTTTTTCATTCAAGACTACATTTTTTCATGTAATTACTAAAACCAATTTTTTCAATTATTTTTATTTTTTTGAGAAAAAAAAACAAACAAAAAACGCTTCCACGTCTCTTTTTGGATATTAAAGCCAAGTTGCAAGACTTAGGTCGCAAGTCACAATGAGTGGTCTATTTTCACAAGTGTCACAGTGGTGTTACAACACACCCAGAAGGAACATGCCAGGTAATGGGCATTTGCTGTTTTTATCTGTAGCATCCATTCAGTTTTCTTGAGTGTGTTTTTTTGTGTGTGCTTGCAATATTTTTTAGCTACTGATGTTTTATTTTGCTCCTTTCCACTATACTGCACAGGGTTTCTGTTATCAGTTATCACAGTGACTCTGTTACTTCAGTGTTTTGTAAGCCATTATTTTAAGTTATTCTTCAGTAGATCATTTTTTATGTATCTTTGTACCAGTAATAGTTTAGTTCATTTTTTATTTGCAGTTATGCATTTCAGTTCAGTCAATAAACTGTTAGGGTTTCCATAATCAAGTCTTTAGATCACATGTGGTTGGGTCTTTTTCCTTCCTTGTATGCGCACCTACATTTGAGTTGTTGATCACTCCACACATTAATGTTAGTCATCACTCACATTGAATTCAAACTCTTTGTATCCTTCACGTTTCCAATTGTTTCAGATCACACAACATTTTATGAGCTATTACTTTTTTCCTGCAAGTTTTATTTCTGTGCCCTCTGTGCGTGAACAGTACATGATACTTTACGATGGAGTTTTAATGGATCCTGTAGATGTGAAAAGTCCTCACATTTTTTCTTTGCATCAATACATTCTTATCTTTTAATTTAAAATTAGTAGAACTTCATCAAGTATTAAAAACATGTTCAATCACTTTTCATTTCTAATGGTTGCAACAGCCACTCTATGTCACATCTGTTCATTGCGTGTCAAGAAGAAATGACTTGTCCCGCACACTGTTGCAATTTATGCCACAACATGTTGATGTTAGGTTTGTGTTGATCTCCAAACTGAAAGGCTGTGATGTGACAGATGGAAGAATTGCTCTTCAAAGAGAAATGAAAATGTAACTTGGGGCAAAACTTTCTTGAGTGACACGAGAGCCTTAAAAAGGAGTTTTGAAAGAAACTCTCCCTTTGTTTGGTTTGTCATGTCTTCTATTTCTCTTAACCACTTGTTTGTTTTCTGACAGCTGGATCATTGGTTGTTTTTGTTTTGGATTTTTCACCAGTGATCTCACTATTTTCACAGCTAAAATGGCTGGTGTCGTAAAGTTAACTTTCTAAGACAGAAACATTGAAAACAGCTTCAGAAAATTACATTTATAGATATTTTTGGAGCAACTTACCATCAAAGTCAAAGCTTGGCAAATCAATGATACATGTTCAGTTTGATGACATTTATGACCCAAAGTACATTTGTGAATTGAAACAGGTTATACAGGGATAGACTTTTAAAAAAATATCCAGCTTAATTAAAGTACATCTGCCATCTACTAACCCTGTTTGTCCAACAAGGTGAACGACTGATGTAAGCACTGTGAGTGGTACCAGCTAGCCAAAGTAACTGACCTGCAGCCCTATGGGCCACTTTTTGGCATCTTGACCAAATAAAATTGTAGACATAGATTGGACTTATTTTGGAAACCGCTGGTAGTGTTTATGAGAATTTCCTCATGACGACAGATGTGTTTAGTAAAAAACTAGGGATGTTGACGCGTTCATATATATTAATCCTGATTAATTTCACTCTGTGACACAACTGTCTTCTGCCAGTTCAGGCTTTTGCGGCTTGCATCAAATTCTGAAAAAGCACACTTCATTGGGCACAATCCCGCTAAAAACATGGTCACTTACAAAATAAATAAATATTCAATTAATCTTTTTAACTTTATTCTTGCCATTTTTTTTTAGGTTCAGAATGATTTTCACAAAAAGGCAGACAATTTGATATGTAATGCGGCCCGTTGTCACGGTAACACAGTGTGTCGCTGCATCGGCAGACCTCAACCACAGCGGTAAAGAAAACTGATTTATCAAATCAAATCAAACTTTATTTGTATAGCACTTTTCATATGAAGCATAACACAAAGTGCTTTACATTAAAATAAAACAGATTAAAAAACAAGCACAACCATAAAAATGTAGCCCCCCCCCACCCCACCCCCAACACACACATGCAATCCACCCAACCCCTTTCATAACTCCCACCCCCTTAACTGATGGAACCCATTGGGAAACAGGCTGAGCACGTTGGGACCTCTTCCTCCGAGGACAACCACATAGCCAGTCTATGCAGCATCACAGGCGAGGACCCAGCCCCACCACAGCAAGGTAGCGAGGCAGGTCCCCATCTAGAGCTGCAACAGCTGAACCGTATCTGACCCAGAGGGAGAGGACCCAGCCGAGGAGGCACTGGATTTAAAAATAACAAAATATAAATCCAAAATTAAAATGGAACATTTGATAAAAGCAACAAGCAATAAAACATGAGAATAAAAAATATTCAAATAAGCTATAAATAATCCGACGTAAAATCATAAAACATGATAAAAATAATAAAAACAGGATAAATTAACATGATAAAAACTAACTAAAAGCTAATTTAAAAAGATAGGTCTTGAGCCTTTTCTTAAAAACCTCTATGTTCTCTGCGGTCCTCAGGTCCTCCGGCAGACTGTTCCATAGACGGGGGGCCATAGTATTGAAAAGATGCCTCTCTATAGTTTTTGGTTTTCACAGTTGGAATGATTAGTAGACCAGTGCCAGAGGATCTCAGGGTCCGCGAGGGTTCATATTTAACTAAAAGATCAGATAAATAAGAAGGCGCAAGACCGTTCAGACATTTAAAAACCATTAAAAGTATCTTAAAATCAATCCTGAAGCAGATGGGGAGCCAATGCAGGGATTTTAAAATCGGGGTGATGTGAGCTCGCCTTCTGGTCTTGGTGAGAACTCTTGCAGCAGAATTTTGGAGAAGCTGAAGGTTCTTAATGCTATTTTTTGGAAGACCTGCTAGAAGGGCATTACAGTAATCAACTCTACTAATTATAAAAGCATGCATCAGCGTCTCCATATTAGCAAGAGAGAGAATTGGGCGGACCCTAGCCAAATTTCTAAGATGATAAAAACCAGTTTTTATCACCTGCTTGATATGTGGGATAAATGTGCTTTATGTGCTGATCATCACGATAGGTTCAATAAAGCATCTGTTCAGAGAGAAAGTTCACCTCTTACCACTTGTTTTTGTCCAGTTCAAGAAGTAAAAGTTTGTTTTGAAGAAACCTTCACATATGGAACATTGTGACCTGAACTTCTTTCGGAACACCCAGCAGCCAATCAGAATAAAGTATTAACCAGGACCATTTAAAGCGCAGATAGACAATGTTCACTTCTTATGGCTGTATTTCAGTATCTTTGTTTTCTTGGAGTAATACTGCACACATTAAAGTCTTTACAATTCTAATTATCTTACTGTTACTGTATCTTACTGTTTTGTGCACACAAATTAAACTTCTGAGTTTAAACTTTTTACATTTAAACATTTCAGACAATAGAAATGAATGAAACATTTTATCTCTGGCCTTTTTTTTTTTGGTTCAAAATCTGCATATTGTCAAATAAAAATTACCTCGTAAAACATTGTGAATAATCTGATTTTTTTTTTTTCATTGATTAACAGCTCTAGTAAAAACACTCCTGCCATTGCCACCCGTGACTATGGTGCCTTAACTGCCTTAACCTGCACAGGTGTTAGTCACAGAATGGTTTTAAAAGTCTGGGGTGCCAGTCTGTATATACTTGGACCAGGATCAGAGCTTTGAAGGTGTTATTCCAAAATTTTGAGGTCCTTGTATGCCTTTGAGAAATTGCAAACCACTTCCATGCAGCTGGTGATGGGCAGTGTGAGCGGTTTAACTGCACCCTGAGTGACTTGCTGCATACCTTGCCATACTCCCACAAGTGTCAGGAACTGGAGGTGTAGGATGCAATATGCAGGAGACCGAACTTGGTAACAGAAACTAAAACATTTAATAAATAAACTTAAAAATGACAAAACCATAGGAGCAACAGAGGAGTGACAAAACAAAGCAGATGACCTGATAAGGTGGAATTGAAAAACAGACACTTAAATACACTGAGGGTAATTGACAGAAATTAAAACAACTGTGTATGATCAACATCAACCTGGAGTGACTGATAGGGGAACAACTCAAAACATGACCATGAACTATAACATAACCGACAATAACCAAACCAAAGTTCACAATCCTCACAGCAAGTGATATTGGCACTCATGCCTACCACAACTCCTGTGTGCTAACAACACAAACCTGCATTAGTCACATTATGTTTTGTTTAAGAAAGAAACAACACTCCCAGTCAAGTTCCTATTGGGTCGAGTACAAAAGCCTGTTGTTTGGACAATGCATGAGTGGATTCTGGATCATTAGAAGCGGGTTCACGTTGCCTATAAGGGGACTAACAGTCAGTTACAGGAAGCAGCAAGACGACGGAAACAGCTCCATTGCCAAAATCTGCAAAAGGACTCTTTGGCTGAAGGGCAGTTAGTTTTTGCCATGGATATTGGTGTTCAATAAATACGAACAAAATACAAGATAAGTGGAGTCGATTGGTGTATAGTGAGGTGAAGGCACTCAAGGAAGGAGGGGAGTGGTGTATGCCGTTGCCCCAGTAGAAGATTCAACAAGAAAGAGGCCGCTACACCACTCAATGTTGAAGCAGTTGGCTGGAGACTCTCCCCTTTTGGCTTTTGTCGACGTTTCAGCCCACGCTCCGCAAACAAAGCAATCTTCAGTAAAGAAAGACTCTTGGGTGGATGGTGGCTGGTTTGTCCAGGAGCCACTGACTACTTAGAGCATGTCACCTGGCGTTGGAAACCAGGGAAGAATGAGGTGCGTAACATTGTCAATAGATCTCCGATCTCAGATCTCTCTGAGCCAATTGCACTCCCAGAGGACCAAACGTCCACAGGAGCAGTTGTAGTGAACCTGAGATGGTGTACGTTGGACATACTGGTCCGCAGCTGGGTTTCACTCAAACTTACACCAGCTACCTCACTCCATAAGGGAGTAAGTCCGTACTCCAATTTTCAATGCAGTTGTGGCTGTTTTCAGGCCATGAGGGTAGTCTTCCCTCATGCACAGGTGGAACATGCAAACTCCACACAGAAAGGTCCCAGTTGGAATTTGAAACAAGGCATTCTTCCTGTAAGGTATAAGTGTTAACCACTACCATACAGCCCTTAAGTGGAGTACAAGTCACATAACTGGTATAAAAATGACTCAAGAAAGGTGAATATTGTTCAAAATGGTGTAAAAAAATTAAGTAACAAAATGTGCAATTAAAAACAATAAAACGAAACATCCCAAGACATGGCAGGTGCAACTAATGTTGTGCTAAAAACTCATAATAGAGCAAGAAACAAAGGGAATACCTCTGTAATGGTGTTGATAGTGACTAGCATCTTTTTTGACTTCCTGTTGGAGGCTATTTTAAAATTAAAAATAAATGTAACTGGAACAGGGTCAGTTTAGATGGCTAACATGTGTTGCTAAAGAAGATGCAATTCATTCCTTTATACTGAGGTCCAAATTCACTTCTAAATACACAAATGGACTCTAATGCCTTTTGGTTTGTCTTTTACTGTATATTAAATTATTGCATTAATCTTTGAAAACTATAGTTTCTGCAAATTTTGGTAAAAAAATAGTTTTATTATGCCTTTAAAAGATGTCACTGTCGGGGTCAAGGATACAACCGTGGAGCATAAATATTAAGGAGAGCTTCAACATCTACAGCCAAGAAGTACTTCAACAAGCTATTTCTCTCACTGGAAAACGAATCCCTTTTATTGTATGCATTTCTCTTTTTTCAAGGAAAGCATGATATTTCACGGATATGTCTTGTTTCTAAGCCACATGATAAATCCATGGCCAGCAACTGGCCACTAACCAGCTCCATCAGGCCAACTGTTAGAAGTTTCATGGCTAGGCAGCGGATTTAAATGAACACAAGAAAATTTCTCATCCAATCCATCTGCCCACATTTTATTGGCTGGTCCTCAGATTTACCCTTACTTTGTCTTTTTTTTTTTTACTTGAGCATGTCTTTAAAATCACATGCATGTTATTAAATAAAGCATAAGCATTCATTTAAAGATCTAAGTATTATTGGCCATAAAAGCAGCGAATTACGAGAAAACACAATGCCTTAACAGTACTGTCTTGCTTCTTGTATTTTCACTATGCGTTTATTGTCTTTTATATATTTGTTTTCAGCTCATCTATTGATGTGCAGAAGAATTAATCATTTGAATCCCTTTTTTATTAAATCTAATTTGTCAGACTTCTTTGGCACAAACTCTTATTTTTTAAACCCGCCATGTTGCTTGTGCTTCTTCAATTTTTCTCTTTTAAACTGGAGCAACATTTGTGACTTGTGGGAGGAGAGATGACATTCTCAAACTTTTAAGCCTTAAAAAAGATTACACTGACTCTCTTCCTTTTTTTGTGCTGGTGCTTTGGGAGCCGGATTCCTTTTTCTCTGACGGGAACAAAACACAGTGTGAGAGGACAAGCCTGGTGTTTGAACACTTCAAAAGTTCAACTGTCTATTCACAGAGAATTGTGAAGGCTTAATCAATCAAAGGCAAAGAGCAGAAGGCCAAATCAAATGTGAACACACAAGAGAGACATAGTAGTGGCGCTGAAGAGATGAGGAAAAAAAAACAATAATAAAAGGAGTTTCTCACACATTCACAAACTTACAAGTGTGACAGGTCGCTCCACTGTACCCTGTTCCATCACAGGTACAACTGAAACTCTCCCAGGTCTGCTTACACCGACCTCCATGTTCACAGTGATTAGGCATGCATCTGTAGAAGAGGACATTTTACTTAGATTTCAAACAAAGCATTTACCATAGAACTGTTCTATACAGCATTCACATTTTATGAGTCATCAGGTGATATTCATTTCAAAAAGTCCCACAGCTGTAAACCTGGAGCTTTTTTTTTTTTTTTTACATCGCCATGTATCTTTTGCTAGGTCATCATTGTAAATAAGAAAATTTCCCCAACTGAGCCTACTGGTAAAAAAAAGGTTAAATACGGTAAAAAAGTTTCTCGTTTTAAGTAAACAAAAAACACATTTGATAGCAATTAGTTCTTGTTAGTTCTAAAATACACTTTGATCAGTTTGAATCAACAACATATAGTGTAATGTGTTCACACCAACCTCAGAAATGTGCTTTCAAGTGACCACTTTCAATGAAACAGCAATGTAAAAGTGTGTATATGCTGGTTTTAGGATTCAAATCTCTCACTTTCACACGTCGCTACACAAAATTAAAGTCCTTTTTCAGGCTCTGTGTTAAACAGGGTGTCATTGCACAAGCGATTAAAGTTAAACCAGTTGAAGGGGAAGCCTCCAAAGTCTCAAAGGGACTATAATTGTTTGTTTGTTCACTTTTCAGCTTATCCCGTCAGGGGTTGCCACAGCGAATCAGCTTTCACTGTTTTACACCAGTGGTTTGGCAGAGAGTTTCTATGCCGGATCCCCTTCCTGACCCAACCCCATATTTTCAAAGCACAGGGGGACCCAGTCAGGCAGGAGTGTCAAGTGTCTTGCCTAAGGATGCACTGGCTTAAGCTCAGTGGGAAGCGAACCCAGGTTTCCTGAGTGTGGAATTGCCAAACATTTGGTTACATTTTTGAAATGTATTACTATTATTTTTCCTGACTTTTTTCTTTAAAGATCAAAGGGAGACTTATTTTGTTAGTTTTTATTTTATAAATAGTGTTGCTTAGATCATTAAACAGATTATTATCAATGAATGAATGAATCAAACTCTATTTATAGCACTTTACAACTCCTTCACGGTCCCAAAGGGCTTCACAAAAAAAGACAAAAGAAGTTTAAAATCAAACAAATAAAAAAAAAAAGCATAAAATCACTAAAAGCAATTAGCAATACAATATGTAAAAGACAAATAAGATCTAATAAAACAAATTAAAGAAAATAAAATGCCACAGACTGCTAAGTATTAAAAGCCATTCCAAAAAGGTAAATTTTTAGTTAAAATTTAAATCTCGTAAGGTCTGGCATTTTGCGCAGTTCTGGGGGAACTTTAGTCCATGATTGAGGGGTGGCAATGAAAAAAGCACCCTAGTGTTTCTGTTGTGACCCGAGCATACGAAGCAAATGTTGGTTGGCAGGCCTTAAAACTCTAGAATGGCAAAAAGCTCTGTTAAGTTAACTGGGTCAAGACTATGAAGAGATTTTAAAACAAACAGTGCAAGTTTAAACTTAATTTTAAAATTACAAGGTAGTATAAAACAATTACCAGTAAAGTATTTATTGCTGTGAAGATCCCAAAAAGGGTTATTAATATTTGGTTATGTGCAACTTTCTGGAAAACCATAAATGTCTACGTTTATACTAGGACTGTCAATGTTAACGCACCAATGTACGCAGTTAAAAAAAAATAAAAATAATAACGTGCCAACATTAATTAAAGCAGATTAATTACACATAAGAAGCAACTGTCTTCCGCTTGCCTCAGATGGTTCAGGCTTCCATGGCGTGCGTTAATTTCTGACAAAAATACACACTTTGTCGGGCACTATCCCGCTTTTAACATAGTCACTTACAAAAGAAATAAATATTCAATCAATTTTTAGTACTTTTTTTTTGCTATTTTTACGGTTTAGACTGCTTTCTCACAAAAAAGCAAACTACTTGATTGGTGGTGCGGCCTGTTGTCACAAAAACATGAGAATGCATCTTTGACCTTGACTGCAGCGGCAAAGGAAAGCGATATATATGCTGAATGTCACAATAGGTTCAGTAAAGGATCAGTTAAGAGAGAAAGTTCATCTCTCACCAATTTTTTTTGTCCAGAAGATGAACCAAAAAAGTTGTTTTAAAGAAGTCTACGCAGTGACTCAGAATATTTGGGCTATGTGACCGGAACTTCTTTTTTAGACGCACGTCAAAACTCAGCAGCCAATCAGATTTGAGTATTCAACCAGGCCATTTAAAGTGTAGAAACCTAATGTTAGTTTCTTATGGCTGTATATCAGCATCTCTTTTTTTAAGTAATACTGCAGACATAAAAGTTTTTACAGTTCTGCTTATCTTACTGTTGCTGTGTTTTGTGCACACAAATTACATTTCTGGGATATCTGAGTTGACTCTTTACAAATTAAGACATTTCAGAAACTTCAAATTAAGGAAAATTGTTCTCTCTGGCCATTTTTTTTGGTTCAAAAGTGCATATTGTCGATTAAAATTTTCCTAGTAAAGCATTGTAATTAATTAGATTAATCACAATCCAAAGGGGGGTTAATCTGAATATTTTTTCAATCGATTTATAGCACCAGTTTAGACTATCCTGCGATGTTATACTTTTTCTGTTAACTTACAAACTGACCCCGGCCTCACTTCAGAGAGGAAAAGTCATGTAGCCCTCACAAGAAAAAGTTTGGGGACCCCTGATTGAAAGGAAGAAAAACTGGGAAAGTAAACAAACCCAGAGAATTCAAAAGTTTTGTTATTCAATCATTTTAGCAGTCCTGGTGGAAATGGATCCTGAGGTCCTTGTGCAAACGTCTTTATGCACAAATGGTATAATTAAAATATCCAGAACTGCTGTTTGTGAATGAGGCATTTTTGAAGATGAACCGAAAGCCCAGCTGAGTCGAAAGAAAAACAAACAGTGGCGCCTAAGAGCTGCAGGGATCCTTTTATAAAGCTGACTTCCAAAAACATGCTGAGAATCAGGCCGTTAAATAGTACAGATGTGTTCCATCTCTGTGGCTAGACAAGAGGATAACTGTGATGATACCTTCTCTAATGATGACAATAAAAGGAAATCTGGAGGAGCTTCTTAAGCTGCAGAACATACTCACAGCTTTGTCGTGACTGTGTGTGCAACAATCACAAGAAGACTGTTTCACCCCCAATGACATTCAACATCAAAATACCATCTTAAGATCTATAAGATGCAATATCTTTGTGCTTTCACGGTGAGATGAAATTGACCAGCACCAGCTGACATACCAGACATTATTCTCAACAGGCTGTGTGCACTGAACGAAGCTATTCACACTTTTTCAAGGTTTGTATGAGGCAAAAGAGAGTATGCAAGGATTTGTACAATATCTAAGTGGTAATATGCCTTCACTGAATGTGTTGGTACAACACCTTACAGTGAGAAAAAAAGGAAAGTTGCATGGACTGCGCCATGCATGTTTACAGGAAGGAATGTCTTTGTTTTATTTTGGTGGTCTTTGTTGCTTCTCTTATCTCAGCCTAAGCAGAAGCCCACAATGGAAAGATATTGATCAAAAGGAGCTCAGACAGGGCTATTGAACCGCCTTCAAAGACGTTCTGATTAGTTAGATGGTAATACCTCTCACATTCATCTTCCACAGCAGCGCAAGGCCCACATCAGGTACTTCAGGGATATAAATCATATAAAGGAATAAAGTTGAGCAATACTGGATGTGATGATGCAATGCAATCTTCAGAATTTTTTTAGAAACTCTGCCAAAAATCTGATTTGATTTAGGCTGCTGGCGTGAATGTCCTTTTAGTTCTGCAGGGAAAAAAGTGACTACCAAGGGGCTGTAAGAAAATCCAAAACATATCACAAGCATGTACATATGAACAAAATAAGGGATTTAAAAAAGCCTTTATGATTTCATGTTTAGTCCGTTCAAAACAGATTTTCATTTGCATATGAAAGCAAAATGCACACATTATTTGTAAAGATTGTGTGTTCAGATAATCCTAGCAGTTTTACAAGTGAAAAGTAAAGTAGTCTAATGCTATGTACACACCAGGCAAGTGATGTGTGCTTAAGAATGTGCTGAACACAGGTTCTAGAATGCGCTTTTCGCGTTCATGTTCACACTGGACTGTTGCTACCCAATTCCAGTGAATGTACTCAGCTGGAAGAGGTCTGGTGCGAAATGTCAAAGTGGTGCAAATCTCGTGAATCTTGGTTCAGCCTTTTATTCACAGCTTTTTTAAAATATACGAAAGATTTGGTGTTGTTTAGATCAAGCTGGGCACAGAAAATTATTTTTGTCCTTCATGAACACTTTTCAAATGTTGACACTTGATTTAAAAAGGACTCAACTACATCACTAAGCCCCTGAGAGATGAAAATTCAACTGGTTTAACTGGCAACACACGTTTAATGGTCACATGTTCTGTATGAAGAGCCAAAAAACGCACTTGCGTAGCTACATGTGAACTTGAAGGTACATAAACACTGGACATGTGTCCAAAGACACACTGTAAGCTGTTTTATGAATGCACATCCACCCGATGGTGTTTTACATCAGACCAGCGCTGGACAAGCAGATAGCGGCAGGGAGGGGGGCTTCTTCTTTTTTTTTTTTTACTGTTTCCTAGTCCTTGTCTGCCACCTACAGTGTGAAGAAGCTTGGTATGAAATGTTGAAGTGGTGGAAACCCTGCAAACATTCTCCGAGCTTTTTCTTTTTCTCTTGAATGCAAGACAACGCAGCCTGTGTGAACACAACTTGAGACATTTGAATGCAGAAGCCTGAAAGACGTATATAAGTACATTTTCATAAGACTTTTCATTGAAAGTGGTTGATTAAACATGTGTTGGGTGAACATAGAGTAAAAGGCTGTCACACTGCTGCATAGGTACATTTGCGCATGTGACACGTGAGAAAATGAATCATACCTGGACATATGTTAAAAGTTGTGGTTTTTATGCATGAAATATTCACAGATGTCTCCCAATTCAACCACGTCAAAACCATGGAAAAAAAAAACAACAACCCACAAGTCTTTTAGTTTCCTCACTTTGACAGTCAGATAACTGTGAATAAATCGCATTGGGTCAGCACCATGAACAGCAACTGCGGCCACTCACGATGCTGTGTGATTCCCCTGGTCCGCACCAGTTCTAAAGTCAGCTGCTAGACAACAGCCAACACAGCCTGTCAGGTTGGGGTGGAGGGGTTTACAGGGGAACCCCGCTGTCTCGCCACAGCTGTGGGGGATCTGCGAGAGGGACCCCATGCGGTTGAAATACACAATCTCTCTGGACCGCATTCTGCGAGGCGCCCCGCGACAGACTCCTCCCCCCACTGGTGGGGTCACTTTATAACTGGTGCAGACAAGGGGAATCCTACAGTTTTTCTAAAACAAAGCATTGTGAGGGTCAGCGGCAGTTGCTGTCTATGGTGCTGACACAATGTGATTTCTTCCCAGTGCTGTAAATCAACATGAAGAAATTCACTGAAGCGGGGGTGTATCTGTCTTTGTGTGGTTTATTCGTTCTTCTTTGTACTTCAGTGACCCTCGACGGAGATCTGTGCACATCGATGAATGATGGAATGAAATACTTATGAATTACATATATATCGTGCATATATATCACAATGGACTGAAATTACATACGTGGAACATAGGCATTGGTATTGATAAGATAGGAAAGCAATATAAATAGTAACTGAAATTCTATTAAATCTAATAACAAAGACAAAGAATTGATGATTAATGAATCTAAAATATTCATATTTTTATACATTCATCATTATTATAGATTTAAACAAAATTTACTTCATGTAACTTGAAAAAAAACATGGTTTTATTTTTTTGCAGGTATATTTCAATTCAAGTTAACGAAAACATTATTAAAATGTCAATTATTGTTTTTTCACAAGTTTGTTTTATTATTATTTTTGTTATTCCTATACAAGTTTTATCATTTTCATGTTTAATCAAACTATTATGTCAATTTAAAAAAAATGCGTTTTACTAGTGTCGTTTCAAGCACTGCTGGGAACTTTCCAAAAAACCTCATTGCATGTGATGCAATTTGGTCCATACAAATTGAACTGTGTTTAGCTTTGTTTATTTTTCGTTTTTTAGTAATAAACTACTAATCTGATGAAGTACAAAGAAAGAAAGAAAGAAAGAAAGAAAGAAAGAAAGAAACAAAGAAACAAAGAAAGAAAGACAGACTACCTAATGCACAACAGTCTCTAAAGCCTCATGCATCAACGAAGTCATTTAATTGCTAAACTTGGCCGGTCCATATGGTTTTTGTATTTTGGACCAATACATCTGCTTGATATGAACAAATGCTCAGATTGAGCTCAAGGCACGAGTGATTCTATGTATTGCAAATCTATTCCCATATGTTTGTCAAGTCCCTGACAAGAAAATAAATTGAAATGTCAACAAGTGGTAATAGATGCTGCAAGTGAGCCAACAATGAGATGTATGGCACAGAATCTCCAAGTCAGTTGTATTTGCCAATATTTTAAAGAGCTGCGTGGCTCAATTTGGATGCTTGATTAAGACTGTGGAGGGTTTTTGAAGTGTAAAACAACCACAATACTTTCTTAAAAAAAAAAAATTATATATATATATATATATATATATATATATATATATATATATAAAGATTGTAACATTGATACACTGCAAAAACACAACCTCACCAGGAATTTTTTGTCTAGTTTACAGAATTAATATCTTATTACACTTGTTAACAGACTAACATACTAGTAACTAGTACTACTAACTTTTTAGTTTGATGCAACTACTTTTTAAAGACGATAAACCTTTGGTATCCGGAGACATTTAATTGTGAAAATATCTTATTAAAAGCAACTGATGAAACAAATTTTATAATATTTTTCAATTTACTGAAGTTTTATTTGTGAATGGTCAGTGGTCTTGTTTTAACAGATTAGCTTGAATTAGGGAAACTGGAATGTTTTATTTGACTCTACAGTGTACAAATGTATTTAAAAAAGTAGGACAAAAGTTTAAAAGTAAAAATACATTTACATGTAATTATTAAGACAACTTTATTTGAAAGTTTGTAATTCTAGTCTTTATCATGATTACTCTAGAAATAAGGACAGTTGGACTGTTGCAGTGCTTAAAATTGAATATATTTGGGAAAAACATGTTTAAATTACCTACTTTAAGAAAGAAAGTTCTTTATTTGAGCAACACAAGACATAACATTTCCAATTATCAAATACGAGTGTTTATTGCTAATTTCAAGATTTATATTTGTTTCTAAAGGGAAGGACATCACAACTTATTATAAGAAATCTTACGAAGACACATTCTAGTAGTTTTTTTTTTCAGATTTCTTTCACTTATTACAAGAGATACGACATTTTTTATTCTAAATTTTTAATCCAAGAATGACTTTTTCCAAGTCCATTCACTTAAACTGTGAAGACACTATTGTTTATTCCAATATATTAGAATGACAATAACCTTTCAAGCAAGATAGAAACAAATGTCATTTTTGTAACTTTACTCCAAAAAAACATGAAAGCACTACAGTTGTTTTACTTAAAAGTGTTGTTTATTGCTAACACTCTATGATTTATGGCTCTTATTGTTTTGTTTTCAGCGTATGACTGAATATGTCTCGTTTTTCTTTTATGAATTGAGTTTATGCACAAGCATGCAGGACCTATCAGTGTTACCTGTCTATAATTGCACACATGTCCAAGCTGACATTCTCAAAAGCTCCTACAGTGCCTTTCTCCACAGCATGCAAATCAGCCGGTTGATCATCCACCAGGATTGCTTGCATACATCCCTGAAAGGAATGCTGGGAGGGTGGGAACAGTGTCTGCAAAAAGTAGCCTGAAAGTAAAAGAAAAACAATATACAAGCATGAGATTAAAGTTTAGAGGTGTTAAGTAAAAACAAGCATGTATATTTTGATTAAAATCTGGATTTTCTTTTATTAGAGAATGAAGTCTGAATAATTTACATAATTAGAATTAAAATCATACTGTCAGAACGTAAAAAAATGCAACAGAGATTCAATTTAAAGTATTAATAAAATAGTCTATAGTCTGCAATCTAAATGCATTAGTATGTATAAGTAATTTTCCTTTTTCCCCAGTGGCTTTGGTCCTCTGCTGTGCATTGTTGCAATCTAGATTTAAAAAAAACGACCTTTATAGGGAGAGAGTGACACAAAATATGGAATAAAAAAAAGAAACAGCAGATCAGATCATAGCAGGACTAGTTATTGGCAACAGTTTTACAAATTAAAGTTTCATCAGTTATCACCTGGATGTGCAAAGTGTGTGTGTTTTTTTTTTTTTTTTTCATTTGACCCTATGGAAGTGAGCAGAAATCTGGGTTCTTTTTGAGTTGGTGTGATATGAACCCACAACCTCCCAGTTTCAGGGCAGACACTCTATCACTAGGCCACAGAGGTGTTTTAGCAACCACTGAGCTGGTTTCACAAACATGAACCTTCACCAGTCTTCTTGTTTTACAGCTTTTTCTCAAGGCCCATTACCCATTAGACATGTTCCTAGGCTTCTGTGGGCCAAACCACATAACACAAATTACAATGTGTTGTGAGATACAGCATTCTATGGCCTGTTATATGGATCAGTGGGCCTTGACTGCTTTGGGGACAAGGGAAGGACAATATGCATACGGAATGTTTTGGTCCACACACTTCCATATGATTTACACAAGTTAAGTAAAATACAAACCGATTTGTATTTAACATAATGTTGGGCAGCTGTGTGCAGCTACTTTGAGTAATCTTGAAGGCAGCAAACAAGTTTAAATCTAAAGCATACAGTCTCTTATGATGGAGATGAGACCTCCCCACCAGCACCACCAAAAAAGTCAGTTACACATGCAGGCAAGTCATAAAACCTCAGTCAATGACATCTCAATCATTGTGATGTTATATGCTGTCATGCTCTCCAGCTTGCCCATCAGCCTCAAGGCTAAAGCATCAGGAAGGCTGATTGTTGTGGGCGGAGCTGCAGGGTGGGGGCCATATGCTTTGCGTCTTTCTGTGTGTGTGGAACACATGGAACATGGAAAGTTTGTCTGAGTGACTGACACAAAAAGGAAGCAGTGAAACAATGACACATTAGGCCAGTTCAGTCTCAAAATTTGAAAATGCACACAAGCTATTTCACAATTCCACCTGCTCTGGTTCAGAAATATATATGCAAACATGTAATATAAATTCACAAATGCAGACATTTGTGTTCTCACAGTTATTTTTTGTTTTCACATCTTTGCAATTGTGAAAAATAAAAAAAAATAACTGTGAGAACACAAATGTGTGCATTTGTGAATTTATATTACAGGTTTTTTTTTGTTTGTTTTCACATCTTTGCAATTGGGCTGCACGGTGGCGCAGTGGTTCACACTTTTGCCTCACAGCAAGAAGGTTCCCGGTTCAAGTCCTGGCTGGGGGACTTGAAACAATGAGGGACCTTTCTGTGTGGAGTTTGCATGTTCTCCCCGTGCATGCGTGGGTTTTCTCCGGGTACTCCGGCTTCCTCCCACCGTCCAAAAACATGCTTCACAGGTTAATTGGTTACTCTAAATTGTCCCTAGGTGTGAATGTGAGTGTGTATGGGTGTGTGATGGTGGCCTCTGCGACTGACTGGCGGCCAGTCCAGGGGTATCCCCTGCCTTCGCCCATGAGAAGCTGGGTTAGGCTCCGGCAACCCCGTGACCCCGAAAGGGAAAAAGCGGTTTGGAAAATGAATGAATGAATCTTTGCAATTTCAGAATACCTCATAGATAAATGTAAATTGGTTAAATTGTCCAACTACAAAACTTCCGAATATCCTCGTATTAAAGATAAAATAAAGAAAAAATTGTTTCTCTAAAATGCTGTCACTCCCAGCTTCCCAACGACCTCCTGGTCAGCAGAACACTGAAAATGGATAGACTAGGGGTAGCTGATTTTTGGTAATTCTGTAAAGATCCACAGAAATGATGGTACCGTATATATTTTATAAATGCTGGTCTTAACATTGTTGCTACAGAATAAAAAATGTTTCTTTGCTGAAGCTGATCTACGGCCTGCAGATTGTAGCTTGTTTTTGTTACTTTGTGCCATTTGTTTTCTGTTCTAAAATATAGATTTTTGTACTTGTGCTATTTTGCCCTTGTGATATTTTAGTGCAAATATAAGAGAGCACTACCAGTGAAGCTGTTAGATTTATGAACAGATTTGAGTTTATCAGGGTCTGCGTCTACACTTCATGGTTGCAAACAAAAAATTAGAGTCTGAGAAACCATGTATCCAATCTCAGATTAAATTAGCTGATATTTCTATTTAAAAAAAAAAATCTGTGCTTTTATTTTGAAGTGCACACACAACATAACTCCCTTTAGACCAGGAATGCCAACAATAATCTCCTGAGGTCTATCTGGATCATTTTTAAAGCCCCCCTGTTGTGACCAAAAAAGCCTCTTTTATGATGCCCAGCACCAGCTCTCCTCCTTCTGGGTGCCGCACAGGCAGCATCCCATTCTGAGATTTGTTTCCTGAAGAGGCACTCTGGAAATCGTCCAAAATGTTCTGATGTGAATTATTAAGCAGTTACTCACTGGATATAACTCTTGAGTATTTCCAGAAGAAACAGGGCCCTATTGCCAAAATCAATGTGTGATTACCTAAACTGATGTTTGGATTAAGAAAGCGTTATTTATTTTTAATTTACTGCATACAAATGAAACCTCAGAGAAGAATTTAATACTTTTTGAAACAGCAGTTTATTTTCACTGCAAAATAGGCCTTAATCAAATACTTTTACCCCACTGTCAGAATTTCTCGAAATAAGCAAAAGCAATGGGGTTAAAATGGTCTTACCAGGAATTCTTAGTTTAAGCAAAATATTCTAGTCACTATGACACATTTTCTTAAACTAATATCATCTTGGTAATGAAAAACTTTCTTGATTAAATTATTTTTCAGAAGACAGAAAATCAGAATTTTTCCTGAAAAAAAAAAGTATTTTTATCAGTTTTTGCAGTGAACAAGTGATTTTCAAAATAAATTTACAGCTAACAGAATTCCAATTTTAGTGTATTAATTCAAATAAAAAATGTTGTTCTGTATTTCTGTTTGGAAAGTGTTGTAAATTTGGAGACATATTTTTTGTTGAAATCGTTACAAGTAAAATGCATTTGAATGTTTTTGTGTCTTAGGATATGTTTGACTTTGGTTCGTAATTGGATTGGTTTGGTAAGGGGTGGAGCCAACCACTTACTAAAGAGGACATCTTTTCAAGATGAATATCTCCTTTTTGGTGTATGGCTTCCATGGTGCTGCAATGTAGCTTCTTCACTGTCATTTGTTTCCAACTGATGCATTTTTTTTTCCTGACATAAGACATAAAAGAAGAAAATCTTGACTTTTTCTGTTGACAGTGGTTTGTTCTTCTACAACACTATGTTGTAGAAAATGACTAATATGTTATTTTTTTTAATTTTTATTTTTGGTTAGGAATGTCATAATCATAATTAAAAGACCATTGGGAAAGCATTCAAATAGATCTAAAGATGATCAGAGTTGAACTTTAAATCTTTAAATCTAAACCAGAGCTGGACTTTGAGGTTTAACAATGATGAGGATAGTGATGACTTTAATGCTGTACCGGATGAGCTTTGTTTATAAAGAGATCACCAGCAGCTATTTTAAACTACCTGTCACCTTACTGAGGGCAACACCTAAAAACTAGCAAATAAGTCTTTGAAATTGAGATATAAACAGCAGTTTGTTCCTGATTTTATGCTGGTTGTGACACACTGATAGAGCAAAGATCATGAAATGCTGTTTATCCTGAGGGCTCCAGGAAAGCTTAATTTGCTTGGCCTCCTAAACTTATCAAGTTTAAGCGATTAGAGAGAATAATTGAGGGCAGGCTAAGGGCTAAACTGTCTTTTGTATACATGTGATATGTTATTCTGCTACCTCTGTTCTGAGAGGCAAATTAGCCTCAGATGAGATAGGATGTTTTGAATAAATTTGCCAGATATTTTGTCTGAAGTTAAAGCACACATCTCAGTGTGTATGTGAAAATCTCACCAAATTGGACTTCCCTTAAAACAGCACCCATACATTTTGTTCAAGTAAGTTCAAATGCCCACACTATCCTCCACACAGGTTTAGATGACTTGAGGCTCTCCTCGTAAAGCCGTTTTAATGGGGAGGTAAAGCGAAAGGCTGATGAGAGAAATCTGGGTAATGAATTCTGATTATTGAATGAGATTTATGCAAATCAGTCTATTCATGTAGACCAAAGCATTTGGCCACAGAACAACCTGCGATGGCTGACGTGGCTCATCTGTGAACGAGAGATGCTTGATTGAGAGTTTTAGTCTTGAAACAGAATTAGCTGCAATGGCTGAGAAATGTTTCTCTGAAAATGTCTTTCCTAGCCTGTGAATCAGTGTCCTAAATATCGCTTTGTACTTCACGCCATAGTAATAATAAACAGTTTTGTATCCCCCGCAGTCCTCAAACTTGTGTTTACCACCCGGCTCCCTGTTCCACAGCATTTATTATGTCATGTAAAATTAACGAGTCAGAGCTGTTGCTAAATCTGCCCGCAAGCACAGCTCAGTCATTGGGGTAAAAAAGAAAAAAAAAACATCTGAATATTCCCATTGTTGTAAAAATGCTTGTGTAGGTGGATTTGTGGTCTTATTTGTATCGATGCATGTGAATATCTTATGAGGTCATGAATCGTATCACAGCATATGAGAATTTGCTGTATTCGTCATATAGGCAAGTTAAAATAAACAGCATTGGTGTGAGGCAGTTCATTATTGTAAGGAAGTTTGAGCTGTGAGGCAGTTCTTCCTAGAAATGCACGTGAAATCAGAGTCTAAACTAGCAGGTTTCAAACTCTTCATGCAACAGTCCAGATTAGAAATGGCAAAAGATTGTGCTTTTTTAACAATAATGAAAAAAAAAAATTCAAAATACATTTCTAACATCAAAACACAACAAAAAATGAACCTCTAGAAACTACAAAAAGTTCATTTTTTCTCATCATTGTAGTGAAGTGTTTAAACATGTAAAAATAAATTTCTGAAACTAATACAGCGTCAGTCTAATAGATTTGGTTGTGGTTTTAATGCTATGTTCACATATACAACTGCCACCCCGCAATGAGAGGAATTGGCAGAATCTTCTAGATTTTATGCCGCAACCCAATTTTAAAAAAAGGCACGGTCATAAAAGTAGATGGTGGCAGTCAGGCGTGGAAAATGTTCCGCTTTTAATACACTCCCAGGTTATTAGGTGGCTGGAGGCCAGTGGCACTTGATATGGACGGCTGCCGGAGACATTTACTCATCGTCCAATCAGAGTTGCTGGCCACTAACCGTTGTCAACTTTTAGAGAAAAATTGTCCAGTCGCCATACGATTTCAACTTTTTCTTGAAACCTCCACGGCCACTGCATGGCGTGCAAAAATGCGACTGCCACCTTAAAAATGTTGCCACGTGGCCACCTGCCAAATTTGGTGAAAAATGTTGCATTTAGGTTGCCACAAGGTGGCCTTTTGACATTCATTCATTCATTTTCCAATCCGCTTTATCCCTTTCGGGGTCACGGGGTTGCCTTTTGACAGGTTCAATTAAAATTGCAGAAAACTTTTATTTTTGAAATCTTCTTTCTGTCATCCACCTCCCACCCTTAACAAATATAAAAAATAAGATTAAACTGCATTTCTAAGTATTTCTTTCTTCAAATAAAAATGCACATTTTGAAAAAGCTTAAATTTGTGACAGCAAGTGAAATGGGTGGACCCAAGTCTCCCTGCTCTGCCCCATTCTGATTCATCCACTTGTATACAAATAGATCCATGTCCGTCTTTGTTTTCCTCGTCTGAGCTGGAATCTGGATCAAAACTGTGCGGCTGGATAGCTCTCATATTGTTTACCATTTTAGTTGCACTGTAATGTTAGCTTGGGGGTGTGAGGGGCTGTAAGCTTGCGGGAGAGAGTGTAAACAAAGATTTGATGAGATCTCAGCATGGGGTTACTTCTAACTAACAGTCCCGCCCACAATTCAGAGGTGAATTTCTATTGAACTCCTGCTGCTCTGCAGAAACTATGTCCTAAAAAACCACACAGGTTTTTAGATTTTGGCTAAAAATGGCAGAATCATAATGAAAAGACCACTGGGAACGCTTTGGAAACAGATCCAAATATAGATGGAGAGGGACTTTAAAATGCTTAGCAGAGATGAAATTTAAAAACAAAAAAAAACCTTTTAAAGGTTTTGTGATTAGTACAGGGACGATCCAGTCTCACTTCATAGGTGTGTCCTTAATTCAAACAATCTTTGATAATAGCAGCTATGTTTGGGTCAGCAGTGACATTCATGTTTTTGGTTTAAGGCCCTTCGTGCCAAATAACTGTCTGTCAAAATGATGGACAAGCATCATCATCCAATCATTGATGTTTCTTCTTCGCTTCCTTTTTTAACACTTCATTTTCATTTCAGAAAGCTACTTTTGTTTTTTTAAACATAATTTATTTCCTTTTTGGAATTGTTCTGGTTTGTGGAATTTTGTTTTGATTTCTAAAACTTGTTGTTTTCTTTTTTTTTAATTTATTTTGCTTATTTAATGTCATGTGATCTTTTTTTCTGTGTGTTTTGCGTTTATTTCATTTGTTTATGTCATTTAACTATCTGGGCCACCGTAGTTAACCCTTTAACACCAATAATGTCGCATTGACACTAAAATAACTTGCTTTTTGACTTGCCGTAAATCTTCAACTGTTCACAAGATCACAGCGAATCAACAAATTCTGACATGGAGAAAAGCGAGTTTTCTTTCTGGCTTCACACCAATATGCAACATATTACTAACACAGAGTTCTGTCACTGCTTTTCTCCGCGGCAGCATCCGCTGATAAACGTGGATGACGCAAACACTTCACTACTGCATAGTGCTGCATATCAGCACAAAGGTTGTTTGCTCAGCTTTAGAATCAGCTGGAATTACGTTTATTGCGTTAATGGTTGAAAAGTTACATTAGACGAAAGACAGATTCTTTTCATTCGCTCAAACTGTCGCCAGCATCGGGCACGTGTGCACGAGTGCACAGAGTGTGTGCACAGACCCAAAATAAATGACTCAGATATGCATGTTAATAAAAAAAAAAACCAACAAACAAACAAAAAAGACCAATATTTCTTATTTGAGGTGTGTTACATCTGCACACACATACATGAAAGACTTTCAGGGTAGCGGAGATTGTTTTTTTTTTTCCCTACAGAAAGGCTGGGCGCACCGGTGCAACCATGGATTCTTCTTAGGTGCACCATTGAAAATCCAGTCGCACATGCAATCAAATTGGTCACACTCTAGAGCCCTGCCCTACATGCATTCCCTTCATAGACTGAAGATGGAATGCATAATTTCCATCCAGACTGTTGAAGTGCAAGGTGATCATTGTCATTTGTTCATTAGTCCACAGTGGTCCTTCGCGGTTTATCTTTTTGCAGTCTCTGACATTTTCAGTGCAATATTCCGTGATTTGTTTTGCAGCCTGATTGGCTGTAGAGCATTATCAACCTCTTCTGTGTTTACAGTACAGAATGCATTCAGCTTGACAAATCTATATAAATCTTCCATCTCTATCACATCTTTGCTTTCATTCTTTAATAATGGACTTATTTTTCTACAAGTGTTTGAACTTTGAGTTTAAATAAGAAAGAAAAGTGTGAAAATGTTCATCTCTGTCTAAAAAATTTGTATGAAGTACATTATAAGCAGTTTTACAGCCTTGATATATCTATAATAATAGCAAAAAATAAAGCTGACTACATTGCAGATTACATCTATGGGGAGTTATTTTTGAATGTTAACTTCAGTGATAAACGAGGAACACTACAGAGGTATGTTAACTGAAACTAAGCTTTATTGCTTTTTTTCATTACATGTTTCTCAAGTTTCTGCAGCTGGAGAGCTCTTCACCATGGTGGCCCTGAAGTGCATATCTCATCAAGAAATCACACCAAAAACATATAGAAAGGTACAGGTATTGGACCGATTGGATGATGACATTTGAGTTTTGGCGTAAGAAGCAGAGGGATGCTTAGCACAAATTGTGGTAAAGATTTGATTAAGCATTCACCAAACTGTTGTAAGGCTTGTGTCCAGAATCTTAAAAAAAACAATATCTTTTGGAAGATATTGGTGAACAAATGTCTTCATCCAACCAGTGATGTCCCATATCACCTCCCTTTTTCAGTTTCTTATTTTGATTAATTTAGTATAATTTCGTTTTTATTTCTGGAAACTATTTTTTGTTTTCTAAAACGTTTCCTTTCAATTTTGTTTCATTTTTTTGGAATTGTGTTTTATTCTTTTTTTTTAATTACCATAAGGTGTCTGGAATTTTGCTTTGATTTCTAAAATGTAATGCTGTTTTTTATTGTTTGTTTTGCTTTTTTTAATTGTCATTGTGATCTTTAAAATATTTTGCATTGAGTGATTTGTTGATGTGATTTGTACTTCAAGGCCACTGTACTTCACAGTCATCTACACCTTACCTTGAAAATAAAAAAATAAAAAATGCTTTTTTAATGTTCTGACTGTTAGAACTTTTAGGTGCACCTTGGAAAATTCCATCTGAGAATTGTTCAAACGATCCTTCACAGGAAAGTCCCTCTAAGAGCAGAATCTCTGCCAAACTGATACAAATCGAAAGCCTTAATAGCTGTTTAGTTGATGTGCGTCTTACATGCTGATCTAAATGTTCTTAGATTGATCGAAAATGTTGAAATGTCCAGCTTTGCATCCTACAATCTGATTAACATGGAAAATATTCCTGCACTGATGCATTAATGTGTTTAGATTAATATACAATCAGTTAACAATAATACAATCTAATCATGCACCTTTAAATTGTGCATGCTCATTGTGTCAAACTACAAGAGCAGGCCTGAGATTTTGCAGTTTAGAAGAAGCTCTGTGTATCCCCCCTCTTTTTGCAGTCATCCACATGATAGGGTGGTACCTTAGTAATACAGCTGTCTAAGTCAAGCCAACAGAAAACACCGAGATACATTTTTTTCCATTTTACTTGTATCAGCACAGCACAGCGATCCATCTGCCATACAAGACATGCACTTTCAGAGAGTCCATGATGTTCCTTGACAGCCAGGTTGCAGAGAAACCCTGATGTAAATGTCCCTTGACAATTCAGCTCCTTGCAGCACTGCTGATTTTATATCCAGGGATGAACTGACCATTGTGTTGACAGTTTACTGGTAAAGTAGCTGACCGAAGAAAGTGACGATGAAACCATTTGCAACTCTGACACTTCTCACTCCTCAGAATCTCAAGCTACTAAGTGTGCTTTCAGCAGTAACCCATTGACTGTCTCCTTTAGAGAGTGCTTCCAAAAAGGAGAGATGCACTTTAGTGCACCACTCTGAATTTAGATGTCAATGGCTTCCTTCGTCATTGTCTTACCTTGTGTGTAAGTTTTACAGTATCATGATATTCTCATCCTTCTTTTGTCCTCTTTTCTTAATCTAAACTGACCTTTTTCTTAGAATATTGCTCTCCACATTCATTTTTGGCGTTCAGCTTCAAATAGCTCTTGTTGCATGCAAAGCTGAGATATGCATTAAAACGAATTCAGTTTTTTTTCAGGATATTGCTTTATAATCATCATCATCTACCACAAAACAAACAAAAAAAAAACCTTTAATATCTCGAAATTGAAAAAGTATTTTTGCTGATACAAAAAAACAAATAATATCTGCACATGCTGTCACTTTGATTCAAAGGGATCCAATCATGAAGTTGGAAACTGTCAATTTTTGCATTTTATTTTGTCTCTTTTTGAATTCTTTCATGTATTTTTTCCTATTAAATAAAAGAAGAATATAAGTGAACGATAAAATGATAGTAAATACATATACAAATAAAACAAAAGGAAAAGGCACACTTTTTACTTACTGCTCCAAATGAAAGTGTGGCATTTGTGATCATTCAAATCAACCCAACAGGAAAACAGTAAGTTAGTTGCAGTTTACTGGGCAGCTCACAACCAATCTAAACATGTTTTCAAAGACAGTAAATGCAGGTAAGATTCGGCTGTGTTGCATTTGCATTGACAATGAATTGAGCCTTACCTCCTAAGTGGTACGTTCCTCCAGTGTTTATGCTGAGAGGGGAAGTGGAACGCACCACAGACGTTTCCTCGGCATCTACTGTCAACATGGCAAAGTTCTCTTTGGCCACCAAGCGTACTGCATGCCACTGGCCATCATTAAGACCTGAACCTGGAGAGTGGGGTGTTCAACAGAGTAAATATGCATTCACAAAACACTGAAAAAGTGTAAAACTACTTTGTTAGCGCATGTTTTAAAATAATTGTCTGAAGTAAACAAAGAGCTAAATTTTAAACAAAATTAGATTTTTTGTCATTTGTATCTTGGTAAAAGGAAAATGCATTTAAAATACTGAATATTTACCCATCAATCAAAGCTAGGTAACTCATCATTGGGAAGAAGTTGTTTTTTTTTTTGTTTACCTTCTTTTCTATTATATTGTATTTTACTGTGGTTCATATGAATATAACAGTAGTGAAAAAGAATCTAAGTGAAGGACCATTTTTCTATCTGCATCACCTATTTTTTTCCCTTCTTGACACTTTTGTATGTCAACCCTCCTAACATTTAACATTTTTTTCTAATGCCTTTCTCCACTTTGTCTTGCGATCTTCGATGGTCAAGGCTCCTGCATGTGAAATGTGTTGGGTTGTCGCCACAAGTCCTTGTAGGATGTGAGTGTGTGGTAGGTGTGTGTGTGACTGATGCACGGTCTTTGTAGCTGTGCTCCATTAAATATGAGCGATGTTTTGGAAAGGGGGCAATACTACTGAAGCTGGAGGAGAATCCAGCTCACTCTCATGATCTTCTCTTCTCTCAATCTAACTGACACCAAGAGTTCAAGTCAGTCTTCCATCTTTGCCTGTTCCTCGGTCTTCTATCTTTATTTCTCTAGATTTCACTTTTTACTCTTTTGAAAGTGCCTCTGTACTTATCTCCTTTTGTGCCCATTTGCTGTACAGTTTCCATCTTTTTCAATTGGGTTTAGTTCACTGCTTCACTCACTGTAATAGATCAATAGTAAGGACAATGCAGCAAAGTTCAAGGTACGGTCACCTGCAAATCACTCTCTGCAGAGAGCTTGCAGTCATGGATCTGCTTGCCAGTCAATACACATAACTTGGCATCCTTTTTGAGTCAATAAATTTGAAGTATGTGTAAAAGCATCTGCAAGCTGCTGTTGTTCATCCGGTGGTAGTGTCAGTTCGAATCTTCATCACATTCAACACTCACTTCATGTTGTTTGTTTCTTCCTAGAATGTGTTTCTTTTCCGAGCCTGGCTTTCATATCAGCAGGGAGTTGGCAGTAATCAATCTTCATCAGAGTGGTTTGACATGGTGTGTGAGCATGTGTTTGTGTATTAGATAAAGGCAATTGTCGAAGAAATTAAGAGTCAAAATGGTCCCTTGCTAAGTGTGAAGACTGTGGTCATGTTCAGGGCATTTCTGGTTAATCACAGACAGACAAATGTATGCACACCTGCATTACACAATACATTGTTGTCTCAACCTTTTGACAAATTGAAAATTTAAACTGATTTGTGGGAGAGATTATGACCCTAAACTTAAAGGGTATCTGTTTTGTCAATTTAATTTAATTGACTTATGAAACTGGACAGATAGGCCTGCAGAATAAACCGCAAATTAATTGTCGTCGCGGTATTAGTCCAGTGTGGTACGCATACCGCAAAAGGAGACATAAGTGGCAATAAGTGATCTCTGGTTGTAAACATGCTAAACTATCTCTTTGTAGTTTGAAGTAGCAAATCAAATAAAGCCCTTTATGCATTAAAGCAATGGTATGGAGCTCTTCATGTCATTGACCAATCACTGGAGCCCTTTATGATAGATGCCCGCCTTCTACATGGTGCAGGAGTACGAAAAACAAAACAACTTTTTCCTTGATATGTGGCTGAACAAGACTTGCGATGGCTGAGAGCAGCACCTAAGAGGATGTGCTTGTGGCAAAAAAAAAAAAAAACACGTCGGTTAGGGGTTTAACAGATTGGATCACGGTTTAGGCACGGTTCAGCACACAGGTGTACTGCAGATCCCCTTTCCCCCACCTCTGGAACACATAATTTAAATACATTTTCCGATCAAACAGCACACAATTCCCACATCAAATTTGTGCCCATCGTCTATATTTTAATGTACGTCAAAGTCGCTGCCTGATGCTTGTTCGAAAGTGTGTCTAAAAACACTCCCGTCGCGTGTGGGAGGAGTTTAGCTCATAAGATGTGGATGACGAGAGATCAGGTTTATTTATTTTACAGAGTTCTACAAAAACATGGGTGAGCACGTTTCCTCGTCCGGGTTTTTAAGGCTAGCCAAAGATATTCCTGGTATGCTTATGTTTCTGTCCGGCTTACCCGGACAGAGATCCAGGCTGCTGCTTGTGCTCAGTGAGGGGAGGGACGGAGGGGGAGTTTATTGCAGCGGCAGGGGGCAATGAATAATTTCAAGTTGTAAATTCTTCCATCCATCCATCCATCCATCCAATTTATTTTAAAGATGCAGCGCCCAGTGATGCACTTCTGTTAATATGAACATATTATAAAACAATGTTTAAAAATTATTCACATAAAACTGTCACAGTGAAAATCATTTGTATTAGTATTTTTGTTTTGCTTTTTGTCCATTTATCGCAAGTCATACCGTCATCGCAGTTTCAAACACAGATATCGCATATAGCAGATTTTTTCCCATATCGTGCAGGCCTAGTCTGAAATTGCCCATTTTGGATGGCTGTGATGAAGAGGTAAAGTGGTTGACCTCTGATCTGAAGATCGCAGGATTGGTTCCCGCCTTACCCGTCCATGTGTCAAAGTGTCCTTGGGTGAGACACTGAACCCCACATTGCTCCTGGTGGTTACGTGTTGGAGCCAATGTATGGCAGCAGAGCCGCTATCTATGTGTGAATATGTGTGTGGGTGGGTGAATGGGACTGTGACTGCATAGTAGTTTGGGGATTCTATAGTAGACAGTAGAGCGCTACATAAGTATCGTATTTTTTGGAGTGTAAGTCACAGATTGTGCATAGTTTGGCCAAGGTTGTGACTTATACTCAGGAGCAACTTATATTTGATTAAAAAAAACATAAATAGGCTCAAATATTACTTATTTTCTAACCATCAAATGTTTGCCCTTTAGCAGCTATTTACCACTAACAACCGCTAGAGGGGACTGTATGTGTATCAGTATTTGCTAATGACAGCATTGCAGAAGGAGAAGCACCATCCAAAACAAACATGTAGGATAATCTAATCATTCTCCTCCTGAACTTTTTTATATTTATTTTATTTGCATCGAGACAATATATATATATTTATATATATATATATCCAGCGACTGATACGCTGGTGCAATTTATACTCCAGAAACCACTTTAAACACATTTAACAAAAATGTAGTCTGAAGTGTCTAGGTACTCCTATATTGACAGAAGTTTGCTCTGCTCAAATCAACAGCATTCCAAATACGACATTTAGGTCAGTCAAAATTCACCCATCTGCCAATTCCTCCTCTGCCCCCCCCAAAAGGAAAAAAAAAAATTAATTATCAATTGAACTGAAGTACAATGAAATCAAGACACACACACGAAGTTGTGTAGAAAGGAAACAGCACCATACATTAAAAGAATAGTACATGTATTAATTTGTGATGTAAAATCAAATGTTTTAGCATGAAAAATATTGAGTTAATGATTTCGTCTGCAATCTAAATTCAGTGTTTTTTGGTGGAACTACAACATAAAGTACTTCCTGGTTTCCATCAAACTTAAGAACACATGATGGAGGCTTGGTAAAATGAAAACACAAAACAATGGGCTCTACTAGTTGTATTCTCTTATTTCCAAGTGATCTCTTCTGAGAATTGTGCTTGTTTCGTTCTTTTTTATGACCTACAGAATGAAATGGGACACGCATGGTATGCAAGCTCATGTCTTTTCATCTGTTTTATATCACCTGCAATAGCTTTAAACAGTAAAGCTTTTACGAACCCAGAATCCAGTGATAGGGAAGCTACATAATCACACACTTATGCCTGTAGAAACCACTGCTGACTCTTGTGTGAATACACAATGGCAATGTCTATTACTGTCACACACAAAGCATGCTCAGGCTCAAACTATGCACATACCAGCTGCCTGCCACTGATAAAAAAAAGCACAAATGCTGAAGGACAGCTGAAAAGGAGGAGGAAAACAATCCAGATTTCATAAGATAGACTGTTTTGTGGTTTGCTGTGTAGATGTTCATTTGCAGGTGTCTGAGAACAAGGTAGCAGGATGACCAGGATGTCATCACAGCACCTTATTTGGAACAGTTATCAACAAAATTTAGTACAAATACATGAGTTGTAAACCTAAAAACATGGTGGAAACTATCAATGAACAACTGCCATACCGTTCAACAGATCTTCAGGCCACAAAAATGCTGTGTTGGACCACCGACTGATCAACATGGCTGCCAAAGAAACATGACTTTCTGTTTTTGATCAGAGAAATCCCCACGCAGCAGGACTCAAGTGTTGGCTGCCATGCTTGTGCAGACTGGCTGATATGATTGGCTGCATCCCAGTTTTTTAGAAGGTTTGTAATCTGGTTAGTTAGACAGAATCCATGTGAAAATCTGTGGTCAATAAATGCTTTTGATAAAGATTCATCTCAGTGGTATGCTTATCTTTTAACTACTCTGCATCCAATTTGACTCAAGTGTGTATCTATTTCTAAATTATTAGTGTTGAATCATACCTAATCACATCTTTTGCTGAAAAGTGGGTGCAATCACGAGTTATTTGACATGGCTGACCGGATCTTTTTTTTTCATTTTTCCTATGGGATTAAAGGTGAAATGGGTTCAGCTGGATACCCTGTTAATGGTGAAATTTGAAGTACAACCTTTCAGCTGCAGCACGTACCATATGCAACTGTATGAACTGGATTTGAACCTGAGAGATGCCACTCAATGCTCCAAGCCTTCACAATGCTTCTCATCATCCTTTTTTTTATAATTGCTGCTCTTCCCGGCTGATAACATGGTTTAAAAAAAAGTTTTGGGAAACAAAGATCAATACGTAGACAAAAAACAAGGCTCCACATAGCAAAGCAAGAATAACTTCATGTACAGAATGTTTATGAGGCCCAACAATTGTAATGCTACTTTCACACGGGCACAGAAACGTGGGTTGAAGTGAATGCTTCCAATGAAAAGTCTAACGCAGTGCACGTTTCTGGCTTCCACATTCAAAACTCTCACGTTTGCACATTGCTACGCAATTTTTAAAGTCAGTTTTAAGGCTCTACATATGAAAACATGTGGTGATTGTGTCCACTTTTTTTTTCTTGTTCCAGTCACGAGAGGACGTGTGTCTACAGCTCTCCTGATATAAGCAACTTGAATCTTGAATCATCGCATAACTACTGCGAAAAAAAAACCCAGTAATTCTGCAATATAGAGAGCTGAACATGGCACAAAAGAAAAACAAAGAAACCTCAGACCTTGCAGAGCTCAGAATTGCGCTTGTCAACATCCAAGCTAAACTGAACCCACTTATGGCACTGGAAGCTAAGCTAACTCCACTCTTGGAGCTTGATGCTAAGCAAACACCTCTGCTGGAAGAGAAATGAACAATGGGATAAACGGCTTGACCTCCTGGATAGAAGAATGAACAACTTGGTTCAACAAGTAAAAATGAATAATATTATTCTCACAGGCTTTCAACTCAAACTTTGAGTTTGACCACCACGTTAGCTAATGTTAGCACAGAAGCTGATGGGGGTGCAGTGGCCACAGCCTATAGTGTAGAGAGTCAAGTTGGATCATTTCTCACTTCTAAAGGGATTTCCCTGGATCTGAATACCATGGAGATCTGCCAACCGCTTCCCAGGAGAAAGGAGTCAGATAAACCAGCGATCCTTAGATCCTCAGAAATATCAAAAATACAAAATAGCTCTGATGAAGCAAAGAAAACTTTTGAAAGGGATGGCTGCTTATCTTAATGATCTTCTCATCAAAATTAATGCTGAACTGGCAAAGAAATGCCAGGCTCCTAAAGTGGAAAAAGCAGATACTGAGCACATGGGTGCTGAATTCCAGGATCTACGTTAAACCAATTGGTCCACCGGACCTGTCCAAATCAATGGTCATCACCAGTACGAAAGACTTTGAAAAGCGTGTGGTCACTGATGTCTGAGCCTTTAAAGGATGCATAATAAGAGTGAAATATGATTTCAAAAAAATATGGCGCAGAGGATTTGCCACCTACTCTTAGGTCAACTTTGACCTTGATCTTCAGCAGCTGACTTTTGCTGATGAGCAATAATATACATTAGAGGATGTTTCAAACTTACATCACTGATTCTATTCTACTGCATAAGCTACTAACAAGCCTAAAATAGCGTTATATCTATATACATAGCAATGTCATTCATTGTTACTTAAGGATGCTTAATGACCTAAATCAATGTTGGTACACTATTAATATCGGATCATAAGTTACAAACAGGATATTGATAACAAACGAAACTCAATGGTGTGGTCGAGTTGGGGTGGGATCATGTTAGTTGCTTCCTTTCACTCTATTTCAGGCAATCTATCATCTGATGCCTAATTACCCTTTATTTGACATGTTTTTTTATGGATGTAAACCTCGTATGGTGGCGTTACTTATATGTTATTCATGCCCGATTGCTTGAAATAAACCATTTCCAATCCAAAACATTAAAAGCTAAACCAACCAAACTTAGACCAATCAGGGACTTTTGGTTTTGATTTGGTAGTGATGTATAGATTTCATCCTTTTCAAAACAGTGAAGTGACCAACCATGTGTAAATTGATCATGAAGGAGGATTTAATAATTACAGTTTGTGACTGGTCATCTTTCATTTATTGGAATAGAGTGGTGAAATAAAAAGCCTAGAGCAAGATTCACAAGATTTGCACCACTTTAACTGTGATTACATGCGCTAGTATCAGGTAGCGACAGTCTAGTGTGGAGACCATATGCAAAGGAAAAAAACCCACGTTCAGCGCGTTAATGAACGTGCCACACATGCCTGGTGTGCACTTAGCTTCACACTATGGAGATTAGTTTAATGACATTCCAGTTTCACAAACATTTTTGATGTCCACATCCTTCTCATTCCTGTACTTATCTTCTCCACTCATTTCCCCATCATTTTTAACAGATCTTTTTTCCATTTTGGTTAAATATTGATTCTTTGTATACACTAAAAATGTATGCTATCTTCAATAAATTTATGGGGCCCTCAGGCATTTACGAATTTAGTCTCCCATCTCCTGCTCTCTTAAGTATTGGTGCCTCAGGGGTAATCGAAAAGCGTAGTGCATCTTTGCAGATGGCAGTATGCCCTCCACGCACAGCCTGTGAAAATATACTTTTGCCTACAAAAATCCCACATATTCATACAAAAATGTACACTAATAAACTTAGAGGCACACACACAAACACTCAAGGGGAATGAAACAATATGATATTGTAATTTGGGGTGGTTGTGTTTTGCTTCCCCCTTTAAATTTGTGCCGCAGGCTTTTCCATTATTTTAATGCCATTTGTTTCCTGTTTGGACAGTGCGAGTAACCTCATGTGTGACAGATAGTAATTCTCTATCTCCAAGCAACTGATCTTATTAGTTTAAGCTGGGTTTGCAGAGGTGAAAAGAAATGCATGCATTCTAAACATACACATTTATATAAATTTGCAACATTTTGCCGTTATTCTCATTAGGACGTAACATGGAAACTAATATGTTTGCAGAGCTCAACAACAGCTCCTAACTTTTACTCTAAAGTTAACCAATTAATGTCAAGCCCTAACATTGTCTTAACCCTTAGTCACAATTGACCTTCTGGGTGGATATGAGCTGTCTGGAGGCGAAAAATGGGCAAACCTCTGCAGGGCACACAGGTGACTCACATGAGGTTTTAGGAGCATTCAGTGAGCCCATAGTGCAAAAAGGTTTACATGCATTTTTTTTCTAGGGGTATGCTGTGGGCGACAGGTTGTAGCGAACACTTGAGCGATACGTAAGGGTAAATGGGGGGGGGGTAGGCGAGACCATTGACTGTATAAGAGAACTGGACTGAGCGATCCCCTCATTGCAAGTTATTCAAGCTATAAACTGGCCAATGAGATGTCTAAAAATAACGTGGTGCCCACTGGTTCCCACCTTGAACGTTCAAAATGTTTGACAGATTCTCCAGAGCCCGCTTTCAGTGGTAGGGGTTTGAGTTTCCAACAAGCTCACTCCTGATTGGCAACAGTAGTTACCATAGAAACGTTGACTCAGACCAACTCTGACCAATCACTGCTTACTAACATCCTCTGGTTCCAAATGGCGGAGCCTGCGTTGTGGAAAAATTGCAACTCTAATGGCTTCCTTTTGCAGGAGCTGGAAATAAGGCATTTTTTTATAGATTACATCACACTCACTGAGTCTAGTTCTACAGTCAAGGGGTGAGGCAGGCACGTCAAATGGACTTTTTCCTCTTATACGTACGATAGCATCCCCCATTTGCCTCAAGTGCATTTAACTTACATTATCCTTGCAACTACATCACGATGCACTCGCCACACGCACAACCATTATAACATTTATTCTATTTTCATGACGCCCCTTTAAGTGGCCACAAAACTGCAAGACACTCCTGTCTACAACCCTCCACGGGCTTAGATAACCCAAAAATTCACAGCATCCATACAAGTCAACCTCCAAGGTGCATGTGACTAAGGCATTAGTATTTATACACACCAGACTTCAAAAGATGACAAGGAGCTTGATTTTGTTATAGGATTATTATAAATTTCCAACAAGGTCTTCAAAAGATTAGTTATACTATTTAAAAATATAGACGTACAATGAGAAAATAACAGAGGAAGAGCTTAGAAAAAAAAAACATACAAACTTACAAATAAACCAAACTAAAATCTTGACATATAGGCAAACTAAACATAGGCATCTAGGGAGCGATAGTAACATATTGCTGGGTAGCTAGGTAGAAGTTAGGAGTTACTGAATTTATTTTCAAAATAAAATCTTCAACTACATTTGCTCTTTTCTTGTGGATTGTTACATTTGCTTCATTAAAAAACAAGTAGAGGTAAAATCTAATTAACACTTTCATCTTTCCTTGAAGAACTTCTTGGCATATGTAATTAATTAGGATTAATTACCACTGCTTGCATTTTTTGTCTTTGTCAACAGAACTCAAGAGCACACAAACATTTTTCCTCTTTTTGCTGCATGAGAACCTCTTAATAAATTATGTTTCCTGGTCAGTGTAAAAGCCCTCTAAGCGGGGACTTCTGTTTCCATGGAAACAAGCCATCCCGCCTAATATTTGGATAATTAATCAACGTGGTGGTCAAAGGCAAACCCCTTTACAAAAAAAGTAAAAGATAAATATAACTTCATCAATTTAAAGTCAGCATTAGAGGTTTGGACATGTTCGATTCAGACATCCCATTTCCAATGGCGGTCACAGACCACAGATCACAGACACGTGGTAAAAAAAGAATCTATGATATACAACTGACAAATCCTTATGGTGATGCTAACCATGGAATTTTAACTTTTACATTTTAAAGCAAAATATTTAGAAATGAAAAACAAAAAGGAGAATGAAATGAATGAATGAGAATGAAACTCAGCTAAAATGACAAAAAAAAAATCTATAAAGGAATGGTGGAGAACTCAGAATATTTTACACAAAAAGTCTGCGGATCATAGCTTTTTGATGCATTTTATCCTTTCAGTGCTTTTATTACATATAGCATGACATGATAAATAGGCATAAAAACACCCAGGGAAATGTAAAGCATGTCACGCCTTAAAAGAAGGAAGACATCAAATGTGAACACAGATTCTAAGTATGACTCATAAAGATGTCAAACTTAATAGACATAATGAATTGGGACATAAGCTGGGTGACAGCATAGACCAGAATGTGGGCTCAGTGATGAAAAACATCACAAAGCTATGGAGGAGAATTTTCCATTCAGCTCAGCTTTGGAGAAGCTTTGCAGATGTCAAATCCTCTTTGGATCCACGGATTTCCAATCAGACCACAACAGTCTCGTTCTGCACTTCTGTAATAGAGCCACAGACATATCCTTCCACATAGACAAAGATATCCTGTCTGACTCCTTCTCGCATCTATACATCTCCTGGGGCAGATGAGGTGACAGCTGTAGCTACAAACCCAGAACAGGGCAGCTCCAGAGTCCTGGAAGCCTAAGTGGACAAACTATGAGGGATTTGGCGATACCTCTTAAACCTTACTTTCATTCAGCATAAGTTTCTAGCACTGTGTAAAACATCTTGCCTTCAGCAACCTGTAACAGAGGGCTAAAATCATTCTACAGAGGACTGCTGATTTTTTATTGCTGTACTGTTAAAGTTGAGCTGTAAATCTAGAGATATTTAGACCATAAGTAGCAATTTACTATCCAATAACCATTTAAGTTCTTCCTATATATGTGCATACCATATAGACTTAAGCTACAAACACACAAGGCATTGGATGCGTATTCAAGAATGCACTAAACATGCATTCTTGAATGCGTCTTTACGTCATGTTGGTCACACCGGATGAGCCAAGAGGGGATTCTTCTTATTTTTCTACTATTTATTAGAGAATGTCCGCCACCTACAGTTGGAAGAAGCTTTGTGTAAAATGTCAATGCTGTGCAAATCTCACAAATCTGGCTCCAGACTTTTACTTTCACAGCTTTATTCAGATAAATGAAAGGCTTGGTGTCATATAGAGGGAGCACTCTAAAATCACGCATTCAGGTGCAGGTCTGCTGGTGGTCCCAAAGGTCAAAACAAAAACTCACAGCAAGGCCACATTCCAGCACAAGGGCCATCGCCTGTGGATTGACTTACCTGAGGATGTGAGGGCTTCATCCACTTTCAAGGCTTTTAGGAAAAAAATAATCTTTTTAGCTTAGCTTTTAGGTAGTTTTTACATTTCTTCTTTTAATTTGATTGTATAGACTGCTTGTTTTTGTGGGATGCGAAAGTGGTTTTTTTTTTTTTAATTTTTATATTTTTTTATATTTATTTATTTATGCAAAGTACTTAAAAGTGTTCTGTAGCATGAAAAGTGCTATATAAATTAAGTTAAATTTGAATATATTCCCAAACCACATTATTAATGTCTCCACAATACATGCACAATAATTCTGTGAATTAAATCGGACGCCATCCATGTCACTATCAAATCCGAAATCCTGATTGGTAAAACTTCAACCTGGTTTAACTTGCAGTTCACTGGCCACGCATTTTGTATGCAGAGCAGTCGTAGAAACTTGAGTTGCTACACGTGAACGACAAGAGTTTTGAACGTGGAAACCCAAAACGCAAGTTTATGAACATTTACTTAAACTTTTCATTGGAAATGGAGGCTAGACGGTGCGTTGGTGAAGGCGGTGTAAACGTAGCTTCAGAATCAGGAGCACTTCAAGTACTGAAGTTGCTGTAAGCAGACAAAACATAAAAGTGCATTTTTGAAACTAAAAGACACTTGTTTTTTTCAATTTATTTTTGTTGACTTCTTTTGTTGCTTGTGTGTGTCAAGTCTTTTTTTTTTTTTTTTTAAGCAAGTTGCATTTATGCCCTTGTTTAATTGCTCCACCAGGATGATAAATTCATTTGAACTGAATTAAAGTGAATTGAAAGCCACCAAAGACTATTTTAGTCCTCCAGGTGGGGGTGAAATAGCTGGATTGTGGGCATGTGCCAGTTCACTTGCTTGAAAATGTAACACTAGTGCAATAGCGGTTTCTGCAAGTGTGATAAGGATTTCGAATAAGTCAGACTTTTACCTTCCAGCATATGGATGATTACGCATGTTAGACTTACCATTTGCTTCATTAAATACGTATCCCCACATGGAAAAGGAAAATGTATTGTGTTGTGTGTGTGACTGTGTTGTTGTTGTTGTTTTTTTTTGCTCTGCACCTAAAAGTGTGAATCTGTAAAAATACTATTAAGAGCGACTAAACATTTTATTATAAGGCTGCTGAGCTCTCACCGTGTCACTGAAGCAAGAAGCCAGTGTGGCTTTCTGCTTAAGAGATACTAATAAAAGCATCAAAGAATAGAGCGTGTGTTTGCTTGTGTAATGTTTGCGTGCTCATGTATTCTAGTAATACTGATGTAATCGCAGCTCAGACCCAATTAGCCTAGAGGGTAAGTCTGTAATAAACCCCACCCCTGGGCATATTGGCCTATTAAAGCAAAAGTGGACAAAATAAATGAGGTCCTGTAGGGAAAGTAAGAGACGGAAAGAAAAGAGGCTTAGAAAGAAAGTGCATAAAAAGGGGGTTTTAAGTTTTAGAACAAAAAATGAAAATTCCAACTCTATTCACTCCCAACCAAAAGAGGATCCTGACAAACTTCATTTGCTAGTGTTTGATTAAGTTGTCAGCTCAGAGCAAAAACTGCTCACAGAAACTAAGCAGTGGCCTGCGGTTCAATAGACAAGGGCCTTGAACAAATTACAAGACTAAATAAAATCATAGGAAAGATGCCTCAAAGCTGACTAAATGTCATAACCTCTGTGCACGCCCCAAACACAAGACTATAGGATGGAAATTACAAAAATAAATCCAGACTTGCTAAGTATAAAATAAAAATACAAAACAAGTAAAATTGAGTTTAATAAAAAAAGACAAAACTTATTTAAAAAAAGAGTACTGTGTTTTCTATTTAATGAACCTTCTAACTATTTTGAAGACAATTTCACTTGTATTTTTGCTTTAAAGTAGATGCTAAATTGAGCTAATTGTGGAATCAAAGTCGTTTGATCCATAGTTGCATTACTAGGGGTCAAAAGCGCTAAACTTGTATGAATGAAAAACATAATTTTGTACTATGTAAAATAATATATGACTTAAATAATTATACATTCTCATTTATGAAAACACCAATAAAGAAACAAACTCACCAGACAACAGATCAACCTGGTAGTTTCTGCCTGCATTTGATGTGTTTATATGAACCACAATTTTGCTGTCCAGTAAAGAGATCTCCAGCGTGCCTTCATCTAGATTGCTGAAGAGGAGAAGCCCGTCAGGGTTCCATGTACGGAACTGGAAGCCCACAGACACCATGTTGTGACTGGCTCGACCAGGCAGCTGCAGGAAGCTGGAGGCATTGAAAAAGACTGGGAAGGTGTGGGTCTCCACGCAGGAGAATGACAGGTTGCGCTGCTGGCACAAAGATGAAGAAAAAAATAAGTCCATATGAGACAGAAATGATGAAACAGTTTAACAAGTGTGGGATTATAGATTGAAGCCAATTAGATAAATTAACAAAAAACAAAAACAGATTTTAAATATAGTTTTTAATGTTTTTTTTTATGTTCAAATGTGTAAAAAACTTAAAGTCCCACTCTTTTGATCAATTGATTCACAATGATTAGGTTAAATAAATACTCAGAAATGTAATTTTGAGCTTAGTTGTATTTGTATATGTCCTCCATAATGAGAAAAGTGCTGCAAGAAATGTAAATAAATACTAAAAGCACTTTGGAGAGGGTCTTTAAAATGTATTTAAATCTTGCTGATTTATTATGAAATTTTGATTTTAAAGGTTGTGCAGACTATATTTTTTTATGATGTAAGTCAAAATGTTCGCGTACTTCACAGATTTCTGAAAATTCATTTTTTTTACATCTACAATAATCAGGGAAGAATACTCTATAGAGTACACACAAACATTTTGTTAAAATAAAAGTTATTTTTACAGCACAAATTTAATGCCCCTATTGTGACTCCCACTAATTAAAAATAAAACCCACTAAACAAGTATAACTGTTAAAATCATTCTATATACTTTAGTATGTTATGATGGCATGCTCCTTCCATTACTGACTGCGCCAATGCCCCCTTCAAGAAAAATGAGAACGTGTTTATGGTGTTTATGGCTGAGGCTGGATTTGAAGACTGAAAAAATCTCAGAAATATCACAGAAAAATCTATATAAGGCTCAAGCTGTCTTTATAAGAGGGTCAAACAGCATCCAGGATGCATTTTTTATCCTGGAGCAAAAGCAAACACCAATGTGGGTATTAAAAGCTAATACTATTGAGTTTCTCCAACCACAGCTCTTAATCAAATTACAACTAAGCACACAGAATCAAGCTGCCTCATAAGACACATTATTCTTGATTCTGTTTGTGTGTTTGGCTTTCTACAATCTGACAGGATTAATTTTGATTAGAATGAAATGCCTGTTTGAGTCAAAGTGAATTAGAGGTGCAGCGTTAATAAACTTGATTAGTGACCCCATTTGTTTAATCAGCTCATCAGTGAACTAAGACGTGGCACTGGCTGTGTACAGACAGCGGCACATCTGAGCCCACAGTTGGCAGTAAACTTGATCTCAGTTGACATGACTTTTGGTAAAAAAAAAAAAAAAAAAAAAAAAAAGAGAGAATTTTCCAGTTTTCTAAGTGAGATTAAACTGGTGTTCAGAAAAAATAAACAGAATGAAGTTCAATGTATTTTTTTTATTTTTTAAATTTGTGAAGCGTTTTTAGCAAAAAAAAAAAAATTGTTTTAGTAAAAGAAAATACCACTAAATATCACTAAGCAAAGTGGGCAAATATGTAGACTTGAGCTGAAAAACAAAATAAACTTAATTTCTTGTTTAAAATGTTGAGATTTGGGCTTTTTTTATAATAACACTTACAAAGCCCAGGTATTAAAAGTTAATAAAAATTTTGAAGCAACAACTAAAATGATAATAATACAATGTTAGAGTAAAGTATTGTAAGTATTTATTTCCTCGTTTTCTTTTACCAGGAAAAAACACAATTAAGTTAAGAAAAATAAGAGTAATTAACTTTTTTTTAACTAAAAGACCAGAATGCTCTTAAACCATTATTTTTTTAGTTACTTTTAGCAAGTGACTGCTAACTAAGTTTTGTCCTAAATAATGGAAATGAAACACTCACTCTAATTTAAATTTTAAACATTTTGTTTTTCAAAATAAACTCATAATAATACATTTCCCCCTCCTTTCTGCAAATCGTTGCAGTATTTGAGAGTGTATGAATTGCATCTTGCCTCTAATTCAGAAGTTATAAAGCCACAAACTGCGCTGAAGTTAAATCTAGCAGTAATTTGAAGTGGGATTCAATACATAAAAAAGTGGAATGCATTTGAAGTACTACAAATGTCACAGAGTTGAGTTGATCAAAATAATAAAAAAAAAGGGACATTTTGTTTGTAGTCACATTGAAATGTAAGCCATGCATGCAAAAACAGCAAGAAAACACATGGAAGGGTCACTGATAGGTCAGATGTGTCTGATTAATTATGAATCTGTTAAACCATTTGGGTTTTGTGAATAATTTTTCCCACACACCCAGATTGCAGTTGAATTCGTCTTACAATGAACATATTGAAAAATTCTAATGTCTTCATCTGTTACGTTTTTAAAACGTTTTAATGTATTTTTTTTTTAAACTTAGTGCTTTAAATATCTTTTACGTTAGTTGATCGAACTCTGAAAAAGTCTTCAAAATCACATTTTCCTTACAAAGCTGGAGGTATCCAGCTTCTTTCTACGAGCCAGGTCCGTAATGTTGTCTCCATTGTAGTTTATGCTCTCCATGCAGCCTTTAAAGTTCTTCCTCCCACCTCCTACTGGCTTTCCACTATAAGGCATCCCTCCAAAGGTCAGCTACAGGAAGACAGAGGTCAAAGAGGGGATAGAAGACAGAAAAACAGCACAATGAGTGCATCTAATCAACCGTTCATTCCTTTTACATTCGATTAGCTATTTCTGTTAATAAAATGAACCATAAATAAATTCATTTACAGGGTAAGACCCAAGGGTTGCAGAAGAATGCTGCTTTGAGAAACATGTGAGTTTCATTGCAGTAAGCTTGCTTTGGCCCAAAACATTCCCACTGAGCCCATCTATATGCACATTGAATATCTAATTAACTGGTCTGTTTAGTTATCAGATTTTCTAAGGTACAAGTACACAGGGAGAGGGAAGTCTGGGCAACTCTGCTTAGACTCCTCCCCCCGCGACCCAGTACTGGATGATGGATGGCCATGTACACAGAATAATTAGATTTATTTTTTCTGATAAAGACAGTTATTTAATAATGAGATATTGCATTAACACATGTAGACAAGTGGACATTTCCCAGCATGTATCCACATTTATTTGATGTATTATGCAGTTCTTACATCTGTGACTGTGCAAGGGGAAAAAAGAAAAACACAAGTTGCTTAAGACATGGAACCCTGAACCATGTTTCATATCCAAGGCAACCCATTATTGTGGAATCCAAATGCAGGACATCAACTACATTTTTTTTTTTTTTATTTGCAGACGTTGCTATATTGCTTTGTTGCTATAGTAGAAAAGCTAATGCTGTGACTGTCTGTATTATACGGTTTGCCCAGATCAAATCTTCAAATGTTTTGAAAGTAACAGAAAGTTGGAAGGTTATGCCAGAGTGTACATGAATTCTCCAAAAAGAAAAAAAACAAAAAAACATGTAGACCAAGTTTTCTTTAAAGACTGTTTCCTAAAGTCAGTATGCAATTACTGATTTGTTTCTTCTAGGCATGCAATCAGGTCCATTTACAGGTTTAGTGTTAACCATATGTTAGTGAGACATAGTTCCAAATTTAGACTCCAAGACAAGAGAAAAATTGAATTTTCACCTACCGTTGAAATGTGAAAAATGAATGAATGGGATTTTTAAAATATTCACTCAGGCTTTATTTGGTAAAAGCTTGATTGCTTCACACTCACTAAGATTTCAACGATAATTCCAGCTCTAAATTTAGTGCTTGACAAAGATTTTCAACTGATGAGTGAAGAACTTAGTAATGATGAAAGAAAAATGGAAGTGAAATAAAAAAAAACCCTTTTTATCTGAGTTTATTTAAACGGCTCAAATAAGGGTGTATTCAGACTGCAAAAGTCAGTTGGTTCAGAACAAGTCTGCTTAACTTGGCTTGTATTCAGACTGCCTTTCAACCAGTCTTTTCTGTTTAAAACAAGAGCTTGTAAACAAAACCGCCAATGACTGAAGATCTCCTCAGTCATTGGCCAGGGAATGCCAGGGAGGGGCAAAGAATAGAGAAAGAATAGTAGAAGTCAAAGCTTTGCAATCCTTTTTGGGACAGTTCCCTTATTCAAACTTTATTTTTCGCTGATCAATTTTGAACGTCTGTATCAATGTCAGGTACAAGACTGACTTTTTGGTACAGCGGAGGCATGCTGTACGGCGGTAAGGCGATTACTGAGGAAACGACGGTTATGAAGATAAGTTGTTTAGGGTCTATGACATATAGACTGTGGGTAAAAAAGTGCAAGACGCAATGTGTATCACGTAAAAAGTTATTTTAATGAGCCTGCATTCATCCAACCACATTTCAATGAGTTGCTGTCTCTCAATGTTGCTCCGCGTTTGTCCGTGGCTCATTGGTTGCTACGTTTCTACTCTGTTTACATCCTGTAGTGCCCAGCTATGGTGGTCATTTTGGTCCAGTAGTTAAGCTCCAAACACAAAGCCTATTCAGACTGAGGAAACTCAGAGCAAACCGGAGCTCAGTCCGACTGGAAACAAACCGAGACCACCTAGAAAGATGGGTCTAGGAATAGGTCCTAGTCCTAGGCCAGCGTCCACTCGGGTGTATTCAGACAAAAAATTTGTTACGGATTATCAGGGAAAACAAACTGTGGTTCACTTTAAACAAACCAAATGTGTCCAGTCTGAATACATCAAAAGAAAAAAAAAAAAGATTCAGATTTTCTGTAATTCACTGTCACGAATTAACCTGGAATATCTGAGAATCATTCAACTTGCTATCAAGCTTGCTTCAAGACAAAAATCAAAAGATGTCTACAGCAATGCTGTGGAATGGATCTACAAAATGTTAGGTCGAATTTCTAAACAAGGTTAAGACTAGGATCTAGTGGAAAAAAACAAAAAAAAAACATGTAATGCCTTTATTTGGTGTGTATGGTAAAGAGAAGATTCAAAGGACAGCGGTTTTAGAGGAAATTTAAACCAAAGCCATCGTTAAGAAGTGAAAATGGACAAAAGACTGATAAAAAATGTAAATAACATGTCATATGTTCTTTTTCTGTCAGATTCTCTGGGCTTTGAAGAAAGCAACGATGACGGAGGACAGTGCCGCTGCCAGTCAACATCTCTGACCGTGTGTGCGCTTTTGTGTTGATGTCTGTGGTGATGTTTGTGTTTTTGGTGATGCTCCAGTAGGCTCGGTAATTACTGCCAAGGGTTGACTCTGATGCACCCGGATATTTAGTCTACAGGCTTAAATGGAAGCTGGAGGCACACAGACATCGAGCCTCGCAAACACATGCATAAAATGGATAGTACACGCTAAATGGACCACAGTGAGCTTTGACTAAAAGCTGGTTGCAATTTTGCATTCTGTGAGGAGACTGGCAATTCCATTACCAGACTGCAAGCAGGATGCTGCACAGAGACATCACCCAAATGCAGTGCCATGTGAACGTGCACACAAAACGCCCTGGTGCATTACACCCGGTTGTATAGATTTCCCTGAAGATTTCTTAATTCAGCAACTTCAGTTTTAATTGGTCTGCGCTTTGTCCTGCCCCATTTCTCAGCTTTCAACTTAACACTGGGAAAGATCAGCTCTGTCAGCAAAACTTGGCAAAGTACATGTAGAAACACACAGGTGTACTGACACAAAACAAACATGCACGCGCGTAGACTAAATGAACATGTGCTGACTTACTCTTGTGTTCACATGAGTTCTGCAGTCAATTTCCTGTTTTTAGTGTGATTGGCCAAACTCTATGCATCCTATTATTTGCTGATGTTAATTACGTGGGTAATATAGATTAACGCCACATAGAGAAACCAATATTTAATTTCCTGTGTGCAGCATTGTACTGTAAGAGACAAATAAATAGTGGGAAAGATGAATGCAAGCTTGATGGAAGAACGGGACCACTGATTCTAAAAAAAATAAACAAAATTTTTCATGTTAGAAATGCTTTGGAAACCTTGTTAGGACTTCCAATTGGTTGTGAGGGTTAAAAGTTGCTGACATTGGCAATTACACTATAATGCACTTGACTCCAGCACAGCTAAAAGCTCCCGAATCAAACATTTTATACAGCTTTTTAGAAGCTTGGAGCTCGCCTCTATTTAAAGTTTAATAAACAAATAAAAATCATTGTGGGTGTTAGTAAAACTGAGCAAGCAAGCACTGTCTGATATATGCAAACCATTTTTTTTTCCAATTTAAAGAACAAAACCCTTTTCAATCAATAATAATGAACTTCAGTCATAGTGTGTTTATTTTTGTATGGGTATTGGCTATGAAGGTGTCACTGCATGTCAGTTCTCCACACTACTCTTTATTCTTTGCACAATGTGACTATTTGCAAGATAAGCAAGGCACGTAATGGACGGTGCCATGGATGATTCACAGCTATTATAGGGTGGGAAGCTGTTCCCCTGTTTTTTTATATAGTGCCCACTTGTACATTAAAGGCCATTACTCTCAGCTGATGATATGCCACATGCGTAAGATTAAATACGTGACCGTCGACAGACATTTGATGCATTTTTGTCTTTCATGACCTGCTATTCATAAATAATTGAAAAAAACTTGTGACTTCTGATCAATAGGGCTCATGAATCCTTGGGCCAAACTAATGGGATTTTTCTACTGATATGTCAAGATAATTTGTCTTTGAAACACCAAGGTGTACGTAGATTTGTAAGATGGTGCTAGTAACATTTGCATAATACTGCATCAGGAAATGTTAGTTCTTATCAGATTAGCTGCATTTCTTTGTACAGCTTGTTCCTTACCTCATAGTCCAAATCAAGGTAATCAAACTCTCCGTTGGTCCTGAAATGCTGAGTGTGTCTGTCCAATGTGAAGTTGACGTTGCGACGATAGCGTTCAATCACCACTGAGTGCCAGTGATTGTCATCCAAGAGGCTGCCGGTGGTTACGGAGGTGTGGCCCAGGATGGAACCATACTGGTTACTACCTTTTATAAACACAACCACATCAGTTAAAGGCAACTACACCCAGACAGTTAGTAGACTTTGCAAAATGTCCCCATTTTCCAGTGGAGTTTTTCCTGCATGTTTATGTTCTTTTCTGTTGCTTTTACTTATCTTTTCATGATCATAACATCTCACATCTAATTCTTAGTCAAACTATCAAAAGCTATTTGGTTTTGTCTCAGTGTTTTTCTTTACATCTTGTGTAATACACGGTGCTGTATCATACTATGTTTATTGATATTGGAGTTTTCTTTTTGCCTGGATTTCATAAATTGTTAACTAATTAGCAGTAATGCGCCAAGTTTTGTGTCTTTGTGTTAGGTTTTTCTGAGGATTCAGATTTGACACTCACCAAGGTTTATCTGCAACAGCAGTTTGGCCTTCCGAAGCTCCAGAGTGATGTAGTCTCCTTGTTGGCCCTCCCCATGAAGAATCACACCCTCACTTTCTGATGTCTTAAACCTCAATGCTATCACATCTTTAATGATCTTCATCTTCTTCACCTGCACAGTCAAAGCACATTTGTTCATGGTTAACCGTCAGAAGCAAAGGATTTTGGGAAATTTTAACTTCACTTTTAAAATAAATAAATATAAAATACTGTACCTTGAACCGGTATGAAATTACACCCTGGCCATCAAAGTTAATAACATCCGCCCCTGTGAGAGACCAACAACACACATGATTAGCATGAGTTTAATGAGCAGGATCCAAATTTTAATTGTAAAATACGCAGAGTATTTCACTTGAGATATTCACATTTAAATAAATTGAAATTTGTGATTTTTTTTTGGTTCAAATTTACTTCAACATTTTTATAGCTTTCGCCTGTGGGATGTAACAATAGATAGAAGCTTAAATTGCATGCCACAAATGAGATTAAGTACAACTGCTATGAAACCCAGAAAACTTGATTTCATTCTTTTTCTAAACCCACTTTGTCCCTTTCAGGGTCACGGAGGTGCCGGACCCTAATGCAGCCACTCCTGAGTAAAAGCAGGGTACACCATGGACAGGCCACAACCACACACACCTTATTTATTTATAGTCAATAATTAAGCTATGAGGCATGATGTTGGATGGTGGGAGGAAGCTAGAGTCCCTGGAGAAAACCCACACATGCACAGGGAGAACATGCAAACTCCACATAGAAAGGTCCCCCATTGGTTACTCTGTTTCAGGTCCCACAGCTGGGTCTTGAACCAGGGGCCTTCTTACTGTGAGGCAAGAGAACTAACCACCGCGCCACCGTGCATCCCTGAAAAAGATTTCACTCTGTTTATTTTTTCTTCCTAATGAGATATTGCAAAAGTGATGAAAAGTGTGATGTGGACCTGGAATGTATTTCTGTATACAAGTAGCTGGTTCTTAGACATGACATTTGCTTCAGGTCATATCACTGCTGATACGTGTCTTCAGTTGCAATACACTTATGATTTCATGATTAAATCTGTCCAGGCAAACATGATTTAGTGGTGTGCCATGAATTTATAATTATTTCTTTTAATGCAATTTTAAAAGAAAATTGTAGAAATCAACAACTGATTAGGACTGAATAAATAGTTATGCCAACACTTGTCTGTATTGGTTTGATGACATGTCAATTGAGTTAGATGCTGGTGTACAAAAGGTTTATAAGAAATACAAGTATAGCTGCTGTACATTTTGATTTCACAGCAAAACAAGAAAGCACAGCAGAGGATGTTCTTCCTGAGGCAGCCGCGGAAATTCAGTCTGCCAAAGACAATGATGGTGCACCTCTGCACAGCCATCATTGAGTCCATCCTCACCTCCTCCATCACCATCTGGTACGCCGCTGCCACCGCCAAGGACAAGGGCAGGCTGCAGCGGTTCATTCGGTCAGCAGAGAAGGTGATTGGCTGCAATCTCCCCTCTCTTCAGGACCTGTACACCTCCAGGACCCTGAGGCATGCTGAAAAGATTGTGGCTGATCCCTCCCACCCTGGACATGAGCTCTTTGAGTCACTCCCCTCTGCCACGGGGCTGCAGTCCATCAGGACCAGAACCTCACACCACAAGTACAGGTTTTTTTTCGTCAGCCATCAGTCTTATCAATGAGACCCGGAACCTCGCAACAATCTTCCCTGCCCATCTCTGACTCCGACTCTACAGTCATATTGACAGATCTACAACACTATGCGTCACATTAACGTCAGTCTGGATTACTATTCACTTGTATTTATTTTTTTCTGCACATTGCTTTTTGTAATTCTGCCCTTATACTAAAACAGCTTGTGTAAATATATTCATATTGCAATAGTTTTTTTTTTAACTTCTTTTTTTATCAGTCTATATTGTGGTTAAATTTATCTGATGCAGGCACCAACATCACAAGACAAATTCCTAGTATGGGTCTAGTCATACTTGGCAATAAAGCTGATTTTTTTACTCTGATTCTGATCAAATATGATCTAATTTATATCTCATTACTGGAAAAATGTGTCATGGTTGGGAACTCTACTTGTAAAGTGTTTGGTCAAGAACACACATGTGCTTTAAAACAAATGGAGGTTATTGGATGGAACTCAAACTAAGTCCTTGAAAAACATCAACTCAACCTGAACATGCATGAATCACGATTAATCAGAATGTTTATGAGTTACATTTTAAATGAGAATATGCAACGTTCAAACAAAAAAAAAATGCCAGAGAGAAAATGTTTCCCTTTCTCTTTTTTGTCTGAAATATTTTAGTTTATAAAGTGTTAACTTAGAAGTTTAATTTGTGTGCAGAAAACACATCAGCAGTAAGTTAAGCAGAACTGTTAAGAATTTTATGTCTGCAGTATTTCTCTAAAAAAAAAAAAAAATGCTGATTTAGAGCCATGATAAACAAACATTGTGTTTCTGCTCTTTAAATGGTCTGGGTGATTACTCTATTCTGATTGGCTGCTAAGTGTTCAGGAAGAAGATACAGTCACAATGTTCTGTATGCGCAGGCTTCTTTAAAACAAACTTTTCCTTCATGATGTGGACAAAAACAAGTGGTAAGAGGAGAACTTTCTCTCTGAACTGATGCTTTATTGGACCTATCATGACGATCAGCAAATATATTGCTTTTATATTGCTATTGCTAACCCTGCAGTCAAGATCTGCTGGCTCATTGACACATTCTGTTACCGTGACAACGGGCTGTGTTGTGCATCAAATAGTCCGCCTTTTGTAAGAAAGCAATATAAACTTAAAGAATAACAAGAATGAAGTATTAAAAATTCATTGAGTATTTATTTCTTTTTTAAGTGACCACAGTAAAAGCGGGATTGTGCCCGATGAAGTGTGTATTTTCAGAAATTCATGCACGCTGCGGAATCCTGAACCGGCAGAAGATGGTTGCTTTGCTGAGTGTAATTAATCAGCATTAACATATTTCGACGCGTTATTTGTTTTTAATTAATCGCGTTAGTTCTCAAAAATGACCATGGCAACCAATGGCATGGTTCAATAAGTCAACTAACAGCTAAGTAGCTCATTTAGAGTATTATCTGCCAATGAAGAGCCTTATTTTTTTTCTTTTTTTTACCGTCTGGGATTTTTTAAAATCCGATTGACAAAACCAACTAACTTTAGATGTTACTTAATATATTCCAGAAGTTGTCATAACTTTTATCCAGGATGATTAGCAATACAAGTTTTAAATCTATTGCTACTGTAACACACTTATGCCTGCCAGTTGTGTCTTATCCCAGTCCATTTCTTGGACTTAGCAGATGGTGATAGTGATGTATCATCTTGACAACAGATTTTTTCTGTTGGCATAAATAGACCTTGGATTGAAGTAATCTGTAATAGGTCTGTTTTTTCTTCACTGAAACTGATATTGATTTAAAAAGAAAATGATGTACTTTATGTTTCTGTCCAACTACTCTTTACATTGCAGTTTAGCTGTACCTTATCCTGTCTTATCTATGTAATAATAGATTTCTCCGTTGATGCCATGTTAATCAAAATGGAAATGAGCATGTAAACTACCCAGTACGGTGGATCACGACTGTTTCATAGCCTGAAGCTTTGGCACAGTCGTATACATGGGTGCACATAGACAACCATCCTCTTATTGCACATTTCTGGATGAGTCATAATATGGCATTGCATCTAATTATCATATATTTTGAAACCTAGAATTATCATTTACAACCAACATATTTGGTTATTATGCCTGGAACATAACATCTATCTTTATCTGCCTCCGTCTCCTCCCACGACTTCTCCTTTGTGCTTTCCACTTTCACCCAATGTTTCTTTGTCATAGCGCAACACTATGCTTCTCTTTCATCTTTTGTTTGAAAGGCAGAAAAAACATTTACTAGGCGCTGATTCTGAAAGAACCAAGGAATTCAGCATTAGAGAATGGGTATGCACTGACAAAACATGCTCTGACTACATCTAAAAAAAAGAAACACTGATATAGAGTGACCATAAGGAAACACTGCAGGCATTTAGAGTGAAAAAACTGCAGTTGTAAGAATATATTAACCACATTTTTTTCATAAGTCTTGTCTAATGGATGTCTAGACAAACACTATCGAAAAGAAAATGATAAATCCTTCAAATAGTACTAAGGTAAACAAATGGTTGCTGCTGGTTTTATAATGGTTATTTCTTCTCTTATTTTGTACAAATCTTTTAGTTTGATGCATTTTATGATTAGCTTTTTTGGTTGATTATCTCTTATTATTACATATTAATGTGAGTGGTGAACAGACAGAAACAGATTTAAGCTACTTTACAAAAAGTGGAATATTATGAAAAATCAAGTAGTATTTTCCTCATTTCTTGTCAGGCACACTTCATTAAAAGTTATTAAAAGCTCTAATAAATCTGGCAAAAAAAAAAAAAACATGGATAATATAGCTTTTATTGAGGACTGAAGTGCACAAAGACACATTAAGAATAAATCAGTGGCAGGAAATTTAACGCTTTGGAATATCTGTTGCACTGTTTAAATACAATGTTGTGGTTTTAAGTAATATTTTGAGCCACAAAAAAGTAAAAAAAAATGATTAATTTATAAATTTGTTAATTTAACCTTTACTTAACCAGATGAAGACCCACTGTGATAAGTTTCTCTTCGAGGTAAGCAGCACGTCATAAGAACAAAACCAGTTACAGTAGAAAAAACAAGAAAGACAGGTATAAATACAATAAAAAAATATATTTTTTAAAGCATATAATAAAATTGCAGGTAAAAGAAACTTATTTTTAGTATCTAAAAAGTTGTTTTTGAGCTTCCTTTGCCCGACAGTACCTGGCTTGGCTCCAGCAAGCCTTTGACCCCGAAAGGGAATCAGCAGGTTTAGAAAGTATGAATGGATAGTTGTTTTAAATCTGAGAGTTTCTTAGAGTGATGTTTTTGGTGCGTGACAGTAACCAAACATAAAAGTCTCTATTTAACCGTACCCGTGTTAATAATGTGCAAAAGTTGAGGCAGCAGTGATAAAATGGTGTGAGCAAAGAGTGAATTCAGAAATATAAATTATGACTATTTATTCTTGTTCATTTACTAGATGCAAAGTTAGTAAGCAAAATAAGTTAAGACTTAGTCACAACTACTACTACAGATGGACAGTTTGTGGGTGAGATACAGGCAAACCTGTATAGAGCACGCAGGTGGTCCACACATTATATCAAGGTTGCAGACCGCTTTTTGAACCCGTAGGGCAAAAATGTACGTGATTATTTTTTCTGCAGGCATGCTCCAAGCAAAAGATTGCAGTTAATACCAAAACAACATGCAAGAGTAAGTCAGCATGAAGTAGGTGAGGCACAGGCATGTCATTCAGATGCTACGCTTTTCAACACTGCCCAAATCCTGCTGTTTACGTGATAAGGGCGTGCACTTTGCCACAGCTTGACTATCAGAAATGATGAAATAAGACGTCAAAGTGTAGTTTGTGTGGCGTCCTAGGAGCACTTACGCATCACATGCATGCCCTGTGCGCACATCATTCGTATGCTGTCAGTAAGGGGTCAGTACATACACTTGACTAGCAACTAGAGTGTGGCATGTAGGTACCATAAGACAACATCACCCATACATCAAAAGTGCATGCAACTTAGCCATACAGATACCTTGCGATAGACTTACAACACACACTATAACTGTACAATCTATTTTCATGATTTCCCTGAGGTGGCCATATGAGTCTCAAGGGACACAACGTTGTTCTTTTGTATCAGCAGGGTCTTTCCCTGACAAAGACTTTAAAACAGACTAAGGTTTTAAGATTTTCAAGCTCAACACTAAGGATTGTAGACACAGTTGTCAGCCAAAATCTAGTGCAGTAGATCAACCGTATTACCCTTTAAAATCAGAAGATGTGCAGCAATGTCATCAGCTCAGAACTGGTAGAACACACAGGCAGTGGGGTGCAGAAAAACGAAAGCAGGTCCTGATGAGTGATGAGTCAAAATGTGAAATATAAGGTTGTAGCAGAAGCCAGTTTGTTCATCGAAGGGCTAGAGAACAGCACAATAATGAGTGTCCATAGGCAACAGTGGAGCATAGACGATGCTCCTTGAACATTTGGTAACACCCTTTCTGCAAATAAAGTTGGAAATTAGCTCAGGGTTAATGGTGTTCTCAATGCTGAGAAAATACAGGCAAACATTACAATCGCCAAATACCATCAGGGAGACATATGATTGGGTTCCAATTTGTTCTGCAATAGGTCAAGGATCCCAAACATCATTAAGAACTATTGTCAACATGAAGAAGAACAAGAAGTACTGGAAGTGATAGCATGGTCTCCCACAGAGCCTTGATCTTCAAGGACCCATACCAAGAAAAATCAACTTTTTGAGCTTTTAAGTGTATTATAATAGTCATTCCCTAATCTAAGCGGTATTTTGATCCATTCATACAATTCTGAATAATCATTTAAAAACCTGCACTCTGGTTCTCATGAGCTGATGTCACAAAGTGAGAACGGTCCCTTCAGGAAGAGTCTGCGATGCCAGCGCTGCCCCCAGGCTAGCACACTCACTTTCTCTGTGAAACTAGCGGTGCTCAGCAAAACACTTTCATTTTAAATTAGCAGAACCCTATATCTTCCAATTGTGTCCCCTCTAAAATGTCCGTCAGGTCTAACAGGTGTTCGTTACTGTTGGACCCCGGTTTCTACAATGGTCAGGCTCCTTTTAAGTCTGAGCACACAGAATTGTCTTCCGTTGTGTTTGGAGGAGAGTTGGTGTGGCTTTTTTTATGATCACTAACTGGCTGCTTTTGATACAGCAGAAAATCAAACAAGGGAAACATAATCAAAGAGCTTGAAAACTGACTTGAATACAATGAGTGCTCTTGTGTTTACACACACACACACAAACTTGTCAACACAGTATAATCACATCTCAAGAATGAAAGATGTGTGTGTCACTTGTAGCAGTAATTTATGCAGTGCCCTAATTGAAATTGTTATCAAAATCAATTTGGCAGCCTTTAATAGGATGAAAGCAAATAGGTTGCAGGAGAGTTGGTTCCCTTGATGATCCATTTGTTAGAAAGCAAGAGACATTGGACGAGAGGGTTTTCATTTGAGTTTGTGCCGAAGTCCGGCAAGGTTTATCTCACTGGCTTTGTATTTGATTCCATAAGGACAAAAGGTTTACATCAAGAGAAAGAAATCCCAACTGTGACTTGAACTGAGCTTATGATCTCTCATTAGAGTCTCTACATGTCTCTCAAATTGAAACGTTAGAATTAAATAAATTATAATGTGGTTGTGTGTTCAGGTTGTGGGTGTATATGTGTGTGATGTTTCTGGAATATATCCTGCCTCTGTGTTGTTTATCAGTGACTGGCACAAGTGGCAATGATTCTCTTAATATGCAAATGAAAAGAAGCATCTTTTCTCCAGGGTCTGTCTGATATGTCTGTTATTGAGGAATTCAGGAGAGACAGCTAAAGTGAAGATGTGTGCAAAGACGTTGCATGTGAGTACTGGTAGGCTCGCTTCTACTCACAGTAGGAGCATCCATAGATTTCTATACGGAGACCAATCCGCCCCTCTTCGCTCCAGGCTAGAGGTATAAGCCTAAGGAAGCGAGCCACGATTCCCTGCTGCAGCTCGTGGCGAACTACACTCTCCGAGTTGGAGTTTCCAGAAAAAGCCTGTGAAAACAAACAGACATACAAGAATGAAATACATCAAAGCGGCAAACCTGCCATCAGACAAGCAGATTAGGGAAGTGGAAATAGTCTTTTTCACTCTACACTTCCTGCCCTAAAGGTGAACACTCACAAAACATTCAGAACCTTTATGGATCCGCATCTATCTTACACACTAAAGCCTCACTGCTCAGAATCTCAGAGAAAATCGGTAATTTATAGCACCAATAAAAAAAACCTCTAATCCTTTGTATTTAATCTGAGTTCTAACGGCAGATTATTGGGATTCTAGTGTAATAAACAATAGTTACTTGCCTTCCATTTTACACTATACAAGTATTAGGGCCTCCATAAAATAGAAAATGAATACATTTGAAGTTTATTTAAAGTTATAAAATTATGAGAAAAGAGTCATCATTTTATGAGAATGAAGACATAAAATAATAAGAAAAAAGTCTTAATTCTACGAGACTAAAGGTGTAAAATTACAAGAAAAAGTTGTGATTTTATGAGAATAAACTCAAAAAATTGTAATTTCACACAAAAAATTTGTAAAAATTATAAGGAAAAAGTCATAATTTTGCTGGACGAAAGTGATACAGTTATGAGAAAAAAAAGTAATAATTTGTGAGAGTAAAGTAATACGCTTCTTACACTCCATATGCAAAAAGTCGTAAATTTACGAGATTAAAGTAGTAAAATTTTTAGAAAAAACATAATTTTACAAGAATAGTCATAACATTTTGAGAAAAAAAGTCGAAGTTTTACCAGAATAAACTTGTTTAAAAATTCATACATTTTTAGGGAAAAGCTATGCTTTTTCAAAAAAATTTAGCTGGTGGTGTAACTCTCCACATTATACACACCAACTAAACCCATCGATGCAACCATTTATGGTGATGTAATAAGGCTTTAAACATTGTAGTCGGCTTGCCCGCCAGCAATTCACTCCTTATGGGGCAAGCATCTTCTTCTGAAGAGACCCAGTTTGCTGTTAATTATTTCCAATGACCTTGTACTTATAATAAAACAATGTTGACCTGCTAAAAGACTTAGTATTGCCTCATACATGAAACCAATGCTGAAGGTATAGCTCACAATGGTCTCTGTCTCAGGTAACACAATATTGGTCCTTTTTTGTTGTATTTTCTTATTAAAACAGACATTTGCTTCATAATTGTAATATTTTAATCTTTTAAAAATTCTCAACTTTTCATTTATAAAATTATAACGTTATTATTGTAAAATATTGAATTCTACAACTTAATTCTCATAAAATTATGACTTTTTCATACCCTCGTAAATATTTCCTTTTTTTCCTCATAATATTGCCACTTTATTCTCACTAAAGTATGACTTTATTTTTAAGGTTGCTCTAACAGTCCATCGTTCTACACAGCTAGAAAGTAGAAATTGTCCAGTCCCTGGATAATGACATGCTGCTTGCAAACCAGTGGTCCAAAATCAATAGCATTAACACTTGCCTGTGTGGGAGCTCTTTAAGTGGAAGATAAGAGAGGACAAATACTTAATCTGTGCTGTTCTACAGTGAAGTCTGAAAACATAATGTGTCACTGTATTGGAGGGTTGTGCTAACATCTACAATTGTAAGTGTAAAATACAATAAAAGACAAGAAGGAGAAATGCTGAACCACATGAGGCAAAACAGCTGCTGAGACTGCAAAATACCATTCATAGTACTTATAGTTAAGGGCAAAGGGCGAAATTCTTTTTGAATTTAAGCCAATCCCTGGTGGGAGTTTTAATTTATTAAGTGATAACTCTTCACAGCAATTTATTTAAACTAGATATTTTACAAGTTTGAAGGTTGCAGGAAATATCTTTTAACACTGCAGAAATTTATAACACCCACAAGTCACAACTTGATACAACTAACACGCCTTAAAAATGTTACAATTATTCTGTTAAAGGTATAAAAAATGGTGTCATAATTTGCAAGGAATCAGACTTTGGCATCTTACTGACTTGTTAATTATCAGATTGTGCAGGCAGTCTTTCCTACTTTGTGGAAGTGTTTCCTTGAAATTATTACTTTTTGGTGTAGGCAAAGTCACCCAGGACACAGTGAGGTTTTCAATAAGGAAAACTTTTAGATATTGATTATGATTTGGAAGGTTTGTTACTTTTATTGTTTACTGCATAGGGTTCTCTGTTGTTTTTTTACCTATTCTCCTAAACACGGATATGAAGTTTTCTGGTGGTGCTTTTGCAAAACTCTACAAAAATTATAAATGGAACATGTAAAGTGGATAACAGTTGCATGCAATAATCCATTACCCGACAGAATTCTGTTTTCTGGTACTTTTTTTGTTGAACGATACTTTTTTTCACCTCAAAAACACTGGTTTAACTGCCATTTCCAAGAAAAGTCCATGTAACCATGTGTTTTGGGCTTTTGGCTTAAAAACTCTCATGGTCACGCATCGCTATGCAAGTTTCAACGACCGTTTTCCGTCTCTATGTACAAGTTGCGCGGCAATTGACTGTACATTGCAAGTTAAACCACTTGGACTAATCAGGGGACTTTGACTTGGTAGTGACGTATGGATGGCGTCCCTTTTCATTCACCGAAGTTCCAATTTTTTGAAAATTAATCATGAAGGAGAAAGTAATAATTGCAGTTTGTTCCCGGCCGAGGACACCAAGTCTTTCCTATCGGAACAGAGTTGTGAAAGTCTGCAGCAAGATTCACAAGATATGCACCAAATCAACATTTCACACCAAATCTCCTCCAACTGTAGGTGGCGGGCATGCACTATTAAGCAGTTAAAAGAGAACAAAACAAAACAAAAGGAAGCCTCTCCCTAAATGTCCAGTGTGAACACTGTGGGCTTAACGCTGTGCCCGGTTTGTACATAGCTTTAATGTTGTGCACCACTGGGCCAACGTTTTAAGGCACCTTAATTATCATAGATTTGAATAAAAATTCCATTTTGTCTCATTGTTCTTTAAAATAAAGCCAATTTTAATTAAACAACTGAAACATTAGTTATCATCAAAAAATCCTTAAAAATTTTGCATAGCAATTTTTAGAAGTAATGCCAGCTGAACCTGCTTACTGCAGCAGCATCAAATCACTTCTTAGCCTTCACTGTAGTAATCCTATAAATACGTGACACAAATCCGAATTCAGGCCAAATCCGAAATTGCTTCCCTACCCCTATAACTACTCCCTATTACTCCAATTGTAGGGGCATTTGAAGCTGTGGTGGTGTCCGAAAGTGTTAGGGCTATCCCTAGGGGTAATCCGCATTGCGCTCGCAGCATGGAAGAGAAACACATTTCTTTGTGTATGTGTGCTCTGAAGCACTGACGTTTATATTTACATGTAAGTAATGAAATTGTGTTTTAGCATGACTTTTTAAAGTCATAAAACAGAAGTTATGTTTTCCGAGCGCTGGCAGCTATGCGCTAATGTAGGTGTCTGGCAACTATTGATGATGTCATTGAGTGGTAGCCACTTTCAAGTTTAAAGACACTATTTTTCCATATCTCTACACCTGCAGGGATAAATTTAGGGATAGGAAGAAGCCATGGGGGTAGGGAAGCAAGATTCAGCCTTATAATTTGCAAGTAATGATAAAAGCTAAGCACAGGATAGGAAAAAAATATGGCCAAATTCATCTTTTTGGCTCTGGATATGTATTACTTTGTGTTTTACAAGTTTGGGCCATGATTAAAGCTATTTTGTCAATCTGAAGTGCACATTTTTGCTTAGAGTTTGAATAAATCTTATTCTTCTTGAATCTCTAATGCTTCACTTACAGTACCTTTTCAATGTTTACAGTTTTCTTATTGGACCAAAATCAAATAGTTTGGATATTTTCAACAAAAATGGCTATTCTTGAACTTGAATTAGATGTATGCATAGTATTTCTATTTATCATGGCTTGGCATCAGGAGCTCTTTTCAGGAGTTGTTTCATGCATGATTGCTACAAGTGGATTGGATGTCACATCTCAATGAAAGACTGCTGAATCAAATCTCCTGTCTGTGTTATCAATTTTGTCCTCTGATTTGTATACAACATTGTTTGAGTTTTGCTTATGATGTTTATGAGCGATAGGTGAATATGTAAACAGCATGTACATAACCTCTTGAGTTGAGGAAAATGAGGGGAAATATTTTCATGACAGAAACCCATCAGATAATAAAACCTTTGGGAAAGTTATCATTCCTTATCTCTCTTTCGCTCTTCCTGTTCAGTATCAGCTTGTTCGGCATCGACTCCTCTGACACATGATAGGAAGAACCTCTCACTGCCCACTAGCACAGCACAACAGGGTTCTAAAATGACTACAAATTCTCTGCTTTCCCTGCTAAACCTGCACACTACAACCCTGTTTTTTTCATCTAAACACATATGCACAGAGGAGTTGGCGCAAACCATTGGACAGAAGCATCATTAATAACACAGCAGGTAACTAGACCAGAGCAAGACACTATGCTGCCATGTGCTATTCCAGATAAGGCATGGACGGGGAAGGGCAGAGGATGAGTGGTGTAGGGGTCAAAAAGCCAGTTTAGACAGTCAGCTTTGAGCTTACTCTCCACTGACCTTAGTGTGTAGCCACACAGATATGCTATCTGCAAAGGAGTAGATGGTCATGAGATCGGCTTAGAGCCACTGAACTTCCACTGTAGCTCTCTTTCATTTTTAATCTTTATTTATCCAAGAGAGGTAAAGTGGAGACACAAACAGTGTTTTATTAATGCTTTGCTTTAAACTTTCAGAGCTTCAAGAGTCTTCAGGAAGCCCTTCAGACTCCTTCAACTGCACCTTCTGTTCTCTGCAGGTCCTCACTTCCTGGAAGTAAGAGTAAAGTGACATGCTCAGCGGTAGTACAGAAGGCTCCAGGCAGCGTTCAACAATCACTCATTACACCGTGTGTTAAAAAACAATATTTAAAGTTATGACAGAGGGCCCGCTGCTTATCAGTTCTGGCTATGAAGAGAAATTTGTGTTATTAGTATCTTGCAAAGCAGTTTAATCTTAAAAAAAACAAAAAACGTATATTATTTTCATTTAAAGAAGTTCTTAACCAGTTCTTAACCATGATACTGTATCTATAAAAAATCAGTCATTTGTTTCAGTGAAGTTTTGATGATTGGCCAAAAAACACAGAAGTCCAGTTTGGTGGGGGCAGCACGAGTAGAATTCTATCACCTACTAAAATTGCAAAAGGAAAGTCAGATTTAAGGTTGTAATAACCACTGGCCTCCTATACAAAATAATATTGAAATTCCAACCAATCATTTTTGAACATGCCGAGGAAACAGGAGACCCAACTCTCCAGATTTGGACAAAAGGACACAACTTCACAGATTCCAAGCATAATTTCTGTTGGATAAAAGCAAGTCATGGGCAAAATAGTGCCAATACATGTGTGGGTGGAGCCATTTAATATGCAAGACTTATAACATACCATACCAAACATACCATAATATTGGGAAGAATGTCAACAACAGGTTGTATTGAGTGGTGGTTCCTTGTCCTAGAACATCTCACTCGAGTTTGTTTTTCATTGAGATAGAAGCACAATCAAATTAAGCAGTTTTATTTGGAGATCAACAATGTTGTCACAAAGCTTTGGAGACCATTTTCTTCATTGTCATCCTGTGGTCTGACTTCATTCCCCTCTCATCTCCCATTACATGCATGCAGGGGTGTTCATAGGTGCTTACACTTACAAGTCATTGGATTACATGACACCTGAAGGCAACTTCTGACCAATCAAACTGCTCCCATGGCCTGCCTCTCCCTACACCTGCTGCGCCCTCTTGTCTGCATCCAGCTGCAGATGTCAGAAAATAGACTCACAACCAGGGGTGAAAGTAGATTTTTGTTTACGCCGATACTATAAAAAATTAACGTAAAACATGTAATAATTAATTGATGAATTGATTTATCCAACCTGACTGAGCTGTCTGACGCAAGTTGTTAATTGAATCAAATTGAACGATTCCATTTTAAAATTGTTTCAAAAGAAATAAATTGATGATAAACAATATTGGGAAATACCATTTGGACTGAGGCACGGTAGGTTTATTTTACTCTAACGTAAAAATGACCAAGTTACATCACAGTGGACAACACACAAGTGATGCAGAAAAAAAATGTCCGCCATCATTAAAGTCCAATGTCTGGACACACTTTGAATTCTACAAAGACATGTGACAGTGTGGTAGAATTCTCCAATAATGTTCCCTTTGTATTATTTTGATGTGGAAAAACAACAGCGGGCTGAACTTTTTTGCTTGAACACATTACATTTACACTTGATTATCTTGCAAGAAATACAAGGAATCTGGAAAATGTCATCTGCACTGTTCAGCATGCAGGTATTTATCTCTGACTCTCACTGGTTGAATTTTTGGTTAAAGCTGTCTTGGATCCATTTTAGGTCAGTGAATCGGATCATTCAAACTGAACCAATATTGACTTTGAATCAATGGCAATGACAAATTATGATAGGAATCAAATTGTTGTTAAAATGAATCGTTACACCCCCTAATGCAGATAAACACAGTTGAGAATAAACCTTGACTGTAAATAAAAATGTAAATGGGGCTTTGAGGAAAAAGTATTGTAATTGATTATTCTACTAAATAACTTAAGAAATGCAGGAAATGCACCTCCTTTTTTACTTTCCACTTCTCTACCAATTTTAGCAATTTTACATCATTCTCACTTGCAATCTTTCCTTTCAACAATCTTTCCTGCATTGTTCTTTTTTTTCAATGACTTTTTCAAACATAAATTAATTTCTTGGCTGCATGGTTCACTTCTACCTTTGCATTTGGTTTTATTGTGAGTAATCAATTACAGTAGTGTTGTTATTACACAAAAAAATACACAAAACTGTATAAATCATTTATTCTTTTTCTTGTCCTGTTGCAAACTAACCATCCTCCAACTTGAATAGAAATATGCCTATGTCACTGTGAATAAATTGAGCATCCCCGGACAACAAATCAAATGTACCCCTTAAGACACACATGGTGATGATAAGACTCTAAAAGCCACAGAGATGTAAAAATGATGAGATAAAGTGCTGCCCAGTTCACAGTTTTAGCGACTTCATTTCGCAGCTGCTTTTGAATGAGTGTTAAAGCAGCAAAGAGCGGACACACAACTGATCTTCCAGCCTGTATGGGGTACCTCCACCAAATCATATGGTGCAAAGCATTACACTACCAAGCTAAAGTTACACATTTTAAAGTAGCAACAACACTTAAACACATAGGATTGCTGTGGCCACTTTGATTAGCGACACAGCTCTGTAGAATCAACTACTTTCAGCAATTTGATGTCATATTTCTACTGTGTTTATTCCATCTCATAGAACACATGATAAAATGTCAGAGCTAATGTGGGATCCTGTATTTTTACCCAGCATTGCTTCGACTTACCATCTTAAAAATATCAGTCCAACTGCGTGATAAAGCGATGACCCATTTTCCTGACACAGTGACAGATAATGTGTGTTATCAATTTCATGATTACAGCTGATTTTTTAGCTCAAAGGAAGAGCTAACCAAGATTCATAATTTACAAAGCCTTCTAACTATCATCTGCAAGAAATATCATCTGCTGAAAGTGTCCCCAACGAAATGAGATGAATATTCTTTGGGTAAGGGGACTAACATTTGTAACCACTGCAAGAAGGTCTGTAAATTTCACTGCTTTGTTCTCTTTATGAATGATTTTCCTTTTTGTTCTGCTTATGAAATGCTTGTCGCAACATTTGGGATTTTGAATCAAGAAATTCAAAGACACGAACATTGCAGATACAGTGTTCCTGCCATGTATGCAACATTTTACCATACTGAAGCCACACTGTCAGTGTTAAGCTTATTTTATGACTGGAAACAGAATAATAACAGAATAAAATGACAGAGGAAATGAGAAATGAGCATTTTCTAAAGCTCTTGGTTGTATGTGTTCTTAAAAGAAAAACACCTCTTTATATTTTCAACTCCACACAAAACTTACCATGCCCTTGTCAGTGAATGAGAGAGACGAAACAAGGTACCTTTTTTGGTATCCACCCCCTCATTACGTTAAAAAAAATCTCTATTGAGTTTATGCTGCAATTCTGCACTTATCTGTGCTTGGCTGAATGAACAGCTTAATTCAAAAACATTACCATGGAGAGTGGAGGGCAGGAAGCAGGAGTGAGGAGGATGGTGATGAGGAAAATGCCATGGATGCTTAACACCTTGCAAAAGTCTGCCAAGTCAAACATGTAATTCCCCTACTCCAAAGTCCAATCATTAACCACCAAACCATGAGTAATTGAAAATGTATGTGTCATTGCATGCTTTGTGTAGCAGTCACAGCTTGTGTTGAGGTGAGTGAATGTGCATCTGGAGTTTGAAGAGGTTCGGCACCTTTTTGGTAAATCAAGACTTCAAGTAACTTATATCAAAAGCTTCAAAGTGCCTTAGTAGGCAAAGTTTAGATTTGACTGTTTGCATGAGAATATACATACAGTATGTGTGGAAATTCCTCCTTCTGCAAGACAATCATCTTTTGATCTATTTAATTAGTGTTCACGGTGGTCTTTTAATTTTGATTATGCAGATTTCAGTCAAAATAAAAAAAAAACTGTGTTGTTTTATATGACATAGTTTCTGCAGAGCAGCAGTAGTTCATTTGAAATTCGCCACTGAATTGTGGGTAGAACCGTTGGCGTGAAGTAAGCCCTCTCCCAATTCCCTACATCCATTTGTTTATACTCTCTATCCAGACGTAGAGTTTTGAGCCAGATGCCAGCTCGAACAAGGAAAACGAAGACGTACATGGATTCTGTAGAAAGGGGCGGAGCAAGGAGCTTGTGGCTCGCCGTAGTAGCTTCTAAATCACACCTGCAAGCTTTGATTTTTTTTGTCTGTTTGTGATTCACAATGATTTGAGTAAAGACATACTCAGAAATGCTATTTTGAGCTTAGTTGTTTTTAATATGTCCTCCATAATGAGAAAAAATGTCACAAGTACATGTTAAAAAACACCATTTTCATCAAAGTGATTCTTTAAGCTACTTGGTAAACAGAATAAACAAGATTGGAAATCTCTCCTTGGAAGGGATCTTCCCATTCAACGAAGAAGATACCAATCACTTCAGCACAGCTGGTCAACAGAAAACCTCTGTGGTCTTCTAAGACTCACTCAAAATAGGCATCTCTCACAGGGTCGACAACATTTAACTGTGCCTTTGCACACACACACTCTGAGCAATACACAAAAACACACATTTACTACCTGCTCAACAGCACTTCCTCATTTCTTTCACACAGTCATATAATTATTCTCACTGCAGAATGTTTTTAATTTCCTGGATGTGAATCTGTTCTCTCTGTCTGGGAGGCTCTTTTTTCTGTGTCAGTGAATATCTCTCTTTAGGCGGCTGAGCATCTGTGTTTGAGTGTATCCGTTTTGATGGCCTGAGACAGGCTTTTCCTGTGGACAGATCTCCAGATACTGAGAAACAACAAGTGTACGCTATTTTCCTGGCAGTTGCTAGTTGCCGTTGGACGCTTTGTTAGATTAGTTCAGAGTCAGGGCTATTGTATAGTTGTGTATTTCCCCTGAGCAGGCTGGGGAAATCAGTTCAGCCTGGTCTGGTCTTTTGTTTTGTTTTTTTTGTTTTTTTTCTGACAAGTGTTGGAAAAAAAACCCAGAAAGGCCACATAGAAAAGTGTGCTTTTCCCTGTTTGGTTTGGGTGTTTTTGCCAAGAGAACAGAACACTGTAGAGACTTTTAAAAAGCATCTGTCCATCCAAATTACAAATACAGAAATGGGAAAATGAATCAAAGTAGTTTATAGATCGTTTGTGTATAAATGCATTAATTATTAACACTTTTAGATTGTGCTCTGTTTACACCATAAGAGAGGGTTTCACTTAACAGCAAGGTTTGTTTTTGTTGTATACCTAAGGAAATTAAGAGAAGCAATTTCCAAACTTGAGAGCAATCGTGACAAAAGTAAGAAAGGAGACCTAATAGCCCAAGATCACTAAGAATTCATACAATGCAGTGTCTTAATGGAGTGCAATTTAGCTGCAGGTTACGCAAATATATTAGTCACTAATTAAATCTCTCCCCTCTTCTTCACCTCACATCACAACAACAGCAGGTGGAAACAGTATGTGGCTGTCCTGCTTATAATCACTCCACTGTCATTCTCACTTTGGACATTTTGAAAAATGGAAATTCATTCCTCAGTAGAAAATGTCCCGAGTGATTTTGGTACAAAACAGTCAAAGACTTTCTTCTGTCACAAGCACTTCACTGCAATCATACACACAAGATAACCATTTCATTTACTGTGTGTAGCACTGGTAAAATGGCTAAATTAGTGTGACAACTAGTCTGCTCCATTAGCCTCAAGCAAGAATCATAAACTCTGCAAGAATAATGGCACTAATGAATGGCGGGACATCTGCCTGCAGCATTCAAACAAACGAAAACAAAAAAATGAGAACTGCATTGCAGTCAAGTTTATTCAACACAGCAAACAACCATTTATACTTGAGTCATTAGTTTCATTAATTTGAAATGGCAGAATTTGGAAAAAAAACTTTTCTTTTCCAAACAACAACATATATAAGGGTACACACAACAGCTAAACATGAGAGGTGCTTCCTGTTTGAGCCGATCCACCACTATCTCATTGAGATTCTGAAGAATTTCTTCACTTTTTGGCCTGACCGTGGCACAGCTAATATTTTTTTTATTTTTTTTTCAATCTAACATTTAGTTGAGGCATGCCTTAGTCATTGGAGTCATTTCTAATATGTATTGCAACATTGATTGATTGTTTTGTTTTTTTCAAGCATTAATTGTAGACAAAGCAAAAAAAAAATCAAACAGATTTCTCAAACTCATTACAGAAACAATAAAATGCATTAATAAAAAAAAAATAAATAAACAAAACGAAAGACAACCTTAAGTTACAATTTATTTACTAAATATAGTGATTATAAACTAAAGTCAAGTAGAGCATGATTGATGGCTTGAAAACGAGTGGGAAGAAGCAAACCTATATAATCCTCGATATTCCATTGATATTGGAAAATACCATTTGCATTGAGGTACAGTAGGTTTACAATAACGTAAAAAATGACCAAGTAAAAATAATCAATCGTCATTACAGTCCAATGTGTGGAAACACTTTGAATTTAGCAAAGACCTGACCATACAGTGTGGTAAAATAATCTAATAATGCTCCTTTTGTATTATTTGGACGTTGAAAAACAACAGTGGGCTGAATTTTATCAAACTAAAATGTAAATGGATTTGAAATAAATTCGTGTTTACTTCTTTGCTTGTACACATATTTAACTTAAACCTCATTATCTTTACAAGAAATCTGAAAGCTTCACCTGCACTGTTCAGTGCCTGAACAGATATATCTGAGTCACTGGTTGAATTTTGGCCAAATATGTCAATTTTTGGTCAGTGAATCGTATCGTTCAAAATGAACAAATATAGAAATCGTATCTGCAAATTTTGATATGAATCGAATCGGTGTTATAATGAATCGTTAGACTCCTATAAAATACACAGTGCATCTTGCTGACTGGCTTTCTTACATGGTACAAAATAACTAATTGGATTGTATTGTTGCCCATTAAATCTTTTTTTTTAAATTTTTTTCTTCTTTCACACTTAGTGCAGAATAACAGTGGGAATGGATAGTTCAAAATACATGTGATTTGATTATTGATGTTCTTTGTGAGCAAATTTGAGGGTAGAAGTACAAGCTAAAGCTTTTCCTTCTGGTTTTCTTTTGCAGAAAACTTTGCATTATAAGAAAGACTGCTTGACAGGATTTTCATTAGAGTGAGTCTTTAATCCACTTGTAAATATTGAAGACTGCATTAGTTTTATTTTCACAAACTGACCTCACCTCATAAAGTAATCGACCAAAGTCTTGGTCACCATGAGAAATACGTTCGTTTTTCTTTTTTGTTCACATTTTTAGAGAACAAAAACACAAAAAATGTCAATGCATTTCATGCCATTACTGTCATTCACTGTCTTTTTGCCTTCCTAATTATTGCAGAAGAGCCATAAGATAGAAATAAAAAAAAGGAAAAGAGAGTGCTTCAGCAAATGCCATAAAACATTTTACTTCACAACCTCATCAGTAATTTTCCGTATAAATTCATGCAAACTCTGACAAAAAGGAAAAGAATAGAGTTTTAAAAGCCTTTTATTCAGGCTGTGAACATTTGGCACCTTCGCTCCCCTCAGCTCACCAGGGACTAACACTGATAGAGTGAAGTCTGCGTGTCTGCCTCTAATTATAACCTTAGAAAATACAGGAACCTGTTTTTGGGCTTTTGCCCCTGCAGTCAAACTACCCCTTTTTTGGTATCTTTTGGCTTTGAGGTGGCATCAAAAGCGGAAAAACTTGAATATATGCCTTTTATATCGATTCAATTTAAGATTTTTACAAAAAAAAAAAAAAAAAAAAAAAAACATATGTGATCCATATTCTGTTTGCTAAACTACTATCACTTCAACTGTGAAAGAGTGTAAAAAAGCATCATATTCCATGATTTGACTGAATAATTGAATTGTATAATGGTGCAGAAAATTTGTTTTTTACACCTAAAAAAGGAAGGATTTTGTCCCTCACATACCTATTACTCCTTTAAGAAGTTCTCCTATATTTGACTGATTGATTGAATATTGATGGTACCTGTTTGAACTGGTATCTGTATAAAAGACAACTGTCCACACCCTTTAACAGACAGTACTAAAGGTTACTATTAGTGACACTCTACGTTGGCCCTCAGACAGATAGCTTCACCTTTAACTTCGATTTTGTATTGAAGAGTAGTTTGTTGCTGACTCAGAGATTGAGAGGTGTCCAGCTTTGACGGTTACAAAACCAAACTAAAGATTACTCCTACATGCCACAGTGCTGAGAGCTGTTTTAGCTGTTACCCAGGTGGTGCTATGCAATCTGGTCAGACATTTTAACTATGGTCTTATCTGTGCACAGATCATTATTCTGGAGATTTATTTTATTTACATTTAGTTTTCAGATTTCTTCCTCAGTTAGCGTTTCCATGCACTGATGTGCACCCCACGTATTAACCAATTTATTTATGTTTTTCTTGTTTGTAACATTACAAAAGTGTGCTGAGATTAGAACTGGGCTTACATTTAATTTTTTGTGCAAAATACATTTTATCAAATAAAAAAATATATACCAGAATGATTCTTTAGATATTGTTCATTTAAGTTAATATTAGTATGGACAAAATGATTCTTAAATTTGTCTTAAATTGGAGTAAAAAAGTTCATGTTAATTTGAATCAAACTGTTTCTTTCATGTTTGTTCCTATTGCAGAATATTCAAAAAGGATCTCCACTTGCTGCTCTGAAAAAAAAGAAGGAAAAGAAAGCGCAAGCCTTTAAAACTCATTTGGAAGTGTAATTTTATCCTCTAAAGTCATTATCTTTAAAATTCACTTGAAAAAAAAATAGTCACTCTTTTATATGAAGATAAGAACATTAAATATGTTGATGTTCAAATCCAATAAAGTCAATCAGATCAGAAATCAAATCAGAAACTTTAAGGACAATACAAGTCAGTGAGTGTAAGCATGCGCTCTATGGATTTGATTGTTTACATCTATATATATTCTATTGTAGATCATTTTCCTCAGATTCACTTCATTTAACATTACTTCAAAAATGAGAAGCAATGTTTCCTCTTATTGCTTTGGAAGAAGTTTTTAATTAGCAAGCTGCACATTTGTTTGTTAAAAACTTGTCGGAAAATTTGCTGATGTGGTGAACAAAGAAATCAATAATGCCTCTAACAGCACTCATTGTGTTTAATTTACGTTACAAGCTTCTATATAAATAAATAACAGGATCCCTGTGCCACATTTGAACAAACAGGTCTGCACAAATACTGCCTGGCATAAAGACAGTCAACTAACATGTCAGACATTTTCAGTTCAACAGTATGAGTTTTACACATCTTGCATGCATTGCAACTACAATTAACTGTTCCATTTGTTTGGATTGTGTACTTTTTTTTACATCCATCTTCGATACCTGCTTATTTCTGCAAGGACATCACAGCAATTGTTTATATTGTTTTTGTTATATTTGTTTATATTATAGTTTGTTGTTTTACTTCCTAATTCTTTTTTTCTAAATTTAATTCTCCCCCTGTGTTTGTCCCACTTCAATCATCAATGTCAACATACTAGATTCTGATGACATCTCATCATGAGTTGCTATGGTTATGACGACATTAGAATGTGTGTAGTCTGTGGCATCATCAGTGTTGGCGGCTACCCACTTTAGCCTTGCACTGGCTCTTGAATTTGGACCTAAGATTTCCTTCTGACTAGATCTTAAGACATTTTTTATTTTTTTGTAAACTATTTTGTCTCACTATTCAATGTACTTTAACCAATCTTCTCAGATTTCTTTTTTTACCCTATTTGGACCACCTCAAAGCCGACAATATTATTTTAGTGCTATTCTTAACTGTTTTCATTTAAAAAAAACATTATGATTTTGATACTAATTGACCCATAGATGGCGATGCAAGGTGTCTTTGCTGTTAGGTCTACATTTCTGAAACTACTTTAGCTAGAAAGCCAAAATTTGTAGAGAATGTTGTTTAAGTAGTCTTGTATTGCATTTAAAAATTTTAGTCCCAGCCCCACCTGGTGGTCACTTATATTAAATTTCCCACTTAATCTGTTTGATTAACAACTGAATGATATGGCTTAAGCTACATTCACACACTCTCTGCAACAAGCGGCCACTTCCAAAGAAAAGTCTATGTAAACCATCATAAATGTTAATTAGAGCATCTGCGATCAAAACTTGTGTTCACATGTAGCTATGCAAGTTTTTACAACTACTATGGGGCTCTATGCACATAACGCATGTCCATTGAGTATGAGTTGAAAGTTAAACCAAGTTGAAATTTGACCAATCAGGGACTCTGATTTGTTAGTGATGTACATTATAGATCTGTTTTATTTGGTCAATCCAGACAATGTGACGAGGCTGATGACATCTTATGCTTGTTTTGGCACACTCCTAACATGATGGTAATATATATCCACTAGTAGAATGATGTTAGAAGGGAACCAAACCATTTCTTTTTTTTTGCACCAAGCCTGCTCTAACTATAGGTGGCAGACATTCATTCATTCATTCATTTTCCAATCCGCTTTATCCCTTTCAGGGTCACGGGGTTGCCGGAGCCTAACCCGGCTACTCATGGGCGAAGGCAGGGTACACCCCTGGACTGGTCGCCAGTCTGTCGCAGGGGCCACAAACACACACCCATGCACACTCACAATTACAGTGACCAATTAACCTATGAAGCATGTTTTTGGACGGTGGGAGGAAGCCGGAGTATCCGGAGAAAACCCACGCATGCACGGGGAGAACATGCAAACTCCACACAGAAAGGTCCCCCAGCTTGAACCGGGAATCTTCTTGCTGTGAGGCAGGAGCGCTAACCACTGCGCCACCGTGCAGCCCGGTGGCAGACATGCCCTAGTAAACAGTAGCAATAGAAGCCCCTCCCTGTTCGTCCACTGTAAACACAGTGAACTAAATGATAGTTTTTGAATGCGTGCCAAATGCCTAATCTGTATGCATCTTTAGAAATAAAATGTATTATGTCTCTTTCCTTAAGATCTTCTTGATTCATTTGAAGTCCAGGTCCACTCATTTTGCTATGATGTCATCATCCTAGTAGCCTATCAGCAAGTTTTAAATGAATTATGAAAGCATTGAATCCCTCAAACACAATTTCTATAAAGTAGTTACAATTCTTGTTATAGATAAAAGTCTGTTTGTTTCCTTTTAGCAAAAACAAAATGCCTAATAGGAAGTATTAGTTTGAAAATGTTTCAACCAGCTTCTCTATGAAAAAACACAATTTAAAAGAAATGTGTGTAGTGATTCCAAAAAATGAGCAGTGCTACAGTTTTTTTTAAAAACAATTCCTTGAAATGTATTTTTGCCAGTCACAGTATTGATCAAATTCCTTTAAGAACAGCTTACATGTACACGAGAGGTTTTGTGGGTCTGAAGTAAAACAACACCCTTTCCCTGTCCTTCTGCCTACACGTGTGCTTTTACCTCCCACATGTGCACTGATGCTACAGCACAGAAGCACTTCTATATCATCCTTTTCCATCACTAAAAGGACTCTTTAAGTGATGTGGTCACATCTAACAAGTACTTCTAAATTTTTAAGATGGTTAGTAAGGAGCATTAGAGTCGCAAGTGAACTTTACTGCAATAAAGTAAATTCAGCTGTGTGGCAGTTTTAACTCAGTTCTGTATCTGCTCTCCTTGTGTGCAGCTCTTAGCAGTATTTTTAATAATTGTGTTAAACCTCATCCTCTTTATCAAAGTTAATGTCTAAATGAGTTTTTACATAAATGTGATCTTGACTTTCTGAAACCTCTTCCTCAAAATCATCATCAAAATCTTCTCTGTATGCCAAATCAATTGCAATACAATCTCAGCATTCATTCATTCATTTTCCAATCTGCTTTATCCCTTTCGGGGTCACGGGGTTGCCGGAGCCTAACCCGGCTACTCATGGGCGAAGGCAGGGTACACCCCTGGACTGGTCGCCAGTCTGTCGCAGGGGCTACAATCACACACCCATACACACCTATGGACAATTTAGAGTGACCAATTAACCTGTGAAGCATGTTTTTGGACGGTGGGAGGAAGCCGGAGTACCCGGAGAAAACCCACGCATGCACGGGGAGAACATGCAAACTCCACACAGAAAGGTCCCCCAGCCAGGACTTGAACCAGGAACCTTCTTGCTGTGAGGCAGGAGCGCTAACCACTGCGCCACTGTGCAGCCCTTACAATCTCAGCAGATAATCTTTTATGGAAAGCCGTATTTGTATTGTTGCCATATTTGTTAACAGTGTTACATACTTTACCTAATTTGCAGGTGGGGTAGGGAATGAGACAATAGTGGGGTTCCCTCATGAAAGGTCAAATGTGTTGGAATGTGATGCTGCGTTCACACTGGATGTGGCAGAATTGTCAAATGTGCGTCTCCCACCTTTCTTTTGACGCGTGTCCAATTTACTGCTTTACGCCTTGACACCCTGGCTGCGGATCAACTGCTGCCAAAGTTCATTCGTTGATCACATCATGAAAAACATGATGCACTAAAAATGTGTTTAGAATTAAACACTTCACAGAAAATGAGCCAAAGCCTATGGATTTCAGGCTGAAAAAATATTTCTGTTTCATTTTTCTTTTGATAAAAGCTGAAAATGGGTCTAACAGACCCGAACAAAAACACTTTGCGTAATGGTGGTAATACATTGGAATTTTAATATCATTAAGTCTTTAATGCATTTTCTGAAAGTAAAGCTGGTTTGTTCCACTGAAATATGGTTTTCACCTATAACCTGAAAAACCATAAACATAAATGGAGCAAAAATGTACGTGTATTTGTTCTTACACGTATTTAGAATGCGTTGTTCACCAAGATAAAGAATTCTAAAAAGTTTTGGACAGCCTCATTAATCCCAACTTTCAGCATAAGGTGCAAAACTGCTCCTAAACCCTCTTAGCGTGTGTAAAGTGGTTCCTCTCTCTAAGCTTTATCTTTGTCACATTTTAATCCCCTTTGAGCAACATCTCTAACCGTTTTTTTCAGTAGATAATCCAGTATAATAGGTGATATGATATGCCATCTTGAATATAATAATGACAAATAAAACAAAAGGTTTCTTTGTGAAAATGCAAATGTGTTGTAATTCCAGTCAAAACTAAAAGGGTTTTAACAGTTTTTTTTTTTTTTCGGTGCTTTTTTCATTACATTCAACCAGGTACTAGAAAACTTACTCTTTAGTTTTAGGATCTTCACAACTCCATCCTCAGTCATCTGCGTCTGAGACACGGACCTTCTTTTTTAGGTGTGCATGATCACAAAAGTAATCAGTTGATTGACCTAAATGAATTTCATAAAACAATAGGCATCCTTCTTGTGGGAATTTTTTACATCGGAGGGATATTTTAACATATTGGCTTAAATGCTTAGGGTTTTCTCTGTTCAGACAAAGTAAATATTATTTTTCAAGTGGGCTACTGCAGAATATTTTATTGGAAAATTTCTAGCTGTCATCATTCCTTCACATGTCTAATTTAACTGCAGTTTGAAACTGTGATTCAGTTGTATTTAAGCCATTGCTGTCATGCACAGTTTGGTAAAATGAAGAGAAGACAATACGTTTTAGGGGCATTGCAAAGCATGTCCTGCATGCTAAACAATTAATAGGAAATAAAAACTGAACAATAACTCTGCAAATTTCCCTGTTTTGAGTGAATTACTTTTGTTCCTAATTAATTAAAGTTGCAGGTAGTGATGGTCTCCTGTGCAGCACTTGGTATTTTAATTATCACATTCATTCATCAGTGTCTTGGGGTCTCCTCTGTGGCACATTAGTGTGCTACTAAATATGTTTTTCTTCACAAAACCAATACGACTGGTGCAGAGATTTCCGGTGTTACCCTTGGCAGCGAATTGCAGTCATAACAGTTAGTCTGGTCTTACTTTGACTAAATGTCAGCCACTCAGTCTGGCAGAGAAATAGTTAAGTCATCAGTGAAAAGCAACAGTAGGTGGTGATTGGTGGCAAAAGGTTCCTGAAAAGAACTTTCATGCATAAAAGTGCAGGATGGGTGATTTTCTCCCTGGGGATCACAGTGTGAGCCTCATCTAGGGGTGAATGGGATTGAGCCGAATGTGATTGGATGGGTTGAAACAGGGTCTGATGTTGCACGAATGTGTGTGTGTGTGTGCGTGAGAGAGAAACATTAAGTTGGCTTATGTGCTCCACTATTCCCACCCATCCTTTGATCAATAACACTGATTGCTTCAATATTATCACCCCTTACACACAGAAACACCACTCACAAAAATAGTTTAAAGCTGTGCCCAGGCTGATCTTAATCATCAGCTAGCATCAGTGACGGCAGATGTGCACTTCCGTGGGGGCGCACATTCTTCTAGACTGCTGTTTCCTCACAGTCCCCTCAAAGTCAAAGAGGAAAAAAAGAAACAAATTCTTCCGCTATTTTGGTCATTGCAAGCTGGAATTTGTCCAACATCTAAAGACTGGCTCTTTATTTGTTTACATAAGCAATATTTTAAATAACACTGTGAATTAATGAGACAGCAATATGTGTAATGCATGAGGGGGACTTGGAGAGTAAAAAAAGTCAGCTGTGGCTAAGAACCCAAAGGCGAGATGAATGAGTTTTATAGTATTTGCTGAAATATTAGTAGCAATGAATCACATTTAATGGCAGCGGGAAAGTGCTTCAGTATGAATAATAACTACAAAGCAATTATGAGGCAGCCCACAAAAACAACAACTTAATCTACTTTTAACACTAAGAGATCCATACATGTCATGAAATTCAAAAACATACTAAAAAAAAAAAAAAAGATTGTAATATACATCTCTCACATCACTCATAATAATAGATTCCCTGTTTGGTCCTGCATTTGTAGTAGTTTGCTGCAGGTATGATTTAAAGTTGCATATGACTTGAATTCTTAAAATCCTTATCTGTCCCTCGTCCAATTAACAGCAAGCTATTAAAGGCTTTTCAGTAATCTCTGAACGGCTAAAGAAATTGTGCCTTTTTCCGAACGAACTTGGTAGTTTTGTACCTATTCATTCATTCATTTTCCAATCCGCTTTATCCCTTTCGGGGTCACGGGGTTGCCGGAGCCTAACCCGGCTACTCATGGGCGAAGGCAGGGTACACCCCTGGACTGGTCGCCAGTCTGTCACAGGGACCACAATCACACACCCATGCACACCTACAGACAATTTAGAGTAACCAATTAACCTATGAAGCATGTTTTTGGACGGTGGGAGGAAGCCGGAGTACCCGGAGAAAACCCACGCATGCACGGGGAGAGCATGCAAACTCCACACAGAAAGGTCCCCCAGCCAGGACTTGAACCGGGAACCTTCTTGCTGTGAGGCAGGAGCGCTAACCACTGCGCCACCGTGCAGCCCTTAAGTTAATTACATAAATATAAATATATATATATATATATATATATATTAAGTACTTGGATGACAAAGAACAGCTTGAAAGAACATTTTCTCTGTCAAAAATTAACCATGTCTAAAATTCCCACTCCGACTTTATTTTTTTTTTATGTAAAATCGTTCCCAGTAATCTTTCAATTATGACTGCAGTTTTTATCCAAAATCAAAAAACCTTTGTAGTTTTTTAAGACATATTTTATGCACAGTGGCAGCAGCTCATTAGATATAAAACTCTGGTTTGTGGGTGGGACTGTTGGCTCCGAGCAACCCTGCCCCTTTACCCTTCCTGTTCCTGGGAGCTCATGCGCAAGCTTATAGCCCCAAGCTAGCATTAGCGGCACAAAAATAATGGAAAGCAATTTTGGATCAATCCAGCTGTATAGTTTTGAGTCAGAGGCCAGCTCAGACGAGGAAAATAATTGCGTGCAAGGGGGCAGAGGAACGAAGTGGTAAGAAATACTTTGGCACGTCCAGTCAGTAACTGTGTCACTAGTTCCACTTTTTCAAGCATCCAGTTTCTGACAAGGTGATTCGATTTAAGAAATACTCAAAAATGGTGTTGTAATCGTTAAATATTTTATATGGGTCCCATTTTATGAGAAAAATGATACAAGAACAGGTTAAAAAAAAAAGATTCTTTTAAAGACTCACTCCAATGAAAATCTTGCTTTTGATATTTTTTATATGTTCTTTTGGCATTTTTCTGATGATGGAGGGTATACTTTTTATTGAGAAAACTAAGCTAAAAATTGCAATTCTGAATATTTCTTTTTTCAAATCATTATGAATCAGTGTAAAAAAGATAGTATTTTATGACATTGAAAATACACTGAGTGGGCCTCAAGCTCCTCTGATGCACCCGCTTGCAGTAATTTTGATCTGTGTACGTTTTTCTTTTTTATGGCTGAGCTGGCAAATGTACGGCTGGATGGCTCCAATATTGCTCACCAATTTTGTTGCACCAACAATGTTAGGTTCGGGGTTGGAGGGGCTTTGAGCTTCCTGGAGAATGTGTAAACAGAGAGCTCTCGGCAAGAGGGAGGGGTAGGGGGTAGGTCCCTTGTTTCCCCCTTTCTTTTGTGCCCTTACCCTAACATCTCACCCTCTTCTTCTTTTCCATCCAGTCCAACAAAAAAAAAGTATACAAATAAAATCAATATGAATAAAGTTATCTTCAAATACAAAAGGGGTTTATACAAATATACCAACCCCCTATTGTAACAGTAAAATTTGTCCAAGATGTCCAACAGTAAAATCTGTAAAAGAGGCCTTCAGCTCATATCTATTTGCTCAGCTGTTGGGCAGGACAAGTTAAAATAAATAATTGAAAAAACAAAAGTAGTTTTAAAAAGCCTGCATTCATCTGACCAGGTTTCAATGAATTGCTGTTTTTTTTGTTTTTCCGCTACTCTGTTTACATCCTATAATACTCAGCTATGGTGGCCGTCTTAGCCCAGATGTTCCACTCCGAGCGCACGGCTTATTCAGACAGAGGAAAATTAGAACTAACTGGAGCAGTCCATTATGAAATGAACCAAGATCATCTCGAAAGATGGATCCGAGAGTGGTTCCTGGTCCCGGACCAGGGTCTGCTTGGGTGTATTCAGACTGAAAATTTTTTCTGGATTATCTGGTTCACGTCAAGCAAACCCGGATGTGTACAGTCTGAATACACCCTAACATTCACATGCTGAATGGTCCAATGTATACAATACTGCCTTTAGGAGGGATGCTGTCATGAGTCAGAGCTCTGTCTCCTCCCCTGGTCTCCAGAGTACTAGACACACTCCATCTCCCAGCAACCCCAGCGCACACTCAAAAAAATCATTTGTCATTCTCATCTCAATCATTATTTTTTCTTCTTAAATATCTTAGTTTCTGCCATCAAGCCTGGTTTCCTGCATTTTAGGTCCTTCACCACCATTTCCTGACACTAGCAGCAGGGTCAGGTCAAATGCTGCAATCATCATGTTACAGCAACATTAATAAATTACGTTGCATCAACATAATTGCATTCAGATCTCCTAACACACGTTTATTGCTGTATTAACACATTTGGTTTACGTGGAAATTCTTTCCACAATTATTTTATGTTCACCCAACAAATGATTTTTTTTGAGTGCACACTCCCTGGATGCCACTCAGTTGACACTCATTGACAATCACAATGATACGTTTTTTTTGTTTCTATCTGGACCTGATCTTCTGATTCTGATCTGGCTTATTCTCTGATTGCCTGCCCTGCCCTAACCCTCGCCTGGACTCTAACATCTCTTGTCTTTTATTGAATTACCCCATGCTCGTGACTGACCTTTGCCTCTCTGACTCTGATTTAGGTTTGTGGACTTTTAACTGTGCTTGGCTTCTGTCTGAACTAATAAACCTGCTGCAAGTGGAACCAGCCGTCTGCCCGTTTGTGACAGATGCTCTATACAAATGAGCTTTCAAGAACATTGATGCTCAACTGTGCTGTAAAATCATTGGTCTCACATGAATATTTGCATGCTGAGTTATTCTTCAAGAAGAGCAAACAGGAAGATGTTACATGTATGTTAAAACGTAAATGATGACGAGTAAAAGTGTATGTGCTTTTGACTTTTTTTTAGCAGTATAGAAGAAAAACTCTGAAATAAATAACAGCGCTTTACAGTTTTTCTACCACATATTGTTTTCCATTTAATTAAATTCAATTTAATTAAATTTAATTAAATTTGAATTTTCTTGTTCACCATTAATATGTAATTATATTACCCACAAATAACAAAACATGTCAAATTAAATGTTATTCTTTTCCTTATGCAAGGTGCACTATCGGGCATTTTTTTTTCTTTTCAAATTAAGAGTTTTATGTGTGCTTTACAGTTCACAAAATACAGGAATAGTTTGGAGGACTATTTTGTAAATGCATCTGGGGGAAAAAAAAAAAAAAACACAAATCCAAGAGCAAAAAATGCACAGAAGCACAGCAAAATAAAAACTTTTCTAAGTGTACCAGAAGAGATGAGCATCTCGTTTTTTTTTTAGTTTGGTTTTTATTACAGACAGAGCTATTCGTGTCATTGTATTCATCTGTTATCACCTGTTGCTCTTTTCTATTCAGCAACAGTGAATGCACTGTGCAATTTTGCTATTAACAAATGATCGCGGATTGCCAGATTACATACTCAAGTGCCTGCTAATGGGGCAGAGATGGAGAAGGGTTCGCGTGGAATAAAAGATTCCGAAAATATACCCAGAGAAGGCATCTAAATGCAGCCATTTTCAGGAAATGAAGTTCAATGCCTCCCTCATCTGGCTTTGATCAGCGCTGGGATAGAACCTTTACTCAGAATAATATTTGTTAAAGAAGAGCTAATTTCCTGATGAATATTTATGGACCCCATGCTGTGAAGCACTGAAAGATGAGGCTTTCTGCTCTTATTTACTTGTGGGTCCAGGGAAAGGGGTTGCATTTTAAGGAAAATATTTTTTTTTTTGCTTGAAAAATACAGTAACTCAAGAAAATCATCATTTGCAATAAAATATTTCCCAGCGACCTGACTCTGATCCGGCCTTTAATCAAATCACTGAAAGAAAGTATATTTTATCACTGTGTTAAATAAAGGTGCATCTTATAATTTTAGATGCAAATATCTTAAGAAAAAAACTTAAAATTAACAGGGCCCAAAGAAAAAAAAAATATATGTGAAAAAATAAAGCTATGATAAACTGAAGTAAATTACATAACTCATGGGAAAACCACCTCTGTATTGCATTTTGAAATTTAAAATCCTGCATCTTTATTTTTGTAGATGCACCCTTTAAAGCATTTGCATTATTTTTCTGGTGTGACATCAGTGATGGTAAATGCATAATGTAGATCAAAGGAGCAACCATGATAGGCAAACATTTCCACGAAGAGCAAATAAAGCGATTTGTATAAAATTGTGCTTTCATGTATTAACTGTAACATCTTTACAGAAAATGTTCCAAGAAGAAAGAAACATGTGAGTTTGGATGGTTAAGTCAGAGTTGTAAACAGGTATTTTTGGAGTTTCACTGTATGATGTTTAGGATGTGTGTTAAATCAAGGGAATGCTGCAGCTTAGGTTTCATTAAGGGGTGCATTTCAACTATGGCAGTTCAACTATGCATGTGTTTTCACTGTCAAATGGGTGGGTCAGACTGTAAGAAAGGTGTCAGCTACTTGAAAAGTGTGATACGATACCCATGTGACACAGTTACCCCTACATACACAGTAATTAGGAATTTAAATTGGGGTAAATAATGAGTGCACTTCAGTACATCAGCAGAAACACTTCTTTTAACCACATGGTGTCATTATCTTATTAGATCAAAGATGAAAAAACAGGAAAATTATTTATTTTCTGATCCAGAAAAAAGACAAATTATTCAATACATTTTAGCCTCTGTTTATTTGCTATTACTAATTTCTAATAAATCGAATTTTGCAGAGATTTTTCAGTAACACATTTAATTCCTTTGACATAGTCTATTTCATAGTCACTTCCCAAGTGCAGATAAAATGGTAAATGATGTTTACCACTTTTCTAGCTCGCTTAAAGACCCAACCCACTTTAGGCTACATTCACACCGCCCCCTGCAACACGCATTCAAGCAGCCACTTCCAGTGAAAAGTCTATGAGAAACGCGTATACGGGTGTTTCCGGCTTCCGTGTTCAAAACTCTTCCGTTCATGTGTAGCTACACACTTTTCTACAACAGTTTCTGGGTTCAACATATAAAATGCGCACCCACTGAACGCATGTTGAAAGTTAAACAGGGGTTGAACTTTGACCAGTCAGGGACGTTGGTTTGGTTGTTGTGGGTTTTAGAAGACGTGCCAGTAAAAAGTAGTAAAAAATAGAAGAAAAATCTCCTTACTGCTTGTGCACACCATGGGCTAAAAGAAACCCTCACTTAGCGCATTTTTGCACGTGTCACATCCCGAGTGTCTGCAGCTTCACAGTCACAGTCCCATTCACCCACGCAAACAAATATTCATACACTGGTGGTCGGTCCGCTGCCTAACACTACTGTCAACCTACAACCACCAGGGAAAATGTGGGGTTCCGTGTCTTGCTCAAGTGCACTTCAACACATGGGAGGGCAAATCAGGAACTGATTGGGGGTCTACCTGTGCACCACGGGTGCCTCAAGACAAGTCATTGCAAACTTTGCAAAGGATAGTAGAAGTCAGTACAAGGTGGTGGTGTCAAATCAACCTCTTTTGTAAAAGTCGTCCCTATTGTTTAAAAAATGCAAAGTTAATCAAAATGTACAAGGAAACACAGGTTTGTTAAGGTTTCTTAAAAAAAAAGTTTTTTTTTACTCACAATAAAAAACAGTCAGGAATATGTGCCAATTTGACAAACCCTCCCAGGGCCATAACAAAAGGTTGAAAACTTGAGAAAAGTATTCAGAATAATAAAAAAAATACTTAGAAAACATGTACCAGGAAAACGTGATTTTTAACAAGTGAACACAAACATGTTATATATCATTAAAACATGTTTTTTTGTCAATCTGAAGCAGCACCATGCATTTCAAATGTCACTATAAAAAACACACATGCGGTCATTTGAAATAGACGGGCGTTTACTCACCCAAATGTTGCCATCTTGATGGTACGGTTTCCAGTTCCTTCCTGTGTCACTGTAGAGAAGACGGTACCGCGTCGTCCAATCAGAACTGCTGTAGCGGCCCTGTGTTGCTATGGCGCTAACCTGTTTTCTGGAACCAAGGTCCACCTGTAGCCATTGATAATGGTCACTGTCCAAAGGTGACCATCCACCAGCACCTGTAGAGGAAGTAACATTTTAAAATGAGTGTGGAAATAAAAAGGAGCAGTATGGTACACTCTATTATTAATGGTCAACAGAGTTGATCCTTATACAGCTATAAGACAAGCACGGTCATTAAGAACTATTTTTGTACAAAGAGGTTTTCATCCAGAAAGATTGACCTGGCTGACTCTTCAGAAGCATCACGTCTGTCCAGCACTTTTCTATCCATTCCAATTTAAACATGTATTCCAATCCAGTTTACACTTCAACTTATGGAGGAATTGCATTAGTATGTATGACATTTCAGGATGGTATTCATTATAAAGTTGGTATGTAAGACACTGACATTTTTCTAAGTGTTTGGGTGTCAACCACAGAAACTGTCAGTTGTCAGCTCTGGAAACTACAGTTAGATTGTGGCAACAAGATTATTTTTTCATCACAAACTATACCTAAAGCCAGGACACAAGGTAAATATAAGAGCAGCTGTCAGGTGTTTCGCTTTATCTGGAAATACGTTTTTGGTTTTTGGCTCAAATATAGTTTAACAGGCACATCCTTGAGTGTAAAACTTTTTCTTTCTAGCTCTGTGGAAACATATGCTTTCCTTTTCAGGCTGAATATTTCCATTTGTTTAAAGTAAATAAGGAACTTTTTAGTCATTGATACACATGTCAGAGTTGCAAGAAAATGTATGATCTGTCCTGCATGTTTTTGGTATACACAACAAGAAATATATATTTTTCATAGGTGGAACCTTTAGATTTTTTTGCGCAAATTGTTGAAAACTTTTAACTTAAATTAATGTCTTAAATTTCACAGTTGCTATGAAGTCTAACATTTAAAGGTTCATACTTATCCCTCTTAAACTGCATCCACCACATGTGTAACAAAGAGGGGATAAAAACCCTCCTGGAAAGTGTTAAGTGAGCCCTGGGTTGAATGGCATTGGGAAAGCCGAGTATGTCAAATGTTTTAAGGAAAGAAACAGAAATAGACTAAAGGATTTCTGTAACCCAAAATAAAATGCAAATGAAGGGAGCAGTGGGGTACTTATGCTACTGTTACAGGAGTCAGTCAATGTAGCACAAGAAAGCTGTTTCAAACCAAGGCTTCTGCATTCAAAACTCTCTTGTTCATGTGTTACAAAGCAAGTTTTAAAATCTGTTTTCAGGCCTTAATGCAAAATGTGCATCCATTAAGTGTGCGTTGAAAGTTAAACCAGGTTTAACTGACCAATCAGGAACTCAAATTTGGTAGTAATGAACGGATGATGTCTCCTTTAATGACTCATTTGAAAATTGATCACAGAGTAGAAATTAATTATATATATATATATTTCATTCATTTTCAAATCCGCTTTATCCCTTTCGGGGTCACGGGGTTGCCGGAGCCTAACCCGGCTACTCATGGGCGAAGGCAGGGTACACCCCTGGACTGGTCGCCAGTCTGTCGCAGGGGCCACAATCACACACCCATACACACTCACATGCACACCTACGGACAGTTTAGAGTAACCAATGAACCTGTGAAGCATGTTTTTGGACAGTGGGAGGAGAAAACCCCGGAGAAAACCCACGCATGCACGGGGAGAACGTGCAAACTCCACACAGAAAAGGTCTGTCCAGCCAGGACTTGAACCGGGAACCTTCTTGCTGTGAGGCAGAAGCGCTAACCACTGCGCCACCGTGCGACCGGTGTGAACATAAGTAGTGATAAGTAAAACAGGGAACATTATTACAGAGAACATACATGTGATGAACATTACATATATTGAAGGTGGGAGATCTGTGAATTAGTAGCATGGAAGCTGCTTTTTCCTGCTCTCTGTAAAAACCTAACTTGAAAAATAAAGATTGCATAAAACACTTTAATTTGAAAATTACACAGAAAAACTTTCAAACAAATTGAGACTGATGGAGGACCAAGTAAACGGGAGAGAAGACCATAAAGGCACAGTGGAAAAGGCACAAATGTTGGTCACATGATAAAAAAGAGGTTGCCACAGTTTCCAGTGTAACCCCACCCCCTGAGAAAAATCCTGTATCTTATCCAATTACAGAGCCATTACACTCAGCTCCAGACTTGACAGATAGCCAGGCTCGTATCAGTGGAAACGTCAATACCTCAAAAACCCGTTGAAGCGCAGCCGTTCCCTTGAGGGGAATAGAAAGCTATCAAAGGGGGAAGAGTATGAGGGCAGCAGAGGGGTGAGGGTGGTTTTGGGGGGCAGGATGTAAGTGATAAGTAAACAGCCAGCTAGGAAAAAAAAAAAAGATAAAAAACGTGCGATAAGCAGACAATGACCGAGGCAATGTGACGCTTTTTTTTTTTTGCGAGATAGGAGGATGAGGTGTCAGGATGAATGACAAGAAGGGTTCATTCAGTGGGGAGGTGGCAAGAGAGAGGACACGGCAGGAGAATGGAAACAAGGGAGGTGGGTAATGTGAAGGGAGGAAAAAAAAAAGGGGGAACAAAGAGGATTTTGCAGTGTGATACTGGGGATGCTGGAGATAGAATATGTGTAGTTGAAAAAGGGGTGTAAAGCAGTAATGCCACCAAAAGTGTTATAGTTAAGACCAAAAGAGCAAAAAGATTGAAAAATTTGAAGAAAAGATATTGACTTAATTCTCTTAATATGGAAGGAGAACTAGGTCAGCAACAATCAGACTGAAGACAAGCTCAAATGACATGGAAAGAATAATAAAAAAAAATTGAAGGGAAGTGTAAAATTAATGTTTCTGAGTAGAGAAAAAAGGAGCAAAAGTATAGGTTAGAACGCAAAAGAAATAAAAATTTTCACATTTGCAAATTTTTTATACTATTCTAAAATTCCAACAAACAATGCGTTTTACACGGAGCATGTAGCATGTATGTTCCTGCAGCATTTTCTCATGATAGAGGACGTACAATTAGGATTAAAATTCCATTGTGGAGCATCTCTTCGTTCAAATCACTGCATGTGAATCAGGAGAAGAAGAAAAAATGCCATTGGAAAAAGCTTGTAATTGTGACGTTAGCTACAACAGCAAGTCAGAAGCTCCTTGCTCCGCTCCATTCTAATGCATCCACTTGCAGACAAATAGATCGGTGTAAGTCTTCGATTTCATCATCTGAGCTGGCTCAAAATTATACAGCTGGATAGCTCCAATATTGTTCGCCATTTTTGTTGCAAGCAGGAGAGCATGTAAACACATGGAGGGCGGAAAGTAGGGGCATGCTTAATCCTCGTCAACTGTCCCACCTACAACTCAGAGGCAAATTTCCAAGGAACTACTGCCTCTCAGCAAAAACTATGTCCAATAAACTGACACAGGGTTTTTCATATTTTGGCAAAAACAGTAAAATTATGATTAAAAGACAAAAGTGGAACACCTATAAAATAGATTTAAAATGATTGGAGTAGGACTTTAAATCTCCATTCTCAGCTTTTTCCAGTAAATGCAAATCATGAACCATCAATTCAATACCCTATGCTGTAAAGTCAGTGCTTGCTCGTGAGTATCTTATTTCAAATCGACCACATTCCCTGCTCTGCAGCTTCCCTGCTTCAGCGACCAGACGTACACCACTGATGCCAGGTCAGCAGACATCCAAACCAAAAATTGCACTTCACTCAGAGAAAAACACTAGAGTCTAACTGGTATTTGTCATAACACATCAAACTTCTACACCTGAGCTACTCCACTTTTTCCTCTGGGAAATCAGCACTCAATGAGAACTTCCTGATGCTGATGGTCACCATTTTGATGAACTGGGCTTTTCCCCTCCATAATCAATCACTGGCTTCAGCATTTACCTCGGATTTGACTTGACCTTGGCACAATTGCAGTGTAACCAGCACTTGGTACTGTAAGGTTTAAAAAAACATATACATATATATATATATATATATATATATATGGAATGGAAATGCAGTGAAAAGAAAAGACTGAAGGCAAAAGCTGGAGTTGACAGAGTAGGTATAAATGTCTGTCGGGAGGGGAATGAAAGGTGAGAGAGTGAGTGATCTGTAGCTTCAGCCCAAATAGCAAAAATAGAGAGGAGAAGAATAGGTGGAGATTGTGGAGGCAATGTCTGTCAGGGGATTGTCACTGTTCTCTCGCTTGTCGCGCACACAGATGTTCGGGGAGGACAGAAGAAGCAGAGGGAGGATAGGTGAGAGAACAGGGATGCAGAGAAGGTCAAGGCACCACCTTTGAGGCAGAGACAAAAGAAAAGGAGAAAAACAAGAAACCCTGAGACAAAGATCAGGGGATCAAACTCAAAGGAGGGAGAATAAGTGCTATCAAAGAATAATAGAGTGAATAAAAAACTTTAAAGCAAACCAGACAAAAGCAGTAATGCATCTATATCCTCTCTTCTTCCAGCTTTTGGAAGCCCTAAAGTGTTCATGAATCACATTCATAATTATCACATTGTGCATGTTTTTTTTTTACTTTTTTTATAAGAATAACCTTCAAAGAATGTATTAAAAAAACACATGCCGTTTTCCTATAAAACTAATCCTATAAGTCTTGAAATTCTCAATTTTATTTATTTATTTTTTTTCAAAGAGCTTGAAATCATGGTAACTAGAAAATGTAATTGCTTACATTTTATAATGGATTTTAACAGCAGGTGGTAGGTTCCAGTCTTAGTAGACATAATTTTTCATGGCAAGCAGCTCCATAACCACTAGATGACAGGAGGTCATATCAATGAAATGTCTGAGGTCTGCTCAATAAAGGATTATTGTAACATTTTTGAAAGTCTTTTTTACTTGTTTATACATTCATATGGAACTGTGAGGATATGCAGTCTCTCAGTACATAGATTTTAAATGGTCAAATGCCATATTCTGTTTATCTTCGCCAAAATGTATTTTTATATATATACCTTTAAATTTAGAAATTGTAATAGTAAAGAAAAAACATTATAGAATGCCAACAGGTTTAAAAAAATAACTGGGAATTTAATAAAAAAAACATCTCCTCAGGGTACTTGAGAATGTCTTTTTTTCCCCTTCAAACTGTGTACAGTTTGGCTGTTTTTCTTCAAACGTATCTCACACATCCTAGTTGAATCAAACAAAAGGCATGTGTAAATATTATGGATCAAAGGTCTCTATATGAAAGGGCTATGTGGTTTCTTTCAACTGGAATCCACCATTTGTCTAAGAGAAAGAACTTACCACAAAACTCTCTGTTAACTCTTCCATTTTCTTTCAATTCTTCCTTGAAATACTCAGTAGACCAAACCAAACTAGACAAATCGGTTTTAACTATAATGGGATTTTACAAAAAAATGGTCAAATGCATTATGTTAATAAATTCAAGTTTAGAGCACTTAGATTTTTTTTTCCAGGGAACATCATTGAATTCTGGCCCCTGAGGTTCTGCCCCAACTTCTGTTTGAAGTTGTTATCTCAGTATGATACAGGAGTAATGAGTGACCTTCTGCTCTGCAGCCAACAGGTGAAAGCTGGCCTGGTGGGGGGAAAGCAAACAGAAAATGAATGTAGCCTGCAGTGTAGAAATAACAGAGTGTGAGAATGGAATTTTGCAGTTTAAATAGACCACCCGGGTCTGAAGGGTGCATCTTATGAATCACATGTGCTATGGGGGGCAAGTCAAGACTTTGCAAGCAGTACTTCAGCTCAGGCAAAATATTTCACTTGAAAAGACTTGGTAAATGTCTGAAAGAAGATTTTTTTTCTGTGTTGGTTTGGAGATTACAGAAAAATCTGGGTTTCTTCTGAACCAAAATGTATGTCTATTCAGTCCACATTATGCATGGATCAATAACACAGAAAAATGGAGCGACCATGAAGAAATATTTGAAGAACATAGCTTAAAACATAACATTAAAAACATCATCAATGACATGTGTACCATCATACGTAACATGTGATGAGGTCAATGCTTTGACCTATTTGACCTATTATTTTGCTATATCTATATTGCTATAATCTATATTACTTTTTTGCAGGGGAAAAAATTGTTTTGTCCAAGAAAAAAAATATTTCTGCCTGAAATTGTCAGTTAGAAAATTATGTTCGGACCTGGATCACTGAGGCAACTCAAAAAAAACAATTAATAAAAAATCTGTTACAGAGAACCTCTCACATGTCTCAGGAAAGCTCCAAAAGAAATGCACTGAAAAAAAATATGATTTAAAAAAATGCTTTTTATTAATCAAAAATCCCACAAAACCTGTGGGGGGTCAAATGCTCAGTGGTTTTAGTGACTGTGTGCCCTTTACTTTCATGTTTTATCATTAACCTTAGCATTTCTATTATTATTTATGCTTTGCTTTATTTTGGTTCTAAAGCTGTTTCGTTCACAGTGCTGTACATGGAAAATAATAAAGCGCTGTATATTTCCTATTTTAGTCAATGGTATTTATTAGCATGGTATTTATCACAACTACTATGAAAGTCATCTGGAAAAACAACAACGTTAAGGTTTAAAAGCACACAGCCATTCTAGTTTAATTCTGAAAAACTTACATATGTAAAGCTATTGTAGAATGAATTCTTGATCTATCATGAGCATGTAAGATACAAATAGGATGATCTGAGTAGTTCTTTACTCGATTTCATTTCAATAAGTTAAATCCAGATATGGACAGGTAAAAACAAACAGTCATTGCTGCTGACAAACATGACAACAGTTGTTGTCAGAGAATGCATAGGTGGGTATTTGCAGAAAGAGTTGACGTATTTCCTTTCATGGCCCTACTCTTTTCATTCCCCAGCTTGTGCAAAGACATGCATGTTTTTTGTGAAAGTTTATACTTTCTGCAACCTCATTAACAACACCCCCCCCCCCACCCCCCACCCAAAAAAAAATGTAATTAGATAAGACTCTATGCTGCTGGAAAAATGGAGTGGAGAGAAAACAGCTGGTTTGCCCTCCACTAATACTTCATCTTTCTGTCATGGAGAAAAGGGAGATGGAGTAATTTAATTAGGGGGACGACTGCCATTATCGATGGATGACTGCAACGGCTGGAATAAAACATCAAAAACTTTTTTTCTTTTTATTATGCCTCAGTGAAAAGCAACACAAAGAAGGAAGGACAACCTGAATGCCAACCCACTACATGTGGCTTTTCATCTACTTTGACATCTTTTGTTTAATTAAAGAGGGGCAGAATGAAACTGTTCACTCCTTTGTAAAAAATTGACAAATTAATGTGTTTATATGACATTTATAAAGAAAACAAACCAAATATGAGGAAAAGAAAGGGGTTGGAGCTGAGAAAATACAGTGCTGAATTAAGAGTCACTGCAGAGAAAAATAGAAAGTGTGTGGAGGGAAAATGATATAGAGTGTGAAAGGGAATGCAAGGGTATGATGGAGGACAGGGATAGACAAGACAGGGTGGAGAAGATGGGAACAGAGAAGAAGGATGGGAACAGAAAGCTGGAGATGAAAGGAAATTAAATCTAAGGATCAGCGGTCACATGTTTGTGATTAGGAGCCCAATCTCATGCTTGGTCACATCTGCGCTTTGATAAAAATGTAGGTACACTTTCATGCTTCCATGGTTACAGCTGATGTAGAAAAAAACACTTTTTACAAAGCATTTTTAACTTTTTTGTTGCAAAAATGTAGATTATATTCTATACACAAACCAAACCACTATCATCAGCCAAACATAAATCTTATGTTGTGGAAAGTACAATTTTATAATATAAGGCTGAAAATAGTGAAGATTTTTAGTGCATGTAGTTGTGGAATGTAACGGTTAAAACTGAAATGAAGATATTTCTTTCAAATTATTCTTTTTCCATTTCAATGTTGAACAAGCTGTTTTTTTTTTACATATTTTAAAGAGTTCTCTCAGCTGTTACATTGAACATTTATTTGAATATTTTAGTTGAGCATTATGATTCATTGTGTGACTTGGCTTCAACCATGTGATGTGCAAAATACTGTACTTGAATCCCAACAGAGGGTACTGATTTATTGTGAAATTTAGTTCCTCCCTGCCTCCCTGATAAGCTTTTTTACACATAGAACAAAAGGTTCTTGTTCCAAGAGAGAATGGCCTATTTTTCTCTCAGTCTGACATCCTTGAGTTATACAAAGCCTTGTAAAAAAAGTAGAAGCAGGGAGCAACAGTGGGATGAAGATGTAGATTAGGAGTAGATTAAAGCAGGGGGAAGTGCACTCATCTACAGGGAAGCATGCTGTGTTCTTCTTCTTGTAGCAACAAGAAAAAGGAAAGGAAGCACAAGACAAATTTGGCAGATGAAAATATCTGAGGCGAAAGTGAAAAATTGCAAATCAGAAGAAAAACCAAAAAAAGAAAAATAAAATACATAAAGCACAAGGTAACATTATTTGAGTAACAATTTATCTTTACCAACCAACTAAAGACATTTCAGAGGTCACTCCACTGAAATACTGTTAAAAAATAAGTTAGCAAAGGCATTGTTCATGTTTAAAACAATGTACATAGCTGTGTAACAATTCATTTTAACAGTGATTCAATTCAAATCATAATTCATGGTTGCCGACACAATTCATAGACATTTGTCCATTTTGAACGATCCAATTCACTGACCTAAAATTGATCCAAGACATCTTTAGCAAAAGATTCAACCAGTGTGACTCAGAGATAAATACCTGAAAACTGAACAGTGCAGGTGAACTTTCCCAGGTTCATTGTATTCCTTACAAGATAAATCAAATATGTGTACAAACAAATTAAACAAGTAAACAACAATTGATGTCAAATCCATTTACATTTTAATTTCATAAAGTACAGCCAACTGTTGTTTTTCTCCATTTAAAATAATACAAACGGAACACTATTAGAACATTCCACCACACTGTATGGTCACATGTCTTTGCTAAATTCAGTGTTTCCACACATTGGACTGTAATGATGAATTCATCAGTTTTCCTGCATCACATGTGAGTTGTCCTCTGTGATGGCACTTTGTTCGTTTCTACACTATACAGAAAAAAACCCACCATGTCTCAATCTAAATGGTATTTTGCAATTTCGATATTGTCATTTTATTTCATTTTGAAACAATATTAGAATGGTAGAGGCCAATTTGATAACCGACTTTCCTCAGACAAATCAATCTGGTTGGATTGCAGGAATATAAATTGATTAATCGATTATGTTGATTAATTGTTACACCCCTAATTGTGAATAAACACTGCAAATAAACACAATCTACCTCACTGATAGAATTGTTCATAATTTCAATATTTTCCACAGGTCAATGTTTATTTTTTTAAATGTACTTGTATCTAACAAGGTTTGGAGTTAGCATAATCACAGTAATGTTTTTCTTGACGGTAAGCTATTCGTCTGTATTTTTACTTGTTAAAAACAAAGTTGCGAGTTCCAAGTATTGTGAATAAACTAATGTGGCTAACACGTCTAATGTGGCTAACGTGTGGCATGTTACAAACAAGTTTTAGAATGACTGTGAATGCAGGTAAACTCTGACCATCTAATAGACTTACCTCTTTTGCCTCGCTAATATAGGTTATAGCTGGATGTGCCTTGTATATGACATAAGTAAAAAAAAATATCATTGACTGTGTGCCGTATAATACGGTGCGCCCTATAGAGCAGAAATATGGTCTGTAATTTTAACAGATTTGTATGAACTCTTTGTTACTGATAATAAACTAATAAAGAAGAAAGGAAAAAGAAGCAGAGACTATAATATTTCAGATTTTACTTCTAACTAATACTGTAGACTACATATTTCAAAATTAAAATGTGAATGTGCGATTACACTGACTTTGTACCTTTCATTTGTACCTGCATTTAGTTCTTCTGTTTTTCTGTTTCAGTTCGTTCTGTAAATGTGGCACACAAATAAATACATAAATAAAATAGAAAGGGATGCTTGTTTCCTATTTATTTTAATAAGAACATTCCCAAAAAAGCAACAACTCTATGTTATTCTGTTCTAACACACCAAGCTACTAAATGTATTTAAGTCTATCAAGACCTGCTCTAAACGCACACATACTTTGACTGTCATTTCTGCACATTAAGGGCCTATTATACATAATAAGTTTTGCATATCTGCCTTTGCTGTAATTTTCACTTACAATGTTAGATTTATTTTGAACACATTTGTACTTCTTCAAACAAGTAAAGTAAACTGAAATCCACATGTCCATCTGCTAACTCACATGACTGAATATTAAGCGTTCGCATTGCATTGTAACCTGCAGGCTGTGGTGGAGCACAGATTTTGAAGAGCACTGCTTTCACGGATAATTAAGCTTGTTCCATGTGCTTGGCTGGACCTCTGGAGTCAGCTCAACACAACAGGACTGGGCTGCCAGTTGTTTTGCAGCCAAGTAAAATCGATTAATTTCATCTTTTTGTTGCTGTGACTTGTGGCTGTCAGTTTTAGAGTCTTCTTGTTATAAAACTCTCAGGCTGGCAAACATGTGATTGTGTGTAGAAAAAAGTTTCTGTATGCAATGTGGTAGATTTGTCTTTTTTCACAGTTATCTAAACTAACAACAGAATATTTTTTCTGGATTTCCTCTGGTCATGCATACATAACTGAAAGTGAGAGATGATGATGAAGAAAAAGGAGCTGAATGACGTTTAGGTAGCACTTTGTCTACCTACTGCAAACCATATTTCTTCTTTCTGTAAAATTATTGCTGTACAAATATATACACTTAGTGTGCTCTCTAAAGCGGTGCTCTCTAACCCCAAGATTCACTTGGTATTGGGCGGCAAAGAAATAATTACATAACTTACATTAAACTAGTTCCATTTCCTATTTGATTCTGATGGAAGTTTTATTTTGCAAAACTCTCAGGGTTCTCTCCTCCACATCTATCTATGACTCACCTGTACCCCAAGTTAAGACATTAGCCTTGGGCACATGTCTTTAGTACATTTGCCACCTTCTCAAGCTATGTTCACACACCTCTGGCAATGTATGGTAAAGTGACTACTTAAAAAGTCTAAAAAATGTGCATACATGCGCCTTTTGGGCTTCCTCGTTCACAACACAGCATTCATGCGTCGCTACGCAAGTTTCTACGATTGTTTTTGGGCTCAAAAGTACAAAATATCAAATGGCCATTGAATGTAAATTGAAAGTTAAACCAGGTTAAATTATGACCAATCAGGGACCAATGGTGTCAGTTTTCAGTCGCGAAAATACCAACTGTTAATGATTGGAATTATAAGACACCAAGTCTGTCGGAAAAGAGATGTGAAAGACAAAGCCTGGAGCAAGATTGGCACTGTTTTGCACCAAGCCTCTTCCAATTGTATGTGGTGGACATGCGCTATTGGGTAGTAAGAGTCCAGTGTAAACACCATATGCTGAACACGCTAGCACATGCTTGAATGTGCATCACATGCCTGGAGTGAGCGTAGCTTTAAACCTCCAACCTAGCAAAGTCGATAAAAAAAAGTCAAAGTCTTTGGAAAGTTTCTTTTTGTGTAAAAGAGAGCAGAACTGAGGCGAAGCCTTCAAATTCGAAGTAAAAAAAGATCTGCATTTAACAGACAAAGCCATATTTTTTACTCAAAATATGGATATAATGCAACAGTTGTTCTTTCACACTAAGCCTTCCTTCATAATGTGTTGCAATTGACTCTAATGTTCCGAGGATGCTGCGAATAAAGTTGCAAACAGGGTGGATTCACAATTATTGTTACATTTTGAGAATACCAGTTTTCGTGATAGTTGTATTATTTAATGTTGTTGCATTTATCTGCCACAACTTAAGTCAGATGAGGCTTAAGTTGCTGCGTGTTTCCTTCACAAAATCTAGTGTACAAAGTTTAACCCTTTAACACTTGTTTTTTTGCTCCAGTGTTGAAATTCTTTGAAGTACATTAACTTTTCGATTGTTTACTCAATTAACCTAATTCCAGTTGATTTTGGCACCTTTGCACTGATGTGCAACACTTTACATAGTGTTTACAAAATCAACAAAAACCAGCTGATTCTGGGGCAAAACTGCTTTTTCCGTTTCAGAATCTGTTGAAATAACATTATTGCGTAAACGGTTGAAGAGTCACAGTTGTTCAAAGAGCATGTGTTTTTGCTGTTGCTGGTGAAGGCTCCAATGTTAAAGTGTTAAACCTGCTGCAGATGAATATTCGAAAAAAAAAAAGTTCCTTACTTGTGAGAGTTGTTTCTGATTGTGAAAACTTTTAAAAGAGGCATGTAAGAATTATCTAACAAAGTTAAATTTGGCAGGTCCCTGTTGTATAGGTTGAGCTTATCAACCTATGTCCTCATGTCCATTTTCAAATTAACAACATTGTAAAATATCTGCAGACGTTTCCAAACTGTCTTTTTACACTAGATGACATGTTGGACCATTTTAATGTGAAAATTTTCCCCTGAACATTTTCCTCGAGAGTTAAAGGAAACAAAAACCGGACGCAAACTCAGACCTCATAGAGGTAGACTGAGGCTGCAACTTATCTGTGAAATGTATCATTGAAAATTTTCATTAACCCTAAATTTTTCAACTTCAATCAGTTGGTGCCATTAATAAAGAGGACCACTCCTGTGCAATCTTAGCATTAATAAGATTAAACACACATAGTGTACATTTGCTAACGTTGTGCTCAATCCTGTCAGCTTTGTGGTGATGATAATAGATTGGAAAGCATGAATTAATAATTGTATGAAAATAGAGAGGTGTAATTGTCTGTCCTTATCTCGCCTGGCTGTGGACTGATGTGGAAATGAGTTTGAGTCTGAGTCACTGAGATAATGGTTAAAGCTATGAGAGAAAAGATGAAGAATGGGAGGAGAAATGGAGGAAAGGCGGAGGTAGGTAGAGCTGAGAACAGAACTGTGACGTGTGTCACTCCATGAAGGCCAGGACATTAATCTCACAGTGTGTCACCTGTAAAATAATTTATAAGGATGCAAGCGCATGTGTACCAGATTTCCAACATTGTTCTATTTCTTTGTCTATAGTAGGGGTTAGCGCAGACCCTTTTAGAGCATTCATTTAAATGTTAGTGGAGGGGACATGTGAGAGATTCTGTTTGGGAGTGCAAGCGTACCTCCTCTCCTGTTGAGCTTGGCATATCCAGGTGCGTATCCATTTGAGAAGACAGAGGAGCTGGTGAAGGCTGTGTGAGGCAGAGGAGAGGCTAGAGTCTCATCACACTTCACTGTGGGGAGCGAATGAATGTGAAGACGGAGATAGATGAGAGAAAGATAAAGAGAGAAAGCAAGGAGACAGACAGGAATGTAAAGAAGGTACGGGAAGAAAGAGGGGAGAAAAAAAACATTAGTGTTTTTGCAATTTGTCTAAAATCAAAAACTGATGTGTTTTTTTTTTTTACATAGCAACACTGAATGTTGCCCCAAAGAAAGTGCAAAAATATGATTATTCAAGGGTGACACACTTTCTCTGGGTTAAGAAATAAATCAGGTCAGTTACACTGAAACCACAACCTGAAAATGTATTATGCTCACTGGTAAACCCAAGGGCTCTTTAACACCACCTACCCCCTCCCCCTCCACCCACCCATCTCCTGCTGGATGAAAAGTGAAGGCAGTGACATAGAATAATCATGAGGAGAACAGTCACAAACACCAGCACTGTAGTGCTGCTTGGGGCAAACTCATTTAAAAGACCACCCACACCAACCGAAAAATAAGGAAGTTGCTGTAATGGCCAAGAAACAAAGCTAATAAATATCCTTCACATGCATGCTGTCATCAACAGTCACCCTCTGCATTTCTCTGTTTGTCCTTTTCACTCACTTATCAATGCCGACAGACTCACCCCTTCTAGTACATTAGGTTCCATGCAGGGTAATGGTGAATGGTCCGTCAGACCATAGAGAAGCAGTCAATATCTCTTCGTCATGTCCCACAGTGTAAGTGTGTGTACACTGCATTGGCTGAAAGTCAAAACCAGCATCTTATTCTACTGACTTACTGGACTTATTACTTTTCAGTATAGGTGGACCCTCTGAGAGCAGGCATAAGGGGAGAAAAAAATGCATAATCGAAGCCCAATGATGTGGACTTGTGTGTCTTTTTCTGGTTTGACAAAGGTTCTATAACTTCCCTGCACGATTCTTTCAGAAAATATCTCAAAATAGAAAATCTAGAACCAACATTTTGGTTTCTGAGTCATTTTTCTTTTTCTTAAAGAACCACTCCTATAGTAATCAAATGGCTGGTGTTTTTAACACGTTGTTGTGGCATTTTTCTCATGATGGAGAAAGCATATAAAGAAATTTACGCCTAAAATGGCATTTCTGAGTATTTCTTTATTCAAATCGTTCAAATCGGACAAAAAAATGCTGTTGGAAAAAGATCATAGTTGTATCATAGATCAACGTTGGATATGTTTTGATTTTCCACGTCTGAGTTGGTATCTGGCTCTAAACTGCATGGCTGCATAGCTCCAATATTGCTCACCATTTTTCGTAGCGCCGCTAATGTTAGTTTGGGGGTGTACGGAGCTGTACACTAAAAAAAACATGACACAGGTTTTTGATTTTTGGCTAAAAACAGAATAATCCTAATTAAAAGACCACTACTTTTACTACTTTTTTAGATCAAAAGATGATCGAAGTGGGACTGTAAAGAATCGAGTTGTATAAAGGAAGACCACCATTCTCTATCTAAAGGTGTTAAGGTAAGTTGTTGTTGCTGGCTGCAGCAAATGTGAGTACACCTTGTTATGAACTTCTACACATCTCTTTTTTGCCTGAGGTGCACTTTTCATGCCGCAGCATCTAATCACGAAATTAAAAAGACGACAGCATCATGCTCAGGTACCATACATAATGAATCACAATAATGGAAGTAAGCTCCGCTGTGTTTTAAATGTCCATTAAAACTCATCCACATCTCTCGACTCATGCACCCATTTATGTTTGCCTCAGTATACTGATCCCCTAGAACAGTGCTCCCCAACCACAGACCTGTACCGGTCCATGGATCAATTGCCACCGGGCCACAGAAGAAATAATAAATTATTTTGTTTTGAATCCCAAAAATCTTTTATTTTTACAAATCTTTTGGTTTTGAAAACCGACTGGATATTCTTGATTACATTTCAGTCACTTGAGCGCTAAAAGTAGTTGTATGTGGTACCTTTCTTTGCAAACAGGATAAGTGCAGAAACAGACTGAAGAACAGACTACAAATTCAAGACAAAAAAATAAAACCATTAAGCTACCAGGAGTCCTAATTAAAATATGGATTTATTGCAACAGGGGATTCCCACAAACCATGGTTGTTTGCATACAGACGTGGCTTTCACGAACGAATCTAACCTTTTGAATGGCTCATAAAGGTGAACAACAGGAATAGACTTCCGGTCCGCTGGGAAATGTTCTTTATTTCGTTTTTTTGTCCTCTTTCCCTTGAGTTTTATACGTTCACATAAATCAGGGGTTCTCAAAGTTTTTGTAGCAGAGGGCCAAATTAGGAACTCGACATTAGACTTAGGCTCTTAAAAATAATGGATAAACAGAAACATGTTGTTTTTAATAACTTTAATGACCAATTGTCATTTGTGCAGTTAACAGAGCAAAAGAACACACCAAGCAAGAATTGATACATTTTAACTGAGAAATATGATCAATTTTGTTTGACAACAAACCTGTGTAATGTCTATGTGAGCTACTTTTTTTTTTCAATCCTCCAAAATACAAATGTCAGATGACTGAGTGAAATGATGATCATTTCTATTCTTAGAACTGTTCATTAGCATGTTCTTATTCAAGTATACTATTTCTTTGTCATTGTACACACACTCTACCCCCTGGCCATGATAAAATCCTCATGGGTTTAAAGTTGGGGAACACTGACCTAGAACACATTATCATTATGAACTAGTCATTGGCAGTTAAATTCATTTTCAGCCACACATAGGCTGCCTTTATATCAACTATTTTCTTGTGGTCCAAGGCCAGAATTTCCATTCTACATGAGGTTGCACAGGAGATCACACACACACACTCATGACAAGGAAATCCTACTTTGTTTGTAAAGCTGCAAGGTAAAAATGGACAAAATGACAATCATGTCAAAATTATGTTTATTCTTCTGGCCTTTCTGACTGGTCCTGCCACCCATTACATAATTCTCATGACTCTTGCCTGTACTAATCCAGTTTTCGTTGTAACTTGTCAGTGTGGTTTGAAATTTTATGCCTCAGCAGCAACCTAATTTTATTGTCACGTGAAAGTTTTTTTTGTTCCTCATAGCCATTTGTTTCTGTTGGGATGCTCCTCTTCAATGTTGAGAGGTAACACAACCTTCTCAGAGTGAGCATGTGATTGTGAGTGAAATGATGCAAACTGCTTGGAGGCTGCAACGCAAGACTTGTGTCATATTTCCATCAAATGTTTTCTTTTTCTTTTTTGCCATCCATCTTGGCAAAATAAAAGCCCAAAATGGAACATTATTAAGCTTTGATCATCTGTGGTATAATTTTAGTAAATTCATGCAGTGGGCTCCAACTTTTATTTCTGCAGTGAGCAGAAATAATTATTAGATGGTATCTATTGATGATGATATTATCAGACTGCTCCTCAAAGGGCTCTTTCGTACATATCAAAGATTGTTCGTGGGGTGAAATTGGGCACTCTGTCGCGGCCAATTCATGTGTAAAAATAATCGCTTGTGCTCCCCGAATCACTTTTTCTATCAATTCCCGATGACTAGATTGGTTATAATGTAAATTCTATGAATGTATGCAGTTCACAGTCTTGTTCTCTAGCAGACTGGGCAGCTTTTACATTAGTAGAGCATGCTTAAATCCTCACTGCCTCATCAGTTAACACCAACTGATCTGAGACACCTGCAGCTCTTTAACTAGATGGTGAGTTAAGCTGCCAGCTTATCTTATTCGTGATTCTAGCTGTGCAGCCCATCTTTGCTGTTCATCTGTAAGTATTTGTTCTGATTTCCCTATTCACCTTTTACTGGCCTATAGTAATTACTCATATTAAGACACGTTTGGCAGTGAACAACTGCTCATAACAATTCTGAAGCTGTTTGTGTTTTCTTTTATTTCAGTCTGTTTTAGTTTATATATATATATATATATATATATATATATATATATATATATATATATATATATATATATATTTATATTTAGTTTTGTGCTCATTGTTGGGTGTCTCAAGGTCATCTCAGCTTCTTCCTCCCCTTACTTACTTGCACAGGTGTATTGCATCTTGATTTGCATCAAAACAACTGAAGCTTAGTTGAAAGCTATATTTTTTATGCTAAAGTTCTATTCTTCACCAAAATTAAAAGAATCTAGGACTGATGTCTTGGTCACATGCATGTGTACAGCTTTTTGGGTTGTCAGGTCAGGGGCTGTAGAGGGTCATAGAGAAGAGTGGCTGCATCTTAAAAGGGAGTACACGTGTGTCTTACAGTTCCCTAGAGGCTCATGCGGACACCTTAAAGAAAGTCATGAAAAGGAAACCTACCATGTGTGCATATGGTAAAGACATGGTAAAGTATTTGTAAGAATAATGTAAGTCAAACACACTCATGATGTATGGGTGATGCTGTCGTGCAGTGTCCTTTATGCAGCACTCTAGTACGGTGTGGGCGCTGACCCCTTATCGACTGCTCGCAATGCTGCATGCACGGGTGTGCAGAAGATATGCAAGGGCCCATAAGATACCCACATTAACAGCATTCTGTCTAATTTCTAATAACCAGGCTGCAAAAAGTGAGCGTTCAAGAAGCGCACACATTTCAGGTGAACAGCACTAATCTTAGCAGGGCTAGGAAGGTTTAAAAAAAATGTAAATCTGCACGTTCCGCTTCACTTTATGGACGTGTTGCCTATGGGCTATGAATAATAGCAGCTCCGTGACCTCTTTGAAAAAGTTTAAGTTGGTCTGTATTTACATTTTTATTCTCCAAAGCTTTTTTGTTTAGCATTTTCAGGATCATCTCTGTTATTTAATCAGGTGATGGATGTGTCTTAGAAAGTGTAGCTTCCATCGTTCCTTTGTTTTCTATTATTCTTTTAGAGATTATCTATTAATTATTTACTATAATACCCCAATGTAACAGCTGCAACACTGTACTGAGGCCCTCGGTACAAAGGGTAGGGAGAATCCACATATACATGCACACATTAACAGTCATGTAGAAATTCTTTAAAAAAAACATCTATGCTGATGAATGCAGGGTCACACGACCAAGTGAGAGATCACAGGTATTGACCGTTACATGAACAAAGAATGGTTCTGTGTGCTGAGCTGTGTTAGGGCAATCAAACGAATACAAAATACAACCAGAAATGTCAGCCTATTCTCCAGTGGAGTGATACTTTTATGCATGACAGGATGATATGAGAAGTGAAAGAGATAGAGCCAACTAGAGAGTGTACGGGGGAAAAAATAAGAAAGAAGTAGACGGAAGATGAGTGCAAAGGGAAATGGTTCCCTACCAAAGTCGTCTTGGTGACATTTCCAGGCAGTGGTAGGTAAATAACCAGCATGCAGAACAAATCAAACGAACAGGAGAACTGCCAGCAGGCTGCCACCAGTTGGGATCATTGCCACGAACAGACAGCATTTGGCCAGCTTATTTACAGGGTTTTACATCACTACATGTCTCTAGTGCTAAAACGGAGTTGGATTTATAAGATCTATTACATCCAGGATGAAATTCATGACAACCTAAAGATTAGCTGGCATACAAAATCACAGATTGAAGCAATGAAACTCATGGCTGGAACCCAGAATACAGCACAAAAACATGAAGAACTGACATGCTTGGACTGCTTCAAAAAGCGTTGTAGCTGCCACATAGGCCAGTTTGGGAAATCGCCCTGACACTATGAAAGCTCAGAGCATGGAAGACAGTGCATATTTTTAAAACCACCAATATCTATAAAAGAAATGCAGGGCTTGTCAAGCAATTCTCACTTTCCACATTTTTTGAACAATGAGGACACCAGTCAGTTGATCAGTGAAGAACATTTGACGTTAAATACAATTACAAAACACACACAAAAAAAAAAAAGACTACAAGACAAATACTTTTGTGATGTTTTGCTATGGTGCTGTCAGAGATGGCCTCTCAGCCACCTTTGGGTCTGGTTGACTTTGGAGCTTTTTTTATACCTAACTTATGAATACGGTGGAAGCTGTCAAAGGTGCCGGCACCTTTGACAGCTTCAAGCTGAAGTGGCTGCATGGAGATGAGTATCTGCATATATCTACATTCTAGGTCAGTTCTCTAAAGCAGATTACAAGTGTACCTCAAATCAAATTGTTCCCTGGAAATCTAAATTTCTTCTTGGAAATACTTTGCTCATTCCAAGCTCTTTAAAACAGTTAAAAAGTCTAAACTGCAGTGTTTGTCACCACTGGAAAGGCAACATACTGTAACTTTCATAAAACATACTTTACATCAAAACGTGTTTGCATCTTATTTTGTAAATTTGCAGAAAACATGTTAAAAAGCTGCTGAAGTGCCAAGTTGCTAATTAGCAAGCAACTTTATTTGCATGTTAATTTGAACACCTGGAAGTGCCAGAAAGCAGCTCCCTAGTGGCCCCCACAGGGACATTCAGGCCCCTCATTAACAGATGCTCCTTTGCACAGAAAAAGGTCCTTCCATTTGGCATTAGAGGTAGCTGTTATTATGCAACATCAGCAACCTACTGCGGATACAAACCAAAAGCTCTTAAGGAATTATACTGTCTCTGATTACTGATGAGGAGCAAGTGTTTTACAGGCCTCATAAGATAGATCCTATGATTCTAGTGCAACCAGCACAAAATGCCATATTTTCATTAATAAAGCCAACATTGACACCAGCTTAAAAAAAGTGTTCCTTTCAGTTGCATTTCTACTGTACAGACTGTTACATAACAGCCAGGTGCCACTGATGAAATGGCCATGCAACTGAAATTTACTTACACAATCTTCCTGGACTTGGGTGTAATAAGAGGGCACAAGAATTCCTCCCTTCAAAGTAAAAGCTTGTGTTATGTACTTAGGATTCTCAACCATCAAATGAAGCTCTTGTCACATGTTTAATCATACTTTTCTTCACTATATGTTGGGAGACATAAAATCTTGTTGAATTGCTGGTTGTTACTTTTTTAAAAATTGCATAAAAAAACGTGTCTGACCTGAAGGTTTAGGAGCTTCTAAAGCTTCCACAGCAAAGGAGCACTGCAAAACTCATTGAGCTGCCTCAACCTCACATTTTAAACCAAATGAAAGAAAAAAAAAAAGTAACCTATTCTGTTTATTAGGTGCTTATAGTGAAACTCTTTGTATGACAAAGCAGCATAAAAAAAAAACTGATCAAAGCTATTTTCTGGCTTTTGGATACAACCTTTGTTAAAATCTCTGCTTCATTTGAAATGAATGTAAAATATTTCCTTTTAACAGTAAACTCAGTCAAATTAACTGTATGACTGTTTTGTGATCATTTAGATTGTTTCTCATTGTGGATCAAACATCTTGCCTTGCTGTTACAGTTGGAAAAAAAACCTCATTTATGTACCTTTGTGCTTGGGCTCCCACAGTCCTGTGGCATGAAATAGTGGACAGCTGTGGGAGTGAATTATAATCATCTAGGCTTCAGAGTGGGAAACCTATTCAATTTTAATTCACATTCTGCCACAGTGGGAATAGAAATGACCATTTAACATGGTGAAAAAGGGCAAATTTGTCTAAAAATGAGATTTGCCTTTAGAAAATTGGAATCAATTGGGGATTATTCTTATTTTACAAAAACATAAAGACAAGGAGGTTATACAAATGTTGAGTCCTGCCAACAATAAGAGAAATTCAGGTCACGCTAAAAATGTTTTTCATTTTAATACTTATGTTTGCTAAAATTAAAAATTTAGTCTAAACCTTAATTTAGTCGTAAAAGAGGTGAGACTAAATAAATGAACCAATTAAATAACGGAGTTGCTTCTAGAATCCTTACTTCTGACATTTTGTTCTTAAATTTATTCAAGTTATGAGTTAGGTTCATATGTTGCAATCAGATTTTTATATAATACATTCTAGTAAAGATTTCCCTGAAGACAAGCATAAAACATGTTATCACTGCCATGTCATAGACCTCATAAAAAATACAAATTAAATAAACTTATTATTAATCATTTTAAGACGCCGGGTAACGATTAAAAAACAAATACAAGGTAAACAATTTTTAAATCAATGTCTTTCACTGTGTTTTACAAAAACTTTGTCTATATTCTATAACTTAAAAAGCTGCAGCAATTGGATTTTTTTTTTTTTTTTTACAAAAAAAAATCTTTTGTTGTGAATCAAGTCATTTTCTAGTTGCTCTTAATGTAAACTGTTATAAAGCACATTTATATTTCCAACTTCCCCTTTTTCAAACCAAAGTGAACAAAGTTCACATTTGTTTTTCTTTTTTTCTTTAAAAAAGTGTCATTGTAATAGCTGTATAAAAGCTCTATTAATTTGCAGGTTACTGGCTTAGTCTGTGTCCTTGACTTTCTACACATTGAGGCATCTTTGAGTAAGGAGCTTAACATCGCTCCACATGACTACTCATTTGTGTGTTAGCATGTTGGAAAAATGAAACAGTTTGGAGTTAAGGAAAAGGGTTGAAGAAAAAAATGTGATTGAAGTGACAGTCACTAAGGCTTGAAAAGCACCACATAAGTACATTCTTATGTTTTTCTATTTCCCATTATAAACCATCTCACACCAGTTTTTAAACTAGTCAAAAATGTTATATCATTCAGTTGAAGCAGCAGTGTTTGATGCTTGAGAAGTTACAGCAGGACTTAAGCCTGATTTACACTGGTCCATCTGCGGTGTGTCTCTGTTGCATAGTGTTGACACAAAAAAACACATTGCCACCGTGAAGTTTGCATCTGACGTCCATCCTTCCCAAATGCAACGCAAGCTTTACCCAGGAGTTCTAATTTCAGTGTGCTAACAGGTCAATTTTGTGGCAGAATGCCGTAGAAACAACGGAAAAGGTCAGTGTTTCAAAATAAAAAAATTCTGTTTTTCTTTCAAAATAAAAATGTTGTGGTTTATTGAGGTAAGAAAGCCCCCAAAGGAGAAATAATTGAAGAACAAACACAAAAATGTAATCACAAATCCAATGATTCTTTTTAAAACTTCGTTGGAAGTATATAATTAACGTCTAGCTATAAAGCCCACTGCAAAACATTTCCAGCAGCATCAGGAATTTGCCTCATAGAAGACGTTTGACATAAATCCAGACATTGCTGCATAAACCTGATAGTCACAAGGATCAAGGAGCCATGGCAAATCAGTTTTCACTGATTCACACATCTGGTTTTGGCAGAAATTTTTTACAGCGGACGCCCTTCCTGACACAACTCTGCATTTTTTCATGATAGGGACAGGCACAGGGAGACCCAAACTGGGGTCCCCTGTGGCAACATAGGTAGGCAGGAGCGTGAAAGGGCTTTCCTAAGGACCCACTGTGAATTAAGCTCATCACACCCTCGTGGGAAACGGACCCTGATTTCTCAGAGGTCCAGTCCTACACGCAAACAAAACCATCCTGCCTCTAATAAATTGTATTTAAAAAAAAAAAAAAAATCGCTCAACTTTATTTTCCTTTCAAATGACAGTATTTTAACTGAAATCTTAGGACAATAATTAGATGTCTAAAAGACATACGATATAAGGAACCCAAAAACCCAGTAATAAATCTCTGAAAGTTTTGCACCGACATTAAAGAAGATACACAATCAAAAATAGACTCAAGCAAACATTAATGCTAAAGCTTTTTTTGTTTGGCTCTTTACATATTTTCTGTTCCACATTTGCTTCACTTGTTTGATTATTTAAAAGATTTAAAACTTTATTACATGCAGCTCAGCAAGTATTTGTATTTGACGTCCATTGGTAATATTTAGGGTTCTTTACAAACTAAACAGAAACTTTTCCATCGCTTTTTTTTATTTATTTTTTTATTATTGCTATGACAAGATCAGAATAAATAAACAAACAGACTGAAGACTTGGGCTGCCAATTGTAATTTTGTTAAATGGATCTGTCTGTTTATTATATTCACAACAATGGAGTCGTATTAATTATTTCACTTCGTTCCTCAGGTGGGAATAGCCTCAATTTCAGACATCATTAAAATACCATTATGCAGAGGCTGTACTAGGCCAGTCATTCGTCTCATTGCTTAGTGCTTCTTGGTATCAAAGGAGCCCAAAGAGGAGAACAAATACTTCTTGAAACAGAAATTTCTGTCTTAAGAATACCTCAGTAACAGAAGGATGTAGTTAAATGGAACTATTGTTATCAGTGGACAGAAAGAAAAAGGTAATGAATTCAGAGCACTTAACAGAGCCATCCTCTACTTGGTGCAAAAAGGGAACTGTCTGAAGATTTGTAATTGAAAATTCATACATTATTTCTAAGAAACTAAAATCTTTTAGGGAATTTATCATTTTTTTCAATGTATTTTCACAGAAATACCTCTTAAATATGTAGGTATTGTTTATTCATAAGGAACCGTGGAATTTGCACAGCTGTTCCTTTGTGTCACTATTACATGGAGATAACATGAATAATGAATAGAATAATAATCTATACCACTACATTCCCTTGAAACATATAATTGGGTTTTAGTTAACAATCTTAGACAAACGAGTAAACCTCTACCACTAAATATCAGTCAATATAAAAACATGCAGGATTTCATGACATGCACTTTTAGAAAAAAGAAAAAAAAAAACTGTTTCCATCTTTTTAATCTATAATATTTTAAATCTTGAGGATCATTTTTGTTGGCTTCACTGAACCCAGCAACTGTATATTTTAGATAAACAGAATGCCGTTGCTCTTACTTGTATCCTATATTCTGTTGTCCAGCATGGAGAGGAATAAAGATGCAGGCAGACATACAGGGTCAAAAAATGTATCTGGCAGCCATTGACTCTGGTAGTTGTCTCACTTAAAAAGATTAAAGAGGTTTGCAAATGTCATCATAAACACACTTCAAGGAGTCCAGGAAGTCACATTGTATGATCTTTAAAGAATGTTTTTGTAATAAAAATGTGATGGTCAATGAGAAAAGTTTATCTCACCTCAGTATACTTCTGGTTTTCAATGATAGAGGTTAAACGTTTCCTGTTGGTCTTTACTGTGTTTCTGGGGGATTTTGGTCCATTCTCCCCTGCAGACCTTCTCAAGAGTTGTGCGGTTTTGGGCTATCTCTGGGCAGTGGCGGTTTTTGCTATGAGCGACGTGGGCGGTTGCCCATGGCGGCATTTTCCAGGGGGTGGCATGAACGAAGGAAAAAATAATTCTGTTTCTTTAATATAAATAGCGCAGTGGGCCTGTTATTATTATCTGGAGGTGAAGTAAAATGGCAAACAGCGCCCTCTGCTGCACAACACTCAAATTGGTGCCCACACCTCATTGCAGTACACTGTGGCATATGCCAATTAAAAAAATGCAAGAGGGGGGCACAATTCACCGATGGCTGTGTGGGTCACACACAGGTAGTTAGCAAAATTTTTCAGTCAAACGGTCATCTCAAGCTCAAATTACTTACAAAAAAGAGAAAGCATACCAAGAGAAATGTGGAAAGCACAATGATATGATAATAAACATTGTTAATGTCGTTATTTAAGACCAAGACAACTTTATTAATTATGTACAATAATATTAGAAGAGTTAGGCTAAGGCTATTGTTAGCTTGTACTTTTAAAGTTTAGTTAATCCAAACTCAATTTGTGCATTAAATGCAGCTAATTGATTACAATTTTATATTTGATCACATCCAACCAATTTTAAATAATTCCTTCACTCATGCTTTCACTAAAATGGCATGACACGACATGATGACCTGCTGTCATGTTTATATATTTGTAATTACATATATCCAGTCCTTTGTTTCTTATTATCAGTATTTTTAGAATTACTCCGTGGTGATTCCTCAGCTTGTCGTCAGAAATCGCATTAAGAAGTAATACAGCTTCAATCACCTCCACTTTAGTCTAAATATTTTGTAAGAATGTTCCATTTTTCTATTAATACTAGATGCACTTCTAAAATATTTGTGGCACATTTTAAGTTTCTACTAAGAGAAGCAGACCAAGTTTATAGTGTATTTTCTAGGGTGATTAGTGATTTTTGTATTTTTAAACCTAAATTAAACAAATGTGTGATGTTATTCTTATCAGAGTTGCTATTTTTTTCCATTTTAAGTCATTTAATGACAGCCTAATAATTTGTAAGAATTTTTTAAGCTTTAAGTTGCACTCGTACATAGTTTTCTTGAATCTTGTAATGGAAGTCCTTTGAAACTTCAAGCAAACATATGTGTGATGTTATCCTTATAAGAGTTACTCTTACTTTTAGTAATTTTCATGACAGTCCTATAAGCTGTAACTGGATTACAAACTTGTAGTTATACTTTATGTAATAAGTATTTGTACGTTTGGGTTGTAATTGGGAAGGGCGGGGGACACTAAGGGGCGCAACTGGTGTGGCTCGCCTAGGGCGTCATTTGTACCAGAACCGCCACTGTTGCTGGGCAACACAAAGTTTCAACTGCCTCTCTGGAAATCTTTAGACAGGCCTGGATACAGTATGTGCTTTGTGTTTTATGTAAGGGGGATATTGGAGCATTGAAGGGTTTGAATCCATGACGACATTGTGTGTGATAAATCTAGCAAAGCTATTAACCTTTGTTACTGTGGTGGAGAGGTTGTAGTCTGTTTAACGGTGTGGACAGGGGAATTTTATAGATAACCAGTTCAAACGGGTAACATTTTTACAGGTAACGAGTGGAGGATCGACTAGTTTCTTAGAGAAGTAACAGGTAGGGACAGCATTCTTGTTTGTTCGTAGGAGCTAAATACCTATTTTCTGAACCATTGTACAAATACATTCTTTAAAAATCATACAATGTGATTTTCTGATTTTTTTTGTACCTATGATGTACATTACAAGCCTTTTTCATCTTTATAAATAGGATAACTTGCAGTATCAATTACTCTCAAATGCTTATTTGCCCCACAGTATTCAGTTGTGTGACAGCATTCATGTTGAACTTGCTTTTGTGCAGAACTCCCCTTCTGCCTACCTGTGTTTGGCATTGTTTCTACTATTGACCTGGAATTTGTTTTATTGTGTTATGCAGGTTGTGTTTCTGACCTGTTTTGACTTAACCGAGAACTCTGCCCTTTAGGATAATGTACAACGAATGCCTCACTAAGATAAAAGATGGAGTTCTTGTGTGTGATCTTTTATATGTCTTGGGTCATCAACAGGAGAAAACTGTACCTGATCTCTGGAGGAAGTAAACCTCAGTGCACAAGAACTGGCATCTCTACACCACCACAAGGAGTGCTGATGTTGCAGCTCAAAATTTCCCAGTTTGGAACTCTCCTGAAAATTTCTTCTGTATAACTTCAGTTTGGTAAACATCTTAATCTCCATTATAATGGTTCCTGAGTTTTGGGTGTTTTGGGTTGTTCAAATCAGAATCATTAGACATAATCAGGGGCGGAGCTATAGGGGGAGCCAGCAAAAAGACCCCACTTACACTTCCCCCCTAGTTATTGAGTCAATATTACCATAATTAATTACAAAGGAAAAAAAAAAAACACTCCAATACAAGTTTCTCTACACATTGCAAAAATAAGAAAAGTAAAGCAATATTTTTTTATTAAATATTGAGCCTCTCATATTAAGTATGTTATGCATTTTTTATGTATACGTTCCACAAAAAATCACTTTCTTTATAGCTGTGCATTCAAAAATACTATCACAAAGTATTTTAGAGAAACAAATTATTCAAAAAGTAAAGATAAAAAAAGTTTAAAGTTACAGAATCATATGAACTTTCTTTTAAAAGACTTTCTTTGCTGTAGAGTTGATGATAAATCATTGATTAGTGGCATGGCTTGGAAAAGCCCTAGTCATTTCTTTCACAGAACTTGGTGGAAATTTGTAAGTCTATCTCTATACCCTCATGCATGTTCATAAAGATGATTTGGTGCCACTTTGGCAACTGCAGACCACAATATCTCACCCTCCACTGCCTTCCTCCCCTTTGTCAGCCCTAAACCCTATCATGCTGAGAAACAATATGTTGTGACTGGCAGTACAAAATGAGGACTGTAATGAGTGGATGAAAGAGACGGAACAAAAGTATGTGGGTGAGATGTGTGCTAAACTCATGCGTGCATGCACTTGTTTTTCCTAATATCCTTATACCCAGTGGTGACTAATCTATTCTGTTTGTCTCGCAGATAAAGGGTTGGTGGGTGACAGCAGACATGGAAAGCACAGACACGCTGGTCTCAGCGTGAAAGCAGATTGATATATCAGCTTGGGGCTGAAAAAAAAACTTTTGCAAGAATTTGCCTTCTGTTAATGGATTGCTTCATTTTTTTTCTACATCTATATGGAGATTGTGACTCAATGAAAAAATCAGGATGCAAACTTTGAATTTGGAGCATTATTCTTTAAAGTTTAGCCATTGGACCAAGAAATGACATGCGGCACAGGTTTGTTTCGTAATTTGTCGTTAGTGGAATAACTGTCACACTATAAACTCCGCCATCCTTTTTCCGAGCAGCATTCATCATTCATTCCCAACAAGTCTGCCCGTGGGTAGTTTTCAAATCAATAAATATGTGTAAATTATTATTATTTTTAAAAAATGGACTTTGGTTTAGCAACAATAAGGGACATCTGGAAATGCTCATTGCTAAAGGTGTCAATACTTTTGGTTGATGTTGATTTGCCAGAACAATTCTGTTTCTTCTTTAATCCGTCTACCTCTCACACTATCTGTGGGAACAGTGTTGCCAGATAGAGTCACGGTTTTCTAGCCCAAAAGTTATCTAAAAGCTGTCAGATCCTGGAAAAAGAAAAACATCCAAAAAGCTAATCAGTTATTAATTAGTAGTAATGAATCATCAATTATTTATTACCTTTTGTTTGAAACTCCAACTTCGAGACTTTTTTAACAATATTACACCCACCATTTTATAGCTAGTCAAACAAAATTACGGACTCCTAATAAACTTTATCAACAACCACAGGAGATCAAACGTGAACTCATGCATCATGTCAGATCCGAACACTACACTATTAACGTTAGACAAACGTGAATTACATTTACTATAAAATGGAAAGAGAGGACATGCATTAAAAATGTCCACATAAAAATAAAATACAGCGCTTCATTATTACCATACACGCTGATTAGACCCTATCAACCCAGTGTACAGGATTGCGCAATCTGTCATGCTGTACTTTAAAAGGAAATATGCAAAATACAGAGATTTTGATTATAGAATTGATAAAATAAATAGAATCATACACATGAATTGTATTTATAGAACAAATGAGGAAAGACAATAAATACAGGCTCATATATTTGTTATTTTCCCACTAACAACCGCTTGCCCTTTAGCGGCTGCCATCAACCACTAGAGGGTACTGTACGTGCGTGTGTCAGTTTTAGCTACTGAAAGCAACACAAAAGAAGGGCCATCTAAAACAAACATATAAGATAATCTGATCGTTTTTCTCCTGAACTTATATTTTGTATTTGCATCGAGACATTATTATTCCTGTTTTTCTTCCTGGGACTAATGTGGGACAGCAAGTCATCAAACTGGGTTACAGAGACACAGAAAGCGCAGTCATTCAGACACAGCTCCTGCAGGAAGAAAAAAAAAAAAAAAAGACAAACATGGAGATGTGATTACCGATGATTTTGTAGAGCTTTTTAAAATAAATAAACCTGATCTCTCAACATCATTTGTGTCTTCCATGCACTGCAATAGAGATTTATAGGTTATGGTTCCTTGTTGCAATGAGGCTACAAACTTTACGGTAGCTTCTCCCACACGCAACAGAAGTGTTTAGCCTGGGAACACATTTTAGGACAAATGAGCATAGAACTTGGCGCATGTCAAAAGAGACAACACAATTGAATTTGAATTGTGCTGAAACAGAGGCAGCGAACACAAATTTCGGTGGGCTTGGCAAATTTGTTCAGAAGTGTTGCACTGTTCTTCTAAAAGTGTGACTTATATTCTAGAGCAGGTATGGGCAACTCCAGGCCTCAAGGGTCGTAGTGTCTGCATGATTACCAGATATCTAATCCCTTCTCCTGACTGATTACCTTGTTCAGGTGTGTCCAGCCAATTAGAACATAGATGTTTTTAAGAAAAGGCTCAAGACCCACCTTTTTAACCTGGCTTTCATATAATTTTTACTTTGTATCTTTTTACCTATTTATCTATTATCTATTTTATAATGTTTACAATACATTATTTATTTATTTTAAATTCCTCATTATAATGTTTTATTGTTGTTTTTTTTTTGCTTTTATCAATATGTTTACTTTTTAATGTAATTTTATTTTGTTTCCGGTGCTTCCTCAGTTGGGTTCTCTCTCTCTGGGTCGGCTGCCGTTCAGCCGCGGCGGCTCTGGATGGGGAACTGCATCGCTCCCTAGCTGTGGTGAGGCGGGTCCCTGCTTGTGTCGCTGCATTTGGTTGGCTGTGCCGCTACTCACAGAGAGAAAGGTCCCAACTATTTGCGTTTCTAAAAACAAACTGTCATGCTCAGCCTGTTTCTCATTGCCAATCTCCATCAGTTAGGGGGTGGGAGCTCTGACAGGGGTGGGGGTTGTGTACGGATCTGGGGGAGGGGACTTTATGTTAATTTATGCTTATTTTTATATTATTATTTGTTTTTTATTTGCTTATTTAGTATCATTATTATTTTTGTTTTATTTATTTTTATTTTGTGTAAAGCACTTTGTGTTATGTTTTATATGAAAAGTGCTATATAAATAAAGATTGATTGATTGATTGATAGAACGTGCCAGAGCATGGTATGCTGAAAAACATGCAGGAATACAGCCCTCGTGGCCTGGAGTTGCCTATCGCTGCTGTGGAGGAACTTATAAATGTTTACTTCTTCTTTATTATGCATTTTTTACTGCTATATTACGGTGTGATTTGTACTTCGTAAGATAAGGGTATACATGTTTTTGGACACCATTGCTCCTGCTCAGGTTATAATGGTCGAATGCAGAATGAACCGTGGAGGAAAAAAAAGATTTTGTCATGGGACAGAAAAGTTAGTGTCAAGTGGGTGAACAGAAATGGTGCAAGTCAAAGCTCTAGGTTTATTATGAGATCTGACAAAGAAACATTAACTGTGTTCAATGAGACTTTTCAAAGAACAAGGGAAATATATTTTTCTGAAAAAAAATACAAACTACCATAGCAACTCCCATGCTCCATTTACATGCAATAAACAAGTGAAACAGAACCAAACAAATCATCCAGCTCCGTTTCTTACAGAACTCATATTCAAATTTAGTTAAAAAAAGGCAAGTTTCCAACTTTTGCTATGACAGAATTCTGGGTGACAAATATAATAAACTCCACAGCACAAACAACTCTCCAGCCAGAGAGACACAAAGAGCTGACACACGTCACACCTTTTAGTGATTTTTTTTTTTTTTTTTAATCCAGGAAACCATCCCCTTGCAGACAAAGAGATCCATTATTGTCTTCATTTTCCTCTTTTGAGCTGGCATCTGGTTCAAAACTGAACGGCTGCATAGCTCCAATATTGCTCACCATTTTTGTTGCACCGGTAATGTTAGGTTGGGGGAGTGAGGAGCTCTAAGCTAAAGAGTGTGAAGAAAGGGATCATGAAAAATAAGGACAGTTTAGGATGAATCTGAACTCATTCCCTACCTCTACAGCTTCTCACTATTGCTCCATTGTAGGGGCATGTGTAGCTTTAGTGGTGTCCGAACTTGCCGTAGTGACTTAGGGTTGGATATCCCTTCAGTGCGAGGGTGATCCACGACGCACTTGTCATGCAGAGAAGAAATGCATTTCTTCACGTGGGTGTGCTCTGAATCACAGAGGCTTTACTCTGCGCCAACAGTTCCGCCTACAACTACTACAACTGACTTTAATGACTGACTTTCTCCCTCTGAACAATCATTTCAATGATTTTCAATTCAATTTTATGTCCTATCAAATGACCTTTTTAGCTTTGTTGAATCTGGGTGCACCTGTTGACATACAGTTTTGTAGAGCCCACATTTTTACCTTCAAGCTTCTATGTCTACCTTAAATATAATCTTCAATGTTGAAGTCCAGACTAAAAGCAATTCTCCTGAATTCAGGGTAAGTTGAAGGTCTTTCACTGGGAATTGTCTCTTTCATACTGTTTGGGGGATTTTAATTATTTAAATATTTTGCAAAGGGCTGCACGGTGGCGCAGTGGTTAGCGCTCCTGCCTCACAGCAAGAAGGTTCCCGGTTCAAGCCCTGGCTGGTGGACCTTTCTGTGTGGAGTTTGCATGTTCTCCCCGTGCATGCGTGGGTTTTCTCCGGGTACTCCGGCTTCCTCCCACTGTCCAAAAACATGCTTCATAGGTTAATTGGTTACTCTAAATTGTCCCTAGGTGTGTATGGGTGTGTGATTGTGGCCCCTGCGACAGACTGGCGACCAGTCCAGGGGTGTACCCTGCCTTCGCCCATGAGTAGCCGGGTTAGGCTCCGGCAACCCCGTGACCCCGAAAGGGATAAAGCGGATTGGAAAATGAATGAATGAAATAAATATTTTGCATTTGTGAATTTGATGTCCTGGCTGTTATTTTTCAATATATGTGTTTAGTTTGAATTGCTTTGGGTATGATTTGTGCTATTTAAAAAGAAACCTGTCATGGGTTGCTTATTTGGATTATTGATGATGCATGGAGATGTCTCAAGGATAGATAAGGACAACAAATTTAATCTGGCTTTCTGTACCAATGGTAAGGCAGAGAAGCTTATTTGCAGTATGAAATATGAAATGTAATAAATGATTAGTTACATCATTTATGTGTTACTAGTCACAAATTCTAAATTTGACAACATAAAAGTGTCAAATCCCAGTTCTCTGAGGCAAGTTTTAAAAATACCAGAGTATGTGGATGTTGGGAAGCATGTTGGGAAGCAGTTTCACACATTCAGCAAAACACAGTCCTGCTTTAATGAGGACATCAAGAACAGCCGTTTTGCTGCTTGCACTGCATTGGACCATTTTCCTTGGCCATTAAAATTGCAAGTGAGCATGGCATGTTTGAATAACAATTACACAAAGATAGTTTTAATATGACCTTTTTTTTTTTATTTAGAAAAACCCGGGCCTCTAATGATTAATTTTGCGACCAACAAGAAATAATGGAAGTCTCCATATAATGGCTTTACTATGGTGCACAGTCTATAAAAAGTGAGGTATTTCATATTAATAGTGACATTACCAAGCAGAAATGACTGACTTTATAGTTTCTCTAAATGTTGAACAGATGCTGATGGTGAATTCAGAAAAGCAGATAATGCAAACAGCAACAAGAGAATGCAAAACTATTATTACGGACCTAATATGCAATTGCACCCATTTTTTTTTTTATTACTCACAAAACAAACTGTTAGAAGAGATGTGCCTGATTCAGAAAAACCCAAGAACCTTTCCTTAATTGTTGGCAGAAACAATTGTTGCAAGCATAATATACAATGCTGCTTTTTATTTTGATAAGATGCAGGTTAATAATTATCCAGATCAAATGCACCTTGTTTCATGAACTGTAATGTTTTTTTTTTTTTTTTTTTTTTTTTACAGCTGCTGAATGTGAATTCTCATTGGACTTTAAAAGTAGAAACGTTTTTTTATTATCAATTTTATATTTGAAGGCAAACGCCCTCTACTATTAACTCTAAGTTTCTTCAGTATCAAATTCAAATCTGCTGTTTGACATTTAAAATTTGAATCTGTACTCACTAATACAGCAGGGTTTTACATTACGGTCCTGCCAAGAACTTTATTTGCTACTTCTCAATCCATCTACAAGCAAGCAATTATTAAATGAAAGCTGATCTGAACTTTCTTTGGATACTAAGTAATGCATTTATCCCTGCTTCATGGACAGTAAGATTTTTTCCATCTGTGTTTTTGCTTAAACAGAGAAATGGGTGAAAAGTTGCTCTGAGCTTATACAAAACAGTGGCTTGCTTTATGTAAATGCCCACAGATTCAGTTAAGTCTTCAGGAAATGCTCAAAGCAAATAGGAGCAGTTAAGGATGCATGATTTTTGTTAACCCTTTAACACCAGAGCTGTCCCCAGAGACAGGAAATAACGCATGCTCTTTAAACTTCCATAACTCTTCAACCATTTACACAATCAATGTAATTCCAATGGATTCTTAAGCTGAGAAAAGCATATTTACACATTTGCAACAGTCTAAAGTGGTAACGTGTTTATGCAATCAATGTAAACCAGCTGGGAGAAGAGGGAACTACAGCTCCAGGGTTGAAGGGTTAACAAGTGTACTGTTGCTGTGTGACAATGTAGAATGAATGGATGTGTCAGATAGTAAAGTGATATATATATATATAAAAATATATATTGATGCTTAAAAGCATTATAGAGCTAGAACATTCGATCTCTGATCAGATGATTGCATGTTTGGTTCCTGCCCTGCCTACCCATGTGTCCTTGGGCAAGACACTGAACTCAACATTGCTCCTAGTGGTTATAGGTTGGTGCCAGTGTTTAAAAGCAGAGCCCCCATCGGTGAGTGAATGTGTGTGATTGATTTACTTTCATAGGTATAAATAAATGATTATCAGTAAAAATTAATAAATTCTATTTGAAAAAAAAACCAAGTACTTCATTTGAATCGTTGCACAACTCATAATGCAATTAACAGTACATCAAACCAAAATGAGAAGCATTACAGATGATAAAACAAAACCATAAATCTATAAAAAAATACTGTAATTTTAGATATCGTTTGCATACATAGAATTCATTCTGTAAGACAATTTAACAAAGGGTGTAGATCCTCTACATAAACACACAATTATTTTGTCCATACTGTAATAAACACGTCCAAGCACCTTAAGCCTTATTGTATAATCTGACTAACAAACTTGCTTAAATAACATGCTTATGAACACATTTTAGTCAGCACTACAGCAGTAATTACAGGTACCAGCTCCTGGTGACCTTCAGTTTAAAGACCCATGGCAGGCTGACAAATTAGGATTCTTGCTTTCAGCCAAACAGGGGTTTCCAGAGGTTAATACGAATAACCAGGTTGAGTGAGTGTTTGCTGGTGAAAAAACACAGTTGCTTGTGAGTATTAGTGTGTGTGTGCAATTTTACAGGCAAGCTAATGGAAGCCCCAAAGTTTGCTAAGCCTCTGCAGTAGCTAGGGGTTTGCTAACAAGGATTTACATTTTTTCTCTGTGTCAGTAATACCTGGCAGCGTTAATGGGAATTAGAATTGCTCATGCCCAAACAAAACGCAAAATGAGGCTTATGGAGGTATAGTTGTATTTGTGCTGTGGCAATAAAGAGCTCAGTGTGTTTGCTTATCATGTATTACCTGATGTTCTTGGTGCAGGGGACATTTACAATATCTGCTGTTCTCAGATGAGATTACTCTTTCTGCAGCTAATGGAGAGGATTATAAATTGGATAAATTAGTGTCTAAAACACAGCAGTGCTGGAATAAAATTGAAAAGCTTTGCAGGTTTTTAATTTATTTGTTTTTTTTTCTCTTTTTTTATGTTTCTGTTCTCACAAGGGTTACTTGCAAATCAAAATCTGCTCATCATCCATGCTTCCCTCTTCTCCTCTTAATTTTCTTTGCACTCTTTTTACAGTAAAGTATCATTTCTTTTATCATCAATGGTCATCTCATCCCTCTCCATCTGTCTCTCCTGTCTCTCCTGTTCAGTTTCAAAGTATGCTGCACATTTACTAGATTTGAGGCCAAAGTAGGGAAAAAAAGACACAAAGACTGATATGTTAAAAAAAAGGAGAAGTAATTGATTTAAATCTGTTACTTAAAAAAAAAACAACAACAAATTTAATTAATAATAATAATGTATAATGATATATTATAATAATTAATTAATTAATGACTGCAGAAGACACTTAAAATTTGAATGAGTCTCCAATAAGTCACAGAGCAAATAACCACTGAGAAAAAAAGTTGTACCTTCCCACGCTCATTCCAAAACTGGGTTTTTAATCACGAAGCAGCACCAAATGGCATTGAAAACTTAAGAGCCAACAATACAATCGACCAATCAGCAATGTCCAATCTACCTTTTCTGGTTTCCATTAAAAAAATAAAAAATAATATATATATATATATAACATGTATATATCTATAAAGAGAGAAAGAGAGAGAGGGAGAGAAAGAGATAAACATAGTGATGTAAGGTAGGTATGACGGCACATCGCTAGTTGGATGATGATGTTTGAATTTTGTCATTTGAGTCTTTAATGTTTGCATACTGATAAACGTTTTAGGATTAGTACGTAGCAAATCTAGTAACACTTCATGCCAAGGGCTGCACGGTGGCGCAGTGGTTAGCGCTCCTGCCTCACAGCAAGAAGGTTCCCGGTTCAAGTCCTGGCTGGGGGACCTTTCTGTGTGGAGTTTGCATGTTCTCCCCGTGCATGCGTGGGTTTTCTCCGGGTACTCCGGCTTCCTCCCACCGTCCAAAAACATGCGTAATTGGTTACCCTAAATTGTCCCTAGGTGTGAATGTGAATGTGAGTGTGCATGGGTGTGTGATTGTGGCCCCTGCGACAGACTGGCGACCAGTCCAGGGGTGTACCCTGCCTTCGCCCATGAGTAGCCGGGTTAGGCTCCGGCAACCCCGTGACCCCGAAAGGGATAAAGCGGATTGGAAAATGAATGAATGAATGACTTCATGCCAAAAACGTTTTGGTTGAAATGATGGACAAACATCGTCATTCAATCAGGGTTGTCCCATAGTAACTATCTTTGCCAGTTTATTTCGTATTGTTGTTTGACTTTTCTTTTTGAATTCTGAACATATCTTTATTTTTTTGCAGAAACCAGAAAAGGTAGAATTTATGAAACATCGCTTAGTGGATGATGACATGAAACTCAAACACCAAAAATCAAAAGCCATCATTCCGATCAGCTATATCCCATAGTGCTGACCTTTTCTAGTTTCTTGTTATGTTTCATTGTTCTTGTATTTTATTTATTTAGATTTCTGAAATTGCTTTTATTTTCCAAAACATGTATTTTATCTTCTTTTATTTTCTTCATTTTTTTGTGTTCTAGTTTGTTGAATTTTGTTTTGATTTCTAAAATGTAATTTTTTTATATTTATTTTTAAAAAATTCCCAGAAATCGAAAAAATAAATAAATAAATAAACAGGATGCCACTTATGAACAATGGTCTCATTTACTTAAAAAAAAAAAAATATATATATATATATATATATATATATTTATATGGCGATAGTTAATAAAGATCTATCTGTCACTCTCTGGCCAGTATATTGTAAGAGACTTTAATTGTTTCCCAGTGGTGATATTACTGACAATTACTTTTAAGAAAGTTTTGACTTTTCATCAGAAATACTTCCCACATAAAAGGAAGCAATTTCCCTGTATAAGTGAAATGGAAAAGGCATGAAATTAAACTTTTTGTTACGCGGTTAGGGGTCTGAAGTAAAAGCTCTAAACATCTACTAACTGAAAGTCATTTATTGTAAATGAGCCATGCTTTCCGCCAATAAGAATTAAAGATATGCAAATGCAATGAATTTCTTATTTTATTTTTTATATTTTGGAGGGTTTTACTAAATGCTTTTTCATGGTGCGGAATCTCAAAAATACCATAATTTGTTCCCGCTTTAAAGCTACTTGAATTTTTGTAATAAAGCACCTTGATTAAGTGAGGTGAAGAGCAGCACTTTCTGAGACAAAGGAAACATATTCATTGCCCTTAAGGCGTTTTAAATGCACTCCATTAGTGCAGCTGAGAGCATCTGGTGAACTAATAAATGGCATTTGTTTCCTTCTGAAAGAATCTTGTTTCCAAATTCATCCTGTTTCAGCCTAGAAATCCACAGACTTTCAGTTGGTGAGCATGACAAACACAACACATATTTCAAATGGAAACACTTTAAACAGCTGGAACAGTTTTGATTCCCACAACCTTATTGACAAAAGTGTAATATATCGTTACAAGTTCACATCAAAATCAATGCACAACCTTAAACAAAATATATTATATATAAAAGTTCTTGGAAATAACTGATAAGACTTTTTCTCAGTTTCAAAAAACTGTAATGCCTCTATGTATGAGAAAATTCAAGTGTTACTCACCTCACATCCTCTGTCTATCACAGAGCCATATTTGTCTTCACTGTGAATGGCTCAGTGTGCGTCAGTGTGTGTGAGTGTGTGTGCATGAGTGTGATTGATGGTGCTGAAGTGGTAATGCAGAGGGAGAGGCTGGTTCAGATCTCAGCATCAGGAAATGCTGAGTGGTGGGCAATGAGAAAAGGGAATGAAAAGAGAAGACTTTTGACCTTAATTGAAAACTTCTATTAGTACAATTTTTACACACATATAAAATCTAAGTTACCATATTTTTCTGACCACAAGGTACACCAAAAATCCCCAAATTACCTCAACAGACAGTACATCTTACATCTAGGTACAGCACATCGAGGTGCTATATTTTGTGCTTACTGACCTTGATACAAATGTTTGACTTGACGACTTTAGTAAGCTAGGAAGTTGTACTGTGTGATGTCTGTATATATATATATATATATATATATATAGTTAGAAACTTTGCAGTGATACAGTCTGACTGTTTTGTTTCACTAAATGTGCCTTATAATCCTACATGCCATATGTATGATGGTACAGTATTCCCTTATTTATCGTGTGGGTTACATTCAAAAAATTCTAAACATTCACAGGTATCTTGTGCCACCACCCAAAAAAAAAGTGATCAACTTGTCTTTTTAACATCACCTGTTCTTTCTCCATTTTCTCAAAAACAATGATTCTTTGTCCTTTGTAACCACGTTTCTTTTTATTCATTTCCACTGACTTTACTATATGCAAACTTTTAAATTAACAAAAGCAAGCCACCAAACTTAACACAAAGCTTAGCCATGCATTAGAAAAAGTCAAGATTTTAACAAATAAAATGGTAGAACGTGTCTAAGTTAACTAAGTCAAAGACGATGGAGGGCTTCCATGCTTGGCAAAAGACACTGCCATTCTTGGATCTTAATTTTTCAACACCACACACTTGTTTATTTTATTTTATTTTCACCAAGGGGAATATACAATAAGTTCTCGATCGGTCAAGGAGTTCGTCCTGCTCCCTGGAGAATGCAGTGCTAAAACACCAAACCGTTTTGGTTCTTTGGTACGGTTCAAGATGCTTTTAGAACTTTTATAGAAGACAAAGAGCTTCATCTTAATTTTCATCATCCTCCACTGTAGTTTGACCATGCAAATGTGGAAATTCTGAACAGAACTTCCTTTGAAACTGTGTCATAATCTCATGTAGTTCAGCAATGTTGTTGAATTTTTTTTCCAGTTTCTTTACTCAAGTCTTTCAGCAGACCTCTGTTGCACGTCTGACTGCAGATAAAAGAGTTTCGTCAATTGAACCATTTATTTGACTCTTTGTAGTGTCAAAGATGAACATCCTGCTCTCTATGAAAGATATGTAAACAAATATGTAAACAAATAGCCACCATTTAACCATAAAACACCTTTTTGTGATCAAGTATTATTTTTACCAGTTAGAAAGGCAGACTGAAGGAAGCAAAAAGAGTCAGTGAAGTGTCTAAATCAGGAAAGTTAAAGAAAAAGATGCCTCTCATATAGAAGCCTCTTCACCTTCCACAGAAACCCACATGACATTTCAGCTCTGAGTTGGCATTTGTGATAGAAATACCATCAGCCTCTTTAAAGCTTTAATGCCACAAAGTCCTTGACACCTATATGGTACAGTGAGACGCAAAACTGCAGTTCCAGTCAGATGGCAACTTCCCTTATATGAACGGACTGGCTTTTTCTGAATGTTCAAAAGCGCTGTGTCTGAAGGTTCTAAAATATTAAAGTTGTGCAGGAACTTCCAAGTCAGAAACAAAGTTCCACCCCCTTTAAGACAACTGCAGTTGGATGAAAGTTTAAGGAGACAATTGAAGTCGGACTTTTTCTGTTGAACAATCTCAGTTTTCATTCTTATTTAAGCTACCAAAAAAACTACAAAAATCTTGAAGACTTACGAGGTCCCTTTCTCTTAGAAGATCAATTTGTTCGTCATGACAATACCATCATAGTTTTTGATCATTCTGATCTGATGTATTTAAATAGGCTAAGCATTTACCTATGGATAAATATGGGCAAATGAAAAATCTGCAGACCTTGCAATGCACATTGGGTGTAGTTATGGAGGCACTCGGGTCTCTCAGGTAATGGCCACTCCAGTTTATGTCTCTGAATAGTACATAACAAGGAGACCACCAGAATACAACAAGCAAACTAATATCAGTAACAAGAACATCCAAATTCAATCCAAGTTAGGAGCAACAGCATTGCATATATTTGTAAAAAAGCAATAAGTCTACTATGGACGATTTTTTTCAGTATGTTTCTTAAATCTACTAAAGGGGAAACTGACAACTAATTTATCCTCAGTGGACAGCGATGATATCAACTTCCAGTTCTCTGAACTTCCCCTTTTTGTAAAATATGCATGCCAGCAGAATGATTGTAAATAAGAAATAAGCAATATTTACATTTCGATTCTGATCCTTTTTAGATCTATTGAAAACAAAAATCCCAGTGATCTTTCAAAAATTATTAAGCAGTTTTTAGCCCAAATCAAAAAACCTGTGTTATTTTCTAGAACACAGTTTCCACAGAGTGCCAGGAGTTCATTAGGGTTGAAAAGATCAGTTGTGGACACTTATCAACCCTGCCCCCATTTCCCATCGCCCACAACTTACCTATCTGTTTGCTCTTCTACTAGTTTACAGCCTCCCACACTCCCCAACTTAACATAAACAGTGCAACAAAAGTGGCGAGCAGTATTGGAGTTACGCAACCTTACAGTTTGAGCCAGATGCCAACTCAGCTGAGGAAAACAAAGACGTACATGGATCTATTTGTCTACAAGTGGATGCATCAGAATGGAGCGGAGGAGGGAGCTTGTGGCTTGCTGGTTGAATTTTGTACATCACAAACACAATCTTTTTCAAACAACATCTTTTCCTCTGCTACTCATTCACAATTTGAATAAAGAAATACTCAGAAATGCAATTATAAGCTTAATTTTGTGTTGTCCATCAAAAGAAAAACATGTTAAAAAACACAATTTATATCGGAGAGGGTCTTAAAAAGCTATTTATCAGTATTTTTAAAATAGAGTTTAAAAATAATTTCCAAAACTCATGAAAATCAGTAGAACAACCAAAGATAAGCAGTTGAACTGCAGCAGTTTTTGCCTTTTTATAGATCTAAGTGCTCAGGAAAGTCTTATTTTACGTCTACGCTACGTATAGTGTACATTTTATTTTAAGGAGTTCCTCTATACTCCTGTTTACCGCTTTTATTGCTACAAAAGAAGTGCAGTAAACATCAAGGAATCTGTGACACAATATGCTGTAAAAAATGTAATCAATGGATGCAAAATTGCACAAAAAATTGTGCAAAACAGCAACGCAGCGAAAGGTCAGGTGTTCCATAGCGTGAGACCACTGCATTGACAATATCTAGCTTTAAAAACATTCCCCAAAGGCTGTAAGTCAACAGAAAATGTAAAATGTGCATTGAATGGTAATGCCACAGGCCCCAAAAAATGAGAAAAAAATGGGATTAAGATAAGTTATTTTTTATTTATTATTTTTATGTATTCATTTTAGCTGTTTTTTTAAGTTATTTCTTGTTCAGTATGTTTGTCTATGAAGACCTAAAAGGCAATAAATAGTAAATAGTAAAAATAAAAAGGTGATAGTGGAGGAATGGATAACATTCAGTGCAACAGTAATAGAAAAAAAATTTACAAAGACAATAAATATACTTCAACTTCTCTGAAAACTTAGTGATTAGACCAGGAGTCTGCAAACTGCGACTCTAAAGCCAAATACAATTATTTTATCCCTTCCATTGTGGCTCTTTGGCTTTATAGAAAAATGCTAACAATTTTAATAAATAATTAGTTTTTTTGTCAAGTACTGTCATTTATTATTTTTTTTTTTAATGATTTTTAAACTAAAGTGATCGAACAAAGAAAAAATGGACTGCTTTTTTTTTTTTTTTTTTTACCACTGCTGACATTACATCAAATTCACAGGCATTGAGCGTTTCCCATTCCTCCCAAATGCACATATTCCAAATAACTAAGCAAAATGATGAGCTGTTGTCAGAGTGTTTATCATTAGAATAGGTTTAAACTGTTTCTAGTTACTGTTCAGAGCCAAATTTCTTAACACTTGACCACTAACACTGGAAAGGCATCCAGGTGAATTTCTCTTTTGACTGATTCTGTTGGATACTCTTGAAAAGAAGTTATCATCCTAACTCCAGCTCCATACTAGAACACAAAACTTTTTCCCTTCAATACAGTCATTCTGCTTGTTTTCTACCACCTATTTCATTGATCTCATACAATTGTTAACAACCAACTGCTTATTGTTGGAGTGTAAGAATGAAGACTGGTAAATTGGCACCGCTGTGTCTTCACCACAGAAGAGCAGTATTACTGCAGATGCTATACTGTAAGGTCAGTCAACCTCACACCATTTTTTTTTGACTTGTTAAAAAATAAAAAAACCTCAAACACATCTGCTGGAGGCACTGCAGGGTTCAGATATTGTGTAAATCAGGCAGCAGGAAGTCATCACATCCAAAACTCAAACCATAAAATGTTTTTTGTGAATTCATTTAGGGCCTGTGTTCATTAATTTTTTTAATCTTTAACAGTATTTCTGCATAATAATGAATTGCTCATTATTATAAATCTAGACCTTTGTATTGAGAATAGACATATAATAATCAATCTTAAAGTATGGTGTGATCATTTTTAAAAGCAGAGTGTGCATTGTGTGCAGGTTAGTGTGTGTTTGGATATATGGATCACATCCAATTAATAAACATGTGTCAAGGGAGTATACTCTTTGTTGAGAGTTTTAGGACCTCCAGCCTGAGCATAGAAATGGAAAGACTTTTGTTAAAACATGCTTTGTTTTTTACATTTCTAAAGGCTTATATATTCTAATTTACCTAACCATTCAATACATGACAAAACATGTCAGTCAATGTATTAAAATGGCCAAATAAAGTTTTAATATTTTTCTGAGTTTTAAAAATATTTTTTTTAAAAAGTCAGTGTAATTTTTTTTAAAACAGAAAATCAATTATTTTCCACCCTGACACTAAAGTACTATGAAAAAGAAAGCTAAAATCATAGTCAGCTTAAAAAAAATATCAAAGCATGAGTAAAAAGTTGTTAGGAAAGAGAAAGGTGGACTGTAGGAGAAACATTTGGGTAACTTGTTTGGTAAAGAGAAAAAAACCTATGTCAATTTAAGTTGCAACATCAGAATTATTTCACTTTTAATCAAGAAAACATGATAGCACAGATCCAGTTAGTGTTCCCTGAATAGTTTATCTCTTCAGGGAGTATAATTAATAAGATTTATAATTAGAGCATACAGAACGCCACTTCTATGTACAAGGAAGAATGAAAAAAAATGAGATTTTAGACAGTTTAAGCTTGAAAAAGAAATACAAAGTGGAAAACATAACTAAAGTCTTTCATTTTTAGGCAACTTATTACTTTCACAGTTTGTTTGTGGAAACCATATTTAGTTATATATCATTCATAAAGGTAAACAACAAACAACAAAGATCAAAATAAAAAGGTTTACATTTTAAAAATTTGAATAAAAATTTATATGGGTTTAAAAGGTAGAAGGACTCTGAAGACCTATAGAGGAGATGCATCTCTGCATGATTACAGAACATGAAAAATCAATGTTTTAATAAAGTCCAAAAACACCAATTGCTGCGGTTCTGGCACATAACTGTGTCGTAAACTCAAGGTTTATTAAAAGTGATTACCAAACATGCTTTTTTTTTGGGTCAGCAAGAGTTTTGTTTACTACCATGCTCTTTTTATAAAGGGTGATGTTATTCTTATTTAAGTACAACTAAGCATAAAAACTGGTGGAAATTCATGTAGTGCGTGTGACATTGCTGCATTGCTTGCATACGTTATAAGTGCATGCACGGCTAAACGTTGTTGGTTGCATGTATTAAATCAACTCTCACCCTTCCTGCGGGAAGACTTTAAAAAAAAAAAAAAGTATTTTGTAACATATTAATGACATACCAAAGGCTAAAATGTGTGTTTATGCTGAGATGGAATGTAAAATGCTTTTTTTTTTTCTCACTCATAATGTTAAGCTTAATTTGAAAATGAAAAAAAAAAAACCAAAACCTTATCATAATGACTGAAATCAACTGTTATGTTTTCTTCTGCTTTTGACTTAAACAATTTCTTGAGTTAGAAAAGCACTGCACCATTTTCATTTACAGCCTCTCTCCACTTTGCCTGCTAATAAGCTGTGGCAAATGTAGTTTAGCTTCAGCAATGATGACAGAAAGTGAATAACACTTCAAGTGGGTCTGACAAGGCACGACAAGCGCAAATAAGAGTTGATTTTTCTTATTTGATCATGAAGTGAATGGCTCATTAAATTTTGAATGATGAGTATTTTACAATGATGTAATAATGGCCAAAAGAAAACAATAGCAAAGAGTGAAGGACATTTTCCCCTAATTGAGGTGCACTAAAATACGTTTTAAGTCAAACTGTGAGAAAACAATTCTCAACCAGTAAATCTGGGATAGTTTGCTCATTTACTTATTTTTTTTTCAAATGTAATGACTAATTTATTCTCAACCTACAGTACATAATCACGTACACTCATCGGCCACTTTATTAGGTACATCTTGCTGGTACCAGGTTGGACCCCCTTTTGCCTTCAGAACTCTCTTAATCCTTGGTGGCATAGATTCAACAAGATACTAGAAACATTCCTCAGAGAGTTTGGTTCATATTGACATGATAGCATCACACAGTTGCTGCAGATCTGCCTGCCATGCAGAGTTGGTACTAAGGGACCCAAAATGTGCCAAGAAATTATCCCCAGATAATCGGTGCTGTCATCGATCTGCCTCAAGATTGGACATTTTTTGTGTTTAGAGATGCTCCTCTTCAGACCTCAGTTGTAACTTTATTTGAGCCTGTCTATCATCTCCAGTCTGGCCATTGTTCTGATCTCTGGCATAAGCAAAACATTCCCGCCCACAGAACTGCCGCTCACTGGATCTTTTCTCTTATTCTGACCATTCTCTGTAAACCCCAGAGAAGGTTGTGGATGAAAATCCCAGTAGATCAGCAGTTTCTGAAATACCAAGACCAGCCCGTCTGGGACACCAACAACCATGCCACGTTCAAAGTCACTTAAATACACCTTTTTCCTTTTCCATTCTGATGCTCAGTTTGAAATGCAGGAAATCGTTTTGACCATATCTACATGATTAAATGCTTGGAATTGCTGCCATTAGAAATTTGCTTTAATGAGCAGTTGGACAGGTGTGCTTCATAAAGTGGTTGGTGAGTGTAGAACAGAATAAAATGTTGAAAAAAGGAGCCAAACAAAATCTTTGTCCAGAAAATCTAAGTTGCCACATGGTTTTTATTAATAATTTGTTAGGATTTTAACTTTTTATTTTATAAACCTTTTATAAACCTTGTTGGTCTTTTACACCAATACATTTTATAAACCTTACACCATAGATTCTTGTGCCGAAGTGAGAAGACATATTGGCTTTTGTAAGTCAATTTATTTTGCAAATGAATAGCCCCATAATAATTATATTGGAAGTTAAATTTTTTGAAAAAAAAAAAAAAAACACAATTTCCTGTAACAGAAATGATAATAAAACTCCCTAATTTACCAGTTTTTATTATCATAATATTGGCTCCTATTACTGACAAATCCAAATCGCATCTCAGATTTACCAACTCGCGTCACTCAAATCCTTGCCAACCTGTTGTCGAATACATATTGCAGTTTCACATAGAAAATGCATTGCTCATTCTGATATCACTGCATTAGCCAGATGGGTTGGTCTATTTAGAGAGTGCAGAGTTGGTTGTAGCCTACAGAGTACTCAATTCTCCCACACTTGCTGTTTAACTGACGTTGCAGCAGATTGTTTATGACAGCTTTCCGGCTGTACACACCAGACTTTGTGCTGCAGGACAGCTTCTATTACTGCAGCTCGCATCAGCACAAGCATGTGTACGCACACATGGGAGCACAGAAAATGCCTCACAAAAAAGCAATAACAACAGAAAATAATATGAGATCAAAGCAAATGTTCCGACACATGTCCAACCCACACAAGACAGTTTGTACATGAGTACATGTGTTGTAAAATAGAGCATGCCGCTCTATAAGTTTTACACAATCTCTTGACGTCCTTCGTTCTACAAGTTTCACTGAGGGCCTGCAGGGTCTTCTTTTCTGCCTTTGATTGCAACATTTTTTTTTTTTTGGCCACATGAATCTGTATTTGTCCCTAAAAGGTCAAGGCAAATGTAACAATTCAGGACCAAAAGTATACCTTTGACAACTTGGATATAAAAGTTATCTTTTCTGCTATAACAGGTATTTCATGTCTAACTTTATTTTGCATCAGACTAGTTGAGTTATGAGATGTCTTAGGTTGAAAGGATGTTTTATTGGAGTAACGAAGAGAAGGCGATGTGTAAGAAAAATGAAGTTTTTCTGGGGACATTTCAGCTACAATTCTCTTTGTTTTTCCAGCTGTTCTACACATCAGTTTCTGTTTTATTTTCGTCTCTGTCTTTTTGCACCTTCCCCTTAAATTTCTGCTGCTCTGGATTTGCCAGTGCTCTTTTCTTGCTGTGTCAGTGTGACAAAGAAAGATGCAAGTCTGTTCCCTTTAACTCTGCGGATTAATCAACTGTCTCCACGTTAGTAAGCACAGTCACATTCCTGGATAAAAGCAAGATATTTTTATTTGAGAAGTATGCAAGTGTACAATGTGCATCTCCTGCATTTTAAGAACATAGTTCTAAGAAATTGTTTCCTTTAAACATTTAAGACGTTTAACCAAATACAGTAAGTCAAGTTTTCACTGCAGTGTTATAAAGTTACAATAATCATTAATCATTCTTTGATATCTAACCTTTAAATCTGTGCGCGATTGTTTTACGTGATAACATTTTTCATGTAGGTAGATGCACTACACTGTCAAATATATTTTATCACATGCCTTTTACATTCATTGGTACCTTATGCTACGTTCACAATGGCCTCTGCAACGCGCGTTCAAGTGACCGCTTTTTATATAAACACTAATATTCACGCATTTTGACTTTCTGTGTTCAAAATTCTCCTGTTCACGCCTAGCTACGCTAATTTCTAAGTCTATTTTTGGGCTCTGTATGCAAAAAGTGTGGCCACAGAATGCATGTTGAAAGTTAAAACAGTTGAACTTTGACCAATCAGGGACTTGGATTTGATAGTGTTGTATGGATTGCCTCTGTTTTAATTCACAGAAGTGCAAACATTTGAAATTTCATCAAGAATGAGAAAATGATAAAAGTGATTTGTGCTGGGAAAGAGTTTTATGACACAAAGTCTTGTCAAGTAATGGATCGGCATAGAGCTGTGAAAGAAAAAAACCTGGAGCATGATTTTCACTGCTTCGACATTTTGCACTAAGCCTCTCCCAATTATACATGTGCTAGTATTGGGTAGTGACAGTCCAGTATGAACACCATAAGGCATAAGTGGCATCCCATTTGTACTCCATTAGCTTTAGGCTACAAAAGTTCCAACTAAGAGCAGGTTTTTATGAATGCCTGACCTTTTTTCTTTTCCCAGATGTGCATGTATTAAGTTTGAAACTGATTTTAGAGGAGACGGTGTGGCTTGTGATACTCTCCACAAATAATTAATTCCAAATCAGTTCTATGGGGCTCAATGCAGGTTAGTTAAGTTCTACCATACCATGCTCAATCATCCGTTTAGTTTATGGGCTTTGCTTTGTGCACTGGTGTGCAGTCATGTGGAAAAGAGAAACCTAAACTGTTCCCACCAAGTTAGGAGCAAGAAATTCTTTAACATCTATTGGTTGGCTAAACTTTCAACACCCTTAGACGCAGACAGTCAGACAAATACCATCCTCCTGCGACCACCAAATCCAGATTTATTCACTGGATTGGTGGATGTAAAAGCCTGATTGGTCACTAAAGACAGCATGTCTCCACTGCTCTAAAGTTCCAAAGTGACATGCATATCACTGCATCGAACACTGCATTGCACTTGTTCCTTATCCTATGCAGACTGTCTATGTACTGTTCTTGAGTAAAGATCTCATGAAGTCTTGAGGGTTGCAGTGACCGACTTGGCAGAACGTTGATGACCATCTGTGCATTTATTTGTTGACCTTGCTCTGTAACTTAACATGAGCTGCCATGTTATGATGGATTTTCTATCACCTTCAAGCACTTGTCATAATATCACTAAATATTTAGTCATTGGTGGCTTTGGGATCTTTCTCTGTATATCTTCTGAATAGCTTTTGCTCAAATTTTTGCTTTTTGCTCTAAGTTTTTATGAAACTAGATTGATTGTTGTTCCAAGGTGCAATGAATTACACAGCAAACCGTATTACAACATGTTGTTCAGATTATGAGGCTTCAAAATCAAAATGTGCCACCACCTTGCTTAACAGCTGGTAGGCTATAAAGCTTTTGCAAAAATAAAGAAATAAACCTGCCACAGACTACGTCTGAATACCTTCCCTTTGGTCCATAATGCAACAAGTTGTACAGAAAACCTGGTGTTTTGTCCAGATGTCACTTAAAAAAAGCCATGCTGTTCATGTTCATCTGCTTTCAAGCTTTATCCTGCCATGAGCAGGTTTGTGTGTGTGTGTGTGGGGGGGTCTTTCTGTAGTCTGGCAGAGTGGACTGTGCATTTCATAGTATGGCAATTGGGATATGCATTTTCAGGAAGAAGCAGCAACCACTTAGGGTTGAGTTGCTTTTAAAGTTTCATTTTCAGTGTCTCGATGGACCAATGTCTTCATTTTTAAATGGGTAGGTTTGGCCAAACCAAATGTTAAATGTCTTCATGTGAGCATAGATGAGCAAGATGAGCTCAATTTTTATATATATGTATATGTATATATATATATATGACTTCATGAGAAAAATGCCACAAGAACATGTAAAAAAAAAAACTTTTTCATCTGAGTAGATCTTTAAAGAAACACAGGACTCTTGATTTTGTTTTACTTTAAGAAGGGATTCCGTCATCCAGGAGCAGTTTTTTTTAATTAAATCAAATTGTACATACTGAGACACTGAGATAAAACAGCTCCACATTTAGCTCATTTGACTAATTCATGGGATGTTATGAGAAAGATGATCTTAAATTAATGCAGGCTCTGATCTCCTTTTCAGGAATTTCTTTGCTCTTTCGTTACCTATTTAAAAGCACACTAAGACTCATGACTTGGAGAGAGAAGACCACAAATACTTGGTGGAATTTGACTTTGAGGTGTTTTACTTGGTTGAAGTCTGAACATTAATCATACCTCATTTCCATGAATACTTTACAATGACCTTGGCGGTGGATTGAGACTATCTGAAGAAATTCTCAGAATGTCTGTCTAGTTGAATGGTTCCTTTTTAGATTTTATATTTGTTTTACCACAATCAAATTTTTTAATGATTAAAAAAAACATAACTAGAAAAGATGACGTCACACATTACAAACATATTCCTATTGCTGAATGTTAATCAGTAAAAACATGTTTTATCTAACCTACATGCTGCACTAGAGGAAAAAAAATATGTAGGCCTGCTGCCAACAAGCTGCTGCCAATTTTTAATCATTGAACACAAAAGTTTGAAAGTTTGAAGCAAAGAATAACGTGCCTTTTCAAATCACAGAAACTCACATTATCTTGCCTAGTTACATACATTTTCATAACTTGCATATGTAATTGTTGCATTGCTGCATGATGTAATATAATGGCGGATGCACAACATAGAGCAAACAGATAGCTCTGTGTGTAGAGGAAATGTATACAAAACTCCCTGCATTTCTCCTGCCCCTTATCTGAAGGTGAGTGAATTTGTGTTCTTTTTTAGGGTTTGTTGCTTATAAATCAATTGTCAAAGCTTATGAGCGCCAAAGCAGTGTTTATCAGGAGTTTGTATAAATCCTGGTATCCCAGTTTAAGGATGCTTGCGATAAAGTTAAGTTAATGACATAATTTGGGTGAAAATCTTCAAAGAGAAACTGTTCCACTTTAGACAGCACACAATAGTGTAAAATAAAATAAAAAAAATCAGCAAAAGTTGAGTTTTCCTTCAGATGACTGGGAAGTTTGAACGTCTCAATTTTGGTGCAACACGGTCAGAAGACTTGACAGAAACCTACACAAAAGTCTGCACTGACAATGTGGTGTGATAAGGTTCCAAAATGTAAGAGATTTGGCTTGATGGCAGGAACTTAACAGTTAAAAACATATAACTGCCACATGAACAAATTGGGACAAAAGAGAACTGTGACAAAGCAGATGACCTGACCAGGATGAACTGATAACCGGACACTTAAACACACTAAGGATAATCAATTGTAATGAAGACAACTGGGGATAATTATCAACCTAAACCAGGTTTGAGCGACAGGAAGAAAACCCTGAACCTGAACAGAACAAGACAAGAACCAAGAAAGCAAAACTGAAAAACCAACCAAAGTCTACAACTCTCGTAGTTTTTGGGATGAAATAGATATTAAATATACAATACTGTATATACTAATATATAACATATTCAAAGCAGCCCATCAAGAAAGTTTATATAAAGTGAGGTGTGATCAGGACCACTTGTGTGATTGCTTTATGTGATTGATTAGGGGTTGCAGAGATATGTGCATTTCGGTACATTTAATGTTTTGATAAATGTGAAGACAGCACTATGTATTTATGATATGATTCATGTTTAAAATGTCCTTAAATGTCCTAACTGATGCTAACGTTGGGATCAAAAATAACATCACTGGGTAGATAAAACATAATGGCACAGAATCAAACCCTTCATCTAAAAAACATTCTGTTCAGGGAGGTCGTTCAGGTTCATTTTAAAGAAAGGAGCCCAGCAATAATATGACAATCTGGTTCTTCACATTTTAGCCACCCTGAAAGGGAGTAGTGAGCTGTATGCACAGCCAACCTCAGAACTTTTTGGTGGTTTTAACTAAAATAAACATGTTTACATTTGTTGCAAAAGTAGATATAATCCTGTTTTTTTTACATGTTTTGAACCGTGTTCCTAATTTTAAGGTCCTGTTTGTCTCAGAGTAGCCCTTTCATTGGGGATTTTTTCCACCGATCGTACAAACCACCTCGACCATAATGACTACTTGAATTGCTTTGTCCTGACTTTCACTGTACATTGAGGTTATTTATGTGCTTCTGTAAACCATTTTTGACTGGTTTTGTGCAAATCCAATGTAATTTTGCAAGACAGATTTGTTAAATCATCATGCTTCTCGGTCTTGATTCTATTTTTGATAAGTTATTTAACATATTCAAGATCTTATTCCAAGTTTAGTCTACCGTGTAACACCTCAAGCTTGTCACCATCAAGCTCCCTTTAATTCCATTATACATTTATGCCCACCTACTAGGGACATTTTGGGCTTCAACCTGTCAGCAGCTTATTAGAAAGGTAGGTGAAATGAAGCAGCTTGATGCAGAATTGTGTCACCTTCCCTGCCCTGTTTTCAACCTCCTCTTTAATGAGTCACATTTGCAAGGTGTGAGAAGAAATGTCTCCTGGCCGTTGCATTTTAACATGACAGCTATTAAAAGACACCAACAGCTGGTGGAAGGTGGAACCAGAGATGAGGAGGTGAGAGAAGGGATGACAGACAGAAACAATGAAGGGAGAACTGGAGGAGGAAAACGAAGCAGACATCAACAGACAGTCTGAGAGATGGGAGTGCAGCTGGTGATAGTCATCCTGTTGTTTGGGCCATGTTTGTCCTTCATTAGACACATCACCTTGTTGGGAAGTGAAGGACGGTAGAAGGAAGTAAATGTAAAACGCAGACAGCAGGAGAAAAGACTGAACATGGTCATGTCCCTCGAAAGGCCACTTCGGTTCGTATGAATATAAGATGAGATAATGGCCTGATGTCACAACAGTTGTCTCATTAATCTTGTCATTCCAATGTCTGCTCTTGGATTTTGCCATCATTTGCAGTTTATTGGAACTTTTAAGTGTACAAAAAGCCAAAGAGGGGAAAAAGAGGGGAACTAAAGTCTACATTTAAATAAAAAAAGAAAAAAAAACATGATAGATGTTAGCAGCATAGTTTCATCTGTAAAACAGGTGAAGGAAAGGACAATATATATGACATAGAGTATATATTTATTTTAAAAATCTCTTTGGTTTTACAGGTCAATCTATTTTTTTTCATTTTTAATTAATTTAAGTTTTTGTCTTTAGTTTGAACTTTTTTTCTTCAATGGGTTTGTATAAAGCTTAAATGCCACACTGGCCTAATGATAAATAGTAATGCTAGTACCACGTTCAAGCGACTGCTTCCAATGAAAACCCTATGTAAATCTATGCATTTGCGCCTGTCTGGCTTCCACGTTCAAAATTCTCACGATCACGCATTGCTACACAAGTTTTTACTTTAATTTCTGGCCTCTACTTACAAAACATGAGGAAATTGAACGTGCAATGAAAGTTAAACCAGTTGAACTTTGACCAATCAGGGACTCAAATTTGGTAGTGATGGATGAGTATCATCCTTTTCAAAACACGAACGTGCCAACCATTTGAAAATTGATCATGAAAGCAAAATTAATACCTGCAGTTTGTGCCTGGATGAAGTTATATAACACCAAGTCTTTCATAAATTGGAATAGCGTTATAAAAGAAAAAGCCTGGAGCAAGATTCACCAGATTTGCACCACTTTGATATTTTGCACCAAGCCTCTTCCAACTGTGAGTACATGCACTGTGTGAACACAAAATGCTAAAAGCAGATTCAAAAACCAATTTTCTTGAACACGCCACTACATGTATCTGTAACTTAACAGTTGTCCAAGTGGTGCATTCTTACTTTTCTCACTTTGTTTATGTTTTATTGTTTTCACACTCATATATTCCACACTGTTTTGCTCAGGCTAAGTAAAGACAAAGTTCTCTCAGTTAAAATGACCACTGGGAAGTCCGAATTTGTGCTTAGCAAGAGATGCTGAACTTTATTCTTTTCTCAGCTTCAATTCAAAGTTGTCATTAAAAACACTGTACCAGCCCAAGGGTGTTGGACCACTGCCTTAGCTGATTACATGTGAGGAGGTTAAATAATTTGCTTCAAAGACGAAATAGTCAAAAAAGACTGGACATGAGTAAAAGAGAGGGTTTACAAAGCTAAACCACTGAGTCTATGTCCATACTAGCTTTATATGTTGCTGTTCAATCTATGGGCTTTGCAGTTAGAACTGCTTATCAAACAATGTTTGTTTTTTTATTTTTTCTTTCTATTATCTGCAGTAATGCAACTGGTTATATATCTGTGAACGGTTCCAGGACAATCTTATGGTAATTCTTTGTTCCCAGAGATTTACACACAGATTTCCAAAGGTGCATTTGCTGTGCCATAGCCTGTTGTATAATTTCCAACTAAGTTTATATTTATATCAATCAAGATTGACCCTCAGGTCCAGAAGGCTCATTTAAAGGACAAATGTCTGCGAATTCTTAAAAAAAAACATTTGTAAATAATGCATTCCAATCTGCTAGGCCCGCAAACAAAGAATAAAGACCTAGTATGCTGCTCCAAATGAGAAAACAGAAGGATGTTATGGAAAGTTTGACTTGTAAAAGCAAGTTTTAACAGTGTGGGCATAATGAATGTCATGGCATTTCTTGCAGCCTTCATGCTGTCTTACATTTCAAGCCTGAAACATACTCCAAAGAATGTAATGTTGTTTAGAGCTCAAAGACCTCCCACCTATCTCTTATCCGGGTTTTAGACCTCATTGTGTGTCTACCCTGCACCATAGGGGTGAACTTGCTAATGTTTTTTTCTAATGCTTGTTTTTAAGCGAAAATATATTTGTAAAAAAAAAAAAGTAAGACAATTTTGTGTCCATGTTTGGATATGCTTTCCAAAATCCCACGCACAATAAGAGTACAATAATCAGGTGACAGTGCCTTGACTACATCAGCTCTTAATCCATCTTGAAAAGGCAGTGCATTGCCATATCATATCCCCTAATCAGGATTTGTGATCATGTGACTCAACTCCTGAAGCTTTTAAACAGTTCAGTGAGACATTAGCAAGCTGCATGTGCTTGTTGCACACCTTTTGACTTAACACCTTAAGGGAATGCCACGAATCAGCTTTCACTGATCTGCACATTTGGCTAGGCAGAGAGTTTTATGCTGGATGCCCTGACACAACCCTGTATTTTATCTGGGCTGGCTGACAGGCACAGGGAGACCCAGACCCCTGTGTGGCTATAAAGGTAGGCAGGGTACACACTGGACAGGTCAGCAGTCTGTTGCGGGACCACAATCACACACACTCACATTGATACCTAGGGACAATTTAGAGTAACCAATGCACCTATAAAGCATGTGTTTTGGACTGTGGGAGGAAGCTGGATTCCTCTGAGAGCACGCACAGGGAGAACATGCAAACGCCACACAGAAGGGTCCCAGCCAGTACTTGAACCGGGGTCTTCTTGCTGTGAGGCAAGAGCGATAATCACTGCACCATGCAGGCTGCTTAACTGCATATAAATGGAAAAAAAAGTGACGTTTTTTTTTTTAATGGATTTACTAGGCAGTGATTTTCTTTATTAAAAATAAAAAAGGAGAGATGTTTTTTTTTTTATTAGAAAAGTATCTATATTAGATACTCCCATCAGAGAGCCTCAGGGCAGCAGAGACCATAGAGGTTTTTAAACGGAGGCTCAAGACCCACTTTTTTTATCATGGCTTTTTACATCATCTTTAACGCTTATTTATCAATTATTTATTAGATTTTGACGTATATTATTCTCTGTATCTAATTTTATTGTGTGCATATAATGTTATTTTTCATTTATGTTTTTACATACATATTATGTATTACATTTCAGTATCTTTCTTTTAAGGTTTTATGACCCAGTGTTTCCCTGTGAGGATCCTTCGTGTCAGGGGTTGTCAGTTCAGTCTGGGGTTGTTGCCAGGGTTGTCACCCTTTGTGGGTCCGTTTTGGGTCCAACTTTGCAGCCTCATGGCTATGGAGTGGACTCCTTTGCTGTCCCGGTCGGGGGGGACTGAGGTGATGTTCCTGCGGCTGAGCTGGCTCCTGGTATGAAGAGATTCCAAACATACTGTTTCCTCACAGCAGAGCCAAGCCTTGAGTTTCTTTTAGAATTTATTTGCAGAAGTATTTATTGTTTGTGGGGTTATTGCTTGTGTGTGTTAATGCAGGGAGGGGGTGGATAAAGGGTGGATCGGGTTCATCTCTTTTTATTGGTTTATTAATTTATTGTCTATTTTTATTTTTAATTTTAAAGCACTTGGAATTGCACAGGTGTAAGACGCTTTTTTTTTATGAAGTTTTATTTGATTTGATATATTTATTGTTGTCTTTAATACAATCATCTACAAGACTGATGAAGAGGTGGTTGGGTCAGTCACAGATCCACAGAAATGACTGCATATATATATATATATATATATATATATATATATATATATATATATATATATATATATATCCCGTGACCCCGAAAGGGATAAAGCGGATTGGAGAATGAATGAATGAATGAATATATATATATATAAATAAGGATAAATTTATGTTGAATAAATACTGCACTTCCTCCATAATTAAGGGCTTGTTGGGACTAAAACAACTAGAACAGGAATGAAACTTGTAGTATTGCATCGTTTCTTGTGTGTGTTTTATGTTTTTTTTTTAATTTTTTTAAATTTTTTTTGGGAGCTGTTTCCCCTCTACCAAATCAGTGGTCTTGGATTAAGATGTGCACCTGTTTAAAAATGACTAGCAATATATTATGCACTCAAAAAAGAGGCCATGGTTTCAGAGCCACATCATATCAATATGCACTTTTCTCTAGGATTCAATTCTTGGCTTGTAACTGTTGCAGCTTGCTGCTGAAGAGGCCACTGTAGACAATGAAAGATTTTTTCCCCTTTCGAGCCAAGAATAAGAAAGAAAAAAAAATATGAAGCAGGCACAATATTTTGTCTTGAGTATTCAGTGAGAGAATATTTATTTTGCCATTTTCCCCCTGTGTAAACAAACTAGAAATCTCAATGTGAATGGAATAAAACATTAAACATTCCCTGGCTGGAGACTAATAATTAACTACAAGCCATTTTGAGAGAAACTGTGGCCAAAATGCATTTTTAAAAGTGTTACTAAAGAATAGTCAGAATAAAAAAAAAAAATTAAAAACAAGTACACAACTCACTTGCTAAGAAAACACTGGCACTTATTAGGATCAACCCTTAAGCTATTAGGCTTTATCCAAATTACCTTCCTAAGAGTCTAATTATCTTGGATGTCAATAATTCTATATTAATTACAAAGAAGTTTGCTTGTAGTTGGTAAAGGCTTATAATATCGTCGTTGTACTTTTGGATTATCAATATGGTTTTCCTCTGCAAAACTGGGTGTTTTATTCACTTTAAAGATCCACTCCAATGACAATAGTGTTTATGATTTTGGATAACAACATCGTATTCATAATTAAAAGACCACTGGGAACACTTTTGACATGTTCAAAATATGATCAGAGTGGGAATTTGAACATGATGGTACAAAACTGAAGTACACCTGTAACAATAGAAAAGAATAGACTTAAAATGCAGTGAAAAAGTTCCATCATTTTTAGTCAGTCACTTGAAAAAGTTAAACTTTTTTTATGGAATTCTGGCAGACAATTATTTTTTTGAGAGGCATCTGTAAAAGAAAGTGCTTTGGCAATGGATGATAAGTAAGAGGACTGAATAATGGAGCAACAATATAACTTTAAACAGGTTGGTGTTCATAGGTGGCAAAATGGACCAGTTGAAAAAGCAAAAATTGAATTTTGCTCATCAGTTATGTAAGATATACTTAGTAAAGTTTAGCCTACAGACCCAGTCTGAATAACCAGATTTGCACAAACTTGCCACTTGTGAATTGTTTGTATAGAAATAATATGTTTGATGCACGGTGTGCTCTTGTATTGATACATCAGGCTCAGCTGCCACTATAATGCTGTTAGTGTCAGAGTTGTGCTAAAAGTGCCATCATCATAGTACTTAATGGTCTCTGTTATAGAAGAACAGCAAGAGTGCCAAAACCACAAACATTTACAAATGTACACATGTGGGTTTCAGGTCATAATAGTATAAAAAATAAAAATACAGTGCTGTCTTCATTAACGAGGTATGAGGTATATTGTAAATCTTGTATGCAGCCTTTCATAAACCTTTTATGAATTAGGCACTTAGCAAATTGCCATTTAATAGGTTGGTTGTGAGTGCGATTTTTTTTTTTTTTTTTTTACTAAGTGATGTGTTTGAAGTTAAGGAATGCATGCATGAACTGCAGCAATCCACTTCATGATAGAGGTTCAGAACAGCAGCTACTTACCAGACACTTATGCAAGACACAAAGTGCATGTCACGGTTAAAAGTTTGCATCATAAATACTGTAAAGAGACTTGGGTTCACATGCAGACTCTTAAATATGCATGTAGTTATGTGTTATTTTTTTGGTTGTTTTGTTTTCGTCAGCCTTAGCATAGTTCTTTTTTAAAAACACATACTAATGTGTGCATGGAATATATCACCCACTAGAGACCCTGTCACCTTTTCCACCTTAAAATTAGTGACATGTCTATGATTTTCTCCAAAAAGCCTCGTTTTCATACATATTGAGAAGTTGATCGAATTCTATATTGCAGAACTCTGAGATTACAAAAAAGTGTATCTTCATAAGTACGTTAATAAAGACAATATGAATTGTGCAGTTTAATTAGAAAGTAATGGCTAGTCACAGAAGCAAGGTAGACCCCTCCCACATGGTCAAGACAGATAATGGGGGTAAAAAGAAGCTGAATTTTAGCTAATTCATTACAGTACTTTCCTTTGCAATGACACATCTTCAAATGACAATCACAAAAATTCACATAAAAAATTATCACCCAAAAAACACCTGCACAAACACATCAGATTCAAAAAATAAGAACTTACCTGTAATTGCATTGAGAGGTTTTCCAAAAGAGAGCATGCAGAAACAAAGAAAAAAAAAAAAACAATTGAGAACAAAATTTTACATATACACTTTCCAAAATACAAACTTTTCATCATGCATTATGATAGAACTATTATGTAAGACAGCGATTCAATCAAGAAAAAAATAAAATACTTAATTAACATTTCCCCCCAAAAACAAAGAAAGAATTTACATCTTGGGTATGATGTTTAGATTTTTCTAAATGTTGTTAACCAACATTCTACCCTCAAAGTAGAGAGTAAAAGAATAATTATTCAATGTGCTACAACAGTGTACCCTTAAGAACAATAAAAACACCCCTTTGAAAACTTAGGGAAACAAATTCGAAAAGATATGTTTGCCCTCTTGATCACTTTTAGATTAGACACATACATATTAAACACAATAAATCAATTTAGTCTCCGATGTACTTGAGGGTAATTATGTTAACCCTTTTTACTCTCTAATTAGATGGTTTGCCAGAACCTCTTTTTACTTTTTAAAGGATTTTTCTTTCTGAAGTGCATCAAGCCCTCAGCATTTTAAATGTTAAACAATCTGCAGGCTCTGATGACTTGGAAGATAACTTATTAAGTTAACAACTGATTTTATTCCCTGATAAATGATCTTTTTTTCCTTTTTTTTTTTTTTTTTGACTATTTTTGGTTCCCGATTTTTAAATGATTTTTTTTTTTCAACTCTGAGAATTCACAGGTGGAGTTCCACTTTTAAACATAATCACCAGCCTGTTCAAACCCTTTCAATTGTTTCTAAAGACTTTAATCAGCAACTTGATGAAAAACATTCTTTTGGATAACAACGTAATCAAGTTTCCATTCTGCTTTTAGAGCAAATTGCCAGCAGCTATGATTGACATGTTTTAATTATCTCTCTTACTAGGAGTAAAGGTACACCTCAAGGAATGATCTCTAGACTTCTTTTGTTTACATTTTGTTGCAAAGTTTTAAATGCAAACTTCAACCTACATTTGCTTTTTAAGCATTTCATAACTTAACATTTTCTAAAAAAAAATGGTCAAAGATTGCTTTTAAAGGTTAACCTTTTCAGTCAGTCGTTTAATACAGAGAATTTGTGTTTTTAATTTTTGACTTTTCCTAATTTCTTGTTTATGTTCAACAACTGGCTAAGGGTTAAAATAGGGTTTTATTTCAGATGCAAGTAGATGATTTTTTTGAAGCTGATAAGAGAATTATGAATGTTACCCTGTTGTCTATGGTGGGATATGGTGATGTGCGTACTGTGTACTGGTAATAGGTCTGGCAGAGGACCGCAGTACTGGCTGGAAGATCAGCTGTGCATCTACGCTTTGCTGCTTTAACACACATTCAAAAGCAGCAGCGGGCTGAAATTAAAACTGTGAACCAGACAGCACTTTATCTAATAATTTTAACGTTTATGTGTTTTTTTGGTTTATCATCGCTACAAGATGTGATTTACCCATATATCAATGGATTTACGTCCTCTCTCCCCTCACGTTGCTCACTAATTCTATGGCTGTTTTGTGTTGAATTAATGTTTTTCATCAATTCATCGTACGGGGTATATTTTATTTGTTGTCCAGGGACGCTCAATTCATTCACAGTCAAGTTGACATATTTTGGTGCAAGTTGGAAGTTGGTTAATTTGCAACGGAATAAGTAATATTATAAATGACTTGTACAGTTTTCTGAGCACTACTGTGCTTGGTAGCTCAATATAAAACCCAATGCAACGGCAGAAGTAAAACATGCAGAAAAAATATTTATATTTGATTTAAACATTCATTAAAAAAAAAAAAACATGAAAAAATGTTCAAGAGGACTGAAAGTGAGGAAGAAGATGTACAACATAAAATTAGTGGAGAAGAAGCAGAAAATGAGAAAGAAGGAGGGGAAATTCCAGCATTTATCAAGTTCTTTAGTAGAATAATCAATGCTTTTTTCTTCCACAAAGCCCCGTCTACATTTTTATTTACAATCAAGATTTATTCTCAACTGCATTTATCTGCGTTAGTGCTGTAATGATTTGGGACATCTTTAGCCAAGACTTCAATCAGTGTGACTCAGAAGTTTTCTCAGAAGTATTTTTTGCTGAATAATTGAGTGTAAATTAAATATTTGTACAAAGAAATAAACAAGGATTAACGGAAAACCCATTCACATTTTAATTTCCTAAAGTTCAGTCCACTGTGATTTTTCCACATCAATATAATCCAGAACGGAACAAAACTTATTAGAAAATCATACCACACTGTATGGTCACATGTCTTTGGAAAATTCAGTGTTTCTACATATTGGACAGAAATGATGGTTGATAAGTTTTGCTGCATCACATGGGTGTTTTCCACTGTGATGCACTTTAGTCATTTTTGCGCTATAGCAAAAAAAAAAAGAAAAAAGAAAAAGACTCTGCTTCAATCCAAATGGTGTTTTCCAAGATCAATTTAATTTATTTTGAAATGATTTTATAATGGAATAGTTTGATTGATTCAATTGACAACTTGTCTCAGACAGTTGAATCTGGTTGGGTAAATCAATTCATCGATTAATTATTACACCCCAATCTGCATTTACTGCTAGTAAAAAGATTTACGTTGATGTAATTTGTTATTGTACCAGCATAAACAAAAATCGACTTTAAACCCCTGCATAAGACCATGAACAGAATGTGTTGTTGGTTTAGAGACAGGAAGCAGAGCTGAAGATCTTGAGGTTCTATTTGATGTGACGAGGATGGATAAAATCTGGAATGAAAACATAAGAGGAACGGCTCATGTTAGATGCTTCAGAGATAAATGCAAAGAAGTATATTGCGATGGTTGGGATACATTCAAAGAAGCGACAAGGATTATTTTGGTGAAAGAATGCTGATGTTACAGCTCCCAGAAAGGAGGCCATGAGGAAGATCAAAGCCCTTCATCAATGAAGTGAAGGGGTACATGGGTAGTCAGTGGAAGTGAGGAGGATGCAGAAGATTGGGTTAAATGGAGGTGATGACTCGCCATGGCAACTCCTAAATGGAGCATCCAAAACGCCAAAGGAGGACTTCTTTTAGCACAAAGAGCCTCTACAATGGCATTTTGAATTCTTCAAGCCAAATCAGGTTTTACACCATTTTACATTTTAAAATGCTTGATAAAACAGTTGGCTCAGAATCTTATCTCACTAACAGGTTCTAAAATGCACACCAAGGTGGGAAAAAGGCTTTTAAATATGCTCCACTATTACTTAATGAAAATCAGCGGAGTACATTTTAAATGGAAGTGCCTGACCTCTTTGAACGTTAAAAAAAAAAAAAATAACTAAGTGGAATGCTTGATTTTACCATTGTGTATATTTAGATAACCATTTATGTATTGATTTGTGAATGAATCGGCTTTGTTTATGATTGAATGTTTTGATTTGGTGCATTGTCAAGCCAAGTTAGAGTGCTGTTTGTCTTGGCAACATTTTTAAGTTGCAACATTGATTTCTTAAATAGTAAAGTTCTTGAGACTTCTGTAGAGTGTTGGCAGTGTGTTACCATGGAAATAAGCTTCACACTAGTTGACTTCCTGATCACAAGAAAAGTGTCACTGACTCCTCTCAGTCACGTCACACATGCACAGTATGTTGTTACACCCCCGCAACACACGCATGTACATGCATGATCAAAGATGCACATATTCATATGAATCATGCATCATTCAATCCATTCTTTTAGGTCTTTAAATCCATGAAATGAGTTGTTGTCTCCATTAATTATCCTTTTGATGTTTAAAGATTGTGATGGAGAGGAATTTCAACAGACCTCTATGTGACTCCATAGATGAGGCACACAGTTTGCTCTCATCTCCCACACAAGCACAATTATAGCATGCATAACTATGAGAAAAGGGCTGCAGGAAAAGATACACAACTCAAAAAAAGGGAAAAAAAATCACGGCTTTGTCATAAAGACCTACCAGTGTTTAAAAATGTCTTCTTTCTTGTCACCACATTTACTTATTAATGACTGCAATAAATCAAACTTCCATATTCACCAAAGATGGTGCTTATTTTGGTCAATCCTGGAGAAACTCTACTGGAATTAGTCTCTTTTATTTTATTTTATTTTAAAAAAATTCCAATTACTAGCATGCATATTTGTTTTAAACAGTCATATTTACTTACTTCATTGTTAAGAATAACAAACTTGTTTGAAATAATTTTAGTGGGACTTGATTATTCAACTCATTAGTGTATATTTTTTATCCTGACATATAAATAAGAATATTTATATTTTAGGTGGTTGCGAAAAATTAATATTCCGTGATGTGTTCAAACACGGATATAAAAATGGAATTCTTAACAGCTAATTACAGATTCAAAATTGTTGGGCTCTGACATATTTGAGGTTTGAGCGCTTGGTTCCTAATTTATTCAGACAGTTCTGTTGCTCTGCTCTTCACTGAATTTTTCAGCACTAAATATTTTTAGACTCATATTAAGCAGTCCAAGATGGCGAATTTTTTCTGGATGTGCCCAGCTTTCCTTTTTTTTCCCTCAAACTATCTAGAATGTCCTCAGGTTTTAAGGAGTTTTGCAGAAATTGAGACATTTGGCAAAATGTGTTAGAGATAGAAGGGCAAAGGGTCAGTTTCTCCTGGAACTTGTCTTTAAGTAGGAAAATACTGAAGCTTTGCCCTTAAAACAGTAAGTGACAGATCGGCTCCGCTATCTGGCAGCTGGTGTGGAGTAATCAAACAGAAGAGCTCTTCCATTTCTTTCTTAGGGACCAATTAGAGAAACAGCATCTTTTTCAGTGAGCATTCATAATGTAGTCTTTCAATGCAGTAAATTTAAGAAGAAACTTGCTCACTTACAAAACACGGTAATAGTCCTGGGTTAGCTACTCATTTAAGATTGATGTAGAACTTGAAATCAAGTCTATACTTCAAAACGTATATGTCATATAAATTACATATGTGTCTACAAAAAAAATTAAAGCTAATCTATACCAATTGTTTTATTCACATTTAAAGTAGTCTAAACTCTGGAAAAATGGCATGTAAAAATGCATGCAAGGAGATGCAGTTCAACACGAGCATCAGAATGGGGAAGAAAGAGGATTTAAGCTTTGAACGTGGCATGGTTGTTGGTGTCCCAGGCAGGCTGGTCTGAGTATTTCATCAGCTGCTAATCTACTAAGATTTTCACTCACAACCATCTCTAGGGTTTACAGAGAATGGTCAGAAAAAGAGAAAATATCCAGTGAGCGGCAGTTCTGTGGGCAGAAATGTCTTGTTGATGCCAGAGGTCAGAGGAGAATGGCCAGACTGGTTCCAGCTGATAGAAAGGCAACAGTAACTCAAATGATCACTGGTTACAACTGAGGTCTGCAGAACAATATCTCTGAACGCACAAGACATCCAACCTTGAGGCAGATTAGTTACAGCACCAGAAGACCACACCAGGTGCCACTCCTGTCAGCTAAGACTCACCAAAATTGGACATTAGAAGATTGGAAAAACATTATCTGGTCTGATTAGTCTCCATTTCTAGTGCCACATTAGGGTCAGAATTTGGTGCAAACAACATGAAAGTATGGATCCATCCTGCCTTGAATCAAGGATTGAGGCTTTTAAATATTGAGGATTGAGGATTTGAATTCTTGCTCATGACACAACTTTGCTTCTTTGTCAATCTTTGGATTGTTTGACTTCAAATATAAATTTTAATATGTTTATAATTTACAATGGCAACCACAAATATTAAAAATTGTCTAGCCATTTTAAAGTTAATTTTTGAATGTAGATGATTACAAGGGAAAAAAGGCTGCACCCATTCAAATTCAGAAATGGTATGAATGCACAATTTCAGTGCTCGTTGAGTAAAAATGCATGTGGCTCTCTGTTTTGGGCATAAAACACATTTACTTATAAAGTTTTACATTTGTTTCGCCTTAGAATGAATGGGTCATTCAGGATGGCCATTTTAACAGCAATGAGTATTGTGTGTGCTGTAGTCGCTTAGACATTAACTGTCGTTCTTTTGCCTGTGTCCTTGGAAACAGAAGGTCAGTTTGACAGAAGGTACACAGTTAGTGAAGGTAGTTGGATGGAACGAGAGCAAACAAGGGGCTAAAGACAAGCATGACTGGGGTCTCTTATTCCCAATGCTGTGTCAGCTTTGCTGTCAACTCATCAAAGTTACTGACACACTGCTGACGTTCCTCTTTTTTTCTATCTCTGTCCATAATAAGACATCTATGGTCCCTAAAGTGCAACCATTCATGTGTCCATCCACCCATCCATCCAACCATCCATCAACACCAAACGCTAACAGTTGGCTATCCATCTGCCAATCTTTACATCTATCCTTTATCTATCCACACATCTATCCACATGACTGTTTATCATTTGCAAGCACCTTGCTATTTAAAAGTCTTTACCTGTTTGGAAACGGGGGATAAATATTAATTGAGTGATAAGGGGTAAAAACAGGAAGAAAGAAGGGAAAGGAGGAAAACAGGATGACAGTGACAGTGCCTAGCTTGGAGAGTCAATGGAAAGCCTTCACCATCAAAAGCCACACACAGAGAGCACACATGCATTATAGATCGGTGCCTGTCCCCTAGAGATGGATTATTGTACCACTTCATTCAGAGTGATAAAGAGAAGGTTAGGCCTGCAGATAAAGGCAGACAAGACAGAGGAGCATCTTCCCCTCATACTGCAAATGAGACAGATGCAGAACATCAAATGTTGGTGAAAAAAGAAAATACTCCAAATGACAGCTTTAATTGCTGCATAAAGTGCTTTGAGAAAAGGAGAAAAATAAGAAATGAGTCACTCCAGACATTCCTCTATGCTAGCTGCAAGGAGGAAGAAAAAAATAACCAACTAAGGAAGAAAGTGACAAACACAACTTCGTAAATTTAAAATAAATCAATATATAAACTAACACTCAGCTTACTCTCGGGCAGCACTGTATTTTCTCATTTTCTCAGTTGAATTGTTAGCTTTACACCACTTATCTCCATTTTAGACAGTTTCTTTTTTTTTTTGCATGCTTGCAATACTACTTTACTGCCCGTTTTAAGCAACATACGTACACGCATGTGATGGGCGTTTAAGAATGTACTACATGCAGGTTCTTGAACGTGTCAAGTCAATGGTGTTCACACTAGACAATCAGGCAGGGGTTGTTTTCTTTTTATGTTTTTTACCAGCGCATGTCCACCACCTACAGGTGGAAAAGCCTTGGTACGAAATGTCAAAGCGGTTCAATTCTTGTTCCAGGCTTTTTAATTCACAATTCAACATATAAAAAAAAATTGTGTCATATATTTTAGCCGGGCACAAAGCACAAGTATTAATTTCTCCTTCATGATCCATTTTCAAATGTTGGCACTTCCATGAATCAAAAGGGAAGGCCATCCAAAAGTCACTACCAAATCTAACTTCCTGATAGGTCCAAGTACAATCTGGTGTAAATGTTAACAAGTGTTCAATGGCCTTGTGTTTTGCACGTAGAGCCTGAAAATGATCGTAGAAACGTATATAGTAACACATGTACGTGAGAGTTTTGATTGTGAAGGCCCAAAACCTACACTTACATGTTTACATGGACCTTTTATTGGAAGTGGTCGCTTGAGCACGTATTTACGAGTGAGGTGTAAACGTAGCTTTATAGTTCCCTAAAGACAGTTAGGCATCTCATGCATGTCCAAAAAGATCTGCCATGAACTACAGCAGATTTTTTTTCTCTGCTTATGATTTTTCTTATGCTCTAAGAAACTAAATTGGAAGTTAGAAAAGGAAATCATTTTTATACAGATGTGCAGCTACAATACCTTCTAGCAGTATGTCTGGTTAAAAAAGTTTATTTTGAAGGCAAACTAATCAAACTAGAAGGCATTCAAGGCCTTGTCTTGGTTAGAGACTAGCATATTGATACACATCTAAAAATGTCAGCAGGAAAAAACACAGAAGCAATGACAGAAATTGTGTGCCTTTTTTTTTTTTTTTTTGCAAATGCAACAGATGCACCGTATGGGGTTTATGCACAGATATGTGCAGAGATAGCCTATATTGTTTTATAACTGTCATACAGAACCTTGCATTTCAAGTATTTTTTTTTATCTCTGATAAAAATATTTCCATACTCCTGGGTAGATGCAGACATGCATACCAATGTGTGACGCAGACCCTCATTAGGAAACTGCACTGACCTGAATTCATTTTGTACAACCGAAGCCAAAGCCCAACCCTAACCTTAACCCTAATCTCTATTGACACATTAGCCCTGACCCCAACAAGGACCCTAGAACTTATGTTCCGCCTCATTAGGACCTGGCTTTCGTCTGCATCATGACTGCTGCTCCTTTAGTGGTAGTTTAGACAAGAACATTTTCTAATGAGTTAAAAAAAAAACAGCAACAACACACAAAAGGCCACAAAAGACTGTTTAGCAGTCAGACCAAACTGTGCCGGGAGTCTCTTACTTTCCATATGACCTTTTGTCACTTTCCCAGTGACATTTTAAATATGCTCCCGCTCACCCATGTCACCAGCCTTGTCTGCTGGATACTAAACAAAGCAGAGTTGCTGAGAGGAAAACAAAGAAAGAGAATGAAATAGACAGTTGATAGAGCAATTGAAAAAGATGAGAAAAAAAAACCACACATAACTGGATCATAGAAAAAAAGCCAGTGATAGAAAGCAGAAGATTAGCTCAGGTGGACTTTGAGAAAACCCACAAATACAGAAAAAATTCAGAAACGTTTGCAGATGAGACAGAGCTCCAAGGAGAATCTATTAGAAGAGACATACATGTTAAAGATGGGTGGAAAATGAGAAGTAATAGCAAGAAAAGAGCAAAAGGCAAACGATGGGAAAAAAGAAAAGACCGACAAAAAATATGCTGGAGAGACTGATAACAGGAAGTAGCCCAGAGCAAAAGCTGAGAAAAGGGCAAGGGTGGGAATGGAAAGAAGTGTAGTGAATGCAAGAAAAGAAGATAAGAGGGTGAAAATAAAAGAGCAAAAGATGGATTGTGTCACTTTGAAAATTACAGTCGTCTGCAGTGGAAATGTCATCGATATGTGAGGGACCCATTTCAAACTTGCGATACCATCTGAGAGCTGACATGTCCAGCCAGAAGGCTGAATGGTTAAAAAAAAAGCCGTATTATTAACAGGAACCCCATTGCAAAATTAATGATGCAAACTGGTCCTATTTGTCACGAGGATAAAAAAAACCTTCTCCATCCTCAAATGTATGAAAAAGTACAACATTAAAACTCTTACAACCTAAACACCAAATAACACGTTGTCTGATTCTACCAGTGACTGGACTCATTATAGATGCACTTCAAGAAGAATTTTGCTTTTAATGTTTTCTACATGTTCTCGTGGCATTTTTCTGATGATGGAGGACATTTATAAATACAATAAAGCTTGTAAATGCTTTTCTGAGTAAATGTTTACTAAAATCATTGTGAATCAGGAGTTGACGAAAAAATGCCATTTGTGAAGTTGGTGCTACAGTCAGCGGCCCACAAGCTCCCCGCTCCACTTCATTCAGATCCAGTACATCCACTTGCAGATGACAAGATGCATGTATTTTTCTTGCTTTCCTGTTCGAGCTGGCATCCAAATTGTACAGCTGGATGGCTCCAATATTGCTTGCCTTTTTTGCAGCGCCCATAATGTTACGTTGGGGTTATGAGGAGCTGTATGCTAGCTGCAGAGAGCATGAAAACAGGGATGATGGGAAGCTACGACAAGCTTACTCCGAGCCAAAAGTTCTACCCACAACTTGGACGTGAATTTCTGATAAACTGCCGCTCGACAGAAACTATGTCCTAGAAAGTTACATGCTTTTTTTTTTTTTTTAATTTTGGCTAAAAACAGCATAATCCTAATTAAAAGACCACTGGGAACGCTTTTAATCGCTTGATCACAAATGATTAGAGTGGGACTATATGGGATTGTACCCTAAAAAATATATTATCCAGAAAAACAAACAAATAATAATACCATGTTACAGTGTTCCCTAAAAAATAACTTGCAATAGTAGTTTTAAGACTGTAAATTCCCACACTACAGATTTTATATTCTTTTATCAGACATACAATATTATATTATGTTACATCCAATAATTCATTCATTCATTTTCCAATCCGCTTTATCCCTTTCGGGGTCACCGGAGCCTAACCCGGCTACTCATGGGCGAAGGCAGGGTACACCCCTGGACTGGTCGCCAGTCTGTCGCAGGGGCCACAATCACACACCCATATTCACACCTCATTAACCTGTGAAGCATGTTTTTGGACGGTGGGAGGAAGCCGGAGTCCCCGGAGAAAACCCATGCATGCACGGGGAGAACATGCAAACTCCACACAGAAAGGTCCCCCAGTCAGGACTTGAACCGGGAACCTTCTTGCTGTGAGGCAGGAGCGCTAACCACTGCGCCACCGTGCAGCCCTAGATCCAATAATATAGAATGAAAACAAATATCTGATTGTGATTGAAGATTTATGTAACTCTGTCAAACATATTTCTACATGAGATAGAGAGGAAACACTATAAGAAAATGTCTATTTGCCAGCATAGATTCTCAGTCATAGAAATCATGAATCTTAAAAGCTCCAGGTGATGGCACATCACTGCCTATCCTGTTAGAACAGTCAGGAAAAATGTGCAGAGCTTTAGAAGACTGGAGAAACACCATGAAGCAAGGGGTGAGGATGATAACTCCTCAGAGAAAAGCCCTGTAAAAACTTCAATCAGATTTACATATGAAGATTTTTTTCCTGCAACCACCACATCAAAGTGTTGTCCCACAGTCAAAAAGATGCAGTGATAATAAATAAGTACTTTTGAGTTGTTGTTTTTATTTTGTTAAAGCCAATGACTCTATGACTACTCCATCCTTTTCAGATCCACTGGGGTTTGCTGGGGTCGACCCAAGCTGTCATGAGATGAGAGACAAAGCACACTTTGGACAAGTCCCCAGTCCATCAAAGGGACAAGCAAAGAAAAAAAACACTCACACCTAAGGCCAGTTTAAACTCACCAATGAGATATTTTTTTTCCTGTCGTGGGAGAACGCTTGTGATGGACAAGCAAAACTGTCCAAGGTTTGCCCTGCCAAAATCCCAAGAAAGCCAGAAAAATATTGCTGCATGGGAACTGCATGTGCACATTTCATGCTGAAAACACTCAAGTTTGGAAAATTGATACCCATGCTGTGAGATGACAATTCTAATCACCACTGTGCTGCGCAGCCCATTTGGCCACTCCGTTTTTATTCACTTCAGGGTTCAGATGGATTGATGGAGGATTTAATAATACCAAGCAGTTGATTTAGAAATCTTTTTTTACCACAGATATCATAGATTGTTTGTAAATCACCAAGTCACTTTATCCAATTGGTTGAAGCTTTCCTTTCACCCTTTCACTTCTCACTTCCAGCAGGAGTGTGTGATTGAAAGGCATAATGATTTTCACCATGGCCTTTGGTAACCTGATCACCCGTTCACTTACCCTGTGACTTCCATTCTAGAATGGAAGTAAAAGAAGAAATCCATACGATTGTGTCATATGAACTACATTCATTAGGCTAGTATAATATCTGTTAAACCTACAGTTGATACTTGTGTTCTGAGGGTATACTTTGGGGTAAGATAACTGTCAAATTTAAATGTATGCTCACAGGCAAAGTTGTGCACAAATTAATACTTTGTGCACAACATTTAGTTTTACGTTTGACATGTTTGTTGTAAATAAGATTTGTCTTTATTTTGACTATGAAATTTCCCATTATATTACTGTCAAAAATACATTACGGGGTAACGTAAAGGCATATATATCGAGTCAAAAAACATTGATTTAACGAAGTGCCGGTTTATTGATATAAATGAAAGATAATAAAAAGAGTTCTCCGTAGCTTTTCCTATGGCATTTTGTTGTTGCCAAGCTGATCGTGTCAAAAATGCGCCCGCGAACCCTTTCAGACCCAGAAGTGGTGGAAAAAAAAACAAGGAGTAGCAAACATGCTACTAAATGTATCAATTGTAAAAAAAAGTCTTTTTTTTTTCAAAAAAGTTTATTAAGAGAGCAATGAAACAAAAACAGGTGAACTAACTCTAGACTAAGTAACTGCCAGCCTACCGATGCGCCAGTATAAAAAAAGTCACGTCACTACGATCAAATACCCAACTTTCTTTTTTTTCTTCTGAAATGTCTGCTTACAAATGGAAAGATTGTTTTGTTTCAGCGTCATATACACAACTGTAAGTGTTGTCTAATTGCATTATCGTGTTGTATTATTGTTCATTAAACTATGCAGTCTATTGTTTATGATGTCACTGCTGCGACACGAAAGCTGGTGCCAATAATAATACATTAAAGTAATGCAAAAAAAAATAAATGCTAAATTAAGCATTTAAACTGTTCATCAGTGCCTGATTGTTCTCCATTGGGTTGGCATCTTTCATTGCTGTTGATTTATCATCTGCAGTGGTAGACAAAACACATTCGTACTTTGTAAAATTGATATTTCTTGAAATACATGTTTTGACTATCAGCCTACATGTTATCACTTGAAATACATGGCTGTAACTCTGAAGTATTTTCGACAATAACTCAGGGTAAATTTAAAATTCAAAGCAAAGTCATATTCAAAACAGTCATGTCAAGCATAAAATCAAATGCTGTATTCACATTTTTTTTCCTTTTTTTTTCAAAGCGTGCACACCTTTGTAAATGAGCATGTTTTATATTGACAGTAATCTTACCACATATTATTAACTTCATTGCTATTTAAGTCTGAATCTACAAAGTCTTAATGTGTCAAACCCTACTCATACAGGCATCCTTTAAAATACACTTCACTGCTTAAAAGATGTATTTTTTTCTTCTGCTTATGATTCTATTAATCTGTACTGTACTTTTTGCAGACGGTTGGGTTGATCATCAACATCAAAACTTAACACACATTCGCTTATCTAAAGGAATCAGGGGCTTTGATTCCTTTACTCTAAAACTGTGATCATACAGGATCCACTTCAAACCTCCTCCTGTTCCCCTGCATCAAAGGGACATGCTTAGTCTCGTGTGTCCATCTTTAAAGCCAACATCCATCAGAATAAAGACAAAAGGGCAGAGATAGACATGTCCTCATGGACGCAAGTGCAACTGTATGCATAGTCATGATCTACACAAATTCACTTGGGTCCACAAATCAAGCTGTAATGTTCGTGGAGCAAGGGAGCTGCTGTGCTAACAGCATAAGTAATGAACTTAATAAAGGTAAGTTTCATTTGTCCTTGTAAAATCACACAGCGGGAGATTTTCTTCTCTCAGTATAAGTGCCTTGTTCCACGCAGCCGTGCAGCTTCAGAACACGATGATGTGCGCATGCTGTAGGTGTTATGGCAAGCTGGCATATTTGCGCAACACACATATTTGCATGCAGGCACACTGCAACAGTGTAGAAAAAGACCCCAGGCAGTCCAGAGGGGGAGCCAGTAATGAGAGAGGGAGCGAGAGACCCAAGTTTAGAGTTTGTGAAGAAAAGAAAGCTGGTTCTCACTTCTGAAGATGTGAAACTCACATGGGAAAGAAAGCTGTGTTATGTACAGTGGAGCTCTGAAGAAAATGTCACACAGCCGGTGTTTGAAGCTGGAAACAATGCACCAGCACCAGCTAGGAGTGTGAGTGAGTGCTTGTGTGCACCAGATTAACAGAAAGAAATAGGAGTTTGCATGCACAATAACTGTGCACGTGTTTGCGTGAGGGTTAGGGCATGATTTGGGGCAACAGTTCACATTTTTGGAGTGACAGCAATGCTTTGTGGGCACAGTTTGATCAAAGTCTTTGATCACGTCGAGACTTAGTCCAGAAACAAATACGGTGTGTGAGTTTTCTTCACCGGCATGCACACATGTGCACGTGCATCAAAGCAATGGGATAATGGGAATGCAGTAACACTGAGGGCTTCATGTAATGGCAGCTAAATCTAATCCTGTGACCGCACTCGATTTGAGTGGAAAAAATCAATCAATGCAAATGAAGGCTTAGATTGCCACAGTCAAATGTGAAATGACTACAGGAGTGACGTGAAACTACATTTGAGCAATAAAGTCTGTCTCCTTTCAGTTTTCTTTCCATCTTTTAGGAATGCTTTTTCACTTCAGCTTATATCTCTTCGTATACGTTTTTCAAACCTTTATGTCTCAGAATTTGTTGTTTGTCTGTCCTTATGCTCTTCTAATGACTGCGATAACACACAGGAAGCATCCTTTTTGTTTTCATTGTTCCATAGTTAAAAGCTGTGCTTTTAACTACAGGTGTCCAGACCAGGTTTGTTTGGCCCCGATCTGAGTCAGATTCATTCCATTTTAAGTATCTGCCGATGCTGAGTCTTGATCCGATACTTTTGTAACACATTTTAAAAAATAAACACATTTCATAAACAGGTACATGTTGTCTATGATTTTTATTTTATTAATCTTCTTTTATCATTTAACACTTAAACGGAGCACTTCTGTGAAGTAGCTTGAACAATCAAGAAAAAAAAATACAACTATCAACTAGGAAAATGAGTAAACTATTAACTAATAGGTGATGATTACTCGTATGAGAAAGTTTGGTGACTGTAATAATAATGATAATAATAATACACTTTAATTATCCTGGGGCAGGGAAATTAGTACAGTACAGTGATGGACAGCTGCCACATGAAAAGAAGTAGCTTTAGTGTCTTCAGAGCTCTTGATCATATGTGCTTTGTTTCTCCATTAAAAATTCCCCAAAAAAATACTTCTTCCAAAACTGCTTTTGTAGTATATACATGATGATGAATGTTCTTGACTTGCACATATCATTGTAACCATTTAATAGTTTAAGTTTTTGACAGATTATGTTTTTTTTTTTTCACAGGGCTTGCCCTTTGTAGACAGTACCTTTGCAGCCACCTCCCTGCCGTCACTTTTAAAATTATCATTAAAAAGAAAAAAAATACATATGT
>BSAI01000108.1:37211084-37226454 GCA_036245035.1 Adrianichthys oophorus
TTTTGTGCGTTTTCTGCTCCAACAACTGCCAGATTCAGCTGCGGTTTATTGCTATAAAACACCATGATCTATTCTTGATATGCAGACTTCTACTAGAGAGTTTATTTGAGTGATTTAATACACAAGTGTTATTAACTAATTTGTTGGACATTTTTTTTCTTTTGTTCACATTGAAAACATTCTCAACAACATAAAAAAAACATGTGGTTTTGAAATAAAACTCTCAAGTTTTAAAACAATGGTGTTCTTTTTTCCATTAAAAAAACAAAGCAGCAAAAAAAAAAGCAAATTATATTTGTTGTCTGAGTGTGACAGGATAGGGTATTGAATTATTTAGAAAAATGGCACCAACGTTCACACCACTGAATCCTTTTTTTTAAACCAGCGAATTACTTCTTCCAGTGTTAATTTTGTAATTTCTGTGAAGGATCTTGAATTTTATTTTGTTCTATTTTGATTCATAGCTTATTTGAAGAAGGATGCCAAATGGAGGTAAGAAATCAAATGTTTTTTTTCTGTTCCTTTTTAAATAATGCAGACAACTGGCTGTGCAACAACAGCCCTTCAGTTCTTCTGTTTGCTTCCAAATTCTACTGACAGCAGGGTGGAATGCAGTGTCGGAGAAGTGAATATAAAAGTGTGATATTGGTTAAAATGCTTTCATGAAGTGGGAACACTTGGCAGCGTTTTATAAGTATTACAGTTTTCATTTGGAAGGCTGAGTGCTGATAGTTCTCACGTTTCCTGAAACACATCTGTAAAAAAAAAACAAGAAAACCCATCCAGAAGCATATGGCTTCTGCCAGCGTTGTTTTTGTTCTGTCACTTTATGATTAGATGGGAAAATGTTTACATCTTTAATAAAACTACACAATTGCCATTTATGAAGCCTTTTTGACTTTGGACTCAGCCAATTGGCATAAAATCCAGAGACAAAAACTGTTTGGTTTCCTCTTCATGACTTAAATAAGCATTTGCAATTATCAATCAGTAAAATATCCCACTGTGTTCTACCTAACCCTTATTCCATATTTCTGTTAAGTTTTAGAAACAATATATCCTAGCATTTTAAACAGTTTGTCTGAATTAATGTGATGCAGAGCAGAATATCTGACTTACTGAGGCTCTGAGGTTCACATGACTACCATCTACCATTCTACATGAAACAGGAGGCGTTCACAAGTTCACAGCGACCAAAGTTGACAGTTAATTAAACACCCCTTCAAATGCATGTCTTCCTCCATGTTTTGACTGAAATGCTTGATTCTTTTATTTCCATATTGTTTAGTCTTAGGGAGAGTTTATACTTTCAAACGATTTGTAATCGCTGGCGTCGCAGTAGTCGCATGGCCATCGGAGTGGAATCTCCCTGCAGAATGTGACACCAGCTGATGACGTCACCCGCGACTGGAATTTTAGGCCTGGAGTGCAATCACGGGCAAATCGCATCATTTAACTTGAATTTATTTCAGCGATTAAACTATGCGATTAGGAAATAGAGGAAATGTTGTCCAGCAAAATGTGTTTTTAACTCCGAAAATGATTAAAAACTTACTGAAGAAGTTTGCAAACTTCACACACATACACAGAGAAGCAGAGAGAGCAGACAACTAGATAGAAAATAGAGCAAGTTACTGGAATGATATGTCTTATATTTTGCAGCACTCCTGAAAGCAATTCGCCCCATTTTTATTTTTTCACCTTTGTATCTTAGTGGATGAACACACCACTTCCTCCTCTGCTTTTCATGTACCTGCGCGTTCACAGACGCATGCAAGTGTGTGAGAAAGGTGTTTTTCACAATAAAAATAAATGCTGGAGACGATCGCGTCGCTTGAAAAATATAAACACCACTCAAAAGTTCATCACAGTTATCACTGAGTCGCAATCAAAACCAGCCTACATTAGTATGAACTAGAACATGCAATCCTAGATACAACTCATGCGATGACTGATCACTTTAAAGTATAAGCAGGGCTTTAGAATTCTAATTTTCTTACTCTTCTAGTTCTCTTAGCTACTTTTAGTTTTATTTATTTGTTGATAATATTTTTAAATTAGTTTCTTAACAAAATGCACATACTTTATACTTGATGTGTGATAAATGTGTGTACTTTGTAGATGCGTTTTATATATATAATGCCCCTCTCACACTCTGGGGGATGTGCCTCACCCCAAACTCGTGTTCTCTACCAGAGGCCAGGGAGCTTGAGGGTCCTATGCAGTATCTTAGCTGTTCCTAGCACTGCACTTTTCTGGACTGAGATGTCTGAGGTCTTTCCAGGGATCTGATGTAGTCACAATTCCAGTTTGGGGGTTACTGCCCCGAGTGCTCCAATTACCATTGGTAGGACTTCTTGATATCAGCCACTTCAGTTATGGTTCGGTGGTACATCCCATGTAGGCGGTTGTCCACCCATGAGGATCTGTCCTCTAGAACCGCATCATCTGCTGTCCATTGCCTGAGACATTCACTGTCAGTTGAGGCCTTGAGCTTGATGTATTTATGCATCTTGGATCTTTCATCCTGGATAGTGGCTTCCACGTTCACTAGTCCTCGGCCTCCTTCCTTGTGGTTAGCATACAGTCTCAGGGTGCTGGATTTGGGATGGAACCCACCATGTATGTTGAGGAGCTTTCGTGTCTTAACATCTGTGGTCTGTATCTCTTTCTTCGGCCATCTGAAGAATTTCTGCCAGGTATCTGATGACTGGCAGTGTGTAACTGTTTATTGCCCAGGTCTTGTTCTTGCCATTGAGCTGGATTCTCAGGATTTGTCTTACTCGTTAGACGTATTTGACTGTTGTGGCTTTCCTTTTTGCTTTCTCCAGGTTACCATTTGCCTGTGGAATTCCAAGCTACTTGTAACTGTCCTCAGTGTCTCCTATTGTTCCTTCTGGGGGTGAGACCCCTTCATTGTGTAATACCTTCCATCTCTTTGTCACTATCCGACTGCATTTCTCAAGCCCGAATGACATTCCAATGTCAGTACTGTCGATCCTGGTGGTGTGGATCAGGGAGTCAATGTCATGCTCGCTCTTAGCATATAGTTTGATGTCATCCATGCAGAGGAGCTCCATGGAAGCTTTACTGAATGAATGTTATCCTGCTTAAGTTGTAAAGTTAGGTTGTAAGTGTTACTTTAATTGTTTGTACATACATGACAACATCTCACAACTAATATATTTTAGCCAATCATGTCATCAAGAACAGTAAGATGCCATCTTTTTGTATTATTGCACAAACACAAATATTTTCTTGAAAAAGTAACAAAAACACATAATAGACAGTTTTTTTAAAAATTATATTTAATTCTTATGACAACTAGCAACAGATTCAGCCGACAAGCAATGATAGAGATATAGCAAAACAAGGCAGCAGGAAGGGCAGTGTCCATGCAAAAGGACTATCTGTCGGTTAATACTGCCATTGATCGCCAGCTGCGTGTTGAACAGAGGAATTGATCGTAAATTGAGAGTAGTTCGGTCTGAGCTGTTCCTATCTACCCTTGATCAATACAGGTCAAGAGTGTGGTCAATCTTTCACATGAAGGAACAAGGGTCATTTCTATAGATTCTAGGAGACAACAGAACTGTCACTGAACTCACAAGAATGAAGACCTGCCAAAAACAAACCACATTCCTTTATATTTAAAATGAAATATTTGTTTAAATACTCATTTTTTTATAATTTCAAAGTGATTTTTAGCAAAAGAAAACTGTTTTTCTTTGCATTTTTCTGTTGTTGCAAGGCTCATTACCTACAACACATGCATGCACAGAGCCACTGCTGCAAAAACCATCCTCTTCCATCACACTACGAAAGTAATTAAGTGTAAATTGAGCGTCCCCCCCACCCCCCCAAAAGCAAACAAACAATAAACATTGAAAAAGAAAACACACAAAAAAATACTGCAACCTGTTTAGCATTCATTTTATTTTGTCTGTCTCCACCACACTGGTGTCAGTTTCCCTTTAGCAAAAGCAGATATGACAAGATCAGTTTACTGCAATCATTCAGTCTTTGTTGTGTCTCTGCTCAACATCACCCTTTCAACTTCTTTATTTATCATTCTGCTTCATAATCTTCCTTTGGCTTTCTCTGTTACCCGATTCGCTCATTTTCCTCTGTTTAAGTTCCTTTTCATGTGTCCCTTTCTTTCTCGCCTTCTCACATCTGTTTGTACGTCACTTAAATCAGTGGAACAGTGATTCAGCCAAGACAGAAATTGTAGAAACTCATTTTTTCTACCTTTCACTTTGCATCTACTTTTGCTGTTGGCCAGCCAGACTACACATTATATATGCACACCCACAAGGCCACGGAGCAAAACAAAGAGAGACAAAAAGAAAGACAGAGAGGGAGGTGGTCAGAAAACTGGCAAATGAGTCAGGGTTCAGCTCACTTAACACAAGATGCATTATATGAAGATTGTTCTGCTCTTGAAGGTTTTTTTTTTTTTCCTTACTTATTATGTGTGTTTTTAGTGCTTTCAATGTGTTTCAATGTGTCATCGTTAGTCGGATGTGGAAATCCCACAAGTTCTCAGAAGTGTAGCCCCTTTTAATAAAACTTGTTAATGTGAATAAATTGTAACATAGTCAGTGTGCAATGGAGTACAACATTGTTTTTGTTTTATTCCTTTCAAAAACTGATATAACCAAAAGTGTTTAGATTTGTGAAACTGTTAACCCTTTTAGACCAGAGCTTAGTCCAGTGTTTACTTTACTTCTACTACTGGAACTTTTCAACCCTTAATCAGACCAACTGGAATCAGTTTATTCTGTCGTGGAGAAAAGCAGTTTTGCGCTGGTGTGCAACACTTTATGTGGCATATTGGTGAGAAGTTACATTATAGTGTTGCATACCGGTGCAAAAGAGTTTTTCTATACGAATCAGCTGACTCGCATTGATCATACTGGCCCAAAGCCACTTTTCTTGCTTTTTGCTAATGCTTTTTACCCAAGCATAAGCAATATGTCGACTGGTAGTCAAATGAGCATGACTGTGGCTATAAAGCCTAAAATTGATATTTTTGAGAGCACACTTGCAAGTGTGTTTACAATCAAGAGTGTCTTTGTACTTGGGTAAGATTATGTGTGTGTGCATTTACTTCAGTGTACTCCAAAGACGCTGGCTTTCAACCCTACTTTGTTGGATTAATGGCCTTGGTCATGATTGAAATTCCCCTTCATTAGTAAGAGAACAGCATTAATGCAGTAAGTAATTAATGCATAAGTTTGGATGAAAGTATTGCATTGTAATTTGAAGGGGCCGTGTTCTTGGAGTCAGATATGATAGGGAAAGGGCCTAATGGTTTGAATTGCTGGCAAATTACTGCTGTGACTAAGACTTCAAAAGACTCTCATGCCTCCCTTGGCCTCTCTGCTTAGATGTAGTGAACTCCCTTTAGATTGCTGTTATGCATCCCACATACAGTTTCCAATCCTTACTTCAGCCCTTTGTCCACCTCAGATCCTTCTCTCATCTTGACCTCTTTGCTCTTGGGAACAACTTAGGAGATTGATTAAATTCTCTTGATGCTGGGGGTGTGGAAGTTAACTTCAAATGCTTTAAAGAGGAGAGAAATTTTGTAAGGTTTTATCGGTATGGCTGCTCCACGGTTTTCCACATAATTTTTTCTCTTGAACTTGTGTCCTCACTTTTTTAGCTTACACAGGTCTCACTGCAAAGACTTCGAAATCTTGTTTTTAAGTGAGATCTAAGTGAGACCCAAAAGAGAACTTCCAAGGGGTAAAAGAGCAATATATATATATATATATATATATTTATATATATATATATATATATATATTGTTTTCACTGAAACTGTGTTTAAACAGAGAAAAAAGGAAACGTCTTGTTTCATGCAATGCAAAATTATATGTACAACCAGTTATTTAATCAATTATATGTGACTAATTTATTTTATTTACTTAAGCAACTTTTATTGTGAATATCGTTTCTCTTTTAGTCAGTAAGATCTGACTTAAAGAGTGATTTAAATGAGTGGATCCAGCATAACTATGGAATGCATTTGGCGATTACATGAAAACCTTACCAGCACTCAATGAAAAACATTTGAGATTACAAATACTTGTGGACACCCCCCCAATATATATATATATATATATATAAGTATGTATATATATAGATATATATATCTATATATATACATTCATTCATTCATTCATTCATTTTCCAAACCGCTTCATCCCTTTCGGGGTTGCCGGAGCCTAACCCGGCTACTCATGGGTGAAGGCAGGGGATAGCCCTGGACTGGTCGCCAGTCTGTCGCAGGGGTCACAATCACGCACCCATACACACTCACATCCACACCTAGGGACAATTTAGAGTAACCAATTAACCTGTGAAGCATGTTTTTGGATGGTGGGAGGAAGTCGGAGAACCCAAAGAAAACCCACGCATGCACGGGGAGAACATGCAAACTCCACACAGAAAGGTCCCTCATTGGTGACACTGTTTCAAATCCCCCAGCTGGGACATGAACCATTTTTTAAGTGTTATATGTAAAAAAAAATGTATGTGTGAATAGATAATCTAAGCAAAGAAAAAACATTTTTCTGGAGTTTTTTTTTTTTTTTGTCTTTGAATTTAGATACAGACAATATTTGAAGGTGGGAGCATAAGGTAGATATGTACATGTTTAGCTTTTTTTTTGTCTTTTTGAGTTCATAGCTTTGTGAATGATGGTAAACCAAAGTATTAAGGTTTAGGGACACTAACAGGCTCGACTGAACACACTAATTATGATAATGTCTTAAAGTTTTGCATCATAGATTTAAACTTTTTAAATGTGCTGCTGCTGTTAAGCAAATTTTTGTTATTAATACTTAGGAGACATCTAAGTTTGACTAACTGAGCTGGTATTAATTTGATACAGAGGCTATGGGGATCTAAAAAATCTGGTACCAATGATTAGTTTTATAATTAAAGAAAAATCTAAACTGGAAAAAAGGTTTGTTTTTTTTTTAAATTAGGGAGAAAGTAAGCAGAAACAGTTATAAGAATTTGTTTATTTATTTTTTTTTCCCCTCAGGAGATGAAGCAGCAAAGAATATTAAACTCAGAAAACTGAATTTTTCAATCAATTTCCCAAGATTTTAAGTCTTTGCTGCTTTAACTAAAAGCAATTCTCCGTTCAGTGTTCAAGCATTTCTAAGTTCAGGATGTGCTCTTCAGCGCTTCACCCCTGCTGCAAGTTGGATGCAGCGAAGACCCCAGGTTACAAGAAGCTAGACATGATGCAAGCCCCCTGCAAAGGGATACCATGAATCTCCATTGTCTTTTGGCAATGAAACCCCAGTGCTCTCAGACACAGGGTGAATCCTTGCAAGTGGATAACTGTGAAAAACGTTGGAAAAATAATAAAACATAAAGAATAATAAAAAAATAGCAAAAAACATGGATATTTTTTATGAAAAACCAGAGGTTATGTGTGGTAGAGCAAGGTTGTTTTTTTAGTTTTTTTTTATGTGACCTGTTCAATAGTTATCTGAGTTTACCCTTGAATACTTTCCCTTAAACTTATAACCCTCTTTCTACCTTTATCTCTCAATCTCTAAGCCTTTCTCTGTATCTTTTGCTCAACCTTTCCATCTATTCATCTGAATCTTGTCATCTCCTCAAGTCTAAGTCCCCCCTTTTTATCTTCACAGAATATTTCTTCATCTCTGAGTTTCAGTCTTAACATCTGTTCTCTCCCATAGACCAATTACATTCTGTCTGCAATTAGCCCTTCAACTTTGCCTCTCTTGCCTCTCTGAGAGAGCTTTGTGTGCTCAGGCACACATACCACTTGTACTCTCATTTTTTCTTCCAGACCTCAAATGTTTTCTTTCACAGCTTTGCAATTGTGACCCTGTGTCATCTCCACAAAGATGGGTGCCCATCATTAAAACACAAGAATGCATGCTTGATGAATTAACACACAAAAGGGTGAAATTTCCAAACCTATTGAAGCCTTTCTACCAATATCTTTGAACATGCTTTTGTTTTCAACAGCGAAGCAGAAATGTTCTTTGTGAATCTAAATAATGCACATTGTTCATGGTATAACAATGCTCCAAAGAGTTTTTTTTTTTTTTTTTTTTTTTTCCCCAGCAGTCCTGCAGAGTGAAAGTCGCTCGAAGATAGTATTAACCTTCTGTGTGGTTTTGCAGATGTTTAAATCATTAAAATCGCCTAAGCTACATTGGCATTCTGTGGCAGCATACTCCCATGCCTGGGTTAAGAAGCTTAACAGCAAACCCGCATACTAAAACTGTCTGAGATGTTGATCTTTGCTGCTTATCCAGACTACTGCAGTGTGAATTCTAACCGGGCGTCACAGCAACTACCTCTGTGCTGACGTTGCACTGTTTTCTAATGCTGGCCACCACCCAGAGCCACTGTGGGAAGGATAGGGAAATGTGTACAAGAGGAAGAGATGAAGTCAAATCGATGAGGATGGATATAGGGTGTTTGAATTTAATTATGGGAGAAAAGTATCACAGAAGGAGATGAGAGGGAACCTTGTGTGAGCACTCAAAGAGCTCTCTGTGGTGATGATCTCAAAAATGGTTTTGATGCTGCAGGGATTGAAACCATCCACAGTCATGTACATAACTGAGTCTCAGCAGCTGCTCAAATGAGAAAGGAACGATATCAGCTGCATTGGATTTGATTGAGTCAGCATTGAGACTAAACACCTGGAATCAAAAGCATAAGAGGTATGTGTGTGATAACAATAGATCTGTTTGCACAAAACTGTGAAAAAAGAAAGTGAATTTGAATAGAATGTGTTGAACTGATCGATGCGGCATTTTTTTGGTGAGAGGTGGGGCATCAGCTGGGATTGAAAGTTTGGGCATCCCAGGTAAAATTTTTATATTATTGTGCATAAAGAATCTAATGAAAGACTGAAAAATCCTCTAAAGGCATCAGTTTACGGATGAGACATTCTTTTAATATGTCAAAAAAATTAGACTTTATTTCCATAATTTACCCTTTCAAAATAACAGAAAACATAATAATGGAGTGTGCAAAAGTTTGGGCACCCTGCAGAATTCATAGTATGTACCGCCCCTTTGGAAAAGCTGAGACCCGACATGTCATGGATTGTTCATCATTTGCAAAGACCAGGTGATTCAAATTGTTGTGTCACCCAGCTTCCTGCTTTGCTCCATTCTGATACATCCACTTGCAGACAAATAAATCCATGAATGTCTTCCTTTTCCTCATCTGAGCTGCCATCTGGCTCAAGATTTACGGCTGGATAGCTTCAATATTGTTCGCCATTTTTGTTGCAACGGTAGTGCCAGGTGGGGGTTGTGAGGGGCTGTAAGATAGCGAGGGAGAGATTAAAAACAGATGAATGATAGGAAGTGCGGTGGGCTTGCTCTCTTTCAACAGTCACAACTCAGAGGTGAATTTATAATTAACTACTGCCACTCTACAGAAACTATGTCCTAGAAAACAACACAATTTTGGGGATTTTGGCTAAATTAAAAGACCACTGGGAACACTTTTAAAATAAATCAAAAGATGATGTCAGTGGCATCATATTTACATTTAAGGCATCATATTTTTTCAAACCAATGAGAAATACTACATTTTTGTTTCTTTAAATGTTAGTGTCCGTCAGTGTCATTAAAATAAAATTTGTGCAGGAAAAAAAAGAAAAAAATAGATACGAGTCAAAATTATACTTGAGAAAATGATCAGATTTAGAGAGATTTTTGAATCATGGGTCATTTAACTGAAATAAGTTGGTTTATTAGGTAATAGTGTCAAGATGCAATTATTGTGTGCTTCAAAAATATGAACCCAGATGTTATATTTTAAGACACAAGTGCAGCCAGTTGTGAAACCAAGGTGCATTTCACTGTATTCTTTTCTGTTTCTTAATAATTTTTTTATCATCACTTATTCCTATTTGTTGTTTGCTCACTTTCCAAATTGAAGCATACCAAAACGTAATAATTAAACCATATGGTTGTGTTTCTGCACAAATGCATTCATCTGAGTGGCAGTGGGACATTGCTGCCACTCTGAATGATCTCCCACAGTGCTTATAATGTATGTAGAGTAGTATGCATGTGTGAAGGTGCTGCTGTGGGTGTGTTGAGTTTGCAACTTAGGTGGTAAGCAGTCCCTGAGTTTGGGTACCCAAGCAGCAAATTAAACCTTGCCTGTTTCACTTGAAAACTGTCTATCTTCGGCGATGGATAAAAAAAAAAGGAAAAGCCTTCAGCAGTTTTGTAAACTGCAAACGTTTTTTCAGGAAAAAAGTGGCCGCCATATGAATATGAATGAATTTACATACCAAAAAAACATTTTAGATCCTCTGATTTATCTTCAGACACACAAACATACAAAGTCACAATTTCTCAAATATCATAAGTGCAGTGCGGTGTCAATAACCATCCTCAGCTTCATGTAATTAGTCTCTATAGATTTAGTTTCAAAGACATTCAGACAAACTGACAGCAGCCGTAGCCAAATCAATTGTCTTCTGATGTGAACCATTGTGGACAGGAGCAGTTAGAATGACATTTCCGCCAGATATCACAAACAGTTATGATTAAACAGAGTGCAGACGTCAGCAAAATCTGTAATCTTTTAGAAAGATAGCTTTCCAAAAGTGTGATTGTAACGTTTATAATATAGATTTTATCCTTAAGCTGAACATCTACCAAAACATGACTCAGCAGATACAACAATACATGTTCTACCATCAGGGCTTGGGGGTGTTGGTGTCAACAGCTCCAGTTTTAGCCTTTAGACTGAACAGCAAGTTTGACAGTAATGGAGGTTAAAAACAAGCAAAAGGAATATTTAACCTCAGGAGATGCAAATTGAAAATTAATGGTAATCGTTCATTCGAAGGGAAGCAAAATAAATAACCAACACTGGAAAAAGGGATTTACAACAAATATTTAAAATAACAAGCTGGCCATGTGTATATAAACAAATATTAGCTGCTCCTGGGCTTATTTTAACACTAAATACATTTTATTGACTTTTATTTTTGTAATCATGTATTTCATTTTTTTTTTTAATTTTATATTATGGATGTTCTTAGGCTGATTCTGAAGTCTCCCTACCCCTACAGTTTCTCCCTACCTCTACATTTTGCCCTCCAAATGGAGAGATATGGAAAAATAGTTTATTTGAATTCGGACCACCCAAACAGGCACTTTTCCTTGATGAGGTCCTCAATATTCATCTACGTTAGCGCGTAGCCGCCAGCGCTCGGAAAATATGAAACAAGGTCGGTTTCTTGTAGATTTTTTTCAAGTATTGTGTTGCCCCTCCACAGCACAGCGCGACCCAGAACACCCTACTGGTGGATGGATGCAGAACTTGAAGTCCCTTCGTTCTACCTTTAAGAAAATCTAATTCGGATATCTCTCTCCCTTCAATTACTCCTTCGTTTGAAGGGGTAGTGAGAAGCCAGAGGGGTAGGGTAAGAATTTGGATTAGGTCTTAAAATAACATCATCAATAAGGTCTAATTTTCAAGTAAACACATAAAATACTTCTGTTTTTGTGCATTAAAACAATATGTATCAACTGTGGACAAGTCTTGCTATTTTCTCTATGGCAAAAATGCCAGCTTGATGTACTTAACCGTAACCACAGACTTCACTCTGACAGACAGGAAGTCTAGCAACACTAATGGATTTAAGTGTTTTCAACATAATGGCATGGAAGAAATAACCCATCTTTTAAAATAAACAAGACATTAACGATGCATGAATAAAAAAATACTTAAAAAATAGGAAACATATTTAAAAATATGACAAATGACATTAAAACAATGTAAATAATCAAAAATGTATGTAACAAATCAATTTATAATATATTGCTGTCAAAGAAAAACCAAAACTAACCAGGCAGCAGGGAAGCATTAACACCATATGAAACTTTAAATAGAAACCTCTGCAAGAGTGGAAAGATATCAAACATTACAAGTGAAAATTTAAAGCTATAAAAAAACATGCTTAACAAAATTCCATGAGTACCTTATTGCTCAAGGGGCTCATGTACATTGTCTCAGAGCAACAACAGGATAAGTCAGAGAAAAAATTGCATCTGGACCTGGCTATGTCCAGTGACTGTTTTTTTTCCAATGCATCCCTGTGGGTTGCTGGAGTTACCTGCTCTTTTAATGAAATGCTCGTTTAGAAGTCATTTTTGGAAAGACCACAAATGACTTTAAAATGTATTATTTAATATCAAAATTTTAATTATTTAAAATCAAAATCGAAGTTCACAGACAGCCATTAGAAAAAGAAGAGCAGATTATTAGTAGCATTGAGCTGCTAAAAACATTACCAGCTTTATTAAAGCTGAAAAAAAGGCCAGGCAAATAGAAATAGTCTTCAAAAACAGAGGTCATCTGCTTCTCAAAAGTCAAATTGTTTATTATATCTCAGGTTTTTCTCTAATAATTCAAAAAGTTCACCTAAATCAGAGTTTGGATTCATGCCATAGATGTAGTTTATAACAATCCAGTCAGTTTCTCCCATTTAGATGGGAGACATTTTGTGAAATAGGACAACATTTGACAAACAACTGTTGTGCTAATCTCACCTGATGTTAAGTTTAAACCAGATTCACCAATGCACAATCAAGCAACTATACTTCCAATAAAAAAAAGTCTACGTTATTGCGCGTAAATGTGCAGTTTGGGCTTCCACACTGAAAAGCTGCGCTTAAGCGATTGTATCCTATAAAAAGTCTATGTTAATGCACGTAAAAGCGCGTTGCAGATTCCAGAGTTTAAAACTCCTACTTTCAAGTTACTACTTTCAATAAAATGACAAACAAAATTTTACAAACAAGTGTGGTAACCATCCCACCTGATGTTACATTCACACATTGCTTCATTGGTCCACACATTCAATGGCCGCGGATTGATAGATAAATCAGTTGAACTTTGACCAATCAGGAACTTGGACTTGGTGGTGACATATAACGTTCTTTTTAATTCACAAAAGTGCCAACATTTAAAAATTGATCATGAAGAAAAAACGAATAATTGCAAATTATGCCTCCCCGAATTTATATTACACCAAGGCTGCATCTGAATTGATTCCATACCCCTCTGAATGCTTCAATTCCAGGGCACTTGAAACTGTAGTGGTGTCCGTAGTGACTTAGGGCTGGCTATCCCTGCGCCGGTAGGGTGATCTGTGTCCTGCTTGTGGTGCAGAGAAGAAAGACATTTCTTCACATGGGTGTGCTCTGTAGCACAGAAGTTTACATTTGATTTTAAGTAATGAGTTTTTGATGTTATGTATTTTCCAAGCGCTGGCAGCTACATGCTAACGTGGATGTTCAGCAACTTTTGATTACATCATCAAGCACTAGCAATGTCCAAATTCAAAGACACTTCCTTTCAAGTCTGAGTATTAAGTCTTTCATACATCAAAATGGAGCTGTGAAAAAAAAGCCTGGAGCAATATTGGTGAGATTTGCTTCGCTTCGACATTCTTGCACCAAGCCTCTTCAAACTCTGAGTGCATGCATTAGTATTGGGTAGTGACAGTTGAAGAACCCCCATTCAGCGTATTCTTGGACATGCATCACATGCCCAGTGTGTTTGTAGCTTCAAATATATCAGAAGTACATCTGGAGTTTGACTAAAACATGGCAACGACTTTGTTGTGTTTTTGCAAGAGTTTGAAAAAAAGTTGCCTATATTTTATAACTTCCCAAGCTGAAGCCATAAGACTTTTCATCACGACTTGCTCAGCATGTTGTTTTGCATCTCATATACAGATTTTAATGTTTCTAGCTGAGCTGAAGTTTTTGCCTCCCATTCAGAGTATTACCTCTTTTATAATGAGGCACACGGACGAGACAGCTACACAGAGGGATGTGGAGTCATGCATTCACCCGTGAGCATTACGCTTAGCTTCTAATTTACCAATGCCTCTAATCTTTACAACCTTGAAGAATCCAGGCTTCCTTTTTTCCCACATATTCTAAAACCTTTTGGAATTAATTACTTTGTTTTTCTTTCTTACTGTTACGCTAATATTGCGCTTGTGACAAAAAACGGAACCCATAATGAAGGTTAGTGTTATCTCCCTTTGGCGACAAAATGCAAAACCGCTAAAAATATACAAAAAGAATAGTGGGGTTTTTGTGTGTGTGAGTATGCGTGTCCCCTCTTGCTTTATGCTTCTTCAGTAATGGTCAACCGCTCCCTCACATTATCTTTTCGCTGCCCTTTCTGCCACCCTCATTCCTCCCCTCTCATCTCTGCACCAGAGGTAGTGGCTCAATTATGTAGTGACCACAATAGGCCATGAATATCATTTTAAGGGGAGATGGTGGGCATCCAAAGGAAGGAGAAGGATGTGGGGTCAGAAATCCTGCTAGGCAGCAAAATCAAGACTGACAGAAGCTTGGCCCGGTTTCCCCTCTCCAGTGCTGCTGTAATTCCCCTTACTTCACCCCCATCTCCTCCTACACTTCGTGCTACTGTCTGCTACTGTGCTTCTGACTCGTCTTGCACCCCTCTTCACAATGTCTCACTCAAGTTGCCCTCCTTCCTCCCAGAGTCCATTATAAATCTCTTATTAGCACATTTCGTGTGTGAATGAGACCCAAAAAGTGATCTGACCTGACGCTGTCAAGTGAGATGAGGTTGACCATCTGTGCAGAGGAACGATGCATGTATTTGTGAATTTGTTTTGTTTGTAGGTTATGGTTGGGTATGGAGGGGCTAACACCATTGATTGTATTTGTGAACTGGATCAAGTGAGGGTGACGTCAGCAACTTACTTTCGGTTCCAACCAAATTAAGTCAGTTCAGTCGCCATTTTTTTCATGAAGAGGACGCTCGCTCCATGTTGGAGCCAGAAACTGTAAGTAAGCACTGATTGGTCAGTCGGTCTGAGTCAACGTTTTAAAGGCAACTACTGTCGCCAATCAGGGGTGAGAAGTGAATCTGTCAATCAAACATTTTGAGCGTTTGACGTGGGGCCAGCAGGCACCACAATGAGCCACCTGATTGGCCACCACTATCAAGGGCAAGAGCATGTAGCGAAAGAATACGGGGGATTCTGAAAAATGTCACGACTGAGGAACAGCTGTTTATTTCTATAAAGAAGTCTATGAGATTTTGGCTTCTTTGGCCAGCCAGTACTTCTTATTTAGCACACCAGAGAGGAGGGGGGTCACTCAGTCCAGTTCTCTTATACAGTCAATGATTAACACAGAAAGTTTGACCTTTGAACGCACTTCTCTGCTTTCATCCATTTCCATCTTTCACACATTTAGCGGGTTGTTCCACTTTCTATCCTTCCTCCCCCATCAGTTTTCCTCCTATCCCATTATCTGTGGGAGGGATG
>BSAI01000108.1:37226464-37285591 GCA_036245035.1 Adrianichthys oophorus
AGGTGATTTATCGTTCGTTAACACTCAAGAATTAAACCTTGGATCCCGCTGAGCTGTAGTCATCAATTACAACTCCAAAAACATCCGGGCTTTGCTTCGGTTCACCTTTAATGAGGAGAAGTGGCAATCAACACACCCCGAAACCAACCACTTTTGTTACTAAATATCGATTTCCATGAGTCTAACCTTAAGAATAATCCACTACAGTTTAGTTCTACATGCAGAGCCTTAACCCTGAACCACTCCCAGCAGCTTTAAAGCATGTCTCCAATGTTGAGTACTTTGCATTATAAGTTCACTTTTTCAGTAAAGGATGGTAAAACCAAATGTTCTCCACAACTCATGCACACAAACAATACCTCACACGTGTCTATTGTGTGCGGGTAGAAGCAGAAGTATGAAGTCAGATTTGTTGCAAAAGTATTGTCCAGCCATAAAAAGGTTTTGTACTTTTAATGCGTGACTTGTGTGTCTATGTAAAAATATTTTATATCTGTAGAAAAGACATTGTCCAACTGTAAAAAAGTTTTGTTAATTGTAATAAGTAATTAGTACATCTCTAAAACTGCTTCCTAACTGTAGAAAAAGTCGGTCCATAAAAGTGAATTGTCCTTGTGTGAAATGTCACCTGTCATGCACATGAGCACTCGCATTGATCTGCAATGACAAAATCCAAGACACAAGCACAATTCTTTTGCTTCTAAATAATCGACCAATCAGCAGTCGTTTACTGTCACCAATCAATATGCTGCTTTGACCAGCCAATCAGATGCATGATATCCATACCAGAAAAAAGAAAAAAAAATAATTTAGAATTTTACAAGGAGACAAGACAAAATCATGGAAGATACCTTGAAAATGGTAACTGATGGTTGTCATTGCAATATTGCAACTGAAAAAAAAGTGTTAACCAATTAAAAGAACTGTTGACAAGATTGCAAACTAAGACTCAGACTTTAGTTAGGCAGATAATAAGATAATAACAGAAGGACGTGTCATTAGCCTGGGATATCATTTCATTTCAATCAATAACACCACAACAGGTTGCAAACATGAAAATCATGATGCAATTAGCAGTTTTACACATTGATAATAAATAATAAATTTCAATAATAAGATGAAATTGTAAGCAATTAGTTTGTAAGTGGTATAAATATTGAAGTGCATAAAAGGCACGGAAGCTGTTCATGAACATAAAATAACTGTGTTAACAGTAGTGAAGAAGAAATTGGAATTATTGCTCTGCTTTGAAATATTTTGTGCTCCACAGAAAATGAAATGTTTGCTTTTCCAGCACAGAACAATATTTTTAACTAAGCCAGATGTGTTTGTTTTGCACCTCGGAGAGGTACTTGGAGGCGATGGCTGCTCGCACCCAGCTGAACCTAAATTTGACTCTGATGGGAGTGAAGGGGTAAGGGTGGAGCTGATAAAATTATCTTCTGCAAACAGACATGTCATTACTTTTTATCATTTCCTTTCTTTTAGCTTTTTGAGCATGAGAGATATTTTAAACCAAAGATAAAACAGCAAGTTACCCGCTCCCCGCAACACAATTTTGTTAAAAGTTATTGTTTCTTGTGTAGCCTCTGGCATATCCCCATCTAATTAATCTACATATCTGTGCTGGAGCTTTGCAAACAAATCCTTAGACATTTCACTGAATACGTCTGGATAAATCCAGATTTTAAAAAAATCATTAAATGTGTATGTTCCTTCCTAAAAAAAAAAAAAAAGTCAATGTCAAAATCCATTGATTTTGACCTTTTTTTTAATAATGTCCTTTATAAAGACCAAACTTTATTTCAAACTAAATTTAGCATAACAAAGCAAAGTAAAGAAGAAAAATGAAAAACAGTGCCAGGAACGTTTAAAAGAACAGGAGCAGTTAAAGCTTAATGCAAAAAAAGTTTTTTTTCTTTTTTTAATTTTCATATTTGTTCTCTGTTGATGCCATATCTTTTTAACATAACTAACCTTATATATAAATCCCTTTGAGAAACAGGAAACGGCACTGTGTCACAAACAGGCAGATGGCTGGATCTGCGCAGCAGGTTTTATTGACTCACGCAGATAGGCGCAAAGCTCAGCTAAAAGTCTACAAACCTAAATCAGGGTCAGAGTCCATGCAAAGGTCAGGGCAGGCAGCAAAGAGGCAGTCAAACACAAAGCAGGGTCTGGTAAACAGGTGATCAGATCAGAATGCCCCCCGCTCGATACAGGCTGAATGGCACAAGCAATACTTCGCACCGAGCCAGGCTCTGTGTGCTGCTTATGTGACCTGTGGCTGATTGTAGATGAGTGTCAGGTATATCCAGGATCTGTGCGATGGGAAAGCTGAGAGATGTCAGTTTTCAGGAGATGGCTCCCGCTGGTGACCAGAGAGGGAGACAGAGCTCAGACTCCTGACACTCTGAAACTAAGAAATTATTTGTCCTTGTATTTTTGTTTAGATTTAAGGCAGGAAGCCACATGATGAAATGCGAAAAAGCATCAAGTCTTGCAAAGTTAAAAAAGCAACAGAACAAATGTTAAAAAAAGACCAGGGCAAAAGGGGGGATAAAAAGTATGTTGTAGCGAGACTGTTGTAGTGAAAAATATAATTATTTCAGAGCTGAATTTATGCCTAAATAACTTCCATTCATGACAGCCCATAAAATTTGGATGTAACAGAGTAAAAGTGGGGTTTGCAGCGCTGCGATCAGGAAAAATAATAAATCTGAGTTTGTGCTTTTCAGTAGTGCTGGGAATAAGATTTGAAATTGCCAAGGATCGGATGAAACACAGGGGTATCATAACTCAATATATAAATCCATTTTATGTGTGCAGAATCATAAAGTTTGTGCTTGCTCTGCTCTCTGTGTTTACATGTTTGTGCATGTGGCATTTTGACACTTGCGAGGACTTTTATTCTCAGAAGGACAACAAGAAGGTCTTTTTTTATGTGTAGCATTTAATAATTGATATTTGAAACAATTTAAATTAGTTTGCACTTTGAGTAAATGATAGATTTAGACCTTTTGTTTGAGTTTCCTCAACAACCCTGCAGTGAGGGTTACAAATACTTTCAGATTACTCTCCATGAACTTTTGTCACTTTTTTTAATCACAAACTCTAAATATTATTTATTATGAAGAAAAAGTTTAGATTCTTATTAACATAAAATAGCAGAATATTGTGAACAGAGTTCCTAATTAATGTCATTTTTGCCATTGTGTGTTTCTAAAAGAGAAAACAAGCATCTTTTCAAAAAAATTGACATGTCCTCTGGACTATTTTTGCCTATGGTAAAGCTATGCAGTTACAGTCCTTTACATCATACAAAGAAAATCTCTTCAATGCCTTTTGAATCTATTTATGCTCCAATTCCCCCTCAAGTGCTCAAAAGCCAAACACATGATTCAGAGTGGAAGCATCAACAATATTTTCCCCACTACAAGGCACACTTGGAAGCCTATTTTTTGTATTCAAGAAACAGTGCACCTAATAATACAGAGCACCTTAAATATGGATTAATTCTGGTTCTGGTTCCTGATGTCAAAGCGATTTTGAGAGGGAAATGGAACTTCGTCAAAATGTTTGGTTGGATGTTACTATAAATATTCTAACACGGTTAAAAAGTAGCTGTATCAGACTATCTTTATTTTTTCATGTTTCTAATAGCGTTTGGAGTTAGCGTAGTCCCAAAAATGTTGTTTTACCTGTATCAGTCTTTTTTTCACATGTTGTTAACAAGTTTGGGAGTTACAGGTATTGTGAATATGCTAACGTTGCTAATGTGTAGCGGGTTACAAACAGGATCTAGGTTGTGTCCAAGTTCCTTCACTAGTTGCCATTTGTGTTTGTCACTGCGTTCAAACATTTTTAAATTTGAAAAATGTATTTTATTTTTTTTATAAACCAACACCAAGTTTTCACTTTCAGAACACAGAGTATTCATAAATAGTTTTCATAAAATGTTTGTATTTTTTAGGGTTTTAATTCAGGAAATCAGTGGTATCATACTTGCCAATTTAAAAAAAAAGTAGTGGGCATGGTGTTCGAATTCCTTTAAAATCCAGGGCAGTACATAGTCTTATACTATATAGTTTTGTGTAGTTAGGGATTAGGGAGGGAATTCTGACATTGGCCTAGAGATACTGTGAACACAGTTAATAAAGTCTGACTTTCTGACAAAGTTTATCTGAATCTTTTGCCTTGCTTAATGTGAAAATAGACCATTCTTTGGCAGTGCGCCTTATAATCCAGTGCACTCTGTGGAGCTGAAAATATGGTATTTAGCCTTCACTGCAAAGCTTAAAATACAGTTTTATGGCAATTCCAAATTTCAACGAGGGAAATAGAAAGCAACACTAAATCTGTCCGAGGATACAAATATCAGCTTTTCTGATCGTTTTCTTTTAAGTTTTGCCACATCTGTGGGCATCAATATTAATCTGATTTGGATGTGATGGTTGTGCAGCTAATGTGCACTATGGCTATTTTGAATGACAAACTGCCAACATTCAACTGTGTAAGCCAATAGAGCAGCAGAAATAAACCCTCTGGGGGAACACTATCACACGGAATAGTCGACTATGGCTGACAAGCTCCGAGCACAAACAGGAGAGAACACACAACCATTACAAAAAGCCAATCCTGCAATACATATCCCCTAAGATGGTCCATTTGATGACAAATCTTCATGAATAAATAGATAAATCTCTGTTATCTACACCCATTCTGAGTCGGAGGTGGGGAAAGAGCCCATTTGAAAGCCCTCTAAATATTGACAGACACACACAGAAACACACAAACTAATTGTTTTGTTTCCAAGTCTTCCTCCAGCACGGTGAAAGTCAGTGCCATGGCAAAGACTGTCAGGTCAAAGTTGATTGAAATTCCAAACACAGGTTTGAGTTTGACAGCCAGCTCTGTGTACACATAAATCTTTTGTGAGGTAGACACAAATTTGGCCAAGGTATGTGGCACAGACTGCTCAGCGGTATTTCTACTAACAGGCTGTTGCACAAAAAAAAAAAAAAAAACACACAAGCTACAAAGCAGCAGAGTAATTTATTAAATTCTATAACTATTCTGGCATAGGTTTCCATGTTAACCACAAAAAGCATGCCTTTGCAACAAAAACGAAGAACTTTCAGATCAAAAATCTTAACTGTTTTGTTTCTGAAGACACCATTGAGCACAATGTGTTTGCGCACGCGTGTTTTTGAGGTTTAGGCAGAGGAGTGCATTTCTTTTTATGTATTTTAAGCATTGTTTGTGTGTGGTTTGCTTCTCACTTTAAGTGTGTTTTCACATGTTTTGCTGGAGGCTGAAAGCAGAGATGGAAGTCATGGGTTCCTGTGGGACTTCCCACTCTACCTCTCACAGATGCATGCTCATGACAGAGGTAGCCTTACTTTGACATCCATACTACAAGGCTGCACGGACTGTCAGTCAAACTGGTGCACACTTGCTAAAGAGGAATGCAGAAAAACAGACTAATGAATATTGTAATATTACCAGCCCTCAGCTAAAATAAAACTGTGCAAAGAGTTTACCTGATAGCAATTATTTCAAAACTTTAATAGAAAATCTTATAGATTTAAACCACCTAAGATTTAATGCGTTATTGATATATTTAGAAAAAAGACATGCAGATATTTACTGATATATTTGATACACCCATTTCTGAGACTCCCAATCCCATTAGCATGATCCAAACTTTCCTAAAAACCACAATGTATATTACTAGGTCCATATTTCATCCTCTGTAGTTCATCATCAGTCCACTAGAGGCAATAGAAGGACTTTCCCTGCTCATTTCAAAATGGCTGTCACAATAAAAGCTCAAAAACACTTTGGGCAGGAAAAAGTTTAGCTAATTTTCAGAATTTCATAGTGAGTGAAACTTATTTTATATTATTCATTTCTTTAAATGGACATATGTTGTATTGAAACAATTCTAAATGTGTTGATAATTAATTACTTGTAAAAAATCACACCATGTTAAAAATGTGTGGATCAAATTTAAAATTTTAAATGTTTCTTTTGGATTTTATCAAAGGATTGAAAAACATTTTAATTGCAAAAAAGTTGAATTTTCTGTCATGTTTTTGGTGTAGTGGGCTTTACTGATTTAAGTTTACAAGAGGAGTAAAGCATTTTCCTTTTTTTTGACACACTGCTATAATTCATGAATGATTAACTGAGACGAGGAAAAAAAAAAAAAACATAAACTTCAAACTTCAAACTTTATTTATTTGTACAGCGCCTTTCCTTCTTGCGAAAACCCAAGGCGCTTTACATAAAAAATAAATAAATAAATAGATAAAATAAAAATATAATAATAAGATAAAATAATAATAAAAATAAAATAACAAAAAAAATAATACAATTACAATTACAACCACCCTTCCCTCCCCAGCTCCTCCCTCCATCCACCCAGCCCCCACAATACAAGACACCCCCCACAGGAAAACTGAACAAAGACTAAAAACTGCAGCTCAAATGAAAATGTCTGGCTCAGTACTGCTGTGGAGAAACGATATTACGGGGATCCGTTTATTCCAAGGCCCAGCCCAACCACAGGGGTCATTACCGCAGTGCCCACCCAACACAGGGCAGACCAGAGCCCCTTCTACATGGAGGTACCCCAGCTGCCCCAATGAGAATGAGCACCGCAGCACCAGCTCACCCATAGGCAGGAGGGCCCCAGAACAGCGGATTCCCGCGAGGAAACACTGGAGTTAAAGAATAAATGAATAAAAAGCAAAAAATGATAATAATAAATAAATATATATATATATAATAAACATGGTTAGCATATTAAAACAATAATTGTGTACATAAATTAACTATAAAATTATTCAAATAAAAGTTAATAATTACGTTTTTAAAAAAGAGGAAAAGATCAAATTTAATAATTCTAAAAATCATAAAAAAGCCAGATTAAAAAGGTGGATAATGAATGTGGATCTTATTATGAATACATTCACCTGCTTTTTCATAATTTAGATGTTAAAAAAAAGACCAGCTTTGGTGCTTAAAGGCTTTTTAAAAATCCATTCCAAGTGTTAAATGAAAAATTGAGCTTCATCATTAGTCCTTTTTAGACGTCTGAACTGAAGCTAATTTTTGACATTCAAGCAAAAGGTCCTTCATTACCTGCTGATCACAATCTCATTTTGAAAAGCCACTGAGTCTCTGTTGTTTTGTGCTTAAGGATATGAAAGGAAACAAAAGCATGGGTGAAAGCAAGAGGGTTAGTGTTAATCTGTTCAAATATTTGTCAGCTCTCCAGACAATGCTTATACTTGCTTAGTTTGATCCAGACCTTTGTGGCTGCCGCAGGCAGACTTTTTGCACATTGTACACCATGCAATTAAACCTATAGGTCCAGTTAAAAGATAAGCATGAGGCTCACAAAAAAACTAAAAGCTGAATATTATAGTGCCAAGAGCAGAATACTCGGATGTGTAAAAGGCCAAATTTTCTTCTTGTTTATATGATTATTGTCTATACATCCCACTAACAGTTAGGGCATTATACATAATTTTTTAGAACAAAGGTAAAATCTAATTTGTTTTGGGATTTTGTGATTTGGTTTGCTTCCCTTAAACAAGAAACTGCATATATTTTTAAAACCTGATCAGAAAGAGAAAAACCATAAAAAATAAGATTTGGGATAAAAAAGTATAAAACAAATGTTCATAAATCTTTGTGAATTCACATTTTTATTTCAGTTTTTGACTTTATTTTTTAACACAGCTGTCATTTTGTCTAACACCATTGTCAAGTTAAGCCAAATTAGTTATTCTTAGAAACACAAATTAATTAATAATAAATAAATCAACAATAACTGAAGAAATAATTAAGTTAAAAGACTGCTATAAATATTCGTCAATTTCAATGAGTAATTATTGACTGAATCTTAGATGAAATATCATTATTAGTTCCATAGAATTTGATGAATGAACAATATACATATTTTTAAATAAGTCTTCTTTCACCAACTGCTTGGTGTCTTGCTCTTTCATGCTTCCATACATCCACATTAAGCCATTCCACTTTCAGTAAGTGACAGCATAAATTAATTTACCCAATTTCTTCAGCCATGCTGTGCAATTAGCTGCCAGCCCAATAGCTCAATTGAACAAATATGATTTAGTAGTTTTGACTAACCAAGCTTTCTATGCTACTTTGATGATGGAAGTTCATAGAACTATTATAAGTATGTGAGCAAGTAAAAGTATTTGATAATAACATTCTCCAAAAGTATAAACAAAAAAATTATCATTTTTTTGCTAAAATAATTCTAAAACTACCAGAATGTTGCACACTTAAAGCAGGGAAAATAGCAGATATTAATGTAAGTAAAATTTGAATTACTCATGTGAACTTTAATAAACATGGTATAGACATATTTGCATAAATATGTTCACCAGTCTTTGCAGATCTTCAAAACATCTGCCATTACAAAGGATGTAAAAAAAATAGAACAACTTCAAATCATATGTTTTACATTTCCAGTCTAACTTCACTCAAGTGGAACTCTGAACTTCAGCAGAAGCACTTCCTGAACCAAAAAAACACACTTCAATTGCACTGAACATCAGTACTGCTTTCTTTGTTTTTAGCTCTTCATTGTCCTCTCAAGGCCACGAGATGTAACCTTTTTGTCGCTCAGTAGACCATCAAACAGCTCCTCTCTACAGAAACCTTCATCACTGCTTTCAACAGCCTCTTGTTTCTTCGAACTTCTCTCCCTTTTCCCTTCTACACTTTAAACTGATCTGCCACTAAACCCCTAAACAAAGCTCTGCTTCATCCCTTTGCTCTACCTCCCACAAGACCCAGAGTGCCCATTCCTCCCTATACTGCACTATCATAAGAGCTTATACTAAACTGCTCCATGTAGCTGCTACCACACTTTTCTGCCTTACCACTTCAGTGCACTGAGTATGTAATTGACCATGTACAGACTTGATTCGAAATATATTCCAAGCACAGCTAAAGGTTTAACAAAAAAAGTTATTGAATTCAGTGTTGAATTTTAAAATGAAAGCATTTCAAAGTCAGTTGCACTTTCCAATATAATCTAAATGCAAAGCAATAGCTATTTTTTGTCAAATGCGAAGGTACCATATATAGTCTCCGTACTATAAGGTGCGCTTAAAAGCCTTAACTTTTCTCAGAAAATGACAGTGCGCCTTATAATCTAGAGAGCCTCTTATATGGATTAATGTGTTGTGTTTGCTGATGCTGAATCGAGTTTCTGTCTAGATGTCAGTCTGTTTTATGTACAAGTTGCAAACAAGGTTGGGTGGTATTGTAATTAAGCTAACGCTACTAACACATAGCGATGTTGGACTATTTCAATAAAAAGCTGCCTTCAAGTCTTATTTTAGCAGATCTCTGCAGATCAGCTTATTTACGTTGATCACGTAAGGAGTTACGATATGTGAAAGAGCATTGTAGGTACTGACAAACACATCTCAGGTGTTGATGGTTCAAAGCTGCTGGGTTAACTGCTAGGGTCCCCGGTTATATTACCCTTTTCTGATCAAAAAGAAAAGTATTTTCGTAAAACTTGCTGATGGACTGATTTCTAACTCTTTTGTCTGTTTGATTTTGTCTTATAGTTTGGTGCTCCTTAAATGTGACATGTTTTCAAAGGTGGACCTTTCATTGAAAGTGCAAATTTTTGTCTAGTCCTCCCTAAAGTGCAGAAAATACAGAAGTTTCAAATTAATACTAAACATGTTGCGACAAGTAAAGCAACAAAGCATGTTAGCCATTTATGTCCAGATCTCTCATGGGAAATTTAATTGACAAAGATTTTTAAAAAAGAATGCACTGAAAGGGGCATTTGCAGAGTTTAGCTCTGCAAACTTTGCTAGTTATTTGAAAGAATGAACTAAACTGCATGAAGAAAATCCGTTTGTTCTAAAACTTTTTCAAAACCAAAAAAAGGGGAAAAAAAGACTCAAACTATAGTTTTTGTAATACTGCTTAAATGCATATGATTACACTATATTTAGGAACACATCTTCATGCTGTGTGCTGTTGAAAAGGCAATGTCAAACACTTTTGTCCATTAGGATCTAGCCCAGCAGTTGTTCCTTAAGTGGCTGACATTTACACTTGAACACAAACAAGGAAAATAATGCAGAGAAACACAGTTTGTGCTTATGCAAAAATATAAATCTACAAATATATTTGGCTAGCTGGAAAAAAGCCACTAAAAATAATAATAAAAAAGATAAACTGAGAAAAAACATCTAAAATATAGAGCAAAGTAGAAGAAACAGTAGGAAATCTACCAAGGAACGTGGGACTGAAACTGCAGCCAGCAAAGACAACCATCTTGAAAAAGGTTGAAATAAATATGTTTATCCTGCAGAACAAAATCCTTTCAATTCAGCTTTCCATCTCCTAAAGTTCTTTAATTTTCCTCTACAGTTTGCTTTTGTCATTATCGCACAAACTGTGAAAGGCGTCAAACATAAATTTTCAAATTAGGGGTGTATTGCACAAGAAACGGCAAGGTTTTTTCTAAAATTACTTTCTGATTTCTGCTAAGATTATAACAGTGGCTCACTAGATTATCATGAAAACATCTGCATGCATGCGCACTGGATTCTGTTTTTTTTTTTTTTTTTTTTTTTGTGTAGCATTAGTTGGTGAATACTGAGAACCAATACCTGGTGTTAAACATTTGTTTGCAGTAAAGATATAACACCAAGTTAAGACAAATTAAGCTTCACAAAAAGCAAAACAAAGAAAGCAGTTTAGTTTCACATAAACTAATCTTAATCTAATCGATGCTCAAAGTTCAATTCAGTTCAGGTCAATGAAGCAATATGATACAGTCAAATCCAATGAAAAGCATTTACAGGTATGCTTGGTGACTGTTGTGGTGCTATCCTCAGCAGATATACCAAAAACTTAAGAAATAACACTTAAAAAATGAAAAATATGAACATCTATTACTTTCAATAGTTGTTCAGGACTTTTTTTGCCTGAATTTTTGCAGTAACCTGCCATGGCATAGATGTGACCTGTTTGTTTCTCATCATTGTAGTCTTTAAAACTTTTGCATAGTCAGGTGTTGGGTTTGGTGTCTCACAATGTATATTTACAAAATATAGTTTGATTAGAATATTACACTAAAACAATATATTTTTAAAAAATGCTACTTTTTTGTTGTGTGGTAAAAAAATCTCCCCTTAAAATCTGCTTTTAAGATGCAGTTTAATAATTTTACACATTTGGGGAAAAGTCATACCACCAGAAACCTATAAGTCATCCGTTTTTTGGAAAAGAAAAGAAAGGCTGAAAAGAAAAGGCAAGTATGAGGATGCATGCAAATGAGTCACTTTTTGCCATCATGCATTTGTGGTTGGAAATGTATGTTTAATTCAAAGTTAATGGAATAAATTAAACACACAAAATAAAATAAATGACTTAAATATAAATTGGTACATTTTCTTCTTTAGCATTTTAACGAGTTGAAAAAATAATAAATGTATTGCAACTTTTGAGCAAAAACAACTATGCTTTCTGGATCCAAAGCTCATCTATGAACACCCCCAAGCTACTTAATTATTGACTGTACCCATTACGTATGTCCCCATTGTAGTGGATGCAAGCTCTGGTCAATAATTTAATGTGCAGACATCAACACAGACGTAAATAAAACGAAAGAATGAAAAAAAAAATGCGGCTAAGGCTAAATGAACAAAATGTAATTTATTTGAAAAGTCACATTACAGCAACAGCAATCTTTGGACGATGTCTAACTTGCTGCTTTGATCTGGTACATTTTGTCTGTAAATTTCATGTAAAAAAAAAAAGTTTACATTACCATTTGCAGAACTTGTATTTCGAGAAGAAACTTCATCAAGATGGCACTCTTTGGTTTCAAAACACAAGCTTGTGACTCACAACTGTATTTGACTAACACAAAACCACACACTGATAGCCCATATGATATTGACATCAATATTTGATGTAAACTGGCCATGTAATAAAGTAAGAGCAGCACATGTAAACGTGACTTGCATAGGAAAAGGGAGAAATTGTAATGAGACAGCAAATTTATTTACTAGAAGACAGCAAAGGCAGTGACCATTTCACACTGTTCGCAGCTTCAATGTTTTCTATTGGTTTGGCTAAAGTGTCTGACACCGGCTGAAATCTTCCAGACTAGCCTAATGGAAAATTCACACATTAACAAACAAGTATCTGCACTCTAACACTTTAGTTGCAGCAACAAATAAAAACAGACAGACTTGCAAAAAATCTGTCCAACATCATCAGACACATGACATCTCAAGGAATCTTTTTAACCAATATAATTCACTTCCTGTCAGACATTCAGCAGCATCAGACACACAGCAGGGCTACGAATGAGCTGGACTCAGAAGGAGCAGGGACTGCTGACTCAGGTCTTGCGGCTTCGAGCAGAAAGGGATGGGTAGACAGTGCAAGGAAAAGAAAGAGGTGATAACAGCTAAAGCAAGGGGATGAATCAAAGAAATAAAAGTGCTGCATTTTCAGACTATAGAGCGCACCGTCAATAAATGGTTCAAAATTATATAATATATGAGGCACACCAAATTACAAAGCGCATTAAGCCACACAGAAGTTTTTGCTCATCCACGGCCCGCAGCAGCACCTTCTTGTTATGAATGTGATGAGTTCAGGTATCATCAGACAGACTGACGGACATACAGGTACAAGAGATGACAAAAAAAACTATTTACAATGAATTTGGTGGAATTGAACCACTTAAGACAAAAATGTTACGTTCACAGTAACTCAGCATTGCAGAATGGAGAGACACAATCTAGAACTTGTTCTTAACATGCTACATTTTAGCCATGTTAGAAGCGTTAGCAGATTCACGCAGCACGTGAAAAAAACAGACTAATGCCACTAAAACAAATTTTACTGTGACTTCACTATCCAGCCTTACAGTAACAAGTAAATAAAAAAAAAAAAATCAACGCCTCTACACGTTAGCCGTATTAGTGTATTCACAATAAAACCTCACCTTGTTTGCAACTCATAAAAAAAGAAAAAAAAAGACATCGACATCACTAAACACAATCATAATTATTCCGTCTGTAAAAATGACACACTGTCATTTAAAAAAAAAACAGGCCTTTAGGTGCTCTTTATAGTGCTGAAGATAAGGTAAGAAAAATTTTGACAGTGCAGTGTTTTTTTACACCAAGAAATAAAACCTATCCATTTAACTTCCCACAGGGATGCATACTATTTTTAAATGATATTTCACATGTTTTTAGATATTTTAAACAGCATACTTTTGCTTCATGACGTTGTGGGAGGTTCAACTTTTAACTTCCAAAGAATTTATGTTTTTTTCTTCATGCATTCTGTCGGGTCAATGAGGGATGCATTCATCACATTTCTGGCGATATGAGTTTTGCTTTTTTTGTGTATTAGTTTGACAGTGAATGTATTTATTCAGTTGAGAAACTCCCCAAAGCTGTTTACTGAAGAGGTCGTAATTATAGAGTGACAAGAGATACATTTGAACTATTTCCAGTTATTCCTAGTCATTGTGATTGGTTTGTGGTCACTTTAAAACCAGATAAGTAAATAACATTTAAATTAAAAAGTGACATTCCTGTTTTCAGTTCTACAGGAAGTCAAACTTTTTTTCTGTTCTGTCACTTTCTTTTTCTAAAGAAAAATGTGGAAAATATATAGCTTTTAACACCTTTTTTTTTTTTTTTTTGAGATAGCACAGCTTCTCCAGCCTTCTCCTCCCTTGGATTCCTCCCATCAGGCTTATTCAGTTTGTGCCTCCTGGGGACCGCAGAGATGTTTTTGTCCTTCATCTGACACCTTGTACTACAATGATTTATACCTCTGCACCTCATTTTTTTTTCTTTCCCTCTCACTCTTCCTGCCCTAAACCCTTTACCTCTTTGCAGCACTTGTTAATGGGTCATTTTTTTAAATATGAGCTCCTTCATGCACGTTCACTCAAAGATCTGAAGCATAAAGTATGATGCTCCAAATGGTTTTTAGAGGTGTCCCAATTTATTTTGTCAAGTTGATTGCAGATACCGATAGCTTAGAAATCATATTGGTTGATTTTCAAGACACTTGACGCAGAGCCTTTTAGACATTTTTTTGTTTGTGGATTGCAACCCCAACTTTAATAAAAACTATTACCAGCAACTTAAAAAGAACAAATTAGATTACAAAAAAAGTGGAAAATCAATGAGGTATGATCCGCTAGACAACTGTTCATCTATAAACAATGATATACAAGAGCACAAAGAGAGAAAAAAGGAAAGAAAATGAACTGTCCTTGCTGACTATGTGGAACAAAAGGTCCCATTTAATGAACAGTAACTCTGGTGCTTTTCTCTGCAACCTGCTCCATGTTTGAAAATGAAAAAAAAAAAAAAAACATGACTTACAGAGTAAATATTGCATTGTCAGGTTACAGTCACTACATCTTGTAAAAAAATTGCTGTATGGTATTCAGCAAACATAATTATAAACACAGAAACAATAAAAATTAATATTGAGTACTTTTCATTTTGAGCTGCAAGTTAAAATAATAATCAATTCAGTACTTTGGCAGCTATACTCAGCCATGCTTTGGGGTAAATTTGGGATTTGACAAGCATTTTTCTTTAAACGGGAAAGTTACTTAAATGTAGTCTGCACAGTTGGGAAACACTGCATGCACACATGCACAAAATGAAAAGAGTCTGGAACCACACTGAGCATAAGAGGAGAGGTCACTAATCTTGTCCCGATGAGTGTGGGCCCTGCTGGGGGAATACACCGAGCCTGTGGGTGGCTCAAGAGATGGAGGTCTGGAAAGGTGGAAACCTTCAGAGTGGTGGGTGAAAATAAGGAAGAATCATTTTAGATGGTCAAAGAGATGCAGGTAAGATATGTTATGAAAAGTGCACATGTCCATCATTTAAGATGGATGTAAAACTTGCCTGCTTGTTAAAAATAGACAATGCACTATCCGGCTTATTTAAAATAACAGATTATGAAGAGGATATATATTTGATCAATGTTTTTGTCTGACGTTTACTAATTAAACTGATTCATAGACTTATGAGAGGGGAAAAGGCTTTCAATGAACCACTGAGGAAAAAAAAAAAAGAAAAAAACTGCAACGTTTTATTGAAAGTCTTTTTTTTTCTCTAGTATTGTTACAACAAATTACAACAAAATGCATGACACAGCCCAGAAAATAAGAAATAGGACTCCAGCTTATTATTTTATGAAATATTAATATCAATTATTAAATATCACCAAAAGACATTTCAGCTTGAGTTATAGCTGAAGTATCCTTTGACTGAAGCAAATTCATTTACAATTTTTTTTTAGTAAATGATATTATAATGAAAAATGTAAGTATTGTGAATTATTGTTCAGAACACTTTGACGCCCTTTAAGATATTAAATCAGAGTTCAGAAACGCTGAACTTTTGAATAAATGATACCAATTATGGTGTCTAAAGCTTTTGGCTTAAAAAAAAGCTGTTCGTCCAAGGAAATGAAATGGAGCAAAGTGCTTCATTTTCGTCTCTCTTCTTCTTTCATTGCTGTTTCTTTTTTCTCTCTTGCCAGCTGAAGTTTGTGTCAGCAAACAGCATGTGTGCCAGCCCTCCCTTTGATATGGAACATCAGGAATATTTCCACTGAGCTGCCAAACATACAAGCATTCAAAGGAAGGCTACCCTCAAACGTTGGCAGCCTTACATCACTGTTGTGCCTTTAGATGTTCAGAAGCACATTCTGGATAACACAGAGTGAGGGCTTCCAACATTTCACCAAATTCTATATATGTTCCTGATGAAGATGTTCTGATCTAATTTGGTTTTGAAATGGGTCAACTTAGCCAGGTTTAGCTCTCAGTGACAGGAACTAACTGTGTCAATGAAATTATTCTAATGGGCTTTCACGTAAATATTCAAATTATGCGTCAACAGAATATTACTATATACTATACAATACTTAACATAAAATCAGAAGAAAAACAGAAGCAAGTCTATTTCTCTAAGAAATAGTAGCTGCTTTCACTCAGCTTTCTGATGCATCTTCATAGTGCTGTGCTGTGTGAAACGACCTGATGTGTAACAGTGAAATATTTTCCGTCTGTCTCTGTAATGCCTCCAGAGGAGGAATGGGTGGTGTTTGTAATGCTGGGTCAAAGCACTGCATGACAGCAGTGTTACACTGCAGTGGCATACTCTGCATGCAACAATGTCTTATGAGATTTTATGCTCATGTTATAGGCAGTCAATAACAGTTTTTTTTTTTATTTAATGAATTGAGAAACTTCATCTTTTTTCTTATTTTTTTTGTCTTTGTAAAATCTTTACGATTAATGAATGAAATCTTATTTCTATAGCACGTGACAAGGCCATCAGGGTGCCAAAGTACTTTACAACAAAAAGAGAGGCAGTAAAGAAAATTGATTAAAATAAAAACAAACCCCCTCCTCCAAAAAAGAGCAGTTGAATAAAATGCACAAGAGACAGAAAAGTATAAAAAAAATGAGTAAAAGAAAATGACATGCCACCAACTGATGCGTATTAAAAGCCATTATTATTTATTTCGCTTTTATGATAATCTTATCTCCTTATTTATCAATTTTTCAATAATTTCATTACCGGTATATTTTGTTTTCTGTATTTAATTTTATATTATGCTCTTCGTATTATTTTCCATTTCATGTTTTACATATATCTCATGTAAATAATTTTAACATATTTCTTGTTATGATTTTAGATTTCAGTGTTCCCTGCGGGGATCCTTTGCGCCAGTCCTTGGTTGGGTCTTAGATTGGTGTCGCAGTTGTTGCCCTTGCTGGGGCAGCTGGAGTTCAACATTGCAGCTTTACAGCTGTGGAGTGGAACCTTGCTGTCCTGGTCTGGGTGGGCACTGTGGAGATGTTCCTGTTACTGAGCTGGCTCCTGGTATGAAGAGATTCCCAGTATTCTGTTTTCTCACAGTAGAGCCTAGCCTGAAGTTTCTTTTACAAGTTAATCTTTATAAGTATTCATTATGTTTGGGTTAATGATGTATGTGTTGACGGAGGGCAGCAGGGAGGATAAAGGGTGGGTTGGGTTTTTATTCTATAATCTCTGTCTGTTTTTGTTTTTAATTGGATGTTAATTGTAATCTTTGAGCTGATGCATAATGTAGGAGAAGTGCTGTTTATGAATAAAGTTCAATTTGAAGTTAGATTCTCAAAAATATTTTACATCTAAAACTGTTTAGATTGGATGTGCAGCTCTGAAAGAACTGAATTTTCCAAAGTTGAAAATAATAGCGGTTGTTTGTAAACCAAAAAACATACATTTTGTTAAAATGAAACCAAAATAACCCAAAAAAAGTTGTATTGCTCCAAAAAGTGACTGAAATATATTTATATATTATATAGTGATAAGTTGGACGGACGGATCGATGATTATTACATATTGGTTACCTAAAGTGTGAAACATTTGTTTTTACTGAAAAAAAAATGCTAGAACTCACTCAGATGATAATCAATAAGCACTTTTTTGTAACTTGATGCAATGTGTAGGGATGATTCTGTTTGCTGAAAATCATTAGCCAGAAGCGGAAATGGCCAAATTCCAGACCAGTGTTTACGTTTGGCCGCAGTTAACTTCAACCCTCTACTTCACAATCAACTGAATTTACTCATTCTGTGAAAAGCGGCTTTAAATTAGTAATATATTTCAATAAAAGGTCACTTTAAAGTCTTGCTTTACCATCTGATGCCTGAAGTTTACTCACTTGTTAGCCTGAATGCTCCTGGGTCACCTTTCTAGGAAAAAGGGGTTAAAAAGAGGTGCCTCTGTGCATACTGAGAAAAAAAACAACAACTCAACGAAAGCAGCTAATGCCATTTAGTTTGCTAATTCCAAGATATTAAAAACAAAAAAAACAAAAGAGTGATGCACAATTGCCAATTTGCGCAAAAACGTAAGAAATTATTGCCTGGTGATCCTACTTTGCTTTGACAGATTCATTTTTATGTTCTGGTTTCACCTTCAGCTTGTACTGTATATTTCCTTTTATAACATATCTGACAATTCCTTTGCTCAGTCTTTTTGTGCTTTTAACTTTCATTTCCCAAAACCTCTTATCCACATTTCAGGCACAGTCCACATTTAATCTCCACCACACATCCCCTGTCCTCCAGCCTTAACACAAAAACCTTGGTAATTCTAATTTCTTCCTGTGCAGTTGAACATTGTACACTAAAATCAGAAAAAAATAAAAAATGCTTCAAGGTCTTGTGTTCCTTTTTCTTGGTTGCAACTTTAATTATGAGTTGACTGCTTTTCAAGTGTAATAAAGCAATCTACTTTACTTTTTTAAACTTTTAAATTAACCTTTTGGCAGGTGGGTCAAGGGGGCTTTGACGGAATGGATTTGGTGGCACTTTATTCAAAAATGGAAGCATAAATGTGAAAAATCTTCCAATCCAATAATTTTTTGATCTATTGTGAAAATGTCCTCTGTGGTCTTTTAATTACGACTATGTTGTTTTTAGCCAAAATAATTTTTAAAAAATTGTTTCTGCAGAGTAGCAGAAGTATTTTTGAAATTTGCATCTGAGTTGTGGGTGGAATTGCTACCTCGGAGTAAACCCGCCCCCATTTCCCATCATCCATCTGTTTACACCTCTCCCACTAGCCCCTCTCAACCTCAACAGAAAATTACTGGTGCTACAAAAATGGCAAGCAATAATGGTGTTACCCAGCCATATCGTTTTGAACCAGATGCCAGCTCGGACGAGGAAAACAAAGATGTACATGTGGCTGAGCTGGAATGGAGCTTGTGGCTTATGTTGTAGTAGCTATATGTCACAACTACAAGCTTTTTCCAGTGGTATTTTTTCCGGCTGCTCCTGACAAAGATTTGAAAGGAGAAATACTCAGAAATGCAACTTTAAGTTGAGTTTTCTTAATATATGTCCTGCACCATAGGAAGAATGTGACAAGAACATGTTAAAAACACAATTTTCATCTGAGTGGGTCTTTAAAATAAGCTGTGAATATTAAAACGTGCTCCTATTTTACTGTTGTAACAATTATCAGTGATTAAAATACTTGCTGTCTTTAAATCAGATTGATAAAAATGTGTAAAACATAAAATATTCAAAATAGCATTCCTGTGAACTGGTTTTAACAGGTGAACCCTTCTTACCCATTTTCATAATGTGACAGCAAATTCTCCTGTGGGGGAGGGAGACGACAGCTGGCTCTGTGTGTTCAAGTGTGTGCCAGTGTGTGTCTGTGCATATTTGAGCGAGAGGACTTAAATCCAGACAGAATGCAGATGATGGGCTTAATCCCATCATTCAGTGGGTCAGGATGTGGATGACTACTGTGTTTCACCATAGAAACACCGCAGATATTTTTATGAAAAAAAGTCTTCATGTCTGACAGAGCTCGATTAAGAAAATTAAAAGAGAGACCAGCAGAAACAATACAAATAGAGGAAAGCCTAATAACTTTAGAGATTGTGTATAAGGATGAAAAAGAGAGCCACAACAGGAAAGCAAAAGTAAAAGTGTAGTGGTCTTTGGCTGACCCCTGTTTTGTGAACCTCACAGCAACACTGGAAACCTGTTAACAACGGGAGTCCATTTAGCTTGGAGTGACTACAGCAGGAGCTCAGAAAAGGACTCCCTTGTCAAGCACCTTCTCCATTAGCCACAGAGCAATATTCCAACCGTATAGGGAAAAGACACACACAAACCAAACACCAGAATAAACAAATACAGGTGCACAAAATGTTCTTAGGGAAAAAAAAAAATATTTGCAGCCATTTTTGAAGTGGGGTTTACAGATGTTCAGCTTTTCTCCCAGGCAGTTTTTAAGACGACGGAGTTTCCTACGGCAAAGGTCAAAAGGACTTGTCCTCTCTGTGGACATCAGCTCTCAGAAAAGAATCATCGCAAAGGACAAGAGGGCAAAACGTGTTTCAAGAACTCAAATTTAAATCTTTACTTCGAAAAAAAAAATGCTATAAATAAATGATTTTATGGTTATTTCTAGGTTATAGTTTGGTTGTAGAAATATCCATCATTTCATTTGATAACTTTGAAATATGTACAAACCATAGTTTTGAGTTTTTAACTTTCAGAAAAATACTGCTTTACAAACTGAAGTTACTTCACTTTCTTGTTTTTAGAAAATTGGATGAACTTTGAGGATTTTTAATAGACTGTGGTTAACCTCAGTGGCGTTGCCGTGCCTGGGCATTCCCGGCTCTAGCCCCGATCAATTATCTTTAAGCCCGAATGTTTTTTTCCCCACTCAGAGCTTCCCTATAACATGATAATGGCACTTGTCTATTTTCTTATCTTTATTGAATGCAACCGGTCAGAATGCAATTGGTCAGACCGCTATGCAATACACATAGCGGTCTGACCAATCAGAGAAGAGTTGATCAGAGAGGAAAAAATTCATCCGTTATATTCACTTTATTCCCCAACGTTTAATCCCACTTCTGAACTTTCCCGGCGGTCCCAATTTCTACGGCCCCAACTTTCAACAAAAAATAGACACCCGACGGGTTTTTGAGAAAAAAGATGGAACAGTTCTTCTGTTGTGGAGGCTGCAGCGAGCAGAGAGACTTTTCCGAACATATGAAACAGGTAAACGCGCTGGAAATGTCAAAGTTATGTGAACACCTGGCTGATCTGATGACTCTTTAGTTAGCTAAAGTGTTAGACTAGCATAATACGGGGAAATTCAGTGTAGTACCTGTATGACATGGAGACATACTCTCTAGAAAAGGTCCAGAATTTCCGTATAGCCAATAAGAAGAAGGTGATGTGTTTTATAACATTTGTTATTCAGATAGACAAAACATTTAATTATTCATTCATTCATTCATTTTCCAATCCGCTTTATCCCTTTCGGGGTCACGGGGTTGCCGGAGCCTAACCCGGCTATTCATGGGCGAAGGCAGGGAACATTTAATTAAATAAAGCTTTTTATTTGATTATTAACTTTTCCTAGAATGATTTTAAGATCTGCCAGAGGCGTTTTCTGGAGCTGTTGCTCATTTTTCATGCTTAGACTGCAGTTTGTATTTTTTTAATGCAGTAATTCATTAATATGATAATTGTTTAAGATTGGGCTATTTGATGAGCTTTGCTACATTTGATTTGATCATTTGGTTTCCCTTAGATGCTCACCACCACATCATTGAGGGGCATGTTATGTGTCTTTCCATTTCCATGGATTCACTCAGGTGAATGGAACTTTTTTTTCACTTTATATTTATAATTTACAAAGTGTTTGCATGAAGGCATAAAGTCTGAATATCATGATAGACAACAGTTAAAACTGTTTTAACATTTGAGCATCATCTATTCTATTTCATCATTAAAAGTGTAATATTTAGAAATGCTCTCATTAATTAGCACTTGAATGCTACTAATTCTGCAATACCACTTTTATGTTATGTTTATCTTTATTGTGATACAATAAATCTCATGTTTATTTACATAAACGCTGATTAGGACAGAGAATGAGGAGAAGAGAGCAGCAAATATCAAGCAGAAGGAGACCGATGGAGGAGGTGAACATGAGTTCAGTGAGGGATACAGGTAGCGTCCCAAATAAAGTCAGCGATTTGAGGACTGCAGATACTGCTTTCCATGCTTCAAGCATGTTTGGAAAGCACAAAAGAGCATTTCAATCAACTCGACTTACAACATTTGAGTGGCTGGAATAGTCACCACTAAAGCAGGATTCTCCTTTGGTTTAATACTTCCACGTTCAAAGAACTAAACAGACTATTAGAAGATGAAGAAGAAAGACCAAAGAAAGTTGCAACTAAAAGAGGCAGAAAGAGATGAGGATTAGCAGATGGTGACATGATAATAGCAGGAGGTGGAGGAAAGAGTGGAGAGATAGAGGGAAAGTAAGTGAGAGAAGGAAAGAGGTAAAAATGAGACGGAAAATGTAATTGAAAGAAAGGTGCAGTATTGAATAGAAAAGTAACAGCACAATACTGGATGAAATGTATCTGCAGACACAAAAGTCCACCATGCCACTTGATACAGACATAACCTTTTTGCTTGTAAAGGAAAAACAACATAGTAATTGCCTGTAATTTCAAATGTGATCATTTTGTCATTGTTATAAGATCAATACTGATGTATAAGGCACTCTTTAAATTGCCGTGTTCAGGTTTAAAAATGAATGTGTTTTGAAGTACATATTGCAGTATTTGTCTTTAAACAAGGTGCCACAATGCTCAAGACACTTTAATTAAAAGACTTTAATCACTCCGTAAATTCCCCCAGTCTCTAGTGAGAAAGTGGGCTCAGCCCCCAATGTTTTCAGGTCCAGGAAACGCCTCTGGGTTACTCCATTAAGATCTCTACATTAAAGAAATTGACAGAAAATCTTTTTTAAAGATGTTTTTAAAATCTTTTGATGACATTTTGAAAAAAAAAAAAAAAATTTTGAGCTATAGATTGTATCAATTATGATTTGTTGGGTGATTTGGTATGTTTTTGCTCACAACAATGTTAGTTTAAGATGCAAAGATATTGAGGAGTGTTCAGGAAAATAAGCCACTTATTTACCCACTGTCTCAAATTTGATCCACACATTTTTACCATGGTGTAACTTTATTATAAAGAATTGATTTTGAACAAATTCAGCATTCTTTCAGTACATCTAGTAGTCCTTTAAAACAATGAAAAACAATAGATGAGTTTTTCTGATCATAACGTTTAGAAAATTAGCAACATTTTTTTTTTGCCAAGTGTTTTTTTTTTTGTCAAGAGACTTCATGGGAGCAGCCATTTTGAAATGAGCATGAAAAGGCCCCTAGTGGAATGATGTACTACAGGGCAGAAAATGGAACAAAAGTGTTTTTTTGTGTAGGGTTAATGAGCAAAATGTAAGCACCGGCTTAGTTTAAGTTTTTATCTTTTTATTTTTTCAGCTAGTGATTTCAAAAAGCTGCATTTATTAGAAACATTTACATCTAAGTCGAGAGAACTTTCTAAAGACAGCTCTTCAATTACAAGCACTCACTCAGGGACTCAAATGTGTTTGGACAGACATCTTAAAAGCAGTTCCATAGTGAAGACTTTCTGTCATCATTATTCCATCAGTTACTTACAGAAAGGATTTAGCTATTAAGTATTACATTTTCATTTGGAAGCTGCATGTTTCTGTGAGTCAACAAAAGGCTTTCAAAGAAACATTCTGAAAAGCAGAGCCTTTTCAAGTCTTGCATAAAACCTATATAGATGCTCACAAGGTGCAAACCATTAATGGAACTAGGAAAAGGAAAAATCTAATCAGAGCTAATAAATACACATCTTTAGGAGCCAGCACTTTGTGGCCAAATGAAATCAAGACCAAACTGTTTTGGGATTTCAAGGGCAAAACTAAAAGCACAAGGGGCTTTAAATGTAAATGTGGCCCAAAGCAAATGATAGTCACAACCTGTTATCAATGTTCATTGATCATTTTAATTGTTCAGTTATTAGTATTGGATGTCTGCTTTGATTCAGACATTTGCAGCAATCCTAGAATGCACACTGGTGGACAGAAATGCATTTCCAAAAAGGATTCAAAGACCCACTCCAATGAAAATAGTATTTTTGATGTGGCGATTTTCTCATGAGTGAGGACATATGTATATACAATGAAGCTCAAAGTGTCATATCTGAGTATATATTTATTAAAATTGTTGTGAGAAGACAAAAAAAATGCAGTTTCAAAAAGAGCGTATTTATGATGTAGGAAATACACCCTCAATACACACTCTGAGCTCTCAGTAACAGGAAGTGAAAAAGGAGCGGGGTTACTCCATGTCAGTGGCTACGCCAACAACAACTACGCCTAGAAAATGACACAGGTTTTGGTATTTTGGCTAAAATAGTCCTAATCATAAGAGAACTAAATAGGCTTTTAAAATAGATCAAAAGATGATCAAAAAAGCGGGACTTCAAATAAACCTTTAAAAAAAGAAAACGCTTAAAAGTTGATAAAAGACATCAGCAAAAATGAGCATCAATGTTAGAAAATCTAACTTTATTGTTTTTTTTGTTTGTTTTTTACAGATATTTTAAATAGGTTTCACATTGCCTAATCTTTAAAAAAATCTCAGTCATCATTTTCATAGAGAAGAAAATATAAGATATATTGTCAAGTATTGTCAGTGACAGTTTCTGCCACCAACACTTTCAGCAGGAGGGCTCTGAACGAATTCAGTAAAGGAACTCTAAATGTTATCTTTGACGGGCAGATGATTACATGAAGGTTGCGTAAAGTGTATCAGCTGAGTGTTTACTTGTAACCCTAACAGATGAATACAGTCGCTGATTTGACTGCATATTTTATGTGCCTGGATGTACAAGTGGTTGGAAGCATTACACACGTTTTTTTTTTTCTTTGTAAGACCTAAAAAAAGATTAATCAAAAAAGTATGTTGATTGCTCCAGTGGATTCATGCTGTTTTTATGTGCAAACATTTCACTTCTGCTTAAGAGGTGAGATTTTTTTTTTTTCACAACTCACTTTCACTTCTAGTACGCTCATTCAGTCAGCAATTCAAATAGAATGTTTTAATATAAAAAGACAAATAACCTTTTCAATTGAAAACTATGAAAAACCAACCATCAAAGACTATACATATGTATTTTTTTTATTAAAATGTTGAGCTTATTTTATTAAGTTTAGGTTACAGCCTGTATAAATTCGATCTCCCACCTACAGTTACAAGACTCAGTAATTTGTGATTTTCCCTAGTTATTATATAAAAAAAAGAAAAACAAAGATTAATATCAAACAAGCACTTTCCAGCTAGAAGATGCATGTGGAAAAGACTGATATTGTGAGCTTCAAGGAGAGATAAATAAAAGAGCCAGATAAGATAAAGAAAGATACAGAGGCAGCATCTAAGTGATGAGACAGATGAGGCAGCCAGTGAGTGACAGAATGCCAAAGAGAGCGGCGGAGACAGAGACAGAGAAAAAGAAAGCTTTGGCCTAATGTTTCTCCAAGCTTCAATCAGGGCCCACTCTGTCTTACTCTCATGAAATCATCCTGGTAACACACAGACACACACATGAACACATGCATACACATGTTAGAGTATTTTTTTGCAACCTTGGTCTGACAGTCTAAGTGCCAATGCACCAGTTCACTTAAGATAAAATGTGGCACTCTGAAAGCAAAATGGAGAATTTGTGCAAATTTTCAATGCAACGATTCACTTTCCCCACGATTCGGTTCAATGGTGTAACGTGCAGTTCGTTTTTAAACTGGGAATTGTGGCATTCCTAATGAATATTTATGAGAAATGGCTGGCTGTCACTTTAGTCGCTTTGAAAGGCAAGATTACAAGACAATGAGAGACTATGGTATCGAAGCAGAATGTCCAGTTTTTAGAGAACAAGAAACCAAAGGGAATACACAAGACAAGAGTGTTTAAGCCTAGTGTTTCATAAGCCTTTATGCATTCGCAGATGCAGACACCTTTGAAGTTTGAGGGAGATTTTGGGCTTACAGTTTTGACAAGAGTGACTGGAGAGAGCGAAAAACGATTAAAGTTGACTTAAGAAATGCACAAAGACATCAGGAAATACCAGAATTTAAAGAAGAAGCAAACATCAAAGATGATTTATGAGAGAAGTCAAATAAAAACGACAACCGATAGGTTACATAGATGGGTACGTATTGTACAGCAGCAGGGTTTGTACTCATGAAGAGGTGATGTGATCATACAAGCTAAATAATGCAAACATTTTTTCTCTTCTGTCTGTGAAAGTTTCTCAGTGTGAACTTTAGCTTAAACACCCTGGCTTTCTTTTTGCTTGTAGTTGAGATGATAAAACTTAAATGTATGTTTGTCAATTACATCAAAAATGAGTTTGCTTTCTGAATAATTCAGTCTCTTGCAATCATTCTGATGCTGCTCACTGAACTCGGTTGCTTTCAAATACACATCATGAAGGAGTTCGGAACTTTCCGCCAATGTAATGAACTTGGAAGGTTTTCAGTGCTCCAGCCGGTTTAGCATTAAGAGTAGATCTGTGGCTCTACAAACTACTGATGAGCCAGCTGGACGTACCATGTGTTTCCATCCATCATCCAAATAAACACTTCCCCAGTCATACAGCAACATGAACTGTTAGCTGAAATGCAAATGACAGAAGAAGCTTCTCCATCAGAAAAAAAGAAAGTTCTGTAACTTCTTCTTTGAGCACAAACAAAAAGTCAACATAAGACACGTTAGTCCGTCCAGGTATGCTTCCATCTAAAAATTATTATTTTAATAATAAATGTCAGGTGCTTCCCTGTGTACTTTTTCAAGATTCCTCCATTAACTAAAGGAAGTCAAATTGAGAAGAAAAAAAAAACTCACCTTTCCCATCTCAATTTACTACGTTCACACATCTATCAGCCACAGTTTACACTTAGGCTTCATTTACATAAAAATTAGCTACTTTTGAACACCATGATGAAAATTGTGACTTCACATGAAAACTCTGACAAGCAATCAGATGAGGAAACAGTCCTTAATACAAAGTTCATGAAAGTCTCACTCCAATTATCTTTTGATCTGTTTTCAAAGCATTCCCTGTGTTTTTTTGTTTTGTTTTTTTTATAATGATGTAACGAAGCAGCGTCACAGGTTGCAGGACAGCACCTGAACACCAGCGTCAGCTTTTGTTTCCTTCTTTCCCTGTCATCTCCTAGTCCTTTAGTTTCTAGTTTGCACCAGACACATGCACACATTCAGGCAAACAAATCATTCACAACATCATAGCCCCAATTTTGTTAAATTCTAAGGCTGCACACTTAGTTTTAAATATAGTTCTACTCACCATCTTGGCTTCTTACCACAACATTCAAACCAGAGACAGAGCATTTGTACACATCATCATATACATAGGAAACAGCAAGTGACCTCAAATGTTTGAATTGTTAGGTTTCTTTTTTTGTCTAAATGATTTTGTTTCATACTCTGTCCTGTATTTCAAAAGTAAAACAATGTTTAATTGTTTCTACTTTTGGATTATATATTAATGATTTCCCAGGTTTAAAGACAAAAAATATGTTACAAAAAATGTTTGGTTAATTGGCCTGTGGGAGGGGCTAAACCTTTGTAAGGAGGGAATATCTGGCAGTTTAGAGGGAGAGCAGTCTTGGTTGCAGTGGTGGCAACGAGCGCTCTCTGGTGTATTGTGACACTGTTGTTTTGTTGGGACAATAAAATCCCATTGTTTCCTCTTTAAATGTCTGCTGGCTTGGTCATCTTATTTTTTGAGTGTGCATTTGATACTGTGAAGAACCCATCACAAATGAATATGCCGTTTTTAGCCAAAACAAAAAAAAAAGTAATTTTCCACAACATAGTTTCTGTAGCGCAGCAGTATTTCATTACAAGTTGGCATCTGAGTTGTGGGCGGGACTATCAGTGTAAGCCTTACCATCAACCATCTTTTATACTCTCTCCTGCTAGCTTACAGTCCCCCACAACCCCAACCTAACATTACCGGTGCAGCAAAAATGGAGTGCAATATAAAAGCTACCCAGCCATCCAGTTTTGAGCCAAATACCAGCTTGAACGAGGAAAATGAAGGCATATATAGATCTATCCATCATGTCGTCTACAAGTGGATGTATCAGAATGGTATGGAGATGGGAGCTTATGGCTTGGCATTGTATTTTCTACGTCACATCTACAAGCTTTTTCCAATGTCACTTTTTTTGGTCTGCTCCTGATTCAAAACAATTTGAATAAAGAAATATTCGGAAATGCGATTCTGAACTTATATCTTTTTATATGTCCTCCATGAGAAAATTGCAACAAGAAATGTAAAAACAAAAGAAACACAACTTTTATCAGTGAGTCTTTACTGCATTAAATTCAATAGACACAGAATGAAAATTAAAGTGGTCCACAAATACATTTAAAAAATAAAACAGCCAAACTCTGATGTCAAAGATGTCCACAGGTAAATATATGAATCCCTGAAAGCCCAACAGCAAATAAACATTTCTGCTCCTTCTTCTTTTGGCAGGTGGTTTAATGAGCTGGACTTTAAAGTGCCTCCATACTTTCTAAAGAGCTTAGGATTCAAAAACAGCAAATTCTCCAGAGCCGACACTGTTGATCATTTATTCTTTGCATGTGAATGTTTGCAGTCTATCTTCAGTACAAGAACAAAAACCCTCTCGACTTTTACCAAACAAAAACATGTTGGTAAAGTAATTTCTTATCTTCACTTTTTAGAAGATGAAAAAAAATATACACCATCAAACCTAGAAAACACAACATTGTACTTTTTTGTTTTTTTTATTTTTACTTTTACTGTACAATTGCTTTGCAGCGCATCCCTTTGGAAAAATGATTTTTCATGGTTTTTCTATTGATCCTTCTTGTCATTAGACCTTTTCAGTTTTCCCTCTGGTTTCCACATAACTTTGAATCAAAACAGGAGATTCAGCTTTTACTTTTTTTAAAAGTTTCATTATTATGCCTTATGTAGTTTTTCATCAGTATTGTTTATTCAAGCTTCCCTTTTTTATGATGGCAGAAATGAACTCTTTTTCTACATTTCTATTCATTTCTTACTCACAAAGGAGCAAACAGAAATGATTGGCTACAAAAGAAGCAACTCTGAATCATTTACTGCAAAATTTACTGAATCAATTTACAACTTAAAATGGAACACTATTGGAAACCTTCATAATCAATATACTCCCAAAGCACTGGAAGTCCTGTTAAAAACCATTTCCCTAGACGGTCGAGTGCTGCAAATGTGACCTGAAGTAGTTTTACAGACAGAGGAAGAACTATTGACCTGCAGAAGATAAATGTGAGGTGGGACATGATGCCATATGTACAGAAAACAACACCTGACAGACATTTCTGTGGTCAGATTAGACCTGTAGACTTTTTTTTTTGCATGCTTATTACCAAATAACATGCATGAAAGTGCTTGACTGTTTGAGCAATAATCCATTCCAATACACCCAACAAGAAGCTAAATCCATAATGCATGACCAGAATTATTTGATTAAGCAGGAACGCACTTCTAGCAAAGCTAATTATTGGTTTAATCTAATAATCATTCAAACATGTTAGATGCATAACAGGAAAGGAAGGTTGTTTTACACAAGGGACTATAATGTTGTGAAAGTGCCACTTGATCATCTTTTGATCTATTTTAAAAGTTGTTTATTTTAAGTTAAGCTTATGAGTTTATAAGTTATGTTTTTTTTTAGCCAAAAACTGTGTTGTTTTCTAGGATGTAGTTTCTGCAGAGCAGCAGTAATTCATTTGAAATTTGCATCTGAGTTGTAGGCGGGACTGTTGGTGCGGAGTGCACCCTACTTCATTTCATAACATCCCTGTGTTGACGCTCTCCCCTGCTAGCTTACAGACCCTCGTAACCCTAACCAACATTGCAGGTGCATCAAAAATGGTAAGCGACATCCAAGCTATCCGGTCGTACAGTTTTGAGTCAGATGCCAGCTTGGATGAGGAAGGAGGACGAGCTTAATAATGTATGTCCTCTATCATGAGTAAAATGCCACCAGAACATATCAAAAATACCAAGAACATAATTTTTTTATCAGAGTAGGTCTTTGCTCTTCGTAAGAATGTTTGAGACAAATTCTTTTTATTTTCAGTTAGGTTAATCAGCAAAGATGCTACAAAAAAAAACTTTTTGGTCAAACTTGGATGAATGGATGGATGGATGGAAAATGTTTTCCTTTTGTGTTGTCATGACAGTCTGTAGAGCAGCTATAGATAGTCTTTGTCTCTGTGTTTTTCATCTCTTCGCCTGCTTTCTTTTGCTGTCAAATGCTCTGAGCGAACCTGCAGCAGATGTGTCTGTACTTGATGGAGTAACTATACAGTTTGTCTTTAGGGACATGGGCTTTGTGTGTGAATTTGAAGTGAAGTTAGTTTTTGTCTGAAGCAGGTGGAAAAATAATAGAAGACAAAAAGAAGCTTGAGTTGGGGGGTACAAAAAAAAGCCCAATTAAGGACACAATTTAAAGGATTTTTTTTTTTTTAATGCAGCACTAATTAGTAGCATAAGACCACAGTGATAGTGTTGTTTAAAGAATAAAAAGAGAAAAAAAAATATCAATGGATAAAAAAAATCTGTTACTTGTGTTTTTAAATTAGTAACTAGTGCAAAGAAAAACATCAAGCATGCCGACAACCACAAGATGACTTTTAATCATTGTTTTGCAGCGGCACAGATTTATACCCAAGAAACACGTTTTCTTTATTATTTTTTAATGAGGAGGAGATAGGCGTAACATTGTAGGTAAATTACAGTGCAAAGAAAAAAAAATTTGTTATAATTAGCAGACAGTGCATTATTCAACAAATGCTGTGTGGAAAGGTGCAATCTCCAGCAGCTTACGCAGTTATCTTCTTGTCTACTTGTATTCTCCATTTTCTCAAAGCACAATGCACAAAGCTGACCTTTTCACATGCATTCAGTAAAGCATGTTTCTCTTTTTGGTTGATGGTGAGAATGCAAGACATGACATCAGCTGTTCGTGAATCTTCCACTACACCAAATCTTTTGTTCTAATTTGTTAGAGAAAATGAAAATACTTAGTATCGGCCACAGAGTTTCCTTCCATTTTATGTGTGTGTTTTATTTCTGTTTCTTTTAGTAGATTGTGCCCTATTACATTTCATTGTTTTATCTTATGTGACTATACTTCTATATCAAGCATCTTGTCTTCTGCAGCATGTTGATGAAGGGTGCTCTACAGATTGATTGGTTGGCTCGGTCAGTCGACTGATTGACATATATCTCATATATCTCGGATCTCTAATGTGCTTAACAACTTGTCCCAATTTTTTTAAACAAATGTGTGCTAGCTACTTGTGAATAAAAGCAAACTTGACAACATTTTACTTTCGGGATAAACCACAACCCGTTTTTCAGTTTTTCCTGTGCATTGGGGCAACTTTAACATTTCTGCTTATGTGCTGCAACCAGTTTTCTTGTTTTCAGTCTTACAGTGGTACTGCCTGCTCATACGGCGAGTTTTAATAGTGTCTAATGAGTTTTTAGAAAACACAGCTGACAATCCATGCAGCAGTATTTTTTCCTTGGGTTAATGATTTCAGAAGCATGTATTAATTTACTCTTCTCAGCAAGAAGCCAGTGTTGTCATCAACCCTTCCAACGGAAAGATAGAAAAAAATACCACAGGCTCACTAGTAGGTCAGTTTTGAGCAGCATGCAGTGTTTTTAGTCGTTCATTAAACTGGTTTGATTACTCATTTTTCCTGGGTTTTTTGCTCTGTTTCACATATCTTAGATCAAATTTTATGTAATTTAAGCATCATTCTTTTGTTGACTTGCACATTTTGCTAGCTGTTAGTGTTTTTAAAAAGCCATGGCTCTCAGAGAAGAGCATCAGCTCTTGTGTTGAAAGAAAATGGTAAATGCTGAGCATAATTACCTTAAAACTGATGTAAACCATACAAAATTTCAAATCTGGAAAGAGACGCTTGAATAAAAATATGCCTTACTTTTCAATTAACATCTTTTCTCATTTTGTACCTATTAATGAAGCGAACCACTCAGCGGTTTTCCTATCTTCTCCCACCAGTGCTCTCTAATCACAAAGAAGACATTCACAAGAATAAAGCCTTATAAAAAGTCAAAAGAGGATTAGATTTGTTTGCTTAAATACATTGCATTCCTGAAATAAATGTTATTAAGTGAAAAGAAAGCCTAAGAAAGTCCGGTGCCTTAAGTATATCATGTACTGCAAACATGTTGATATTGCTACGCTGGCAAAAGTCACTTTTAAATGACTATGAACTAATACAGAGTAAAATTTTCTATGCACATTTTTTTTGTGATTAAAATTTCAGTTTTCAAATCAGAACATTCCTTTTAATGCCTAGAATTTTGCATACAATCCCCAGAAATGATAAATGACATCAACTTACCAAGACCCATAAAACGCACCATAACCCTGAATAAGCTGAGTTTCACACAGCACCAGGTAGCACCAACCTTAACATGTGAGTTGTTAATGAGATTGGATCCCATTCAGGTACAGTGTGTTCTGTCAGCTTATTAGAAAGCTGACTCAGTCTGCTGACTTGACACAACTTTTCTGGTGCCCTTATTTTCTTTTCTCTCGTTTACTGCCATTTTTAGGGGATTTTTTTCCCCCTTTTTAAACCATGCCATAATAACCTCTGCTCTGATTTAAACCCCATATTACATATGTATATGTACATAGGCATACTATGTATTTTAGAACATATCCCCTACAATAAGATTAGAAAAAAAATGCTTAGTTCATTTATGGATATTTTCTTTATACTTGTGCAAAAATTGCATTTTGGCAAGCATAATTTTACTGCAAAAATTAATATAACATAATAATATTTCCCTCCTATATCTGGAATTTCCAAACAAGCTTTACCAGGTCAGTGAAGTATTTACCTTTCGTCATGTGTTCTTGGGTTGGTGTTCCTCCAGACAGGTTTCAATAAAGCAAAACTGCTGCATTTGCCAGGATTTATTTGTCAAAATCAATTTAGCTGCTTAAGTCTTCTGTCATTTTATCAATAAGCTCATTTATCAATAACCTCCAATGACATTGTGTCATTGGTAGTTGCCCACTCAAGTGTCATTTCACCCACTTCCATAAATTTAACAGTCATTGTGTATGTACACCTTTTTTTTCAGTTTGTAATCATCCTTGGGCAGGGACTGAGCTACAGGGGGGCAAGGGCAAAAACTTACCCCCCTCTTGGCCCCAATGTTTGAGCCAATATTAGTACCATTATTGATAAAGGCTAGGAAATCATGACAACAAGCTTCTTTAAGCATTGCAAAAGTAACATATAAACTAAAAATATCAACAATATATTAACAGTAAGCTGAAATATTACGTTCTCAATCACCACCTCAATCACCATCCTTTTGAAGTTACCTGCCCCCCCGCAACAAAATTGCATAAAAAAAGTAAATAATGTATTTATGTTATACTGGAATAGCCACCTGGTGGCAAAATGTGAAGCATTCAATTGGAAGCAATTCATCTTTGCACAGATTACAGCGCTTCAAAGTCAGTCAACAATTGAGAACGCATGCTGAGCTTTTACAGCAGCATTCTGAACTGTACCGTTCAAGGAATCCCAAAGAGCATCTGTTTTCTTATGCTCTGACTCTGTCAATAAAACACAACACTCCTTGAAACTACAAATGCATGGTGCATGAAATTTTCTTTGAGTTTCTTTGAGTCTCTTAAGTTTTTAGCGACTGATCTATAACTCTAATAGCTTCATCAATCTGTCAAAACGATGGAATTCAGTCATTGTGATGTGGATCGTTTCTCTGATCATGTTTTACACGGACATGTATGTGAGCGTGAAAGATGTACAAGTCTTGAATATGTAATTAGCTGAACTACAACACAAACATCCTATTTTACTTTGTGCACACTAAGATCTGCAGTTTTTTTTCGTGATGTTGTAGGAACTCAAGCCGAATAAGAGAAGCCGCAAGTTTTTAACTGCAAATAAATAAGAAAGCTTGTTTCATTAATTGGTTCAGATGCAGAAACATTTTTTCCAAAGCATGCCAGAGCTAAACGGTGAGATGAAACTGTGGAGGAGTATCATAATAGACTGATGGAACTTGTATTTCTTGTTGAAGTCTGACAGATCCCTTTGATCAGATACTAATTTTTGAGACAAACCTCCCACTGTTTTCCATATCTGTTTGTTATTGTGTCTGTTGCAGTTCTGATTTGAGACGTGTAGAACGTGACAGCAGCCAGGTTTCCATGTTTTAGACCGACTTCCCAAGATGCTATAGCAAAGCAGCAGGGTATCAACCAAGAACGGATATAAGCATGGGCACGAGGTGGCCAGTGCCCCACTAAATGCCGTGACTGCATCCCCCAAATGTGATGTCCTGCGAAAATCCCCAATGAATTAAACATACAGACTAAAAAAAAAAACAAAAAAAGATGTAGCCTCAACAGGGCACAAATCAGTGCTTGTCGTTTGTGCCTGTGCTTGTCCCTGTCCCAAGCCTGATATATGGGATAGATATGATGTTTTCTATGCATTTTAGGGAGGGATATGACACCCCAAACTTTCAGCATACCCTGACTTGCCCCGACTAATTTACCTGCACCCCATAGTCGGGCTGGCTAACTTCAGGCCTGGAATCAACTCCCTCACAACAGACAGACTTATGGGAAGCTGCATTCAAATACATGAAAGGAGCTTAAATTAGTGTAAATAAAAGCGAGGCAGAAAAACACACACAAGGACACAGGAGACATTTAAATCTCGGTTAATCCACCGTCCTTCAGACATGTACACTTGTAGGAACCAGAATTCTTAAACCCTGCTTCCACTGCTCATCCTGCTGAAACAGGACCATGCTGACTGAGTAGATAAAGATTTGATGTTTCATGTTTGCCAAGCTGTGTCTCTTTCTGTCTGTCACTTTCTAAGTCAGCATCTCTGCTCATCCCAAACACAGATTAGAGATGAAACTGATCTGTTATCATCCATGCACCAAGACTCTACTAGCCGTCATTATTTCATGTCAGTGCAACTTGCAGAGATGCCCAAAGGAGGGACGTTCAATTTATACAATTCAATTAGTTGAAAAATTCACAAAAATGTCCATAGAGCTGTCAGCTCCAAAGCACCTCTGTGGATGCTGATGGGAAGTTTTCAATAAGCAGTTGTTGGGATATTTTTGGATTAAAAAATCCAAATTAATCAAGTAAGCTGTTAAAGGCTTGAGCCGGCTCATTCCATGGCTGACCTGAAGCCTTTGTCCTCGTGGAAATTTCATTCACTCTCAGCTAAGCTCATTGTCAATATTCTCACACAGCATTTATTAATTAGTCATTTCACGTTCAGCCCAAAGGTCAGGATTAATGGGAATGATTCCTGAAGAGCATCAATAGACTGGCAAGGCAGGTGAAGACAGAAAAATAAATGTAATCCAACTCAGTCTCATCTGTGTACACATTATGTCCACAAGCAAAATGGTATTCACCGGTCAGATTCTCCACCAATTGAAAAAAAATACACTTTTTTTTTCTACTGGCTTGAACTGCTTCCATTTTCTACACATCAGAACTCCAAAAAGCCTCCATTTGGCCCTTTGTTTGACCCATTTCAGTTGCATTAAGGGTGGAAGTCCAGATCAGATTGGAGTCAGTTTTGAAACCCTGTAAAGACGACTTATTCAGAATTTTCACTTTGTTTACATTGGTCCTTGAGAAATATTGTGCCAGTCTTTGTGAGCTATAGGTGTCAGCTTAATGGACAGCCTGAGCAAAAAACTGAAAGATGTGAAGGACAACAGAAAGGTGTTCATCCTGGCAATAAACTTTACCAAAGGGGCATGAAAAGATTTTAGATTGAAAAAGCTTTGAATTCTTAGTCCTTGCAGCAAAATGTTGCACGTTTTGTTGGAGTCTGTCATTGGGAGTGCATTTTAGCATTAGTCGCTTGTTTGTGCAGTACCATCAGAGCCAGGGACTTATAAGAAACTTGGAAAAGAAGTCTAAGCCTATGATCTAGAAATTACCTTCAATCTCTTTATGTGAAAATGAATTTCACATAAGTTAAAACTATAAAGTATGACACTTTACACCAAGGGTGGGCAAACACTTTGATTTGTGGGCCACAATTTTGACAGAAAGACCAGACCAGGAGCAGATGCGTGGCATGTTTTGGTAATTCACTTCATAGGAGAAAGAAATAACATAGAATGTGTATAAAACCTGCTTTAATTTGTATAGAAAATGAATGTATTCATCTTAAAACTGTACATATTGATTGCAGTTTGCAATTTTGACAAACGTTTTAATGTCTAAAGTGTAACTGGCTATTATTTTAGGGTCAATTGTGCCAATGGGTTGTTGTCCCTCATGGAAAATGCTGAAGAAAATCTAAACCTAAAAATTGCTCTGTTCATGGAGTGTTAGAATGATCGGAAATTTCCATTTTAGAGAACACCCATGAACGTTAGAAAAACAACAACAATCTTCCACAATTTTTCTGCACCAAAAACAAAGGTCAATGTCTTCATAGTGCACCATATATGGGGACACACCGGCAATCCCGGGAAAATAAACATTACAGGATTGTCAATATAAATTATTAAAGTTTGGTGGTTTGATTAAACAGCTTGAAAGGGCCCCCGGGCTGTAGTTTTGCCACCCTTGCTTTACACCTTGGAAGCATATAACATCATTAAAGTCTTCTTCAGTTTTGTGTCTAGATAGACCAAAGCTAGAGGTTATTAGCAATAATACTAAACAATACACTATGCATTTTTATGAAGTTTTCCAAAAGACTTTGAGATCAGTACATGTTTCTTTGGATTTGAATCGAATGCAAAACGAAGAAAGAGAGATGGAATTTCAGGTTTGAGTGTTACCTTGATCCTGATGAAGGTTCAAGGTTACTCAATGAAAAAGAACTATTTTTTCTCCTTCTCTCCATTAGCAAAAAGACACATTCACTTCCTAAAACTCCCACCAAAAAAGCCACACAGCTTCTCTCCTTTATGATTCAATATTCACAGTTGGCAGTTTGTCATTTGAAGGGTCCTTTTCCTATGCTCAAAAGCATGTTTGAAGGTCAAGTCAGGTGTTCTGCAGAGCAGACTATTAGGACTAAACGTGAACATTTGGCTGCTCTGATATTTACTTTTGGGCAAGTTTTCAATTTAGGGATTTTGGGATTAGTTTTAATTTAATGTCAAAATAAATACAATTTATGTTGATGTGTCTGGCATCGCTCTCAATTGTATCCGTGTATTTCATGCTTCAGTTCACCTCACTGTTGCTAACCAAGCATTAAATTTAGCAGCTTTTCAAGCTGCGCCAAACCCCGTCATCTCCAAGCAACAAATATGGTGTCTTTTGGAAAAACTGTTGTCAATATTGCACCCGGAGGGAGTAGTCTTGCTGAACCACAGCTGGTGCACCTCATGGTTTCTGTTATGTTCAGTCAGTGACAGCCGGCAGTAGCACCCATGAAGGAGCTGCTTGCATGTGCACTGTTCTTCTGGACTGTTACTCAGATGGAGTTTGTAGATCATGTGAGACAGGAATAAGAAGACACTTTGTGGCCTAAAACTTTGTACCAGACCTCACTTCATGTGTAAATACAGGGCACAAAAACCAAACACGCAACAGAAACACAAATGTCAAAAAATTGGTTAAATCAGGCCTTGTGAACACAAATACAACATTTGGCACTATTTACTGTCTGATTAAAGAGTGAATCCAAACTGTAAAGTTAAATCAACAATATTTCCTAAAAAACATGCATGCATCACATCATGTATGTCTGGAAATAAATGCTAAAAAAAGGACAAAAAAATTTACAGTAATTGTGGAAAACTGCTTTAAAACTTTGCAAGAGACCAAGCCTGCCAGACATGCCAATTAGACATTACAATTTTTAGTCAGTCACATGTTCACACGCTCAGAAAAATCCATCTCCTACTCAGTTTCATCTGCTGGAGGGACTGGTGGGACTTAAACTGAATACTGTTCTCATTAAACAAGGGAGAACAACTCCTGTTGGGTTTCTAAATTACATTTTTCCTCTTGTTGTTTGGTCTTTCTTCTTTATTTGTCAAATAAAGCCATGCGCAACAGCAGTGAGACTCATCTTGACCATTTGGGAGAAGCACATTTTCTGGACTTCCACATGTGCGGAGTACTTTCAAAAGAATAAACAACCCTACTCTTTCTTTTGCAGACATATACAAGGACATAACAATGTTTTGTAGTTGTAGTGGCTATATTACCAGTCTCTATTTAAGATTTTCCACTTACTCTAAAGAGGAAAAAAAAGTGTGTGTGTTGGTTCAATGGAAGTAGCCCAAAGATTAATTCACCTAATCTTGGCCTGTAAATGGGTTATCCAACTGGCTTAAAAAACAAATTGAATGCAAAGGTTGTGAGTAATAACAACATTTGTCTTGGCTGCAGTGAAATGTCCTTTTCTTAAAAAAGGTGCTGGGAGGATTTCAAACAGGCAGCACATTGTAAATATATAAAAAAGAAAAGTACTCTGAAAACATTATGTATATTAATATTTTATTGAACATGCAAACAATCAATTGCACATGTATTTGTTTGTCTTACAAGAGTATTAAGAGTGACAAACATTGCAAAATGAAAGCCAGTCAAGTACTGGTGCATGCGACAGTATGACCACAAGTGAGACAGCAGAACCGATGTTGAGTTGTGGATTTTTATGTGTAATCCGCAGATTCATTACCCATCAGGGATGTGCCGACTAAAGGGTTAACATTGCTGAATATAGGTTAAACCAAAAAAGGGAATCAGATGAAACTACACAGTTTGTCTTGAAAAAGCCACCATAAAACTTCAGTTTTCCAACTGTGTGCAGATTGTTTTTGTAAGAGCAAAATCTAATTAGTAAATGTAATTAACTTCAATACTCATTAAACCTCAGTTCTCCCAATGTAATGTGGCATTACTGAATAATAATAAATGTATGAATAAAGGGCGGTTTAAAAAGCAGCAGCACACCATTATGGTCCCTGGTGCTCTCGAAAAAAGACGTCTTCCTCCATCAACCAGTTCTAATATAAATTGGTTAATTTCAAAGGGCCCATGTCACACAAAATCAACTTTTTTGAGCTTTTAGATGTATTTTAAGGGAACATTTTTACACAAAAACACCACCAAAGCAAATTTTGGTTCCATTCGTGCATATCTGAGCACAAGCCCCTCCAAATCCACGAAAACGACTGGGTTTCCACATTCAAGAATGAATGTGGGGGAACAGCCCCTTCTAGGAAAAGTCCATGCTGCCAGCACCGCCCTTAGGCTCTGTTTACAGCCGCTTACAACCTCAACCTAACATTACCAGTGCAGCAAAAATGGCAAGCAGTATTGGAGCTGTCCAGCTGTACAGTTTTGAGACAGATACAAGCTCAGTGCCCCTGCGACTGATTGGCGACCAGTCCAGGGGTATCCTCTGCCTTCGCCCATGAGTAGCCGGGTTAGGCTCCGGCAACCCCGTGACCCCGAAAGGGATAAAGCGGATTGGAAAATGAATGAATGAATGAATGAATGAACAAGCTCAGTTGGAGAAAACAAAGACGTACATGGATCTATTTGTTTACAAGTGGATGCATCAGAGTGCAGCAGAGAATGAAGCTTGTGGTCGGCTGATTGTATCCTCTATGTCACAGCTACAAGTTTTTTCAAATGACATTTTTTCATTAGCTCCTGATTCACAATACACCAAAAGCACAATTTTCAGAGTGTGTCTTTTCACATGACACACATTTTGAAACCATTGTAGTCTTTATATCAGTCAGTTCGTCACTAAAAGTAAAGCAGAAGTTTACTGAAATAGCAGATGCTGAACTCTTGGCTACATTTTTATGTGTTTCTAGTACTTTACAGAACCGCAGAATTAGCCATAAACGCATGTAACTACTTTTGCAGTTAAAGATTAGCCTAGACTCTGATGTACAGAAAAATGTTGATAAGGTGAAAACAGTGGCAGGAGTGCATTTTACATTAACACATTCACCCTACCTCCACGCACATAACAATATCATAAACACATCACTATAGCTGAAAAATCAATGTGAATCACATTAACACTATAAATGCACACACCACTACAACACAGCAGTCTAAAGTTACATTTAGCACAACAGCACTGTAACTGTCTCTAACCGGCAGAGGAGTGGCAGCTAACACAACAATGAAAACTTTGGACAAAACAACAAACCAGACCAACAAAAACTCCCGTTACTAAAATCTTGCCAAATACTCCAAAGTGAAACAAAGGAACATAAAATGTAAACAGAAAGCACATCGACCACAGATTACCTTGCCCTAAACAGGATTATTACAATATTTAAAATAAAAATTCAATATTTGCACTCACCAATAGGGATGCCCTACACCTTCTGATTTGAAAATAAAACCAACCTTTTCTTTTCTAATTAACATATAAATGGCTCTAATGTACAGTTTATCTATGCAACTGATTTCATTTGGCCTTAGCCTTCTAGCTGGTCTTGTTGTCATAGACCTAAGATCTGATTGGTTATAACAACTGCCTCTGCTGGATTGCTGTGTGATAGGCTGCTTTACGGCTTCTGAAGGCCTCTGATAGTTTTCAATGAACCTGTCAGCACTTTTGTTGAAAAATGATTGGACAAACTCAATGTACAGAACTGTCAGCAGCTGAACCAGGTGTATATCACAAACAAAGAACAGGCATATCTTTTATTTGCTTGAAACAATGTAAAGCCATTTTAATTGCATATCTATGAAAAAAAAAAAAAAAAAAAAGTTTTCTTCTTTTGAACAAATGGGTGAAGGGAAGTGTGGGCAGGCTTGCTCTGTGCCAACAGTCCCGCCGACGACTCAGAGGCAAAATTTTAATGAACTGTTCCCGCTCTGCAAAACTATGTCCTGGAAAACAACAGTTGTTTGTTTTTTTTTTTTCATTTGGCTAAAAACGACATAATCATAATTAAACGAGCACTGGGAATGCTTTTACAATAGATCAAAAGATGATTGCAGTGGGACTTTAAATAAAACATTCTACAATGTTGGCTGGGATGCCCTGCTTCATTGTTAACCCCTCAAGGCTAAAAACAAAACAACCCGTTGTGACGTCTAAAATTAATTAGAGTTACAACCAATTTTTATTAATCTGTATGTCTTAATGATCTTGATTTCCTTTACCAACTAATGCCTTTTTTCAATGAACAGTCTGACTCCAAAGAGTTCTACTTGTGCACGTTAGTCTTAGCATACCTTATTTCCATCATAAGAAATTAGTTACAGTAAGTTTCAGATCATAAGGCACATTAATAATCTTTTATTGTCTTTAAAAGTTGACACAATGTGGTGCGCCTTATGTATGAATTTTTGTAGTGCTTACTAACCTGGAACCAGTTTTCTGTGTCACACGACACTTAAAAGTCTTTCAAAATCATTTAGGACAAATTTGATAAACCATGAGGTTGCACCGCTTGATGGATTGTTGAAGCATTACAGGTAACGCAGTAAGGAGCCCAAGGGAATGTTAAGTAGTGTACTTCAAAATGATAAACTGAAAACAAGACTGGTTTTCAAAATAAAAAATTCCGTTGTACTTTCAAACTAAAACAATTTATTTTATATTTAAGGTGACGTGCTCACGCAATAAGGCGCATTAACACCCTATAACACCATTTTCTTTTTTTGCCAAGAGTTATTGCAAAGAGTTGAATAAAGCTTCTGTTGTGTTTCACTCTGTAACTGCAGGCTATTGTAGATAAAAGAAGTACATATCATTTAAAACACAGCTGGCTGGAAAATACTTCCCAATGAGCCATTTGACCAATTGCCTGCCTATTGGGCCCTCTTGGCATTCTGGATAGTGTAGTCATAACACATTATATGAGATGAATCTTATGAACGAAAATAGACGTTCATTCTCCGTTCATTGATACTGCGCCTTGTGATCTGGAAAATGAAAATAATAAAGATTAAAACAATCTGTCAAAGAACAAACATACCTTTAACATTAGTCAAAGATGAGTTCATCTCAGTCAAATACAAAAACAGTATAACCTGTGTATAGACAGATTTCAGAGAACGATGGAATTATGCTTTTTTTCACCCTGTTTTTCGATCTGGAAGCTTTTGTGAGATTCAAAGTTTTGAAGGTTAAAAAGTCACTCCAGTGTGCAAAATCCTGTGCATGGTTGACTATTAAGGTTCAGAAACTCTCAGTGGATTTTGAAACTAAATCTTGCAACAGAAGTTGAGCTCCTGAAATGTTAGCAGGCTTAGCAAAGTTATCTTTTTACTGCTCAAGTTTTGCCTCCAGTCAAAGAACTGTTGTTCTTTGTCGCATTGCTTCACTTTGTTTTAACAGCAGTCCTTTTTTAAGCGATTTTTCTTTATTTGATTCTACATTTATGTTATCTCTCTCTGCATCCCCTTGACAATATGGGTTTATAATTTGGCACCTTGGGGAATACATTACAAAAACTGAATGACGAACAAAAAGAAACAAGAAAAAAAAGTCTATTCACATCATATTTAAACCCAAAACTTATTAGTCGAGTTCTGAGAGAGTCTTGTTCATTCTAAGACAATAGACCACTAGTGCAATGCCTGCACTTCAACTGAGCGATGAATGTTAATAACATGATAATAGCAAATGACAAGGTGCCAGAGAAAATTTTCACCCTATAACTATCTACACTTGAGGTGTCTCTCCTCATTTTTGTAGCTTTCTTGATGAACACCCCCCATCCTGTTTCATCCTTCTCTCAAGTTCCCTCTATCTTGCCAGCCGAGTCAGAGCCCCCCCGCCCGCTGAGTTGGACAGAATCTGACAAGTTCTAACGAGAACACATTCCACTGGAATAACTTTGACTCATTCTCCACTCACCCGTTCACACACTTTCCCTCACTATGTCACATAAAATTAAGCATGGAAGTGTCCATTCGTGCCCTCGGATTGACTATTAAACAATTAATGTCCAGCTCTGACCAATGTCGGTTTGCCTCTCAATTTGTGGACCCGGGTTCAGAAAACTTAGCGCCCTGGGCAAGTTTGTGTGTCTGTGAGAGCCTGAGGAAGGCCGAGCCAGTTAGAATATAAGGGACACAGTGTGAGCTGCATAGTGTGCACCTCCAAGTATGAAGGACCAAGTGAACAAGTTATGCTGCAGACATCATTAAGAGAATCATGCTTCTGGCTCGTCAGTACACATTAGAATCATTGTGGCCTTGCTCTCGCGGAAGAAGAGTGAGATGCCCTCAGCAATTTTTCTTTTTCGAGGAAGATATTTCAGCTTATTAATGAAACAGACTCAGCATGAGGTGAAGAATTTTAAAAGAAAAATGTGGTCTAGTTTGATCTACAAATTAAACTTTAACAAGAAGTGAGAATTTTATGACAATCTTGGTCAAATTTAATTTTTGGGGCTTATAACTTCTTTTGAAAACTGAAATTCACAGGTAATTTGATTTATTGATGGATTTTTTTGAAATTTCCAAAAATATCCTCATTGATTTAATAGGAGAAAGAAGGTGATTGATGTATCAGAAACAAGTGTCATTATGATGCTATGCTCACTCCGAGTTCGGCAACAGGCATTCAAGGGACCATTTGTGATGAAAAGTCGTCCTTGTCTGTGGAACAGTTGGTACCGGGCCACAGAAACTAAATTTTTTCCGTCTCATTCATGATCTGATTCTGAAAGAAGTTTTATTTTGGAAAACTACTAGATTCTTTACATCAAATCTGACACATTCTTGAAACACATAAAGTTTAAACAAACTGCAGACATTTTACAAAGGATAAAAAAAAAAAAGTCAACCCCAAAAGTTAAGAGACACTGGATGCCAAAAAAAAACCATCAGACACCCCCACTTTAGCCGTATAAATATTGTTTGACTTCAAACCGGTCCATGGTCTGAAAATGGTTGGAGACCACTGACAAAGAGGTTCACAGTCACAGTGAAGCCTGGTTGTGAGTATCTTCCTGTCTTGGATTGTTTTGCCAATCAGAGATTGGACACCAGCATAGAGTTAATGCCACTATGATCCGAAGAAGTACTCCATTCTCTAAAGTGCACCTTTGTGGAGAAAGATCAATACTGCATTGTTGACTGTCATGGACTTTTCTCTGCAGTTATGTGATTTAAAGTTCAATGACGATTTCTAAAGGCTTGAAGAACAGCATAAACAAGTCTTATGTGATAGCAGGAACTTTTAAATAATGTAAGATGATGCTGATAACATTACATGAAAGAGCCACATCAGATAACAAGTGAAACTTACAAGCATCGGAGATTAGGACGACATTTGAGAGTGGAATCTGCAGCTTCATCATTGTGTTTTATCACTACCATGCATGTCGTCAAAAATGTGCCCAAATAAAACTCGTATTTCTTTTCTGCTTTAACAAAAAAACACACTTCAAAGAGAAAATGATTCACAGGCTGATAATATCAACAAAATTCAACAGCTCTGAGACACTGTGAGAGGACAGAAGCACAGAACACACACACAGATGCATCAAATTAGTCCTCTGAAAAATCGCAACTAACTTTATTTTTAATCATGCACATTTGTAATCAGGAGTTGAAAGAGCCAGAATGTGAACAGAGATGAAAAACTAAAAAACAAAAACAGAGAGAAAAAAAATGATTTGGACAAGATGATAAAACCGCAGAGGAGAGGAGAGCCGAGCGAGGATTGACATAATTAGAAATACATGGGGATAGGAATGATGAGAGAAACTTTGGGAGCTGAGAGGGGAAAGCAGTGAAGAGAGAGAAATCATTGAGGTAGTTTTGGTTTAGACCACTGGCAAACCTCTGTTTTATTGTATTTTTGAGACAAAAAGGCCAAGAAGAAAACTAGAGAGTAAAGAAAAGATTATATTCTTTTTGAAAATGGGCAAAAAAATGTTAAGAATAAAAGGAAATATCAATTTAAAGAGGGAGGATGGAGAGAAAAAGTAAGACCTGCTTGACTCTGCATCACTCATCTCAGTTCTGTGTGAGTACACTTATGCACACATGCACACAAGCAGTCAAAACATAGTAACACAACAAATAAGGAACACCTCATATCTGCCTGCCAGTCAGCATCCTCCTGTCTTAATCCAATCATTATCATCACCCCCTAATGGGACATATCTGAGAAGTGCACAAGACCAGTAATAGGGTTACCTGTGCAACAGTAAATGCGTTTACGAAATTACAAATGTAATTACATTTTTTAATCAGGGACTGATTATATAACAAATGTGATTTGTTGGTTGACTAGGAACGACGCAAGGTTACAGGAGGAAATTACGAGGGCATACCGGATATTTCTCTTGAGTTTGGTTTAACCATAGATTGGCTTTACCGCAAGAATGTTACAAATACTTATAGTGTTTGACTACAAATGAACATAATCTTGAAGGAAAGCAGAAAATCCAGACTTGAGGGACTTTTTGTGAACCCAGACTGATATTTATGTCAAGTGGCCTGGCAGGCATCACAGAATGAAGCACATTAATCTCATTCTACATCAGTCAGATTCTCATACGTGTTATTTAGTGGCAGTATAACTATCATACTGACTTATCCTTTCCTTTTACATAAACATAAAGAATGGAAAAAAAAGTATTGACGAAAAAAAAAACACCTGATAAATACCACTGTTTCCAGAGTCCTATACTGCGTTTTTCAAGCATAGCAATTCAGAATTTCAGAAGGTTAAGAAAAAATTCCTCTAAATCTTTTACCGTTTGAATCATTTTAATCTTCAAAAAAAAAACTGTCACAGCAAGTGGAGATGAACCTTGTCTTGACACTATAATTCAATGAAACCCAAAACGGGTTTGTGAATTGAAAAGACAGTACAGCTGAACTTCAAGGACAAGCACAACCCTCTAGTCATCAGTGATGTACCTATAAGGTTTAAATACTCTGCAAGATTATTTTCAAGGAACCTTTCTGCAACTATTATAGCTGTAAGGAGAAGAAGCTCCTGTCTTTGTGTCCACAAATCAGAGAAGTCAATTTAACTAAAAAAAGAGTTTTGAAAATCTTTTTATTTTTATTTTGTATACCTAACTCTTTTAATAAAGAAAATAACAAAAAGTAATATCACCGTACCTTAGGTATTCTCTGAATATGAAAAATTAGTACTTGTAATTTATCAGAAAAGTGGTTTAAAGTTGTGAACAACTAAACATTGAATTTGAGAAATTTTTGAGTGGTGCTGACAGAGTCAGAATTTTAAAAGCAATGCATGGCTTTACAGGGTACAATTGCACAATTTCCCAGATTCTTCTCACATTCACTTTTGAATCCTTACTTAGACTTTGACTCTGATCTCCAAAAAGGCACATAGGAAAACCAGGTTGTTTTTTTTTCTTTCACAGCTCTGTTCCGACGTTTGAAAGACTGGGTGTCATTCCAGCCGGGCACAAACCGCATTTCTGAATTTCTCCTCCATGACCACAAACAGTTGGGGATGTGATCCATATATCTCTACCAAATCTAAGTCACTATTTGGTCAAAGTTCAACTTGTTAAACTTTTAATTGAATGTGCAAAAACGGTCATAAAAACTTGCGTAGCAACACGTGAACGCGCTATTACACACTTTTCATTGGAAGTGGTTGACGAGCATTGTCAACGGTGGTATGATCGTAATTTAATAGCTGAAAAAAAAGCAGCCTTCTGAACAGTCTTTTCCAGCTGAACTAATTCACTCTGAACACACATTTGTCTTCCTTCTGTGTTAGTTTTTGGTCTCTGGTGAAATAGTAGGTACATACTGCATGATCTTGCAGTCAAAATCTCTGATTATCATTGCATTTTAGTAATCTGTTTACAGCCTCATTTTCCACTCTTTGCTCTGATTTTACTAAAGCTTCTTTTTTGCTAGACCTCATTCAACTTACTTCCCTTTTGCTTGTTTGTTTCTCATTTGATATAGCTTGAATATCTTTCTCTGACCTCCAGAAGACTCCCTTCCCTGTCTGTCAAATGAATGCATCTTTACCACATGTTATCTATGTGGGGCTGCATAATTTATACTGAATTTATCTGGTCAGACTGGACTTTACTTAACATAAAGCTGAACAATTCTGCAGGGCAATACTTTAATAAAAAAAGAAAACCTGGATTACTGAGTGTGACTTTTAAAATGAACATGGAAAAAAATGTGTAAATGTGTAAATTAATGCAAAATAAAAATGTAATGTATTCAAATTATTTCTCAAATTGTAAAAATGCAGCAACAGTAAATGCACAAATGTGACATTAAACATTTTGAAGGGCTTAAAAAATGTAAAAGAAATTAAGTGTTTTAATATTTCCACTTTTAGCTGAACTACTTTCATCTTCTCTGTTCTGAAATCGATTACTAAATCTTTTTGGGTTCTTTCATTTTTTTTTTTTTTTGTTTCATTGACCAAAATGCAAATGAGTTTTTGCTGCTTTTCAAGTGAAGTCACTGAGCAGGCTTTTTTTTTTTTTTTACAGGGACCTCTGCCCTTTTTCCTTTCCCACATTGAATGCACATTTTCCACAAAAAACAATCTATTTATCTAGTTCTATATTTTTACCTATATATCTGCCTTGTAAATGTCTTCTGAAAGTTAACCTGTTGGGTTTTTACCTGTGCTTTCAATCAATTTAAAAAAAAAATAATCAGATTAAATCCACTTTAGGGTTGTGATTAATCACGATTAATCACAATGTTTTACGAGTTAAATTCTATATGACAATATACAGCTTTCGGGAAAAAAAAAAAAGGCCAGAGAGAAAATGTTTTCCTTAATTTTTATTGTCTGAAATTCTTAAATTTATAAAATGCTAACTCGGAAGTTTACATTAACATACATTAAGAGTAAGATAAGCAGAACTGTAAAGACTTTTATGTCTGCAGTGTTACTCCAAAAAAAAAAAAAAAGGAGGTGATACACAGTCTTAAGAAACATTGTGTTTCTGCACTTTAAATGGTCCGCGTGAATACTCTATTCTGATTGGACGCTGGGTGTTCCGGAAGAAGTTCCGGTCACAATGTTTTATATGTGCAGGCTTCTTTAAAAAAAAACGTTTCCTTCATGAAGTGGACAAAAACAAGTAGTAAGAGGTGAACTTTCTTAAGTGATGCTTAACGATGCTTATACGATCAGCACATATATCCCTTTCCTTTACCTTTCGCCGGTCCTGTAACGTATTGTGTTATCGTGATAAAGGGCCGTATTATGTATGAAGTATTCCGCCTTTTGTGAAAAAGCGATCTAAACCTAAAAAATAACAAGAACAAAGTAGTAAAAATAGATTGAATATTTATTTATTTTGTAAGTGACCATGTTATAAGTGGAATTGTGCTCTACGAAGTGTGCATTGAGAATTGCACGCATGCCGTGCAAGACTGAACCGGTAGATTACAGTTGCTTTGCAGAGTGTAATTAATCTGCTTTTATATATATTGATGCATTAATTTTTTTTAAATTAATTGCGTGTGTAAACACATAAGCATCAATAGCCCTAGTTTGTACAAAGCTTTAATTTAATCAAAGATCACATGTTGAAAAGTAAGGAAACTCAAGTTTCGACCGATTTCCTATCAAAGCTAGAATCTGAAAATTAGTTTCTCACAGTTGTGTCCCATTTCCTGCAATGTTTTTATTATTACCAAGACAAGAAAAACTCCTGCAGCTCAACTGAAACAAAGTCAAGGCTGAACTGGATGTGCACGCGCATTAGAGTCTGTGTCATCCCCTGTCAAGTAGAATGATAAATGATGCACAAGCCAGACACATCCATGCAAGACCGGAGAAAACCCTGGAGATCACCAGAAAAAAGCATCTTATACTTCACTGTAGGGGACTCATTCTGAAACAGCAGCATCATCATAACAAGGTAATAGAGGGGAACATGGCTTTAATTGCAATATATTTTGAAATAGGCTGAGTTTTCAGATATATTGAGAAGAAACTGTGATGTTGGGAAAAACTGACGTCTAAGCATTTACAATAATCATACAGTCCACGTTTTTTTCAAACAAATTTTGCAACAAAAACAAAATGAATATTAGAAAAGGCATCCCTTATATCTACAGCAGGAACCCCTCATAATAACTCAACAAAGCATAAAATTAGAGAAAAGTGCAAAAAGCATGAACTGGACGTGTTCTTTTATGAATATAATCCTTCCCAAAGCCAAAGGGGTTCAATCTGATGAGATAAAGAAAAAGTAATGTTGACCAAAAGGGGGGTTTCTCTTTTACACACTTTTGCTGGAGCGCTGAAGTTGTACACAAACACATCTCTACACCGCCGTGCCAACAACTAATGCAGCCTTAATGTATTCTGAACCCCCGCAGTCATTACATATCCGCGCTAAATCACTGGGTCAGTGATTCTGAACGGAACCGTGTCAACTGGGGGGGTAACCCCTCTTCACATCTCCCGGAGCATGCAGCCACCAGCACTGCAGCAGCAGGTAAACGGACACTGTGGCTTCTCACGCACCAAAATCAGATCCAAACGTGAGTAAAAAAAAAAAAAAAAAAAAAAAAAAAAAAAACAACTTACGGGTTGTTGGCAAAGCTCCATGCGCACCGCTGAGATGGCAAAAAATCCAGAGCGTGGAGCACAACAGCGTTAGGTTCTGAGCAAGACAGCGGTGGCGCATCTTCGCGGCTGGAGAGCGGGAGCGCGGAACTGCAGGGCGATCACGCCGGTGAGGTCCGTCAGCCTCGCAAAGCAGTTGAGGACTGGCAGAGAGGAGCCCGGTGCAAGTACTCTCACTCTCCCGCAACCCTCCCTCCCTCCCTCCCAGCCCGCCTCCTCTGCCTCTCGATGATGTAAGGATTGCGCTGCCAAACAGGATAACCAGTGCTTCAAACGGAAAGCAGTTATCCCTACTGCGCTCTCTTATTTAACAACAGGACAAATGGGGGAATAAAAACAGAAAAAAAGGAAAACCGAGGTTCCACCCAAAAGAAACCAGAACACCAGAGATCCCAGTACACGAGCCACAGTAAGCCAACCAACTATTGTTTTCCGCTGTTCATCACTAATGCTCTGTCCGTGGTGCTGAACTATTGTTTTCCGCTGTCCATCACTAATGCTCTGTCCGTGGTGCTGAATTATTGTTTTCCGCTGTCCATTACTGATGCTCTGTTCGTGGTGCTGAACTTCTCACACTGTCTCTCACAGAACGTCTATCGCTCTCACAGCCAGACAGTGCCCCCTTTTTCTCCACGAGGATCTTTGGTACTATGCTCAACCTCTGCTCTTTTTTCATACCTTAAGCCCTGACAAAAAACACACTACTTGCACACTTAATGCCGTGATGACTCTGTGATATCTGCTTTCTCAGCGGGACATATTTTTGTTTCATTTCAAACACAAAATGCAAACAACAACAGACAAAACAATAGAGCCAAAGACCTAAACACAATAAAAATGTTCTCAAAAAGATGATAAACAGAAGTTGTGGCTTATTTAAGTCTACACCTTTATACCTCATAAACTATGACAAAAAAAAAAAAAAACACCACACAATATAGTGTTATAATTATTTGTATGAAGATTTATCATTCAACAGCATGTCATTATCACATCATAATAAATAAATACACATGGATTCATAACAATCATCATGGGGCTCAGACATCATCAACAACCAATGACCATCTCATTATTATTCATTGATTTAAACACTTTGATTTAAACATTATAAATCATGTATTTGTATTTATTTTGAAACTGACTAGCGGCTGGACATTCTGTATTGTCCTACTCTACTTATTTCTCTACTGTAAATCAGAGCTTTCAAATGTTCATGGTTTGCAGGTATAATATTAAACTTTTTAGGAGTGTGGAAAATAAATAAAGGATTATCTGCTTCAGGTCAGTAGGACAATGGTAAACTTTTTTTTTTTTTTTTTTTCAAAATTGGTTTTATAAAATTCTTGATCACATGTCAAAGTCCCACTACGATCATATTTTACAATGTTCCCAGTAGTCTTTTAATAATATTATACAATTTTTAGCCAAAATCTAAAAACCTGTGTCGTATTGTGGGCGGGACTTTTGAGGCAGAGAAAGCCAGTCACCAATCCCCCTTCCCATTTCCCAGCTGTTTCCACTCTCCTACTATCTTGCAGTACCTTACAAGCTCCTCAGTAACCCCGTTACCAGTGCAACAAAAATGGCAAGCAATATTGGAGCTATCCAGCCCAACAGTTTTGAGCCAGATGCCAGCTCAGATGAGGAAAACGAAGACATACATGGGCCTATTTGTCTACAAGTGGGCCCATCAAAATGGAGAACTTGATGCCCACCCATTGTATTTGCAACATCACATTTGCATGCTTTTGCCAACAGCATTTTGATTTACAGTGATTTAAATAAAGAAATACAAAAAGAAATGTAACCTTTTTTTTTTCTTTATACGTCTTCCATGATAAGAAAAAACCCACAAGAACATTTTAAGAATACCAAAAACACAATTTTCATCAGAGAAGGTCTTTAAACAGTTAAGCCTGAAAATATAATGGCAGTTCTTTAACTGCCTACTAAAGCAAATAGTAAAGCACACATTCAGACATAGTCTTAGAAACATTGGTGTGTGAATCACTCAGAAAAAATCATTTGTTTTTAGTAAATATGGTCAATGTTTCTTAAATGATGCTTTCAAAACAAACTTTGTTTCCTTGAGCAGGCAGTTAAAGTGTTAAACTTTTACAGTAACAATAAGAGTACCGTAAAGGTTAGCTTCACACTACTAAAGCCAAGAATGCACAGCTGCGGGGGCATCTCTCATTCAATTAACTCAGAACAACTTATGACCAAGTCATCTAAATCCAATTCTATCACACCAAAAATGTTAAGAAAAAAATCTCAGTTTTAAGGTTGCAATTAGCATGGTCACCCATGTTAAAGTACATTGAAATCTGTAAGCAAGACTCCTGTATAAAAGCCTCCAGGTTAACAGTCTGTCGCAGGACAATTTGAAAATCAAATTCTCAAAAAAGATTTACTTAAACAAACACAACTGGGTTACTGACAACCGAAACCTATTGTGACCTGACAGAAGAAAACAATGACTTTATGAAGCACGTTTTTGAACTGTGGGAAGAAATCAGAGTGCCCGGAGAAAACCCTGGCATGTACGAGAGAACACACAAACTTCCTACGGAAAGGTTTCTGCCAGGATTCAAACCAGGGCCTTCTTTCTATGAGGCGAGGCACCATTGTGCATCCCATAATAAACTAATGGAACAAATAGTTTTTAATACACCATCACTTTCTCTTAATTAATAAAAAAAAAATCATATTATAATTAGAGCTGTCAATGTTAACGCGTTATCTTGGTTTTTTTTAGGTTTAGATCACTTTTTCACAAAAGGCGGACTATTTGATACGTAATGCGGCCCGTTGTAACACAATCTGTTGCTGATCCAGCAGCAACTTTAAACTGCAGCGGCAAAGGAAAGCGATACATATGTTGATCGTCACAATAGGTTAAATAAAGCATCAGTTCAATGAGTTTACAGTTCACCTCTTACCGCTTGTTTTTGTCCACATCATGAATGAAAAGTTTGTTTTGAAGAAGCCTGCACATATAAAACATTGTGGCCAGAACTTCTTCTGAAACACTCAGCAACCAATCAGAATAGAGTATTCACCTGGACCATTTAAAGTGCAGAAACACAATGTTTGTTTCTTATGGCTGTATATCAACATCTTTGTATTCTTGCAGTATTACTGGAGACATAAAAGTCTATACAGTTCTGCTTATCTTACTGTAGATGTGTTTTGTGCGCACTAATTAAACTTCTGAGTTAACACTTTATACATTTAAACATTTCAGACACTACAAATGAAGGACATTTATTTTCTCTGGCCTGTTTTTGTTCAAAAACGGCGTATTGTTGTATAAAATATAACTCATAAAACATTGTGATTAATCACAACCCAAAAGTGTTATCAATCAGATTATTGTTTTTATCTAGTGGCATCACTAATTACAATACAAAATAAGTGTAATGCAGAGTTTTTGTGGTCTCAAAGAGTCTGTGGAATCTTTCACTGGTCAAATTTCCCAAGTTTCTATTGTTGCTGGAAATAGAAGGGGATCAGCTGGGAATACTGAACAATTTATGTCCCTCTTGTTTGTTCTTTTTTAGCAGTTAGTAAAATTAGAAGCTTGGCTCTGCAAAAATTGTGATAAGCCTTGTTTTTAACCCACTACACACAGTCCAAGATGAAAATGCATGCTAAATATTTATAGATAGCAGGGAAAAATACCTTGGGAATATGTTAATATCTTTTGATTAAGAAAAGTTTAGCAAAATCTTACAAACTAATCTCATCAAGGCTAATCTATTTGTTTACTTACTGACTACAAAGCTGTGGAACAATGCAAAGAGAATCCAGCATCTTCAGAACACCAGCCACTTGACTGAAATGCATCAATAAAATTATAAATTTGAAATTTTACAGAATTTCCTGCTGCAGGATGCTTCACCGATAACTAATGATTTCAGCCTGCTGGAGCAAATGAAAAGTCACAGTATAATTGAAGTCAAAAGAAGTCATTTTCTGGCTGTCTAAGAAGCTGCCGGTCTGAACAAGAGTGGTGAACTTGTTGGTTTGGGGGAAAAATGAGTGCAGTTATCCTGCCACAGTCTGAAGTGTGATTTTCTACTGGTATACCAAAGGATTTTTTGCATCACTTTTTTCTTTGGTGACTGTTTCTATTGCTCTTCCTTTTTCCTCCCTCTGCTTCCTGTTGATTACTTTATCCACCCTCTTCATCGTGTGTGACAGTCTTCTTTGTCCACAAGGACTGAAAATAGTCTTGTCAATATGTCATGCATGGTAAATTACAACCATCATTCAGCTTGTAAAAAACAGCTGTGATGACTGACAGTAGATTTTGAAAAAAAAAGTTGATGGAAGCAGTGATGAATCTTTCACGGACAGTTATTTTTTTTACAGAATACTGTTTATGAGATGGGAGAGATTTTTGCCCACACCGGCTAGCATGGCTGCTTCACAACTGTTATCTGCTAAAAGCTGCCTTCATCTCCCACAAATAGCATGAAAAAATGTCTGCTGTGACTAGAAGTTACAAACTAATGTCTGAAACTTTTCTGAAAAGGGAAAAACAAAAAGTTTCAAAATAACAAAACCAAACATTCATCTTGTTTGATTGCAAAACCTTAAAACAAAAGGCATTTTAACTGGTCTGTAATTAAAATGCAGAGGATATGAGGGTTGGACAAATGATGCAAATATTTTTCTTGGGGATCTGCAACCTGCAGCTCTGGAGCCACACTCTTTCACCTCTCCATGGTGGCAATCTGGTTAAAGAAAAATGAAAAAAATGTTAATTTTAAAAAGTCACTGTAAAGTAAAACGTAAGTAGAACAGGAAAAGTAAACCAACGCAAATGTTGTTCAACTCATTCACCTATAGTTGACGAACAGTAATTATCACAAGTCGGACTAAAACATTTTGACCGTTTTTTGTGCACCGTGTACCACAGAAAATCAATTGGAGTCAGAAAGCACAGCCATAATTAAGGCACTCCGGATCATAATTTTGTGATTTTGAACAAATTCAAGGATTTTATCTGTGTCTCAGGCTATGAAAAATGCAGTAAAGTTCGCTTCATTAGCTTTGATTTAATTTTGATTATTTATATTTAGAAATTTCTCACTGAGATTCGCCACAACCAGTAAAATAAACTTCAAAACCTTTAAAAAGTTGTATTTTTTTGCTTGTGTTTTATTTCTACCTAAAACCACAGCTTTTTTATATTGATTGTAAATTAGCAATAACATTAATTAGTGTCTCACATAGCTAAAGGTTGAAGTAAGACTTACTGGGTTGCTAAGGTTAAAAAAAAAACATGCTCTAACCTCTCATGAGCCAGAAGGTTGATAAGAAAATGTGATTAACTTGAGGGTGGAATTGAAGAGTTTAGGATTGGGGGCTGGTGGAAAATTAGGAGGAATAACAGACAAATTCCTGATCCACAATCCAATCATGAACTCTTCTCACTGAGTTCACTGTGACAAACACAATCGCAAAAGAGGATGGAATGACCAACTTTATTTATTGTATGAGAGAAAGATTCTAGCTTAAAAAAATGCTATTTGTTTTATTGCCAAAGAGAAAAAACAGATAATGCAGACAATACATGCATACTTAAGAAGAGTACTCTCATCGTACAATGTATGACTTATCCATCTCTGTGAGGCTTAAACCTTTATGTTTTCTGCAGAGAATGACTAAATCTTTAATATAAGTGTATCAAGAATAAATGAACCTTTCAATGTTTAAATCACAAGTGGTCCTGTAGTGTACTAAAGCACAAAAAGAGCTAACAAACCTTTTATGTCATAAGATGATTGAAAAAAAAGGTCTTGGAAATCTTAAAGATCTCACAGCAAAAGAATTGTCATATTTAAATGTATGGGCTCATGCTGTTCATGCTGTATAATTTACTACCAAAACTGTAAAAATAACATCATAAATCTATTTTCTCTGCCTGTTTTGTTCTTTTCACGGCCACTGCGCAAACAGCTGTCATTGATCAAAAGCGACATCTTTGCCTGTCCATCACAGGGCCGCTCTTTTACATGTCCACCCCTGGAAGTTATTCAGTAATCTCCAGTTCAGTGGAGTGAAGTTCAATTTAATGATTAAAAAAAGAAAACTATGTACTCAACATTTTTTATGAAAAGTGGTAAGTAAATAAAACATAATTTGATTTGTTTTATCTAAATTGAATTTGAGAGCCATTACATCATTTCAAATAAACCATGTTTTGGGAAGTTTGAGTAAAAACTTTTTACCTGGCTATTTTGCTCTTTTTAATCTGTGGGCTACATGCATTTGGATTTCTGTTGTTATCAGTAAATAGGCTGTAAGATTAAAAGTTAATGATACGTTTATTTCAATATTTACCTGCATTTTTATAAATAATTTTAAAAATTACGCTTAGCATTTTGTTTGCACAAATCTCAAATCATGCCCACAAACTGCTCATTTGTGTCAACAAATTACTAGTTTGTACCTACAAAGTGCTAATTGGTGCCCTCAAAATGCTTATATGTGCCCACAAAATGTGCATTTGTGCTCACAAAATGCCAATTTATACACACGAAATCCTTATTTGTGCATACAAAAATCACAATTTGTGCCCACAAAGTGCTCATTTGTTCCCACAAAATGCTAATTTGTGCCCACAAATTGCTTGATTGTGCACACTAAATGCAAATTGTGTCCTCAAAGTGCTAATTTTTGTCCAAAAAATGCAGAATTATACCCACAAAATGCTCTTTTGTGCCCATAAAAATCACAATTTGTGCCAACAAATTACTAGTTTGTGCCAACAAAATGCTAATTGGTGCCCTCAAAATGTAAATATGTGCCCACAAATACTCATTTGTGTCCAGAAAATACTTATTTGTGGTCAAAAATGATTAATTTGAGGGAAAAATATTATTCATTTTGAATGTCATGTCCATGGCTCCATAGCAAACACTATGAGCTGAAGAGCAAAACTATGAAGTATTAAAGAAAAAAAAAAAAAAAAACTGGCAGTGAGAAGTCTAATAGATAAATAGATGGAACTTCAATTGATCCCATAATGAGAAAATTGATTTGTTACCATAGATCCATAAACAAACAACAGATAAAAACAAATAAACAGCACAAAAAAAGTACAATAAACAAAAAAGAAATCAATATGAAAACATACAATAGTTGATGCTGGCATTGGTAAGCTTACTCATCCTGAAGTGTGAATTGGAAGTGTGAAGGATTTAAAATTTTTGAATATTGTGAAAAAAAAACAAGGGATCTTAAAACTTTGCTCATCGCTTTGGCTTAATATAAATGACTTTATTCAGGATAAGAAAGAAAAAAAAGTATTGTAGTAAGCAATTCTTTGATAATAAAAAACTGGCTTGCTTTAAAAAAGAGATCGAATGTGTTCATTGATAACTTCTCAAAGCAAAGGTTACGCAAGGCTTTTTTAAGCAGTGAAATAATCTACCTGAACGAAATTGACATGACTTGAAACAGAAGTTCATCAAACAAAATCAAAGAAGACATGGCAGAAGGCAACAAAAGGGACAAACAAATGAAAACAAAGAACAAAAGAAGAAGGAAAAAGATAGAAAGAGAGCATAAGATGGAATGAAGAGAAAGGCTGCATCTTTAATTAATTATTATTGCTTGTTCTTCAAGGGCCTCGAAATAAAAGGGTAGCTTGATGCGTGTAGAATTTTTTTCTTCTTTTGATTCCAAAATGCACAGAGCCCAAAAATCTCTATTAGTTATCGTTTCTTTTTATCATCATATTGGACTGACAAAACCCATTTTTACTAAATGCAAGTCACAAGACGATAGCACACATTATTTTCTTTCATTAACATCAATATTAAAAGGTTTTTTTTGTATATGTTTTTTGAGAATGGAAGTAGTTTTCAAATCATTAACAGTGCATTTAAAAAAAGAAACACACTTAAGTTGAAATTCTCCAACACTCCTCCATCCTCTGAAGCCTAAACTGCCACTTTGAATAAAGAGCAATGGAAATTCGAATTATGATTTCCTTTTTTCATGCTAAAAATAAAGTCTATATTTCTTTTTATCTAATATATTAATGGACAATATTTTTTTCGAGTATCCAACTCACATTGCTTTTCATAATTATTTTCATAGGTCCATGTTTTTTTAGGTATAAGTTTATGCTTCAGTTTGACAGGAGCAGAGTCTATCATGGAATAAATCACATGGAAGACGGAGCTTCTCCTACAGATAGGAGTTTTACCCAGCAGTATTTTTCACTCCCTTAGGTCCTTGCTATGTACATATTGAGCCCTTGCTCATGACAGAGTCTCTGTACCTTTAGCTTGGGCTTCTTTAGGGAGTGGCTGCAGACATATTGACATGACTTTGGCCAACCTCTGGTACTTTATCTCTTCAGCTCGAAAAGCTTTCTACTTGCTTTGGGTTTATTTTTTGGACTGTAATGCTGCTGAATGATACAGCACACTTTGATAAATGTTGATGTTTTTGGCTGACTGAGCATGCAGAGTGTACTTCAGAGGTGGATATACCTCTGCTTTCCTTCAGTTGCTCCCACCTGCACTGAAAACATCATTAAAGGCCAATAGACTGTTTCCATTGAGACCTAGCTTGTTCAGCCTCAACAGAGGGAACACAACGTTTGAGAAATAAGATGGTAAGTCAAAAGTTGCTCTTCTTTTCATATGCTTTGACGGTTGCAGTTTTTTTTCACAAATAGCACTTATTCTTTCATTTATTTTTTATTCCTGCATGTTTAAGTCAAATTTAAATCTTTAGTTGTTTTCTTTTCCTTTTGACTTTTCCCTTCAGGGGTCGCCACAGTGAATCAGCTTCTTCTATCTAACCCTGTCTTCTGCATCTTCTACTTTAACTCCAGCCTACATCCATGTATTCACTGCATCCATAAACATCCTCTTTAGTCATCCTCTAGAACACCTCTTGCCTGGTAGCTCTAGCTTCAGCATCTTTCTACCACTATATTCACTGTCTCTCCTCTGGACATGACCGAATCATCTCAGTCTTGCTGCAGCTAGCCTTCATTCCTCTCCTTTCCAGGGCAAACTTCCACCTCTCCAGCTCCTTTTCCACTTGTTCCCCGGTTTTGCTACAAATCACAATATCATCTGCAAACATCATAGCCCATGGTGATTCCAGTCTAACCTCATCTGTCAGCCTGTCCATCACCAGTGCAAACAGGAAGGGGCCCAGAGCTGATCCCTGGTGTAATCCCACCCCCACCTTGAACTCCTCTGTCACTCCTACAGCACAACTCACCACTGTCTTAAAGCCCTCACACATGTCCCGCACTGCTTGAACATACTTCTCTTGTCACTCCAGACTTCTTCATACAATACTACAGTTCCTCTCCTGACACCCTGTCATAAGCTTTCTCCAGATCTACAAAGACACAGTGTATTTCTCTCTGACCTTCTCTGTACAAAGCAAATATTGCATCTGTAGTGCTTTTTCTTGGCATGAAACCATACTGCTAATTCAAATTAAAATCTTTAGTATGCTCCAATAAATCTCAGAAAGTGTTTTGCTCATTATTAAAAAAAAAAAAGTCAAAATACAATAAAAAATATTTTTAAAAAAAAGCATTTTGGAATTTCGGCCTTGCAATTTCTTATGATGGTCTGCTCGTGTTGTCAGCTCAAAATTCCAAGGTAGATGACCTTTTCCACCCCACTCTAAATGGCAAAAGGTAAAAGGGCAAAATAATAAACTTTTCAAATAATTAAAACATCTTAATGGCTTAGTCATCCACACCCAATTAGCCTCACTGAGAACCCAGATATTTATTTATCCCTGCAAATGTCAGGCTACTCGAAACCATAATACAGGAACAAAGAAAGAACTTAGAAAAGTTGCCGGGGTGAGATGCTGTGAGTATCGCGAGAGTCGACGAGACGTGTG
>BSAI01000108.1:37290591-37308735 GCA_036245035.1 Adrianichthys oophorus
CAAGAGGTTCTCAGCTCATATCTGTTTGCTCAGCTGTTGGACAGGACAAGTTAAAAAAAAAAAAACAAAGAAAGAACTTATACAAACTGATAACTATTTATTACTAATATTGTTAAAATGTCTAAAACAATGGGTATTCTAAAAGTCAGACATGTACACATTTTTCATGATACAATTAGCAAAGCATGATAATGAAATTAAAAAAAAAGTGTAGCACACATGTACAAAATAATTTTTTGTATAGTGTAAAGTTGAGACAAAACAGTAAGAATGTTTGCTCAGATGTAAACTACCTATAGCTTTTAATTACTTTTCTATGATCTGTCAAATGGCAGCTTTATGTAGGACCAAATTATCAAACTTGTCCAATTTATATATTGGACTTTGCCTCCTTCCACTTTTTTTTTGTTCATTTACAGTCTGGCCAGGCCACAAATAAATGTTTTGGGTTTTTTTTCTCCCAAAATGTCAGATATTTGATGACACTGATTTTCCTGTGTGAAACAGTAAATGAACTCAAAAAATGTTTGAAGCCCAATTCAAGAATCATAGTACCAAAAAATTTGAAAGAAAAATAAAAATCGAGGATTTCCATTAATCAAATCCTCTTGTATAACTAAAAGAATGATTTTAGCCCTTCTAGGAGCCAAAAGAAATAAATACTATACAGATATTTATAGTTGGTAAAAGCTATAAAAAAAGAAAATTACTGCATAATTTCCCTGCCAGAATTTATTCTTATAAAAATTAATGTTTAAGATTTTTCTTTTCTTATTTATGACTTTTTGCATTTGGTAGGCTTTGTGGGCTTGTGCTTTCTCACCACCAAGCAGCTGTGTCACTGTTGTCATGCCGGCTCAAGTTCAAAGTAACTGGCACTAGGAGTGGCTTTGCTAATGTGTGACATGTGTGTGTAAGAGTGTGAAGGAACTTCACGCTGGGAGGCAACGGCGGTGATTTACACCACACACTAATTGAAGGTAAATGTGCTTAAGTGCCTCTACTGTGGTTTGCTCCACTTAAGCTGCATGCAGCACAAATACTATTGACTTTTTCTATGTGTTGTTGTTGTGCAAGTGTGTTGTAAATGTTTATTTAACTGACTGATGTGTATACATTTCGTGTATATATAAAGTATGATTACTTTCTCTTTACATGTACAGAAGGTAAAAGTATCCACGTAAATAAAACATGCAAACAATGTATGAGAATTGATCCCAAAAGCTTTAATCTTCAAAGTGGATTTGTATGGTCATTTTTGACTTGTAATGGATATGAAATTGTTTGGTAAATTGTTGTCTTCCAGTGGCATTTTTGGTTCAATTATTTGGGAATGTTTTAAAAGCTCCATTGCCCCTTTTTTGCAGCAAAAAAGAAGAAGAATGAGTTCAAGAATGCACATACCTTGAATCTTATTAATGCAGGAAAAAAAAAAACATGGTTTTGCATCTTTATTTTCTTTAAACATCTAAAAACCTCCTATACCTGCAACCCTCGTCTTTATTTAAAGTCTGTCTTTTTGTTCCTGCTGTAAACTGTACTGTGAAGCAGAATCCTGCAACAATACCAAGCACAGTAAAATTGACTTATGCTAATTCACGACCTTCGTGTCAAACCTTGCGGGAATTATTTGCATACTCTCAAAATAAAACTCAGAAGTGGGGACTTCTGTGAAACTCTCCTTGCTGTTCTCACTTTATAAATAACAATGCAATACAAATCACTATGCATGTTGTACAAATCCATCTGAATTTATGCAGAATGTTTATCAGATGAGTAAAATCCCTTAGTCACCCCTGCCTTCCCCTGACATCTGATGTCTTTGCTCGAGCATCAAAGGTGAGGTGGAATAACAAACAACATGACAAGGGAAAAAAAAATGACAGAAAAACATATCTGCCATTGCTTTTTTTTATTATTCCTCATAATGCTAAAAATGAACAAATTTTCATTCTTGCATTTAAAGATTTTAACTCTCTGTATGTGATTGTCAGTGTTTAAAAAAGTCAAGGTTTGCCACCGCTTTACAGTTCAGTCAATTAAAACAGTTGCACTATCCAGCTGTTGGGGAAAGTGGACTACTTCCTTTTATGGGCATCAGGGAAAGTGCAAAAAGTCCCTTCCAAAAAGTCCCTTTCGAAAGTCCCGTGCTTCTGAAAGCCTTCGCTTGCCACCTGCAGAAGCTGGAGGAAACCAGCTGAAATCGGCTGAAACCAGCTTCAACCAGCTGCAGCTACCATAAATGGACTAACTCTCGCCTGAGGGAAGTGCCGCTCGCCACAAAGAGGATGTGCTATGCCTACGCGTGCTTGAGGACATGAACTTTCACTTGCCATATATGAAATGGGAAGACGCTTGTCCTTGCCATATATAGATGTAAAGACACTTGTCATGTTATGATTGGTGTACATGCTTGTTGTAACCCCAGAAGCCTTAAGTGAATGGGAGGTCCTTAAAAGGGAGGTGTCGGAAGAGGAAACCCCTAAAAGGAGAATGTTCCAGAATCTTCTAGTTCTAGAAGATTCTATATGATGCAATAAATGCTGTTTGCTTGCAATATGAAGAGTATAAATATGATAGGCTTTGCAGTGCTTAGACAGATCTGACAGAGACAGATTGCGATTGCTTGTCTGATCTCCTTTGCTGGCTGATCTCTTTTGCGAAAACTTGTAACCCCATTGCTCGAATAAACACCTGTGTTGGAACTATACTTCTGCCTGGTCATTGGGATCATCTCAACTTTTGAGGGAGCCTTTTTGCCTCATTCTCCAAATCTCTGGTAAGTCCCAAGCTGGTTTATTTTGGATAATTAAGAAAAGGTGTTCAGAAGGATTGACCGAAAAAGCGAGTATTTACCTCCTTAGACAAAAGACTTTTGAATAAAGCAGCTCTCGTCCTTTAGTCCACCCAAAAAATGGGTGAGGAGTGAACTACGAATAACTCCACCTACAAGAGACTTTTGGTTGCTCCTGTCACAACACTGCTGAGGGTCTTTTCAGTCTTGTAGGGTTGGACCAAAGTGAGACCAGGTGTCCCATAGGTCACCTAGCAGTCCTAGTAGGGTTAAGTTAGGGAGGACATAATTCAAGATAAATTAACATAGGACCTTACTAGGGCTGAAATCTCCCACATGGCGCCCGAACAGGGACATGACTGAAATAAGTCTATAAGGAGCACTTACCCGACGATAGGAAAAGTCGTATTGAGACAGCCTAAAAGGCATAATTTTCAGGGAAAAAATATAGGATTGATCACCCTATTATAGTGAAACCCTGACTCAATAGCTATTCTCAAAAAGAAAGAGTTGTACGCGCAACTATAAAATCGTATGAGTGTCTGAATACAGAAGTAGGATACGCAAGTCCCGTGAGGCCTTATAATGGGCAACCTGTTGAAAAGGAAACAAATAGCCTAGAACAACAGGTACTGCAGTAAAAGCAGCGCATAGTTTGGGAAACCATCCATAGTGGTAAAAACAATTAATAGTAAAGAGATGGCAGAAGCCACGGAGGAGCAATTTCTGCCCCAGAGTTTTTCTAGTGCTGTTCCTCACCAACGTCGCGGTTCGATTACGGAGTCTATAATAGAAACTCACCCCGCGCCGGCCTGGGTGGCCGGATCCATAGTGGTAATAGGAGCAAAATTATCAGATCAAGAATTATGGGATCTGATACCTCCCGGACCGTGTGCTCTTTTTAACCCAAGAAGAGCACCATATCCCACTGATCGGGCCGGCATAGCGGCCTGGGTCAGGGGCCGCTTTCCTTCGGAAGTGACAGCCTTTGACCAGATGCACCTGCCGCCATTTGAGGAAGCCACTGCCTTTCCCATGAGAGTTTTACACTCCAGGATAGAAACAGTAATCATGGCTCATTATGAGCCTTATAATGATCAGCAGGGGGAAGATAGTCTTGACCAGCTGAGAAAAACTTATGAGACCTGTTTTGAGCAGACACACTCTGACTCAGCAGTTACGGCTCCCTTTGGAACAGGAGTGTTTGGATACCCTCCTGAACAAGCAGTTCAGATTTTAGTAGACAAATCACTCTACTGGCTCCAGCACGAGGGACCAAAAAGCCGAACAGTATATCTTATAGTATCTCAACCGAAGCTGCAAAGAGTAGTCCTGAAACAGCTCAAAGCATACCTGGGAAATACGATCCTCGACGTAGCTGCCATTGCAGCCGAACGCCATGTTCACCCCACAAGTATGCTGGTCAAGGAACTGATGGGAAGAGGCCCAACTAAGTTAATGCTCCCCAGATCTTTTACTCATGACGAGATGGGAGCTCGTCCTAAGAGTGCCCAAGTAGCGGCCGAAAAATCCCAGATGGAACAAGCAGGCGGCAGCTCATCCAGCCTATTCCCTTATCTGGATAACCCCTCAGTAGTGTCGGTATATAGGTCGGGGGGAACCCTTGTTACCCCTCGCTTAACCCCTTCCGCCCCGAGTCCCTCACCGGACTCAGAGCTTTCACAAGAACTCACTAGGCTAGCTCACAGTGGAACTGGCCTAGTCAGCTCCGTATCTCCCCCTCCCTACGAGGATAGAAACGAATACCTACTACCCTCTGGAGGACCTCCTCCTTCAGAGGTGGGTGGCCTGGGTCCGATGCTATCAGGCGAACTGAGGAAAGCGCCGGGCCCCAGCCCGCCTAAACTTACCTGGGAAACTGATTTTGCTCGAACAGTTGGTCATATGCTAGAAGACTCCTCCCAGTCTCCGCCGCCAGTAGGCTCTAATGTAGAAATAGAGGGAAATCCAATGTGGGGAGGATATGGTCAGAGCGTTCACTGGTCACCAATAGCCCATTCTCCCATCACTTTCCCTTCCTTGTCCAGTCACTCACCTTCAGATGATAGTTCACAGGCCGGCTTGCCATCCGATACTCGCGCCGCCAGGGAAGCTTTCTCACGACAGGTCGATGTAGTAACCCGTCTGATAGATGCAAGGTCCGTGCTCAATACGCCCGTGCCAATACCTGAAGTTGCGTCTGCCCTACCTTCTTTTCAGCCGACCACCGACTTGATAGATTTCGGTGACCTGGCTGATGATGCAGAAGGCACCCTTCTTGCTCCTGCCCACTTTTCCAAACCGGAAGCTGCTCCAGCCCTTGTAGATGGTCGGTATACCCTCTACTTTCCCGATAATAGAAAGTTTATTGTCCACCAAATCACTACGGCCCAATACGAACCTAGTTGCGATAATGTGATGATCTCTATTAGGGAGTGGAATGGCACAGCAGAAATAAAAGCTTTGATCCCATGGAAGCGAAAGATAGGTAGAAAAGCTGTCGAAGCAAAAATGGATGTAATATCCCGTTCACTGCTACGACACACTAGATCTCTTCCAAAAGACTTCTACTTTCTTGATTTTGCTGAAGCCAGCGGAAATCAGGTCCTGGGTCTATACCTTATACGGATTCCTGATGGTCCGACACTGGATAAAATTATCCAGTCTGTCATGGGGAAATTGCTGTTCTCCATTGCGGGAGACGCTACTATAGATCTTAATATGCCCGAGGGAATGGGAAGACATCCCAAAGCTCAGGTGGCCAGATGGCTAGCTATCGCAGCGGCATCCATGCTGACCTCTACCCCCTGCACTGAAATCCGATGCCTTATCTCTAACCCACACCTAGCGCGGGAAATATTCACCGCCATTGAAGTTCTGTCCAAGGATCAGTTTCAGGCCTACTTTGAGGCCGTCCCGGCCGCAAAGGTGGTGGCCCTGCAGGGGCAGTTGCAGAACCGGAATCAGGAGGCTAGCAAGGCTCAGCGACCCTCCTTGAGTGCAGTTTCCTCTCTTAGGCCCTCGCCAGACTTAAGCTCTGTAGGTACGGAGTCTCAGGATCCTATTCTAATTCCCTACCTGCCTCCTAATAATTCCCCTCTGCAGTCATCAAGGGCAAAGACGGTTAGAGCCAAGGACCAGAGGGGGGAAATCGATCTCATGGGGAAGTTACGATGCTACTAAGTGGCCTTGTGACCCCACTGAGACAATTCCCCCCGAAGACCCTTATGGTCATAATTTTAATCCAGTGATCCAGGGAGATAAAAAAGAACCTCCCTACAATAAAACGGCGGAACAGCCCTCGTGGCTCCCGCACGACAGAGAATATAGGAAAAAGGTCCTTACTTCCCCTACCTCTGCTGAAATAGGCCAGTGGCCAGGGGTCTCCACTACCTTTAAGAAGGCATATATGGCCAGAAGCCACGATACCCATCGTCGGTCACTCGAGGACATATATGGTAGTTTACCACAGGGTGAAGGGACACCTCGTAGAGTTTCATTTTCCCCTGTAGTCAATGAACAGGATAATTTTACAGATCCTGATGAAGATAGTTCCTCAGAGGAAAAGGATAATGTTCATCGCACATCCACTCCCATGAGCTCCGCCACTCCAGCACAAGCTCGGAAGCAAATGGCGGCATCCCTACTGGGAGGAACTCCTATGTCCACTATTCGTCCTTCTACTAGTGTCAAGGTCGTGGCTCGAGTTTCACTCTCCGACTTATGTAAATCTTTACCCAAGAGAAGGGAAAAGGAGTCAAATCCGGAATATGCCAGACGTATTCTTAATGAACTTACAGAAGAACAGGGCAGCGATACAGGAATTTCAAAACATGTCTCCAGACACTGCGGTCTAGGACTCGTGGACGGTCAAACGTTAAAAGATCTCGCAAACTCTGAAATGAGTAATATCCTACTGGGAGAGGTAGAGGAGAAAATAGATGAACTTGTACCAGAAGTAAACAAGGGCATTATGACTTTACTGCAGGCCTAAACGGCCCTCATAGCTGAAGGTGCTGATGAAGGACAGATGAGAAAATTCCTCTCGCAGATAAACACCCCCGACCAGGCGGTGATGATGTTGGATTCCATGAATGCCACAGGGCAAACAGCTAAGGCACAGTCCATTAAGAAACACAGCGAGCTCATGGCTGTTAGGAGAAAGCTTCGCAAGGAAAAGGGAAAGAAAGGTACCGAGAATGAGGAATCACCCAGGCCAAAAAACGAAGAACGGGGGAAGCGGAAGCAGAACACCCGCAAACCCCAGATCGAGGGCAGGGTCGGAAGGAATTCAAGGTACGAACCCCGAAATTTTTCCCAGCAACCGGAGCGAACAGAACCCCCAGGGCGGTCAGCTCCTCCTCAGTTGCAGCAACAAAGGCCCAGGAACAGCAATGGTTATCAGAACAGGCCCTTTGTGAATCGGCCCCCCATGCGGCCAAGGCCAGGGCCTTCCAGGCCTCAGCCACCAAGGCAAAACCAAAGGCCGCCCCCGATATCAGACGAGGAATGGAAAAAACTGACTCCGGAACAAAAAGATGCTATAATCCTCAGTGCGGCCCACAGGAACCTGGAACAGGGCAAGGAGCTGACCACCGCCCAGAAACGAGTCATGGAAAAGCACTCGGCATCAACCCCAAAATAATCCCCTATCAAATTAAAATTTGGTGTAAGGAAAGAAAAAGAGATGCATATTTAGATTCAGGAACTGACATCTCCATACTCCCCTCTACCTGGGTTGACTATCCACTTGAAGAAAAATTGTTAGTCACCCTAGCCAATGGCGAAAATACATTGTTTGACCTAGCTTCATTTAACGGCAAAAAGGTTGCAATCGGGCCTAACCCGCTCATTTCCCCTAACGACTCCGAATGGGTAATTCCCAATCCAAACTGTCGATGGATGAAAGAAGTTAATGTCATCTCTTCCATAGAAAAAATACTTCTTCAGACACACATAAAAAACCACGAAAGACTAAAAAATATTCTTCACAACGCCTTAGTGGCCAAATTCAAGAATGATGTGGGCCTTATGAAAACTGAACCATACGTAATCAAAGGAGGGATGCCAGGAAAACAGAGGCAATACCCCCTAGGGAAATCTGAACCTCAATTTTTAGAAATAGTACAAGAATTATTACAGCTGGGAGTTCTTGAAAAAATAAATGAGCCTCCCTGCCTTATGCCAGTACAAGCGGTCCCCAAAAAAGACGGAACTGTCAGGCCAGTTCACAACCTCAAAATGCTGAACGATTTAACTGTAAAGGACCCTAGGCAGATCATAAATCCCCGCCAGGTTATGCTTGATGTCAAACCTGGTAAATTTAACTCAACTATCGACCTTGCCAATGGTTTCTGGTCAGTCCCGCTCGCAGAAGAAAGTAAGCCAAAAACTTGCTTCATGCTAAAAGGACAAGGATACATGTGGGCCAGACTTCCACAAGGTTTTGTGAATTCTCCCAATGCATTCCAAGATCGAATGAATAAGATCTTGGAGGGCCTGCCAGTAGTCTGCTACATAGACGACATTTTGATAGCAACTGAAACAGAGGAAGAGCATCTGGATCTCCTACAAAAGGTTCTAGATAGGTTAAAAGAATATGGCATGAAGATAGGTATAGCAAAATGCGAGATAGGCGTACCACATGTCAAGCATTTAGGCGTTCTCATTGGAAATCATGAGATAACAAATGTCCCAGGCTACTTGGACAATCTCAATCCTTCCACTTTAAAGCAACTGGAAAGTGCCATCGGCAAATTAGGATGGCTTAGAGGTATGATACCCAACTATCTTTTGTACATAAGACCAGCCGAGTTAATAAAAAACAAGCTGCGAACATATGATAAGAGATTGAATAAACTAGTTGAACAAGACAGAGCTTTAACAGGACCAGAGCGAGAAATATGGCAGTCCATATTAGCAAAGATAAAGTCTCAACAGTTAAAGTTGTCCCCCTTTAAAGGAAGTGATGAGCTACTCATCAAGGTGCGAACCGGAGAATTAGGAGGTTACACTGAAGTTTGGGAAAAAGAAAGCCAATACCCGGACTTTTTTGTGTCACTACGATATACTACTACAGAACTAAGATAGGCCCCAGAGGAACAGGAGATACGCTTACTATGGAAGACCTACATGGAGCTCAGAAACATGCTAGGAGAGAAAAAAGTGGTTTGCGAAGTGAACAGTCCAATCAACAAAGAAATGGCAAAAGAAACCATAGAATTTGCCAAAGCGTATGCAGCTAGATGGGGTAAATGGAGAATAATGCTAACAGACCCAAACTGGAGCTTCATACTAACAGGAGCTAAAGCCCCTCTGAAACCAAAGGTATATACTCAGCCAGAATTCAAAGGGATCTATACTGTATTTACCGATGGAAGTAAAACTGAGAATGATAAACTAGGACACTGGGGTTTTATTTTGTACAAATATGATAAACAAGTGCATAAAGAAAGAGGTCAATTGGGAGAATCGGCACAAGAAGCAGAGCTTCAGGCTCTAGTGAAAGCCCTTCAATATCTAAAATCAAAAAAGATATCCTCATGCCGATTGGTCACTGACAGTTGGTATGTTGCTGAAGGGGTAAAGGAAAATCTGAAATATTGGCAGGAAAGAGATTTCTAGAATTATAAAGGCAAAGAGTTAGGGCACAGGGATCTCTGGATCGTAGTCTCTCAGCTACTGTCAAAAATAAGAATATGGGTGACCCATGTTAACAGCCATACGGGAATACAGGACTTCGATCATTTAGGTAATGAAGCCGTTGATCGCTTGGTTCAAGCTAAAGGAGTTAGGATTGGTAGCTTAATATTCCCGTCTTCTTGGAAAAACTCAGCGAGCAAAATCGTCATACCCGAGACAGAGCAGGAAGACTATGTTATGGCCATTCATCAGGCCCTACTGCATGTAGGAAATGAACGAACCAGACGATGGTTAGTGGACAACAACATTGAAGCATCTTCCCTTCAGCCAGTGATCTCCAAGGTCCGACACAATTGTGCAATATGTATGCAGAAACGCACATTGCCAATTATTCCCTACTCTGAGGGCAAAATAGCCGAGACTCAGAGGGGGATTAGTGCATCTATGGATGTGGGTCATTTGGGAGACGGCTATGGTCCCTATAGAAAATTCCTTGTTATACCGGATAACGCAGGAGAATGCACGCGGGTTTACCCGATTAAGAGGGAAACGGCCAAGGTGGCTAAAGAGTGTGTTATGCAATACCTGCTGACAAATCCTGTTGTAACATTACGAATGGACAATGCTTCTATGTTTACCGCACTCCCGTTCCGAACGTGGCTCGAGGAACAGCACATTAAACAAGTTCTGGCAATTCCCTATCAATCTAACACCAATGGTGTAGCAGAAAGGGCGGTACAGTCAGTAAAAGAGCAATTAGTGTTATTTAAACACAGGTTGCACCTGCCAGAGAATTTATACGTTATAAATCAGCAGCTTAGCCTACCGAAGCTCAAAATCACCCCCAACCTGGCTAATGAACCATATGTGTCATTGCAGGTGGGTGACGAGGTCTGGATTACAGCCACAGGAGACTATACAGCAGTAGTCAAAACAGTGGGTAATATAGTTATTTGCGCTAATGGCAGCAAATACCATCCCAAGCAGCTCAGGCTTAAGCAACGAGCGTAGAAACACAGTTAAAACAATAACTGGTCGTGTCCTTCTTTCTGAACAACCTTCTCCAGCATGGGTACAGAATGTTGGTGTTGGCAATGTATCTCTGTTGTCCGAACGCATCCACCCGACAGGGGGACTGCTTATCCTCTCCTGGCATGAACGAACAAAGAAGTGGAGGTTGGGCAATGTGCCCCCTTACACCCCACCTAATTTCATGGCCACATGGAGAGTGTACCACCCAGGTTCCTGTGTGTTGTGCAAGAAGAATGTTTTTCATGAGTTATGGAGTGGTGACGGGATGTTTAAGCAGCTCAATCGCCCTAAAACTCTCCCGAATCTTAGAGCCAATTTGCAGATGGGACTTGAACTGATGGGCTCGGCCCCAGTTACCTGGTGCCTTCCCTGCTGGAAAGCGTGGGGTTCACAATATGAGATCTGTCGCAAAGACTCCCATCTGGTCTCGGGATGTAAATGTTCTCGAGCTAAGGAGGAATGGTCGGTGTATAATACAGGAACACCATTCACCATTACCCCCTCCCCCTTTTTGGCCACTCGGCACCACTTCCATTCCTTGGAACAGGGAATTGACACCAATATTACTATGTTGTCACAAGTAAAAGACTCGTGGAATATGCCCATAATGGCAATACAGAAAAACTTTAAGCACAATAACAAGATATGGACAGATGCTTATGGAACAACAGCACTCCCGGGTGATGAACTCCCGACGACCTGGGTCCCGTTGGAAAATCCAACATATGACAAGTCCCCGGAAAAGGACACAGGTTACAAATGGAGTGGCAAGCCCTACCCCAAGGTAGAACCCAATGATTGGTGCCTTAGTACTATAGGCAACTCGGTCGCAGACATGTTCTGGCGATCTCCCCTGCAGGAGGGTACGCGAATGACCTCTGATGTGCGATTCTCATACCCTCATATTTCTCCAAAACGGAGGACGTTTGTTACTAATGGAAATCTCCCATACCATCATAAGGAAAGTTCTGATATTTTTAGTTTTAATAGGGTTGAGAAGTTCATTATTGTCACCGAGTCAGGGCCCAAATGGGTCGCAGTCCAGGGAAGGCTGTTGTATCACGAAAAAAGGGGATATGCCTCCAAAGTAAAGAAGCAATCTCCCTTAGCCCTATTTCTCAATTTTGATACTCGTGGACTACCTCTCCTGACCTCCTCATACATCCCAGTTAGACCGTCAGATAAAAGGACGGCACAAAAATGGCTTATGTCTTGGATGACCAGAGTCAACCTCGCGGAAGATAGTAAGGCCTCCCGAAGGCAGGCAGATGAGATTCAGCCTCAGAAGACTTTCTGGAAATATCACGTACAGCCCAGCTTAGAACAACCCAGCATCCGGGGTCCAGAGGGGGATGGGGAGAAGAAGGCCAGAATGGACCCGGAAACTGGGGATCCCGACTTGGCTCTTATGCCCCCTCCCTCAGTGTTTCAGGATCCTGGATCTAGCGTTGCAGACGAAGGTGCTCCTAGAACCTCTCCGTCTAGAAGCCAACAGTCTAAGGCCAAGTCTCGCCTCAGCAGACTACTTAACCCGTTCAGGAAATACCCCAAAACCATCTAAGAATACAAGAAGATGGGTATGAACCTTCTTGACAAATTTTTGTACTGGCGCAGTTCTCGTTATTGGCAACTGCAAGCTAAATTACAATTGGCCGATAAAGATCTCTACAAGGATATACGAACCCATACCCCTGAGACAGCAGCCAGAAAAAATGCCAAAAGGAAAAGGAAACTTGAAAAGCTTAAACAGCTTACACATATCTCCCCTTTAGCAGCCTTCGTGATTTTGTCACTAACATTTTTTGTTTTATTCGTCTTATCCCTATGGGCTGATGCTGTCAAAACCCATCTTGATAGCACCAACACAGTTATTAGAAGATGGAAGACACGAACGGCTAAGTGCAGGCAATGTACAGTACTTACCCCTGAGGCTGATTTCGAATGGCCTATGCCCCATAACTTCGCCAATGGAACATTCAACCAGGAAGAGTGGATTATAGGAGCAATACGGTTCCTGGCGTCTCGAAAAGGACTGCCAGGGATATGCGTCAAACGGACCAAAGATTTGAATAATATAACAAAGAGCGGTCGACCTTCTAACTTAACCCAGTGTATTGACTCTTCTCAGGTAGACAAGATTGAAAATTGTTCCCTCTCAATTATCCCCGCACAGAATATCTGTTGCGAAACTACTCTCATGAATCAGTTAGTCCAAATGTCTAAGGAAGGCTACGCTGCTGCGTGTGTGGCCTTTCGCAGCTATTCTAACCAAAAAACTAGCGGTTCGACTTGGGAGGATTTAGAAAAAATGTTCTCCCCTACGTCTAGCCTCTTCATGCCTGTGAAAGCGGGATTTACCGATGGAAACCTGCTATTAATGGATGGCATTTCAGTGCAAGAAAACGTAACCACAGAATGTACTTCTAAGGCACAGAGAACAAGACGTGGATGGGAGACTGATCAGGATGGGTACTTCCTAATGAAAACCTGTAAAAGAATTAATGCCACACATGTATGGAACGTCCCCATAATAGAACATATTTCCTCTAAAGAATATGAGGACAAAGGATGGGAAGAAGTTTGGGAGACAAGATCCACATTCGGGGGATCAGAATGGGATAAAAGTAGGGAACTGCAGGGATACCTTTTGCAAATATCGCCCACTCCTTTCTCCTTTAACCCTGAATATTTTGACACTCCTAGGAAGAGGGTCAAAAGAGGGACTCATCAGGTCCAGCTCTGCAACTATGCGGACTTTGACGAATGGATACACCTGAAGAATTACCTCCGTGAATTCCAAAATACTTTTAATGCTACTCTGTATGTTCGAAGTGATCAGAGAGCTGCTGATGAATTATGCCATCTAGTGTATATATCAAATCAGTCAGACCACCACTGCTCACAAACCAATAAGGTCAATAATTTCACTAAAGGAGCGGATCCTTGTGATTGCCAGGTTTACATTACCAAGAGGTTTATTTCTTATGATAGGTTCAAAAGTTGCCTATACGTTACTGCCAACAACTCAAAACCCCAGTGGGCGGGGAAACACCAGCTGATTCTCACCTGGAAACTAGAACTTATTATCCCCATTGCCAACTCTTTTACAACTGTCGAAATGATTCAGAACTAGATAGTGACAATACTACATTAAGACGTGTATTGGCATTGGCATCTGCTGACACTCCCCTATGAGTCAAAGCAGAAACCCAGATTGGAGGAATTATGGTCAAAATACCCTAAGGTCCAGCGATCGTTAATGTGGCGTATCGAGTGGAAAATCCAACAAAATGAGTACGCTTGTCAAACCGGTCGTTACGGTAAATACATTCTAGAACCCTGGAATCCTAAGATACGAGGCCAGCAGGTCTGTGTTCGTACTCAAGTGGGTATCGCGGTGCCCATGGTCACTCAAGCCCCTTATCAACAATGGGTAGCGAACAATCAAACCCAATGGTGGTCAAAAGCTAAGCAGTGCTTGGGTGAACAGCTAAACATTAACTTGACCACAGTAAAGCATGCTTATCAATTGATAGCTCAGGTGCCTGAAAATGGTACAGGGAAAATATTTTACCCCATGCGAAATAACCTTTGGGAAAAGGCTATGGAAAATTGTACCACACACATACCTGATGAGTTAAGCAAGTTGAGGGAAAAAGCCAAAAATAATAGCGAGATATTCTTTGAGGCCTGGGAATGGTTCCAACTTGCAGGGCTGATCTTAGGATATGCACAAGGATGGAATTCCTTTACCTCCCCAGTGTTAAGTACTATAGTATGGCCATATGTAATGAGTTACCCTGTGCACAAAGATAATCTTAGTCTTTATGAACCCCAGTTCATGGCCTTCCCCGAAGATCCAACTAAAAAGGAAACTCTACAGTTCCTACGAGAGAAAGCAACCCATCTACCTAAGGATCCGGAAGAACAGGAAAAAGAAGGATGGGATTCAGACTCAGTTTATCAACAAAATGTCACCCATTGGGCTGAACCCATTCGTGTCGGACTTCCCAAGAAGTTTAAAGGATCATCTTATGCATATTTCTCTTTGTACGAGACCCCCCTCCTTTATCAGCCGGATCATTTTTAGGGGGACATTACTACAATTTTTAAATCCACCCCTATTAAGGAAATGCCCTTATCCAAACAATATACTAACTATAAAGCATTTCTAAAAAGAAGGGAGCAGACATACGACTCTTTGCTAGGGGAAATCTTTATTCATGCTTGGCCCGCAATGGCTAATATGCATGAGTCTGAGTCAATGTATATTGATACACCTGGTCTCGTAGACATGGCCGAGAATCCGGTGGGAAGGAGGCAGGCTCTTAACTGGATCATGCCAGGGCACTTAAAAACAGTGAAAAGATATTATAAAGGCATCAAAGGATGGGAATGGGTTGGTACAATACAATCGTCATTTCCTTATGTGATGACAAACCTAATGACAACTGAAAGGAACCTAATGGGGTCAGTAGAAATTATGGATCCCACCAGTGTAACCAAAATAACACCCTATAATAAAAGATTTCTTAGGGAGAAATTTTTGAAAGAATGGTACCCGGTAAAAGATCAACACCAATACATTCAGCTGAGGTGGCAGATCGCTAATCCCGAATACTGGGAAAGAAATGTTACCAAGGTGCAGTGGAACTGTGTCAAAAACCGATGGGCTGAGGGTCATTTCTATAGTCATAAAGATGCTGGGAAGATAGAATGTAAAGAGGATAAAATCTGGGGATTTATTCCCTGTAACGCCACAAGGTGTTACAATTCAACGACATTAGCAAAAAACCTTACTAAAAGATGGGAGCCATCCTATTACACGTATTGATGGGGTACCCAGGGTATATTACAGACTAATCGGAATCGCACTTGTACGCGTACTGATTACCATACCAACTTGCCTCATTGGCCCGAAGACGTTGCCCCCGTTGGATGGCTGGAAAGCCTCAGTCCAGGCTACCTGATGTATAATCGATACAGATTTTACCGAGATACCTTATGTCGCAGTGATAATATTAACGCACACAATGAAGATCTACAACAGGATTCTTTTCATAAAGTACTGGACAAGATGAATCTTTTACCTACCTCGCCATGGTACATACCCAAGCAAAATAGACATTGTACTTGGGAGAGGTATACCCCACCATCTGCAGGAAAAATGCAGAAAACGCCATTCATCTGTGATATGATTGAAAAACACTGGCAATATACCACAGACTTTAATATGTGAAAAGGCGTTCCAGGCTGGGTCGGGATAATGGATATGGTTATAGAAGGAGCAGTCTATGCTGTGAAGAAAGGAATCGTAGATACTGCTACTAAAGTATGGAATCTGCTGCAACGGATTTGGTTTTATCTTAAATGGGTGATGATAGCTATTGCTGCTCTAATAGGGTTGGTTGTACTTTCGAAAATAATAAACACCATTAGGTGCTGCAACTACATTTGTTGTGCCATATGTAGAATAAGGGAAAATCGCAGGAGGCGACAGTCTCGTGTGTTTCTGAAGAAGGCACTGGAAGAAGTTAAAGCAGAGATTCGGGAACTAAAGGGTTGGAAAAATGACAAAGAAAGGCGCGCGTTAATTTGACGAACATGCCTTCTTTCTCTGTCCTAGGCTTTCCTCGACTCTGTCATGAAAATACAGGCAATCTACACAAAGACATCAGGCGTGCAACGGGAAGGTCAGTCCTTGACATGGTCAGAATGGATCCATGGATGACATTGATGTGCACGGCATTGATTCTTATGCTCCTTATCAATTATAACCAGGTGGAACGACACTACAAAGAAAATATAGACACGAGATCCCAGTGGTGGGTCTTTGATCAATATACTCATTGCAATCTGTTCTCCAGAGTATGGATACGGAGATACCGTTCATACAAAAATGGTACTCTGGAGAATGTGAATACACGACGAGAAAGCCATCTCGGCAGTAAATTTCGGCTATGGAAAACCACTATCGTTATAAGCGGAGATCAAGTCCATGTTTATAGAACAGGAAACTTTACGGGAATCAATGAGGAGGAGTTATACTTGCCCAAAAAAGGAGAAGGATCAAGCCTTCTCTTGCTAGTGTTAGTAGGCCTAATATGGGCATTCTCTGTAGCCAAGACGCTCATTGGTCCCATCCAGACTCCACCTATGACTCCTCCCCCTGTGGTGCAGGTATAAAAGGTCATATCGGTAGGGTAGACACTCAGAATGAGTTCTCTGTGTCTAATCGCTGCAGGACCTATTTGCCCACGAAGATTCTCGAGAAACCAGAAAAAGACTAACTTCATCCACACTCTCTCCACCACCATGGCCTCCAACAATTCCTCCGGGTACTCATCGGCTACTTCGGTTGATTGGCCCCAGGATTCCTTCTGCGTCAAAGAAGGAACCATGGGACTCCAATTCGCCCTGCCGGATGAAGGGCGCACTAATTTGGGAATATGGAGTCTCGACATACATCTGACTAATTTTTCTGAATATATTGACCATACTAAAGATGAAGGACGAAAGCGTATTTTTGTTAATGGAATAAACAGGGCCACTAGGGATTTTCTGCTCAGCAATTCATCCAACCAGTTTATGGCAGAAGTCTCTCGCGGCATAGTAGTAGAACAAGAAATTGGCTCGGAACAGTTCTTATGGATCCCTGAAATTGTCCATGGGACTTCCGATGTAATTATCAAACCTGGACCACCTTTGCCCCACCGCATAGCAGGATGGGGACGTAACATGATAATGCTAAAAGAAGGGTCACCCCTTCTTAACAGGGCCGTAGTGGTCTGTGCAGAAGTATGGAGAATTCGTTGGGAAGGGACTCAAAATAACCCACCTCTTGAAATGGGGTGTGTACGGGCCTATCAGGCAAAGGTCGACCCGAGCGACTCCACTTGGATTCGCAAAAGTCTTTTTCATGACCGACGAACTTTAAGCGGTACTCTTGTAAGAGCCAATCCCCTCGTTGGCTTAGAGAACGATCGTTGGACACAATTTGACCCAGTAATGCAATGGGGACCATGTAACCTTCTCCCGGGGTTAAAACCCACGGGGTACCCCCGGAGTGGGGTACTTTCGCTCTTGCAGCTTAACCATTTGTATGTCTTCCCGTGGCAAAGGCAAGAGTACAAACAATCCTATGTTGAGTGGGAAAATGGTCGAGCATGGCTTCATGAGACGGTTTACTTTGACAAATACCCAGGGCACAAACGTGGCGGAGTCATTCCTGCAAAATACGAGGAATGGCTTTCTGACGTATTGGACAGATGGGACAGTTGCCCGGTCGATGTTAAAGGCTGGGGAGCAATCTCCAATGTAAAGTTTGAGAGTTATTACAGGGAGGCAAAGAAGCGCACTAAAGAAAGTCAGAACAGGTGTCTCTTCATGTTGTGTGGAGGTTCTCTTTCTAGTGTTCCTGCTCCACCTGGCCTTCCACCCCTCCAGAGAATGGCACCAGTACCTCGGATGGCTTCTCCTGCGCTGGGACGAGCTGATCCTCGCTTGGCTCCATATGATCGCATGGGTGGCTCCTTTCCTGTCCAGTCTGTGACCCCGGTGAAGCGTCACAGAAGCCATGACGGAAGAGAGGATGAGGAACTCCGGGGACTCTTTGCTGCCATAGGGGGACTGTTGGGGGAGGCTGAAGTAGGTTCCCCTGCTGACGGGCATCAGGC
>BSAI01000108.1:37309135-37333627 GCA_036245035.1 Adrianichthys oophorus
TGGGTGAGGAGTGAACTACGAATAACTCCACCTACAAGAGACTTTCGGTTGCTCTTGTCACAACACTGTTGAGGGTCTTTTCAGTCTTGTAGGGTTGGACCAAAGTGAGACCAGGTGTCCCATAGGTCACCTAGCAGTCCTAGTAGGGTTAAGTTAGGGAGGACATAATTCAAGATAAATTAACATAGGACCTTACTAGGGCTGAAATCTCCCACACCAGCTAAATCTGAAATCAAATGTTTTTTTCAGCAGGTCAGACAGGCTTTCTCTAGTTAGTCAAAAGCCAAACGCAATCTGCACTTATACATGAAAGTTTTTTTCTTTTTTTGTCAAAGCATAATTGGTTTCTGAAACATTTCATGCCCTTAATTAGCTAAATGAGCCTAAAGGAATCAGTGAGAGGAAGGAAAAGAACTGAGGATGGGAAGAGAAAGGCTGAGCAAAGACTAATGGGACTGATAGAGATCAGAAGCTTATCTTTTCAGTTCAAAACTTTGCTATTCATTTGTAGACCTCCCACCCTTCACCCACACCATCATTAGGTGTCTTTCAGCTCTAATTAACCTGTTTCCCTTTTACAACCAGAGTAAAAACATTCACAAAACATTGTGCTCTGAATTTATTAGCAGCATTAATGCTAAAAAAAAGTTGGATTTAGAGACAGCAACATTATTATTCCACAGATGAAGTATTAAACTGTCTAAGGGTTAATAGTTCACCATGGGGTTGTGAAAACAAAAATCTGCGAGGTTTTACCTATGACTTTAAGTGTTTACTAAAGGAAGAACTGAGCATAAAAAATATATTTTCTAAAAAAGTAAATTTTTAAAGCTATAAATGCTTCTGCTTTATGCATCTAAATTATTAGGAATTTCCATGCAGCATTTTCACTCCCATGTGCAACCATGGGTGGATGTAAACCCTTCTATCTCTCGTCATTTACATTTTATAAACCACTAAATAGCTTTGGCAAAAAGAGAAAAAAACAAAGTTTTGTCAAATGTTTTAAAACCAAAATAGATTGTTTTTAGGAATTAAAATAAAAAACAGGAATAAAAAAAGGAGTTGTTGTGTAAATGAAAAAACTTTTGAGTCCAGGGTTAAAGAGTTTGAAAATATGGATAAGGTAAATCCGATACAATCAGAAATAAACAAACGTCTGCCTAGTAGTGTGATGGTAAGCATTGTCACTTCACAGCACGAAGAGCCTGTTTCAAATCCCAGTCGAATGCTTTCTGTGTTGAGTTTGTGTGTTCTCCCCATGCATGGGTGGGTTTTCTCTAGGTATTCCACCTTCCCAAAATCCTGTTTCATGGGTTGATTAGTGACTATAAATGATCCCCTATGAGTGTGTGTGAGTGTGCGGTCCTGTGATGGACTGGTGAAACGTTCAGGGTGTACCTCGCCTTTTCCCTGCAGTTCCTGTGACCCTACACTAAGAGGGAGAAAAAGAGAAAAGAATAGAGTAATTTTTAAATAATGACTTTCTGCTAGAAATTTAGTTTGAAATTTCTTCTGACATCTTTACCCCCAGATCAGCCAATGAAGGAAACAACTTTTACTTACTAGCACATTCCACCTTTTTCATAAATATATATATATATTTTTTTTTTTACTTTCATATTTTGCTCTGGTTTCTTTCATTCAATAATATGCCTTAACGTCTTAGCCCTGAATTACCTTCCAGCTATGAAAAGGCTTTGTTTTTTGGCTTTTAAGTAGATGGTAAATTAAGGTGATTTTGGAGGATTTTTGTGGTTTGAAATGCATCTCTGGCTGCACGGTGGCGCAGTGGTTAGCGCTCCTGCCTCACAGCAAGAAGGTTCCTGGTTCAAGTCCTGGCTGAGGGACCTTTCTGTGTGGAGTTTGCATGTTCTCCCCGTGCATGCGTGGGTTTTCTCCGGGTACTCCGGCTTCCTCCCACCGTCCAAAAACATGCTTCATAGGTTAATTGGTTACTCTAAATTGTCCCTAGGTGTGAATGTGAGTGTGCATGGGTGTGTGATTGTGGCCCCTGCGACAGACTGGCGACCAGTCCAGGGGTGTACCCTGCCTTTGCCCATGAGTAGCCGGGTTAGGCTCCGGCAACCCCGTGACCCCGAAAGGGATAAAGCGGATTGGAAAATGAATGAATGAATGAAATGCATCTCTAGGCATTAAGGGGTTAACCATTTAACCCTTGGTTGTTCAGGACCATTTGAGTTTTTTTTTTTTTTCTACTTCACAATTGACTATCTTAATTTATCTTTATAACTTGTCTTGGTGGCAATGGTTGATATTCATAGTGTTAGTTTAACCACAGAATCATTTTGTTTTGTTACAGATATTTATCAGACAATAAATCCACTGTAAACTGAAACTGTTCAAGAAACTCAATTCTGAGTCATAGATGTTCTATTTTTTTACTGCAAATATCACAAAAATTGAGGTCAAGCTGTTTTTATGCTATTTGACAATGCTTAAATGTGTAGAGACAAAAAAAAGCATAAATCAAAAAAGGACAAATAAAAAAAAAAAGAAACTGTTGAAAAAATGTAACTGTGAAATGTTCTTTTTTTTTTTGTTATGTTTGTTTTAAACCAAATGTGTCAAAACTAAAAACACTTTGAAAACTTATTATCACATTTTGAATAAATGTGATGCACGTTCAAGAAGAATGCTCTTTAAGCATACTGTGTCTACAAAGGGCTGTCACTACCTGAAACTAGCGTGTGTACTCACACTTGGAAGAGGCTTTGTGTGAAATATAATGGGGGTAAAAATCTCGCAAATCTTGCTCCAAACTTTTTTTTTTTTTCACAGCTCCGACATATGAAAGACTTGGTGTCATTCTGGCCGGGGACAAATTGCAATCATTAATTTGTCCTTCAGGATCAATTTTCAAACAGTTGGCTCTTCCGTGAATTAAAAAGTTCGGTTCCCATAGGTCACAACCAACTCAGAGTGCTTGATTTGTTGAAATTTATCTGGTTTGACTTTCAACTCACGTTCAATGAATGCCTGTTTTGTACATAGAGCCTGAAAACTGATTTAAAGACTTGAATAGTGTCAAGTGAATGCTAGATTTTTAAACCTGGAAGCCTGAAATGGAATTTATGCTTATTTGCATAGAATTTTCATTGAAAGTTGTTGCTTAAACATGCATTGTCAATGTGTCTGTGTGAATGTAGCATCAAGATTAAGGAAATTTCTGTCCTTTTGTTTTCTTTTTAAATTTCTGTTAAAAAGCCATTTCAAATCAAGCTAAGATAAAATATATATATATATATATATATATATATATATATATATATAGATAGATAGATACTGTCAGTGTGTTTTTATGTAATAAACCAGCAATGTCGATTTTATGGTCTTAATTAACAATAAGCACTGTTGTGGGAGATCCGTTCAGTTGTCAGTGTAACTGATCAAACGCTTGTTTCAGTCGTGCATGTGATGAAAACATCTCTCATGTGAGTAAATGTATTTAATCATTTCTGAGACAGATGTGCAGTCACTTCCACACTGTGACCTTATATCATTTAAGTGTTTACAGTCATCAAATTATCATGAAAAAAGTAAGGGGTTACAGGCAAAACTCTGGACATCTCATCAGAGCAGACCCCTTTGGTATGCAGTAGCTTTTTACATATGTGCTAGTTTCACTTTTAAGAAGAGATGTGCACATAGCAACAAAAAGACAAAACCAGACTCCCTCTGCCAGGAGAAGAAAAGCCAGGAGGTTGTAGAGAAAAAGATCTTTACAGTGTCTGTGAGATGATACGTGTCTTTGTAAAGACTACAAGGACGCTAGCATCGCACTGTCAGATTCAGATTCACATTCTCAGATTCATATCGTTGTGCCTCAAAATGTGCTCTTCAATTAGATATTAAGCATCAATAATTACAGTCTTCACCATGTCATGTTAATATGCATTACTGTTTTTTTGTGAATGCAATCAAATTATTAATATTATTACAATCAAATGTATTTGTTTACATTTTTAGGGAATTACCTGTTTTGCTGAAATGCAACCCACTTAGCAGTGCAAAGCCCACTATCAAAGAACTGACAGAAATTGGAACTAAGATATTTTTTAATCTTTTGATGAATTCCACAAAAAAATCAATATAATTTTTTCATGAGAAATAGGTATGTATGATAAGTTATGATAAGTTGGGTGATTTGTTAAGTTTTTGCTAGCAATGTTATTTTACGATTCAGAACTGTTGACATGAATGTTAACAGAAAAAACCCAAAACACCTTATTTACCCACTGTCTTAAAATCGATCCCTATATTTTTAACATGGTGTAGCTGTATTTAAAAAAATAATTAATTCTCGACAAATGCTGCATTCTCTCAATACAGCAAAACTCATTTTGAAAAATGAATAACAATTGATGAATTATTCTCACCATAAAGATTTAAAAATTGGCAAACACTTTTCCCACCAAGTGTTTTTAAGAAAAGTACTTATACTGGACCTAGAGGAATGATGGTGAACTACAGGGCAGAAAACAGACCCAATGTATCAACAAGGAGTCTCTAAGGTAAGTTTTGATCATGCTAATGAGATACAGGTCTCAAATGCCTGTATCAAATATGATACAAATGGTTGTATGGGGTTAAATGTAAATGAACATAACAGTAATGTAATGAGAAAAATCCTCTTGCCCCATTCACGTTTTGTCTACTTTTGTATATTTCAAAACTTTTATATTTTTTACAAATGGAAAATTCCAGTTCAGACACTTTTTCTCTCACATGACTTTGCATTGTACAGTGACCTCGTGCAGTTCACTTAAGTATTTTGCAAAATTTTAATAAAGCGGGTTTCATCTGAGCTGCTACCTATTAAATCCTAATGACTGATCACATTAACCACATCTTTTATCATCTCAAGAGCCCAGGCGACCTCAAACTCCTCCAATCCCATCTCCTTGTAACTAATGAGTGTATCATAAAACGATCTTCTGCACATGCTCTACTGACTAATGGAATGTTTTGGGAATCTGTTGCCAGGTCACTTTGGTTATTGGGCATTTCGTAAATGATGGAATGCTTTGCTTGCTGCGTTGGGGTGAGTTGGTGGTGCGTGTCCAAGCAGGTGTGGCAGAAGCACTAAGACATGCCTAATCAAAATGGAATTAGATGGTCATCAGAGCTGATTGAGGCCATCTTTTAGTCACACTTGTCTCTTACATGATAAAGCAAAGTGGAAGAAAATTCATAGTATTAGGCCTTTGACAGAATAATTAATGAGAGGAACTCGTACATATGTGAATTCAGATAATATAAACCGGTGGTAGTGTTTGTTTGGCTTTAAGCATGTTTTATTTTGGTGTATTCTTTGTAACAGAACATTATAAAAGCTGAAATGCATTTTATTTAAATGTCTAAAGTTTTCCATAGCGTGTTTGTTTAGTTTGTTGATTAGTTTGTGGCTTATCTTGCTGTAATTGGCATTAGCCTCAAAAGCCAGCTTTTTCTAAGCTGCAAATTTTATGGTTTCCTCAAGTAGATGCATGTTTTTCAAGTTCAACCACACACATCCAGACTACATAGACTGATTCAACATTATCCAGGATTCGCTCACGCTTGATTTATTTTCTACCCTTAGCTGCTTTTTTCCCTTATTTCTCATTCCCCTCATCTTTACAACTCCCCTGCAAGTCCAAAAACAGACTTATAACTTGGGTTTAAGGGAGCAAATCTAAAGCTTTCTGTTGCTTTTCTTCAGTTTGTCTTTTCTCTAAACTAATCTCAGTGTGAGGGAGCAAGTCTGGGTGTGCATGTGTGCACGCATGCACAATTTGTTGAGAGATCTTGCTTCTCAGCAGAGGCTGAATGACTGTGACGCCTCCTAATCCAAGGTGATTGGCTGGCTGATGGCTACCTCTAAATATGGACACCTACCCTTTTGCCCTTGTGCTGCGGCAGTCATCAAGTTTAAAATCCCTTATCTTGCTCTTGCTTCTTCTTGTAACCTCCCCCAGCAAGCACACAGACACCCACACATCCTCTATTCTTTGTCTTTTCAATATTGCTTTTTCAAAGTTTTGTGCACATATGTCATATGCAGGACTTCCCTTCTGAGGACATTCTGTACAATAGTGACACTTTTCAATAAGTGATAAATATTTTGCATTAAAAAAATGTACACTAACACTATGTCACCCTAATGTATGATTGGCAAAAAATATCTTTTTGCTGATGACTTTCCATCTTTAAATAAACTGTAGTATGCAGTTTATTGAACTTAAACCTTTTCAGAGAAGTTTTTTTTATTATATTATATGCAATAATAGGTTCATTATTCAACTGCATAAAAAATGCAGATGGTTCACAAATCTTTGCAATATTAAAGCAATATTTTTTCAAAGTTAGCAATGAATATCACATTTTCAAGTATTCACAGATCTGGTGGATAAGAAAGGCTATTTTTCACTTTTCAAAATTCCCATCTCCAGTAAGGAAAAAAAAAAGTTATTAATGCATCTGACACCTTCATTATTTCAACCATGAACTCCAACTCACCTCACGCAATGGCTTTCAGTACAATCATTCCCTGTCTCAGCTCCACAACCACCTCATCCATGTAACCATTCCTATTACTAAAACAATAGGAATGCATTAGTGTCCTCCATGTTTGTCGTTTTCTGTCCAGATTTATTCATGTCAAGATTAATGACTCATTTTAGTACAAAATATAAGGATAATGAGAATGTGACCTTGCAGGTCTGCAGAAAAATCCAGGACTTTTTTCAGTTTGTTAGGAGCTGAAAAGTACAACAGGAAATGTAAACATCAAGAAATAATTTCACAGTTATATTTTATTGTTTTTATTAACAACATATCCAGAGGCTAACCGTAAAGAAGATAGAATTGGTTACTGATAAGGGATTTAAACCTTTTGTGCTAGTAAAACTGGGGAAAGCAAAAATGTCCAAAGTTTTGTTTAAATTGCAATTCAAATTTTTTAAAAAATTGTCAGTGAACATCAATATTCTTAATATAAGTTTATTTTTCATGCCCAGTTTCTAAGTTAAGGAAAAAGCTGAAAAGGAAAGGTTGTTCATGATCATTATGCTATTTTTATTTACTTTTAGGCAAGAAAAGTCTAAAATGTAGAATTTCATTAAATTTGGTGTAGACCACTGACTGTATACTGAGTGGGAAATTACCCATAGAAAATGACTTGCTTCCTGTTCCAATAAACTGAAGTCTGCAGTTTCTTGCGAAACAGCAGTTGCCATATTGGAACCAGAAATTGTCAGTGAGCAGTGATTGGTCAAAGTTGGTCTGAGTCCACATTTCTATGGCAACCACTCTCTATCAGGATTAAGCATGTCAGAAGATCACACCTCTTCGACTTTAAAGGGCTCTGGAGAATCTGTCAGACAAATGCTTCATTTTGAATTTGAAGTAAATTTCAATGCAGAACCCACATACTTTAATTGAGGCATCTGATCAGCTTATTGCTTGAATTGTCAGGGTTGATGTGCGAACACAGAAGCAGACGGTATTAATAAATGAAAAGTCTTTTATTTGAATCAGTACTCGAAATCAGAACACAAATCCATGAAGGTACCGCGCTCCCAACGCTGCAAATTGTCGCTCCTGACGGCTTCACATCTCCAGCAACCCTTGACGAAGACATCTGCTCCTCTTGCTGGCGGAGTTGTGCCCGTAACGTCTCCGCGTCTGCTGTGTCCATGTTACTGGTCGGGTGGTAATGTCAGGGTTGATGTGCAAACACAGAAGCAGACGGTATTAATAAATGAAAAGTCTTTCATTTATTTGAATCAGTACTCGAAATCTGAACACAAATCCATGAAGGTACAAAAACCACCCGACAACCAGTGCAGGGGAGACGAAGACTTATAACCAGGAGGAGGGGATGAGGTAGGTGAAAACAGATGTGCCAATCAAGGAGGGAGAGAACACACACTAGGAGGGCAGTCTCAAGAGACCTGAAAAAAACAGAGGAGAAACACAGGAAGTACAACCAACAACAAAATAAAACAGGAAGTGGACACCAAACACAAAACCAACAAATTTCCTGGGTCCATAACCCCACATGAATAACTTGCGCAACAGTAAAAATATATTTTAAAAATGTAGGATTAGCAAGAACATGTTAAAAAAAAGGTAGCGCAGCAATAAGGGTTATTCTGACAAATATAATGACTGATTTATAACTGTTTAATTCTTTATAGAAGTCTATGGGGTTTTTGATTTTTAGAACCAGCGGGTACTTCCTATTTTGAATGCCAGAGAGGAAGGGTCACTCAGTCCAGTTCTCTTATACAGTCAATGGTGTGTACCTAAAGTACTTGCATATTTATTCAAAACATAAGCAGATCTGTCTCATGATATTCATTACTTAACACCATGGTGGCCTCAGAGTGGTGGGGTGGATCTGGTTTAGGGGATGGCCCTTTTATTTTTTTCCTCCCATGTGGTTCTGAGCAGATTCAAGAGTGAATCCATGTTTGAATTTGAATTGATTGGTTTGCGAGTTGTGTTTATGTGTCTGAATGGGTGCATGTATATCATTTGTGTGTGTTTGTGAGGGAGTGATTCATCAAATATCAAATATGGATGATGTGTGCTTCTGACAGGCCTGGTACATCCTCGGTCCATCCTTGAATTGCTGACCCTCACCTGTAAAAAAGCTTTTGCTTATAAAGGGGGTTGAGAGTGCCGGTGGGGATAGTGTGTGAGTGTGTGTGTGTGGGGCGCTCATCCTGATGTCTGAGGGGGTGTTCCGGTGTTGCCTCCTGCTGTCTGTGTGCATGCTGTGGTGTCCCTAGGGGGTTTTCTTTCCCTTCCTGGGCTGCCTGGATTGCTTGCCCTCCTCTGAGCGTTTGGTGTGGGGCTGTGGGGTATGAGTATGAGATTTGGCTGGCCCCCCTTTTTCCTCCACTCCTCGATAAAGCCCCAAACATGCCTAATTTTAATGCATCACAATAGAAAAAAGGACTAATACTATAAAATCTCTTTTTGCTCTGAGGCAATTGGCAAGTTCGGAGGGTTTGTGTGGGGCTGTGTGGCTCACAGTCTTTAGTATAGAAGTGTGCTCGGGGCTTGGGGTGGACTTACCACACCCCCACCATAAAATACCTCAAATTTTAACATAAGCCATCCCTACAACATTACTTTTTTTAAATTAATTTGATTTAGTTGGTGCAGGTCTCAGCTTTGGTGACCTGAGCTGTGTGATTTCCCCCTAGGTGAGTAGTGGGGTCATTCCAGGAGTGGGCTACTGTGGTGGTTCAGTCTCTTTTGCATTTTGTGGGCTTCCCCCTCACTGCTTTGCCTCATACCTCTCCTGGGATATTAATGCAAAGGATGTTTAGGTCTTGCATGTATGAATGTAAAAGTTATGTGATTGGGGGCATTTGTTCCCAACATTCCCTTTGGGGTACCTAATTGGTCTCTCTCCTATCCTTTTCTGCGATCAGTGGGCAGGGTGTGTGGGTCTCTTTGTCTGTACCACGCCCTTATTGTTGTCACAGGTATTCTTGCACCCGACAAGGGCACCCCCAATCTTGACTTTCTGTTCTTCAGAAGCTTCTGGGTGCACTTGGTCCTTCGTACCCTTTGTTGCTGGGGGGTTACCTGGATGCTGGGAGGCGTAGAGATTTGATTCTGTTTAGGGGTGAAGACCTTGTTGTGTGGAACTAACACAGTATATTCTTCTTTCAGAAGTAAGTGGCTGCAATCACAAATTGGAGTTGGTTTTGTGATGTCAGCACAATTACTTTGGTTTAGGTCATTTGGCTGCTTAGGTCTGGTGATTGACTGTGCATGAGAACTGGACTGAGTGACCTCTCCCCCCTGGCATTCCAAATAGGAAATACTCGCTAGCTTGAAGATGCCAAAATCCCATACATTTCCATTATCATATTTGTCAGAATAATCATTAATGTTCAGCTCCCTTTTTTTACATGTTCTGACTAATCCTATTTTTTTCATAATATTTTTTCTTTATTACAAGTTATTTAAGTTATAAACACTCAGGTGCCTCAATAAAAGTATGTGATCTCATGTCAAAAGTATAAAACATTTGATTGACAAATTTAATATTTATTTTGTGTAGCCTGCTTTCAAGTGGTAGGGGTGTAGTTTTCCAACAAACTCTTGATTGGTGACAGTGGTTGCCATAGAAACAATGACTTAAACCGATTTGGACCAATCACTGCTTCCTGGTGTCCTCTGGCTCCAACATGGTGTCATCTCTATCACAAAAAAAAGGCAACTGATTAAACGTTACTTGATTGGAGCCAGAAAGAAACCTTTTTCTACAGGTGATGTCACACTCATATTCAGGCAATGGGTCTGATACCGGTTTGGGGATACCACTGAACATTGCGATTGAGTTTTTGCACATTTATGTAAAAAGTGCAAAATATTTTCTTTCACACCACATTCTTAACATCACACCCACATTTACCTTGTCTTTTGTCTTCCATCTTTGTGTGACACTAGGTAATTAAGCCCTCACTGACAGTCACTGCCATCGGACGCTGGTGATGGTCACACTCACATGATTAAGAAGAGTTGGGCCACCGGTTAGCTCTATTCATTACTATATGTAGACAAACAAAATAGTTACCATTAACCTCAATGATTTCTGAGAGGTCTTTGAGTGACAGACTAAATCTGAAGGAGAGGATGATCTTTCAAAAGCAAATATCTGATCGTCTTTTTAAACATCTCACTTCAATTTTTATGTATTTAGGTAAAGGCTTCAGGAGAATCAAGTATGTCACTGGATGTGACTTTTGTTTTTGAGCTAGTTTCCCTTTAGATTACTGACTTCTCATTTAAGGATTTGTTTTTCCATGAGACACAGAATAGGTGGTGGCTAAGAAGGTGCCTGCAGATGTCACTTAAAGCAATTTCATGGGATGTACTTGTCCTTTTCATAGCTACTGGGCTAAATGGGTGAGATGATACTCCATCATTATCCCCATGAGAACAACTGCGGCTCCTTTATGCTGAATTGTAATTATGACAACAGATCTTCGTGGAATAAAGTCAACCAAACCACAGCAGCCTACATACAAAAAATAATTGCTTAAATGTCGCGTCCCGGCTTCATGCTGTTCTTATCACCCAAAACTGCCATAAAACGTGTTCTTCAGCATAAAATAATTGCAGCACTTAATGTCTTGTTCCAACGATTTTGACCCATGAATGTTAAAAATCAATGATAGAACCCCTGATCATGTGGTTTAATTGGATTAAGTTTCCTGATTGTGTGAGGTTTGCAAAGACTGAACACCGTGCAGAGACGGTTCCTGCTGACTTGGGTTCAGTGTTGGAGAAAAATGCAGACTAACAAAGGGTGTTATATCAGGTCGGATGGCCCGGTTTCTATTTGAACGAGCTTGTTCCAGAAATAGCTCCATTAGCAAAAACAATTTCAGTTTTTACAGCTGAATGAAACACTATCAGAAGGAAGCGTGTGTTTCAGGCAAAGTGAGATGGAGACAGGAGCACCTAAGGCTCTGTTATTTTTCTCCTAAATAACTTGATCTGGTGCCAGATCTTAAAAGCAGCTTTTGCCCACAAAAGAAAAAGCCAACTCGTCTACTATGAAAGTATTTTGATGGGAAAGACAAATCTTCCATGTTTGCAGTATTTCCTCTCCTTCCATAATACATAAAAATAAAGCTGGATAAGAGTAGAATCAAAGAAAAAGAGGTGGAAGACAGCCAAATGTAAGGAAAATCAGGGAAGAAAACTGCCAAATAAACAAGACACAAAATAAGGAAAGATAAAAAGGACGACAGATGAGGCTCAAGAAAAAATGTATTGTCAAAATATCTTGTTTTTCTGCTGTTTTTGGAGAATGTGTCATTTTGGCTCATATTTATCCTGAGCTTAGCAGAAAACTCTAGATATTTATTTTATTTTATTTACAGGCAAAGGATTTTCAGTGCTGTATAGCAGAAGTCAGCATTTGGAAATCTTGTTTTCATGTGTATGTTAGAGAAGCATTCTATTATACTTGCCAAAAAATAGATTATGAAGAGATTTAAACTGCAACAAGCTGCATAGCAGTTCTGCTTCAACTGACTACACAGGGGTTACACACTCACTATATCTTCAGCATTTAACCTGCAATAAACAATTTATCCAATTAAAATAAGGGTTTTGATTTTTTTAACATGTTCGTTTGGTATTTTTCAGATGATGGAGGACATATATTCATTCATTCATTCATTCATTTTCCAATCCGCTTTATCCCTTTCGGGGTCACGGGGTTGCCGGAGCCTAACCCGGCTACTCATGGGCGAAGGCAGGGTACACCCCTGGACTGGTCGCCAGTCTGTCGCAGGGGGAGGACATATATAAAACACTTTAGTTCCAGTGTTTACATCCTTCAACCGCAACCTTTCAACTGTTGACACAATTTACGTGATCCAGCGGAATAGGAGTTACAATATATCATAGAGCGTGACTTGTTTAGGTTATCTAAAGTGTATCTCCAGTGTTAAAGGGTTAAGACAGTTAAGTTCAGAATTGCATTTCTGAGTATTTCTTTATTAAAATCATTGGGAATCAGGAGCAGACGACAAAATGACATTTGAAAAATAATTTTTTTGTGATGTAGAAAATATGGGCGGGCCAGATTCTCTCCGCTCCGCAACAGGGAGGGGAAGGGGGTGTGAGATCGTTCTGCGCCAACGATGCTGCCCACAGATAAACCAATCAGAGACAAATTTCTAATGAACTACTGCCACTCTGCACAAACTGTCCTAGAAAATGACAGGCTTTTTTTTCTTATTTTTTAGCTTTGACCACAAACTGCAAAATCATAATTGAAAGACCACTGGGAACACTTAAAACCGCTCATATGATGATCGGACAGGATCTTTAAAAGGGTAACAGGCAGCAATGAAGAAATCTGCTTCTTGGTTTGTTGGTTTTTATTGCACTTAAAGCATATTTTTCTTACCTTAGAATGACAAATAAATTCACCTTTTTCATGCTTATAAAGTCTAGGAAAGTGAACATATTTTGGTGGGTTTTGTGCACCATTACCAGAACCTGACAGGATAAAGTCAGCTACTGCGAGGGACTATAACCATTCCATGCTCACAGATAAAAAGGCTTTATGTCTGAAAAAGGAAATGTATATCTGGATGTGCGTGGGTAGTTGAGTTGGGGGGGGGTGGGGGTGGGGGCGGGAGGGCTATTGTTAAATGTGCTTTTACAGCTTTTATTTCATTAAGTTATTCATTTAACTGTCCAGAATATCCCCCATCATCGCACACGTGCTTAATCAAAGGCATACACTTACAGAACACATTAGTCACACCTGTTCAAATTATTGCCGCATCTACTTTAATGCTCGAGATGAACTTCACCACACAAACTTGGCTGTGTCTGCAAGTCTTAATGCACTGAACTGCTGCCATTTGATTGGCTGAGGAGATGTCTGCATCAAATTGAGTAGGTGTAACTAATGTTCTGACCAGTGCTCCGATAGGTGTTATCAAGAGGAACTGATAAATACAGCTGCAGAAGATTTATAGGCATATTTTCCTCCTTTCATACAGTATGGGGATTAAAGCGAGAACAAAGAGAAAACTGCTGTTATTTGACCGACTGAGTCACCATCTCTACAGCCACACCCCTGCTTTAAAAAAATCTCTTAAAAAAGATGAAACTTTTATATGAACACAATTAAAATAATCTCTGTTATTTGTCTGTAAGGGAATCCAGTAGCAGCACAGAACTCTGTTTCAATATGTACACTGCAAAAAATAAAAAAGTGTCAAAGGGGGAAGGAAAATTGTACCCTCCCCACACACACTTCTTTACTCATCCTCCACCTTCCTTAAACCCTCATTTTCTTACCTTTCCTTTGTACTCTTAACAACCATCTCTAACATCCCACTCTCTTCTTCTCTCTTCTTCTTTTGTTTTGTTTGACAAAAAAGTAGATATAATCAGGATATAATCAAAATTAATAAAGTTTAGCCTCAAATATAAAAGGAGTTTATACAAGTATATACCTCATGTGCCAGAAGATTCATAATCTCCTACTGTAACAGTAAAATATGTCCAACACAAGATTGCTCAGCTGAGCAAAAAGGAAAAGAAAAAGACGTCCACCCCTGCATGTCCAGTGTGAACACCATGGGTTAAATGCACATTCAAGAAACAGAGTTTACGTTTCTTGAGAGTGCATCACATGCCCAGTATGTTTGTAGCTTAAGAGAATCCAGTACTAGTAAAGAACTTTGTTTAAATATGTAAACTGCTAAAACAGACCCCATAAATGGGTCAAAAATTCTTAAAATTTGAAATATTTTCTTTTAATTGGCAGAAAATATCTTTAAATAAAGTAAGAAAAATAGTCTTACCAAGAAGTCTTATTTCAATAAAACAATTCTAGTCACCAATACATGATGTCTTAAACTAAGAATATTTAGCTATTGAAAACCTTTCTTGATAAGATTATTTTTCTTGCAAGACAGAAAGTAAGACATTTTTTTCTTAAAATAGGGGTCTATCAAAAGAAACCTCTTATCTAAACTGAATATTCTAAAGACACAACACATTTAGAGTGATAGAACTTAATTTCTGACTAATTAGAAGAGTCAGGTGAAATCTGAGATTTTCATTTCAATTAAGCAGTCAGAAAAAAAAATGCTGGGAGATTTCTTGTGCAATCCAAGATCTCCCTGTGCCCTGTGGCTCCATGATGATGCAAGAAAATATAATGACTATGAAATCTTTAAGCTTTATTAATGCTGACAAAAAAAATGTAATTATATTCTGGATTTGTAGCCAGTCAAGTCTGACTACATTTGAAGAAAAAAATAATACAATATATTCTTTAAAGCTCTGTAGCTATTCTAATCAGCTGGAGGCTTCTCCTAAAGTTTGTTAGAATGCCTTATTTATGAGGTTTTTTTCAAAAGCACCATGCTGAAATGCAAGCATGGGATCATTTATCTGCAGTTTTTACACTCACTATTTTTACTTTAGGAATTCTAATTGGGTGAAAGAAGCAGTCACTCAAACTTCACCAACTTTACATGCAATTCGAAAAGCATAAACCTAGATCTTCACAGTGATGTATTCACCGTCAGGAGTGCGACATATAAAGAACAGACTAATGTATACCTGCTGATTTTACCTAGCTCTCCTAAATCACCCAACAGTGTGATATTGCTGCCATGGGAAGTGTAATATAGGGTTGCCCGTCTCCCATGCTTATCCCTGAAGGTGAGATTCACATCCTGAATATAAGGATGCAACAACATGTGATGATTAAAATGGATGATACTGTAGAAACGAGACAATATGAGACTTACAGACCCACCCAGAGAAAGCAGGAAATAGCCAGAAATCTATTTTAACTGCCTTATAAGAAACAATTTCACTCAACAGCTGGGCTATTTTTCAACACTGTATTTTTATTTGCATTTATACCAAATGGTAAATGGAGAGAGTTGGCCTGTCTGTCTGTGTCCAAATTACAACTGAATTACCAGAAAGAAAGTCCAGGAAATTATTATAAATGCTTTGTAGCATAAAATCAAAGCAAAAAAAATAAACATTTCTGATTTACATTAGGTCTGGAAAAGTGTAGATTATGATCGTATGTTTCATAGATTTGATAGTGTTTGAAATGTAAAACTTTTAAAGCTGTTCGTTTTTCTTATAATTGTTTATCTTATTTTCCACACTTTTGTAAAATCTTCCTCAGATCTCCTCTCTCTCTCTCTCTCTCTCTCTCTCTCTCTCTCTATATATATATATATATAATTTTTTTCTTATTTGCCTCATATTTGTGGATATAAAGAGCAAAACACAACCTTCCCTTGATGTAATTTACCTTTCAGTGCTCTCACAGAAAAAAGCAAAGCATTTTCAAATAGTCCCCTACAGAGTTTTTATCATAATGGCTAGTAAAATACACAAATTGCACATTTAAACTCAATATTGAAAAACACTCCAGAGCTGATTTTGTTTTGTCTGAGTTTGATTTAGATTTTAATGGGGGTATTCGCTCAGCCAAACAACATCTGCATCAGGTCCTGGGGAACCAGAGCATCTCGATGGAGAGTGGGCAGCTGGAACAAGACGGAAATGGACTAAATGTGAGAACAAGGTTTTGTTGGAATGCTACTACTCAAGTAATCCTACTCAGAGAGGTTACATGCAGAGAATGTGTAGTGAATCGATGCTTCGGAACCCAGAGTCAAGGCTATCTACCAAACAACTAGTAGCTCAATGGTCTAACATTCACAAAAACTGTTATCACAACTTGAGATTGATGAAGTACAACACAATTGTAACACCACTGGAGAGCCACAACATCAGGTCAGAGAGGAGGCTGAACAACACTGCCAACCAGAACTTGGGAATACTGCCCCAATAACCACCTTTACACTAAGCGAGGCAGCAACTGACCTGAAAAACAAGATCATGTCTAGAATGAATGCCAGGCAACCCTGACATCAACTACAAAGATTGAGTAAAGTACCACTTGACAGTCTCCTGGAAACTGTGAATGAAGCATTGATGGCAATTCCTACCACAACAATCACAGAAACCAATGAACTGGTTTGAATTCAGCAGCAGTGATCCTTGATTGCTGATTTGTTCTGGGTGGGCACTGTGGTGATGCTCCTGTTGCTGAGCTGGCTCCTGGTATGAATAGATTCCCAATCTACTGTTTCCTCACAGCAGAGTCTAGCCTCAAGTTTCTTTTATAAATGATTTTTATAAGCATTCATTGTTGGTGGGATCATTGGGTGTGGGATCTTAGGTGTGTTAATGTGCTTGTATGGGTTAATAGAGGGAGGGGGGTGGGTAAAGGGTGGACTGGGTTTTTCTCTATTTATTCGCTTAGAGTTGTACAAGTATGAGAAGAGCTTTTTTTATAAAGTTTGCTTGATTGAAATGCTTGGCTATAAAAGCAACCATGGGAGAAAACAATATGCTCTATAGAAGCAACTGTTGGAGACTAAGATCAAGACAGCTCTGAGGGAAGTGACTCAGATGGCAGAGGCCCAAAGAGGTGCAATGAAAAAGCAAGTGGCTAAGAGATACAGCCAGATTTCCATACCTGAAGCACTGGAAACTGCCAAACAAAGGCTCCTGGCCTTCAGCAGCCACCTAAAGAGGTACGAAAGAGACAATGAAGCCAGATGAATAAACAGGCTGTACACAATTCAACCTGCAGAAGTCTACGCTCAGTGGCAGGGTCAAAACAGCAGAGCAGACCCACCAAGGCTGGAAACTTAACAGTAAAGGAAAAGTAAAGAGACAGCATATAAGAGCAATGCTCAATGGCTCCCTGAACTGAATCCAGCTTTTATTGTTATTATAGAAACAATAACAGATTAGGCCTCTGTTATTCCATTGCCTGATTTGCTAAAATCTAACTTAGTGTTATCTGGTTTAGTATTCAAAAAATATTAGTAGCTTTTTTAGCATTCTAGTGAGTAAACTACTGTGTTAACCATTTGCTGTCTAAGCAGCCTGCAACGTTACTTTCCCTTAGCTAAACACCGCTAGCCTTAGCTTGGCAATTAGTCTTTCCATCTATAGGAACCTCTGTTACTAGAAGTTAGAAGCTAGGGAGCACTGGGTTTCTTTCTTTTCTCTATTACTCCCCTCCTCTATCCTCCCTTTGGAGGGGAGTGGGATATATTCCAGGTGGATCGTCTTCTGTCATTGGCTGTGGACCTCGTCTCTGGCTTGTCTTGCACCCCCAGCTGCCCCACAGTTTCTCTAGACTATTTAAACATGTAGTTGTTATTCAAACATGAAGTTCTAGAGTTAGATAAGCACATCTCCTGTCCGTCCCAGGAGAGGACCGCTCATTCATGTGGGCATCCAATTGTGATCGATAAGTCGATCACAATTGAGGCATTGTGTGCCCTGATCTATGTGATGTTTTAACACCCAAGACAGTGAAACACACAAATCAGTTGTATCTTGAGATAACTACAAAGTCATTGTCGTCTCTTTAGAGTGAATAAGAGAACTGCCATTCTGGAGGGCATTGCCCATTTAGATTCTCCTTTTGTCTTAACCCTTGAACAACTCAACCATGACAAAAATCTATAAAAATATATATATTTTTTCCTTTGCTGCTTATTGCCTTGGGGGAGTAATACACACAATCAATGTTTTTTTAATAATTTGTTTTCTAAATGTGCTCTAGCACTTGGTTGAGCAGGCAGTTAAAGGGTTAAAACAGCTACATAGGTTATAGTTCAGTATGTTATTGCCTTTTGACAGATCAAATTCAAGAACGTATTTTGCACTTTGGTTTCATGTTGACAAATATTCATATTACAACCTGATGATTTTGATTTCACAACATAGGGTTAATTGAAAACAAATGTATTCCAAATTCATTTATTATTTTCCTGTAGTTGTTCTTTACAAAACTCATGTCTTTGACTTAACATGCTAAAGTGAGTCCCATCACTTTTCAAGCTTAATGAAGGCAGAGACTACCCTCATGTCTTTACATAATTTGACATTTAAGCTTTGCAGTTTAAACAGCTAAATTAAGTGTCTTGATGACCCTCTGCTTAAACAGCTTGATGCACACCGTTCCACTTCAATTCAGTATTAAACTAACAAAAACATAAAGCTAATTTATTCATGCTTTGTGTCTGATAATAGCTGCACAGAGAGCTAATGAAGTAAACAACAGATTTTAATTTCTTAACGATGTAATATCGATATGACTTTTCCACGCTTTGTTAAATTGTAGCCATGAATTATTACAGCATCTCATCTCCAAGGTTTTCTATTTTAAGCCCACAATATTTTTTTATTCATCAATGCCTCTAGAGAGATTTCTAATAGTATATGGCTCAAAAACTTTTGAGTTAATCTTGTGACAAGAAAATCCCATAAATTATTTATTGTTTAAAAGCAAAGTAACCATCTGTTTGATCAGGTATTCCACATTGGACCAAAGCATCTAAATTAGGGGTGTCTAAATCCAGGCCTCGAGGATGGAACTTCTGCTGGTTTTCCTAGAAACCCTGCCTTATCTGCTGTTGATTACCTGGATCAGGTGTGTTTGGCCAATAAGAAGCTTCAATGGTAGGTTGGTTGGAAAACATGTAGGACTCCGGCCCTCGAGGCCTGGATTTGGGCACCCTTGATCTAAATATTTTTCAGATGTTAGGATAGTAAGACTCTCATTAATCTGCCCTACAGAAGAAAACACTGACAGAATAACAAGCAAGCGTCTGTTAACTCTAGGCAACATTTTTAAACACAATTTTTGCCATTTGTTGTATCTATCATCCATTAGCTTTTAGTTTAGTTCTTTTTTTTTTTTTTTGCAAAATGAAAAGAAGCCATGCAGAATGGCACACGTTTTCCTCTTTCAAAAGCAATTTCTGTGAAAACTTGATCAAAATAATTGGACTCATCAATGACCTCTTGCTTTATGAAACAATTCTCATCATTTTCTTTTAGTTTCTACATACTACACTCTTGCACACACTTGCCTGACTTCGGACATGGCTGAAATGTTGAGAGATTTATTTTGACGAATTGGCTGAAAATAATGTCAGAGGAAAGACTGAATGGACAGAATACACAAATGTGCTGAGCTGTAATAAAGTCTAAGAAACAGATGATATTAGCTAAAACAAAAACAGCAACTTTAATCATTTTATTTACTAGCCAAATCTTTGAAGTGTGAATGCAGAGTTGAGAGGAACAGACAGTTGTGTTGTTATGCTATACGTTAAAAGAGGTTGGTAATCTTGTGATCCCATCTATTAAGCTTTTCCGAATTTAGACTTTATTCTGCAAGTGCTTGGAGCAGCACGAATTTTGTTCTGCAGATAAATGTGCTGAAGAAAAGATGTTCCTTAAGATAAAACGGAACATTGTGTTATTTTGATTTCTTTTTTAAAGTTGTTTAGGCCTGTGCAGCTGTTGCAGCTTGGATTGGCTACATGTCTTTAATTGGATTCGGTTTTGGTTGTACTTGCTCTAAAGATATGAAGACCCACTCAAATCATGTTTTGTAAGTGTCTTTTATAAGTGTCAATATATGTGTATGTGGTTCAGAATGGAGCAAAGGGAGTTCATGGCCCACTCAGCATATTTTCTATGTCACAAATATGATTCTTTCAAATGGCAATACTTAACCTCCTCTGGATTCACAATGTTTTGTATAAAGAAAAAGGATAAAGAAGTGCAATTTTGAGCTTAACTTTTTTTATACATATCATGTCCATAATGTCATGTCCATATCAGCTCCATCATCAGAAAAATGTTACAAGATCATGTTAAAAAACAAAAAAAAACAATTATTTTGTCAAGCACTACTGCAAGTTTATATAATGCAGATGCGCTTGGATACATCTGCAACAGACTTTAACGGCGAACAAATCAGACAAGGGCAAGGCAGGAAAAGGGAACAAGCCAGGCAGGAGTCAAAAAGGTGGAGCGACACAGGGAGTTGAGGAACAGGCAAGGGTCAAAACATTGAGAGGCAAAACAATGGAATAATGCTCGTAATTGTATGCAGGGCAAAACAAGACTTTGTATGGAGCGGGGTTCAGAGTGGGTATATATGCAGCTTGTGATGAGGTTGTGGAGCATCTGGTGAGGAAATTAGTCATGGAGCAATGTCTGATGGGAGTTTAAGTTAAGAAGGAGGCAGAGACAGTCAGTACCCAAATGACAGCTCCCCCTGGTGGTTGGAGGTGAAGTTGGGTGGTTGAATCCTGACAGTTTGAGACATATCACATTTTATGTCATGTGTTCTACTCAACTCAACGATTTCCTAGAAATATAATTGATTTGCTGTGCTTTTTTAATCTTGCATTGCATAATCTTCATTCCTGTTGTTTGATTATGAATTCTAACCACCTTTTTTTATTATTAGTATTATTTTAACTGTTTCGGCACCCATAACGTTTTTTTTTTTTTTTCTAATTGCCTTCACAAAGAACAAGTTCTGTGCTAGGGTTGTCAAGAGGCCATCGAATAGGAGCTGGAAGGATAATTATCTGTCAGTTTATGTCTTTTATTAACTTTCCACATGAGCATGTTTTTTTCTTTTCTTTTCTTTTTTTTTTTTCCTTTTTTGGGGCAGTACTGACTGAACTCCACTGGTGTCATTACTAAAGCCCTTGTTCTGCTTTTCCCATGTGATTGTGCTCAGCAGAAGCTTTTTTAATATTAACTGCCTGCTGGACAATGAAAAGCTCAAAGGTGTATGATTCACTACATGACTCAAATGAAAGTTATTCTTTTCTCTCATAAAGCACTTTACATGTGCTCTCAGATCAAATGCTATCTTCACGTACCATTTTTTTCATTTAATTAGTGCTGCCGCAACAACACACCGGGTGGACAGTAGAGTAAGAAAAAGGTAATGCCAACACAATTGTGAATTTAAAGATTAGGGAGAAAGCAAACCACATGTATGTTTATGTACGTGTGTTTATAGTGGTGTTGGTTTGTCCAGCACTGTTAGGTCTGTGTTAGTACTGAACAAAAACAAAAAAAAACATTATTCATGAGTCAATATCTAATTTTCCTGCTTTGTCAGGTAGAACAAATAAGAGAAAACACTCTTCAAGCCTGCCTCACAATCCACCAGTGCCTCATCTTCTTCTTTTGTGTTTACTTACTCGTCTTCTTTGAAACACATCGCTGTTCTCACAGAAATATTTTTACACAGATAGATAGACCCCTTATAATATGTCTATGGGGTCTCAAAGCTAGCAATAGATACTTTTGCTTCCTTGATGGTATGAGATTCTGCATGCGACCAATCATTCTTATATTTTGCAGACTCTACTATGAGCCATCATTTTGATCTTTCCATACTGGCTCTGAATTAGGTCACAATTTTCTCTGATTTAAAAATGGGCTAATCTGTATAAAAATATTTGCATATACCGTATATTCCATACTTTAAGGCACTTCTAAAAGCCTTTATTTTCTTCAAAAAACGAAGAGCGCTTTAGTCCACAGCACCATACATATGGTTTCATTGTGGTTGTATTTACTGATGTTAAAGGGATTTTGAGTGGAGCACAGAGCTCTTTCAAAATGTCAATCTGTTTTTTTTTTTATACAAGTTGAAAATGAGGTTGGGTGTTATTGTAAATAAGCTAACGCGGCTAACAGGTGGCGCTGTCGGACTGTTTTTTTTAAGTGTTACAAACAAGGTTGATAGTTATTGTAGTCACAGTAACATTTGTTTTAGTGGTATCAGTCGTTTTTTTTTTTTCATGTTGCAAACAAGGTTGGGAATTACAAGGATTGTGAATATGCTAACATTGTGAGAACTCAGTGCTTTACTTTGCTTGCTGTGTTCTCGGGTTTGGTCAAGTTCTGAGTTGTCCCTTCTCAGGCACCACAGGTCCATGTTAATCATCCACAGCTGTTTTCATTTCTGTTAAATGTCTTTCAGGCTATTTAAGTGTGTGGTTTTGCACCTTGTTGTTGCTCCCATGGGTTTGTTATGTTTCAGTTTAGTCATGCTTTAGTTTCTGTCTCCTAGTCCTTCACTTCCAGTTCCTGACAAACATGGCTAATGTGTAGCAGTGTTGGACTGTTATTATATATATGCGGTGAATAACCGCATCCCTTGATAATTGTGATTTGTGTGCTTTTTTTCTATTTAATGTACAGTAATTTTAAAAAGTAACTTGTAAGTTTCAAGCACAATTAACTGTATAAATCTTGAGCCAAATTTTGTATAATCTTAAAATTAATAAACGTGTATTAAAAGTTTACAATTGCTTTTTTAAAAATGTCTTTCTCGCCATAAGTGGTTACCATCATGCAACCTCTGCTTGTACACATGGGTGTGTGAATTTGTGTTATGGGTTAGAAGCTCCACTTATAAATAATGTAGGGAAAAAAATATGTATTGGGGTGGAATGGATCGTTGAGGCGAGACGTTAGTATTTTTGGCCTACTTTCTTCCCAGCTTGTTAAAAGCAATTGTCTGGACAATCTGTTACCTAGCCTGTTACTCTCCCAGCTATAGTTGCACAGGACATCCACACATACCATCAAACAAATTGGTGCTGACGCATACAGTTTTTCAAACATAAAGGAAGGACATCTTGAAGCAAGGACCAAAAGGAACAAAGAAAAACACATGCATCTGTGTGTTGTTGTGGAAATTTGTGTGGATTTATGTTTTTTCAGAGACTTCATATTGTATGCTGCGAGTGTGTATTGTCTTTTGTTGTTATAATCCAAACACCATAAGGTGGAATCAAACAAGAATTGATGTTTTTTTTTGTCCACCAAAAGAGGAAAAAAGGAATTTTGATCCGTCTGCAAGCTCCCACTATCTCTGTCTTTCCTTTAGCATTTAAAGAAAAATCCCATAGACAACAGAACCACAGCTGAAATAAAGCCTCTTATAGAGTACCCTTTAGCCGTCGACCGCAGCGAAAGGATCAGACTGAACACTGCACTTGATTTTCTCTCAGTCCTCCAGGAAAGGTACAGAACGACTATCAGGCATTTGTCTGTTTCCTCTTTGTCTACCTCAAGATCAAAAGGGAAGTTAGAAAATGTTGTGTGGTTATAGGAAAATTCACGGGTCAGAGCTGGTAAAATTGTTCCAAAGGCCTGCATTTATGGGGGAAAAAAAGACAGGGCACCTTCTATTACTTGAGGGTGCACTTTAATAATCGTTTGGGTTCCCAACACATAGTCTGCTCACTTCCAGTTTCAGAAGGAGAGCAAACATTCATTCCTCTTAAACCACCCACAATTTTCAGAAGCTGAATAAAAGGGAAGGCGATGCTCTTGCAAAGCAGTGGAGGAGAGGAAACCGGGTTACCGCTGTGCATTAAAGCTAGTAAACTTGAATAAACATGTTTTTTTATCCTTAATTTTGGCTTCCTGTCAACATAAATGACTTAAAATCTGCAATTTGTCAAAGATAACAAATAAATACAAGTTTATGTCATTTTCAGACTGTACATGAGAGGTTGATAAGTGTCAGTTGACTAGTCCAGATGGTGAAACCTTAGAGTTAGAGTGACTTTATGTTTAAGCCCCAACAGTGGTTAAGGACAAGTAAATGAGTCCTTTCAAATGGGAGAGGTAAAGGGTGAAAGTAATTTGTGAACTTCTAAAGAGTTTTAAGAAAGAAGAGCCTTTAGGGGGAAAAAAAAGAGCTGTGCTCTGTTGAACTGGAAGAGTTGGGATGAAAAAAATCATGATGGCGGGAAAAAAAAGCAGGGAATGACTGCCAGAGATATTAAAAGCCATTTATTTTGAGCATTAGGCAGTAGAGTAAGCCCAGATATGTCAACAGATGCAACCCACATAACCAATGACCCACACAGAGAACAAAAGGATTCTCAGAAGGATCCCTTAATGGATTTTGGATCTTTTAAAAACGTTTGTTGAAGCTCCATAATATTTGTGTTAAAATTGTCAGCTATCTTCACTGATATCCTGTGGAGACCACTTGTTACAATTTGATGAAATTACTTG
>BSAI01000108.1:37343627-37558484 GCA_036245035.1 Adrianichthys oophorus
GGTTCTCAGCTCATATCTGTTTGCTCAGCTGTTGGACAGGACAAGTTTAAAAAAAAAAAAAGAAAAAAATAAATACTATTTTCTTTAGGAGGTTTTTTCCAATAACATTCAGTACCTCCTTTACACTTGTACTCCAACCAAAACTGCTATATGTTTTAGGTTTTTCAAAGTTTATAATTCTGAAATTGTTTTTTTTTTTTTTTTTTTTTTTTTGTAGGCAAATATAGAATTGACAGTAATAAAGAGAATTAGAAAAAAAGGAATGGGGTCAAGCTAGTAAAAAAAAAAAAAAAAACATTGTGAATGAGATTTTGGTTTGAAAAAAAAAATAGTAAAAGAACAGTGTGAGCTGGAAAGAAGTCTTCGTTTCATAATAGATGATAAGGTGCATTTGTTCTGTCTTGCAGCTGACAGGTGGAAGGTTTAACCACCAAATCCCAAGAGGGAGAAATGGGGTCCAGACAGAGAGCTGTGATATCTAGGCCGCCACAGGGAAGAGAATGCTTAGCACCTATTAACTACACAGAGCAAAGCTAGAATATAAGGTTGAACCACTGCCTGGAGGTATGGGATACATTTTCTGTCAGATCTTTTATATTGTTGTCAGCTCTAAGGTGACTGGGAGGAATTTAGGAGGATGGAGATGTAATGGGCAAATTGTAGAGCACAGGGAGCAGAGCCGACACAGGCGGTGTGGTGTGGAAATGCCTGCTGCTTGGACAAGGACTGAAGTTGAATCCCTGGTGAGAAAAAGACGGATTTTACAGATGTTGTAAATCTCCTGGACTACGCTGTGGCACAGTGAGGTTTAAGAGGTCGCCGGTGATCATATTTAGAAGTTTGGCATTGATGGACTAGGGTCGACTTAGTTTTATTACTCAGGTTCTGGGGGTCATGGGTTTGAATCAGGGAAAAAATAAAAACCTGCATTATATTTTGATGGTGCACAAGCTGCTGAGCAGTTGGATTTTTCACGAAAAAAATCCTGTAACACGTCACATGATTAGATATGAGACAACCTCAAATTTGAAATGGGGAGTGAAAAAGCTAAGAGGCAGCCGAGCAACCAGCTTGCAGACAAACTCTTGTTTCAAAATCTGTTGACAGCTAAGAGAAAGGCAATTACAGTCTGTGGAATGGTTGACTGGATGACTGAATAACACGTGTCATTATGATATCAAAGGGTAAAAGGAAGCGGAGACAGTACAAAAGCTTGCTTTTCAAAATGCACCACAGGGAATTCACTGAATAAATTTTGTCTGCTTCACTACCTTTGAAGGTGACAGTCATTGTCTTGAAAGACAGATTTTTAGAGTGGTTATGAGGCAGTTTTTGTTTTTTTGGTTTCTAACTCTTTTATCATAAGTACTTGGTTGATGCTTTGAGATGATATACTTCCAATCCTGTCAGAAATGCCTAAAAGGCCAAACTTCAATGGAGTGACGTGTGTTTTAATGCAGATTGAAGTGCAGAAAGTCGATTCAAAACAAACTAGGAGTTACCCAGCATTATATTTAGTTAGTGATTAAAAATAGACACTACATCAAAAGTAAAGATGCACTGGAGTCTAATTTTGCAATTTATATTTTGTTCAAGTTGTTGGTTTTTTCTTGTCACAATAGCAGATTTCCCACTGCACCAGTTCTGACTGAAGCCAAAATTACAGAGAAAGAAAGTTGTTTACCGTTCAGCATAGCCCTACAGGGGTCGCCACAGCGAATCAGCTTTCACTGATTTGTACATTTAGTTTGGCAGAGATTTTTGCGACGGATGCCCTTCCTGATACAACTCTATATTTTATACAGGCTGGGGACTGTCATGTGGACACCCATATTTGTAGACTTGGGCCCCCTTGTGGCTGCATAGTTAGGCAATAACGTGAAGGGTCTTGCCTAGGGACCCACAGTAAATTAAGTTCATTGCGCCCCCTGGGAAATGAACCCTGGTTTCCCATGCGCCAGCCAACTGAGTCATCCAGCCACTACCAAGACAGAAAGTAAACACCGTATTTTCTGTGCTATAAAGCACACTGAAAAGCCTTGATGTTTTTTTCTTTTCGAAAAGCAGAGTGCCTTTTAATCAGAAGCGCTTTATATATGTGTAACCACTAACCAGGTCAAGTGAGTTACACTTACTCAGAATTGTTAATGCTGGGAGAGGCCAGTAAGGGGCGCTGTTGTTGTTTTTTTTTCTGTTTTGAGACCTAATTCTTACAGGCCAGTACGTCGTCACGGGTGGGAGACATGGCAGTTTGACTGTCCTGGCTCGGCACATGTGCTTCGGTAAAGAAAAGTGTTTTCACAGATTGTAGAGGGGTACCAGGGCTCATGCGCTCATGGAGTGAAAGAGCTCTTGTTAGCTGGCGTTCAGAAGAGATATGGAGCTGCGCAATGGTGTGTAGCACTCAAATGAGCAGCACGTTCGATTGGAAGAGCTAACTAGAAAGGCTAACGTTGTGTTCTGAAGGCTGCGGAGTTGTTTGAGTTTGTTTTATTAAATGTTCTTTGTACATTCTGTCCTTTTATTTTGCTTGTCCACAATGTGTAATTTTGAAATGTTTGTTCTATCACTAAGGGGAGACAACGGTTGTCAGGTTTTGCTCATGGGTGAGGCCACACCAGTTGGAGCCGGTCATTTGCTATCATTTTTTCCTTCTGACCAAAAATGCGTCTCTTCTGCACCATCTTCTCCAATTCAGTCTTTCAGATTTTGGAAACATTTTCAACCATGTCAGTGTTGGTCTTCAGTGCCTTCTTTTGCTCATCAAGAAGTGTGTCCCTCTCCTTAAGGTCAGGCTGATCCTCCGCTTTCCTTTTCAGCTCCTCAAAAATTTTGAGCGCCCTCTCAATGTATTCCCTCATTTTTACAGTCCACCCTCGTAAATTCACTCCACCCTCCTTTGGGCTTTGTCCCCACCCCCCTCTTCTTGCGCATCTTCCCTTTCATCATCCTCCCCGCTTTACCTTCAGACTCCTTACTGGCACTAAAACCCAGTTCTGCCAGGCACATGTCCCGCTCGGCACGGCCCCGGTCTCTCTCTACTAAACTTACTTTACTGCTGCGAAACCTGGTAGAGGTGGAAATGGGGCGGTGGATGGCAGCAAAGAACCGCATCCCTGCTCACCCCTCAGGGAATTGTCTGAGACGGACTCAGAGTCAGACTCAGAGCTGGAGGATGACAAAGAGAAGGATTCGAGACGATGCTCCAGCAGACACATCCTCTTATAGTGCTCCAGCTTTTCGCCATGGTGGGAGAGCTTGTCAGCACTGGATGTCCCACCTCCGTCGACCCTGACTGAAGAAGAGGAGATGCTAGAAGATCCTGTAACTTTTTATTTCCCGACTACTCTAAAGAAAATGGAACAGCATTAACTGTTGGTTTGAGTTAACTAACACTGTATATGAACTCACCACCAAAAAGCTCAGTTTAGCGGAGCTTACTCTACTAACAAGTCCAAAGCAACCCCGAGATACACTGAAGATGGGCAGCCATTCTGCCTAAAGTGTGAAGGAGTAGGACATTTGGCTAGATGATGCACTGCATGGAGAAACCAAACCCGGACTAGTGCATCCCCCACTGCTGCAGTACAGGAAAACAGGAACCCTGGGTTGACAGGAGCCGGGCAATGCAAGGCAATCCAGATCACCTGATTGATATTGATCAGTTTAGGACTTAGGTTTGGGTGGCGCGTGCCTCTCTAAAGCGGGGAGCCCTGGGGTAGGTTGTAAGTGAAGCCTTTGGAGCCGCCACTGTCGCAGCAGAGATCTGGGGGGGAGGAAGCGACAGAGCTAACGAGGCTATCCTCCATCTCCATTCACCACAGATGAGCATGCATGCCACAACAAACAGTTGACTTCTTGCTGCTAGTGGCGCGAGGTGCAGGCGCTGCCAGGCCTGCATGAGGAACGAATGTGGGGAGTGTCACTTTTGCAAGGACATGAAGAAGTTCGGAGGGCCCAGCCGGATGAAGCAGTGCTGCCTCGTGTTGCCGAACACGGCGGTGTGCTCTTCTTGTGGAGAGGCGGGAAAAGAGGACACGGTGGACTCTGAGGAGGAGAAGTTCAGCCTGTGCCTGATGGAGTCATCATCTGCAATAAGATCATCCATCCCAGCTGTCTGAAGATGGGCAAAGCTGAAGGAATCATCAATGATTAGATTCTCAACTGCTGGGAGTGCCCCAAATGCCAGCAGGAGGGCAAAACCAGTAAGGACCAGGCCAATGGGTCTGGGAAAGGCAGAATGGATAACGAGGAGGTGGGTCGATGGAAGCTCGCATATGGATTAATTCTGGTTGTACTTACTGACGTCAAAGCGATTTTGAGAGGAACACGACACTCTGTCAAAATGTCAGTCTGTTATTTTTACAAGTTCCAAACAAGGCTAACATGAAGCGGTGTTAGACTGTGTTTTTTAATATGTTGCAAACAAGGTTGGGAGTTCCGGATATTGTAAATACTCTAACGCAGATAACGTGTAGCAGTTTTAGACTGTTATTTTTTTTTTTACAACGTGTTATTAATAAGGTTTGGAGTCAGTGTACGTTTGTTTTAGCGATACCTGTCTTTTTTGTAGATGGTGTAAGCAAGGTTGCGAGTTACAGTGAATATCCTAATGCAGCTTGTGCTTCTGTCATAGCTAATGTGTAGCATGCTACACAATAGTTATAGAATTACTGTGAACGCAATTAAAGTCTGACTGACATACAGACTTATCTCTGACTCTTGTCTCGCTAAATGTGTCTTATGCTACATTCAGACCACCTTTGGCAACACATGGTCAGGCAGCAACTTTCAATGAAAAATCTGTGTTCACTCATGTAAATGTACATTTCAGGCCTCCACATTCAAAACTCCTTGCACTCTTTGTGCCTGGCCAGAATTATATGACACCAAGTCCTTCATATATCGGAATAGAGTTGTGAAAGAAAAAGCCTGGAGTAAGATTCACAAGATATGCACCGCTTTGACGTTTCCAGCCTCTTCCACTCTTTAGAATGTTCCTGAATGCACAGTGTGGTGGCAGCTTAGCTTCATATTTTGGTGTGCCTTATATATGACACACATTTGAAATTAGACCGTTAATTGACAGTGCGCATCAAAATCCAGTGTGCCCTATAGTGCGGAAAACACTGTAAATTATGGTTCGATAGATTTTGAAAAAATTACTTTTGACTTTGACTCAGTTATTTCTCTAGAAAATTTGTGGTGGTCCCTGTAGTAGAATTAGTAGCAAACCCCAGCTTCATAAATAAATAATACATTTGATATGTGGTTAAATGGAGCAGAGCTCATCAGGGCGGAGCTGCCTCCGTTCACTTTGTGTGGAGGTCTGCGTTGCTGTGTTGCACAACTATTTTTACCTTTTGTTCATGTATATCTGTCTCTCACCTGCTGTCCTCATAAACTATGCAGCTCAGCAGTGCTCTACCTCTGCTGCATATCTGCTCTCAGTGTGGGATTTTCCCTGTGAGACGCATGAAGCCAGCCACTGCAAAAGTGCTTGGTGTTCCTTCTTCCCTCTGAGGGGAGTCAAACTAGGTACGCACACCCATACTGTGAAGAAGGGTGAAGGAGACGAAGCAGAGGTGTAGTAAATCTCTGTTTTCTTACTATTTGTTGTATCTTGTAACAGCTAAACAAAAGTACATGTCAATATTAATATGTAAATAGATTTTTTTTCATTACTTTTGGGAGACAAATCAAAGTTTCTCTTTTTTGTTTGGTGAAAAAGCACACATTTGGGAAAGTGCAGACAGGTCTATTGCATCCACTCATGAAGGAAGGTCAATGACTGATTGTGAGGAAGGTGCAAAAGGGCAAACACATTAGAGATGATAGTAGGGATGAATTAAAGTTTGGGTAAAAGGATCACAGACTGGGTAAGATTGGGATAAAAATGTCAACTAATCTAAAGCAGTGTCAGTCAGGTCATGGCTTTAATGGTCTGTGAAGACAAACGTTTTCATCAGGCCTGCTTTTATATGTGCTGCAGGCAAGAAGCAAATATGAATCAAGGGGTAATTTACATATTCATAGAGCCTGAATGCTAAATGAGGCAAAGGTGTAGAATTACAGCCATACCTTTTTAAGGCCTTAAATATGTATATATTTTTTTTCCGTGGGGGGATTAAAAACTTCTTAAAAGTTCTTGAAAAGCTTTCTATGAGTTCCTTCATTGCATGAGAAAGTGAGAAACTAATTCTTGAAGTCTAAAGTCTGACAGCTGAATTAAAACCATAATCGGTTCTCAAGAAAAAAAGGAAGAGCAAGACCAAATTGTATTGGTTATGAAAATTATTCTTAAAGTACTCATGACAACAATGGCTTACTCTCATGTCAACAGTTTTTTACTCATAATTTGATTTTTAGACTTAAAAAAAGTGTTTTTAAAATGTTCTTGTGGCATTTTTTCTCAAAATGGAGGGCATATGTAAAAAAATTAAGCCCAAAATGTCTTTTCTGAGTATGTATTAAAATCATAGTGAATCATGACTAGATTCATGTATGCATCTGACTCAAACCTGTATGGCTGAATGGCTCTAATATTGCTCACCACATTTGTTGCACCGGTAATGTTGAACAGATGAATGACAGGAAGCGGGGGCGGGCTTACTCTTCGCCAACAGTCCCGCCCACAACTGAGGCGAATTTCTAACGGACTACTGCTGTTCTGCAGAAACAATGTCCTTGAAAACGACAGGTTTTTTTGGTCAAAAACAGCATAATAATTATTATTATAATTACTATTCTTTATTCAAATCTTGTTGGATCAGGAGCAGATGAAAACCCACGGTTTTAAAAAGCTTGGGTTCGTGATGCAACAATTCTATTACATCCACTTGCAGACAAATAGATATATTAACATCCTCATTTTTTTGGAATGGGATAGATGCCAGTTCACTACTCTGATACAATTGTACAAACAGAGCTGGAAAAACAAGGATGTGACTTTTCACAAGTAAATTATTATTGTTAGCTGATAAAGGAGAGCTTCTAGAATACATTTTAGGAAGATCTGAGTGAGTTTACTCAGAGCAGTGATTGTTTAGCCCGGGGATGGGCAACTCCAGGCCTCGAGGGCCGCAGTGTGTGCAGGATTTCCAGATATTCAAGCCCTACTCATGACTGATTACCTGCTTCAGGTGCGTCCAGCCAATTAGAACATGCCAGATCATGGTATGTTGGAAAACATGCAGGAATGCGGCCCTCGAGGCTTGGAGTTGCCCATCCCTGGTTTAGGCTAATCTTGTAGCCTTATGAAAGTCAATGGTAGCTTTAGACTTGGCATTATTTTAACGTTTTCTGGCAGGACCACCTATGTTTGTTGTTTTATCAGGATGATCATGGTATTTGTATGTGTGTTTTCAACCTCAGGTCAGACCAGACGACCCACTGCTAAGTATATCACTTAGCGGAGAAAAAAAAACTAACCAGGATCTCCTCAGTTGCAGTGAGCGAAGAGGGAAGAGCCCAGCGCTGGATCCTAATCTGGCAGGCGGACAGGGACATGTGGCGTATTGAAAACTGTCCCACTGTTGCGCAGGTGCCTGAGTCCTTCTGATAGATGCTGGGTGGGATCCATTTGTAGCAAGGGAGCCTCCAGCCCAGCATTGCTGCACCCCGCCAGATGCATTAGCCCCACAGTGGTGTGTCACGACTTTGCATTACAACAAACGCTGCCCAGACCCTGTCGCTCCGAGTATGTCGACAAAGTGCTCCCTGTACCCGCTCTCCTGTCCCCGGGGCCCACCGGACCAGCGTGACTGTCGATTAAGCTATACTGTTCTCAGTCTACTCGGACCGCGCCGCACCGCTTTGGGTAGAGACATGCCCAAAGCCTATACAAAGGGCTCAAGAGGGCTGCAGCTATGTTGGCGACCCACTGACCTGTTTTTAAACTCAGACTGAGGAGTCTAACAGTTTGTTTAAATCTTAGACTTTGTGTAGATTTGCATATAATCACAATCATGCATCAAGTGTGCATTGCATTTCACTTAATGACAAATGTATTTATAGGAAAGTTTTTAAACATTCATCTATATATCCATATATCTCATTGAGTTTGGGCATATGAGGTGCTATAGGTAGCGGGAGAGAGTGAAAACAAAGGTATGATGGGAAATTAGTCTAGGATAACTTCTGTGTCAACAGTCCCGCCCATAACTCAGATAATAGAAAAAAAAATATATAGTTAGAGTGGGACTTTAAACTTCAGCTAATGGCAGTGTAGCAGTCTACAGCATCCTTACATAAATGCACAATACATGTATTTATAGACCATCACTAGTCAGTTTGCACAAGTCTGAGTCCACAGTCTCACAAGATTAGTGTCTAGGACTTTAATGCAAACCTCGTCTGTATGTAAACTTTAATTTCTTATCATTTCCATTTTCTACCCGGAGTCTTTTTAATACTTTTTAATACTCCACTGTTCCCTTGTGGATGACTACATGCTGTCTCAGCAGCAGACAGACAAAAGCAGCAAGGGACACATGGCGAGATTTTGGGCTTAGTGTCTATGGGAGGGTGACCTTATATTGTTCTGAATGCATAAGGGAATCAAAAAAAAACCTAGGGATGAGAAGCTTTGGCTTAGTAGTTCTTAATGCATAAAATGAATGTCTTGCCCATGTCAATTTGCCTGCCAGTCATTCAGTCTAATTCCCTCTATTTCACCTATGAATAGCAACAGCAAATGTGTTGTTTCTATGCACTTTTCTTTGCAGCCCATAAACTGACGTCGCAGCAAGACTTTGGGTTTGTGCACATGAGATAAAAGTGTCGATAAATTAGAAATTTGGCAAATTTGACTGCAAGCAAGAAAGTCTGAAAGGGGTGAAGAGGACAAATGTATTAGTGAGGGAGTGTGTGTGAAAGAGATTACGTTTTTGTGTGACAGAAAGAGATGGTATCCCAGCTTTTAAAGGCAGGTGCAGTTGCAGAACGCTGAGCACAGTTAGCTTTTCTCCCAGTAATTGCTCCTTGCCGTAAATGCTAATTTGGTGTCAGGACTGCTTGACTGAGTCCCAGATGGGATTTTAAAAGTAGCCAGCCTCTGTCTAATTTCATTATATTTAACCCACCTATCCACAATCTCTTCGTGCATTTATTCTAACATGTGCATGCGCTTGTGAAGTTGAGCTTAAACCATCCATTTCATTTGTGATTAAACTGCATTAAAAAGCCTGCGGTCTGCTTCTGTTTAACTGTTCTTAAAACACTTTACTGTGCAAGGAAAAGGGCAATATTTTGCCCTTTTTTACCACAAGCAAAGCTAGGTATCATGTTTAGCAACTGGAAAGGGCGCACAAAAATCCTATTAATCATTGCTTTAACTACAGGAACCCTGTTGGATATCTGTTTATTGTCCTCACATGAAAGATGCAAAGCTTTCTGGGATGTCACCCATGTTACTGTGATGTTTGTAAAGCCTCCCGGCACTGTGGTGAAATTAAAAATCACAAAGCTGAATATGAGATCTTTCCTTTTAAAGCTGTGAGATTTAAAGAGTTCAAATTAACTCCCATTACGGTGGGTTTAACCTGAGAATTGTGTCCCATCATTTTGTCATTTGTTCCAGGTGAACTGTGCAGCTGTGTGCTTGCTCATGCATGCTGAAGTTAAAGTATGTTGGAGAGATGCTTTTTAAAAAAGCTTTTATGCATCCTTGTGTGAAAGAAACAGAGTAGGTCTATGTAGATTTTGGATTTAATGTTTGCTTCTGTGCTTTACTGTGCCTTTGGCTTTTGAAATTATCAGTCAAGGATCACCTCAGACATAACACTGAGTATTCTTATTGTTTCACAATTACTAGAGTGACTTAAAAGCTTAAACATAAAAAATGGCATGAGTCCTTTACTAACTAGATCTCAAACATAGCTCTGTCTCATAAACTTTTTTGTCATTTTAAGAAAGGGTCTACTTTGATCTTCTGACCAATACCATTTTACAGAATTTAAACAGTACCTCTATGTATGGAGGCTGCAGGGCAAGCTATATTTTAAATGGATATAATAGACTCACATATAGCCATTTAAAATTAAGTTTTGATCACACTAGCATTTGCATGGCTCCCTACATAACTCACTAAATACTTTAAAGTTTGTGCACTTTTGAAAATTGAGTCTCAAACTGGATGTCCTTGGTTTATTTGGTAAAGAAATGCTCAAAGCCCACATTACAAGATAGTTAAAATACATTTATTGATACAGTAAATAAACGTAACTAATGCCATAATCTCACCTAAATCCTACAAATCTTGCTCCAGGCTTTTTCTTTCAATGCTCTTTATGTGAAAAACCTAATGTCATTTAATTCCGGCCAGGCACAAACTTTAAAATGAGTTTCTCCTTTATAATCAAATTGCAGTCAGTGGACACTTTCAGTGTTTTGAAAAGAATGCTACTCGTACACCACTAGCTAATCCGAGTCCATGCCTGGTCAAAGTTAAACTGGTTTAACTTTTGATGTGAATTTAATGGCCAGGCTTTTCAACATAGAGCCCAAAAACTGACTTAAAACTTTTGTAGAAATACGTGAAGGTGAGAGTTTTGAACGTGGAAGCTCAAAACGCACCTTTACATATACTTGTCATTGGAAGTTGTTGCTTGAACGCGTATTTCTGAGTACAATGTGAGCGTGGCATCAGGTTTCTGAAGGCTGTGTTCATTTTTATGCCATCAATGCTTGGTTGGGCCTCCTTTTCCATGAGTTATTGCATCTGTATGCCATGGCAAAGAGATGATTAGCTTGTGTTACTGTTCAGATGTAATGACAGCCAAGGCTGCATTCACAGCTGTGTTTAAGTCATCTGCATTGTTGGTTCTGGTGTATCTCTTTGTTAACAGCAGCCCGTAGACCTTTTTAGTTCAGGTCAGGCAAGTTAGCAGGCCAATCAAGCACAGTGTGGTTATGGTCACTGTACCATCTTTTGGTACCATTGGCAGTGTGGTAGATGCGGAGTCTATTGGAAAATAAAATCAGCATCTCAATACAGCTTGTCAGCAGAAGTGCTCTAGGATTCCCCTTTGCAGATGGCTGCATTAACTCTAGTGTTCAAAAATGATCAGAACAGTAAACTAACACCAACAGATGACATGGTACCCCAAATTATAACTGCCACCATGTGTCTAAGGCTTTAGAATTATAGATACTGATAAAGCCAAAGAGAACCAACGATTCCACCCTTTGTTATTTACTGAAACAAAAATATAATTTTACTAGGTGGGGTTAAGCAACTGACCCCAACTCAGAGAAAATGCAAACTTGGATTTTCACTTTAGCACATTGTTGGCAGGTCCACATAAAAAACATCGTTGCAAGACCTTCTTCTTTCTGCTTTTCCTATGAGGGGTAGCTACATCGAATCAGCTTCCTTCATCTAGCTCTGTCTTCTGCATCTTCTACAGTTGGGGGGCTTCAAACAAACAACCCCCAGTTGGTTTAATCCGGCCCAGCCGTGAAGAGAAAAAATATAAGGATGTTGGTGGGAAAAAAAGCAAATTTCTAGCTCATTCCTGTGGCGAGTTATGTTTCGGTTCTTATAGTAGAAAGAACCGAAATGTGCAATTCCGCCACTAGGGGCAGCCACGTCTGGGTAAGATGCCGTTTGTTTCCTTAAATCTTAGCACTGCTAAGTTACTATAAAAATGATCAGATGCGACAATGCAATTACAAAAATGTTGTCAAAAATAAGAAAGATTGACATGGAGTGCTGAGCTTTTTAGGAAAAATGAACAGAGTTGTATTTATTCTCAGAGCTGAATGCAAAACCTGAGCGCTTGGTATGTAATCAACTTGTCACAGTGCCCAAAGAATATAACATTCAGCGCCATCATGAGACTGACTATAAAGAAAAGTTTTACTATTTTCAGGGGCAGGTAAGAAAATAGAAGAATAACGAACTATTAGTTGGACTGAAAAAGAAAAAAACACAGCAGTCTGCATTTACTGCAGCTGTGGCGTCAGTGATGGAGCAGTGTAATCAAGCAACCTTATTGCAAACAAGTTGGTGCAAACATCCAAACCCTTTCCAGATGGTGAACTTGTGAAAAAATGCATGCTGAAGGCTGCAGAAGTCATGTGCCCCAAAAAGCAGTCAACACAAGTGTGTCAGGGATTACGATTGCACATACAAGATCTCTCAGGAGACTTGAGCAGCCAAATGAAGGACACTGTGAATATTTATTAGAGGTGTTGATGAGACTTTGCCTGCCACTCTGAGGAGTTTGTTGAGTTGGTTCCTATGATGGACACAACAACAGCTGAAGACAATGTGGAGTGAACTGGTCACGTGATGTCAGTCCAGCAACTGACGGTGCCTCATCAATGGTCAGGAAGAAGGCATTGCCACAAAATTCTGGCAGAAGGTGCAGGCAGCCACAGGAAAATATTTTTGGACATTTCATTGCATTTTGCACACTTGAAGGACCAACCTGAAGGATATGAAATGTGTTGCTACACAGGATTTAAATCCTGATATTTATGGCCTGGTGAAGGCCAAACCATGCCAAGGAGAGAAAGGGAAGTTAACTCCAAATTCTTGTTATGTTCACAAATGTTTGCAAGCTTAATTTAGTTTAATTTATATTTTAGGCTGGATGTTTATTTATTTTTTTCTGTGGCCCCCTCTTTTACTATCAGGATCATTGCTTCAATGTCAGATGTAAAATATTCAAAATTGAATAAACCATTTTTTTAAGTGAAATGCATTTTAATTTGAAATTAATCTGCCTATGTGAATGAATGTGCAATAATAAGTGACTAGGCTACAATGTTGATTGAGGCATTTTTTACAACTGAGAAAAAAGCTAAACAAAACAAAACTACAGATAGCAAGTTGACCACAGGTTATTTGTCAAGGAGTGGTGGTGGAGGACCCAAAATGCTCACATTAATTTGCTATTATGTTATTGGTCCGACCCACTTGACATCAGACGGGTTGAATGTGGCCCCTGAACCAAAATGAGTTCGACACCCCTGCTCTACAGTAGAACCGGCTGCCTTCATGTTTTTGTTCACTGCTTCCATAAACCTCCTCTTTGGTCTTCCTCTAAACTGACAGCTAAATACAGCAAGATAATTAGATTAAAAGGTCAGTATAAAACAGTATTCCAAGATTCTGAACTGAAAAAAAAAGACTTCCCAAAGCTAACTGTTCAGGAAAATTTAAACTGAATTTCTAGTCCCTGGTTAGTTTTACATGCAATTGTTCCCCCACTTTTTGCTGGAACTATGGAACTAATGTACCTGAAGATTTTGTTGGCCTCAGATCAGCCATATGCAATTAAATTGTGATGAAGTATTTATAGTGTGGTAGAATACAACAGTTTCTAGCCTCCCAAATATGTAACCTAATAAAGTAGCCTGTTTAAAAGATTCAACAGTAGAGCTGAAGTCACTTGGGGTTGATGCTCAAAGTGTGGGGTTATGGACCCAGGACATTTGTTGGTTTTGTGTTTGGTTTCCACTTCCTGTTTTATTTTGTTGTTGGTTGTTACTTCCTGTGTTCTCTCCCTCCTTAATTGGCACACCTGTTTTCACTTTCCTCATCCCCTCCTCCTGTTATAAGTCTTCGTCTCCCCTGCACTGGTTGTCGGGTGGTTTTTGTACCTTCATGGATTTGTGTTCAGATTTCGAGTACCAATTCAATTAAATGAAAGACTTTTGGGGCTGCACGGTGGCACAGTGGTTAGCGCTCCTGCCTCACAGCAAGAAGGTTCCCGGTTCAAGTCCTGGCTGGGGACCTTTCTGTGTGGAGTTTGCATGTTCTCCCCGTGCATGCGTGGGTTTTCTCCGGGTACTCCGGCTTCCTCCCACCGTCCAAAAACATGCTTCATAGGTTAATTGGTCACTGTAATTGTGAGTGTGCATGGGTGTGTGTTTGTGGCCCCTGCGACAGACTGGCGACCAGTCCAGGGGTGTACCCTGCCTTCGCCCATAAGTAGCCGGGTTAGGCTCCGGCAACCCGGTGACCCCGAAAGGGATAAAGCGGATTGGAAAATGAATGAATGAATGAAAGACTTTTCATTTATTTATACCGTCTGCTTCTGTGTTCGCACGTCAACCCTGACATTACCACCCGACCAGTAACATGGACACAGCAGACGCGGAGACGTCACGGGCACTACTCCGCCAGCAGGAGGAGCAGATTTCTTGTCTTCGTCAAGGGTTGCTGGAGATGTCCAGCCGTCAGAAGCGACAATTTGCCAAGTTGGGTGAGCGTTTTGAACAACTGGCGGAGCGGGTCCAACATCCACCGTCTTTCCCTTTGCCACGCCCATCGCCTCCCATGCCGGTCCAGGGGACCTTGGATGGAGTTCCTGTCGCTCCTGCTGCACAGCTGGCCCGCCCAGAAAGGTTTTCCGGGGACTCCGGGGACTGCTGGGCCTTTATTACCCAGTGTGAGCTCCATTTCCAGTTACAGGCTCCTCATTATCCTACGGAACAAGCCAAGGTGGCCTTCATTATTTCTCACCTCACCGGCAGAGCCGGAGCATGGGCTACCGCCGAGTGGGAGCGTGGAGCCCCTACCTGCGCATCTCTCTCGGCTTTCCTGGAGGCTTTCCAGCAGGTATTTCATCATACCAAGCCAGGCAGAGAGGCAGCTCGTGCGCTTATGAAATTAAGACAGCGGGACAGAAGGGCAGCTGACTATGCCATAGAGTTCCGGACCTTGGCCTCCACTAGTGGTTGGGACACTACTGCGCTCACGGACGCTTTCGTGGAAGGACTGTCCGAGGAATTAAAGGACAGACTGATCTCACTGGAGTTACCATCTGCCTTGGAACCTCTCATCGCCATGGTTATCAGGATAGATAACCGATTACAGGACCACAAGGAGGAGCATGGCAGGGTGGTTCCCCGCCTACATCGCAGGCCCACCAACTCACCTGACTGTGCTGTTTCTCCCGCAGAACCCCTGTTACAAGTGCAGGAGGAACCCATGCAGCTCGGACGGGGCAGACTGTCTGTTTCTGAACGACGGCGGCGGATGGCGGCAGGTGAGTGCCTTTACTGTGGTAGGCGGGGTCATTTCTGCAGGCAGTGCCCAAAACACCTCTGCTCGTCAGTAAGAGTGGGTGCGCTGACGAGCGGTGATTCGGCGCTCACCATTCCTAAACCTGCTGCCTGCCTATTAAAGATTCGGGTAATGTTCCATGGGAGGGGGGTTTCGGTCAAAGCTTTGGTGGATTCAGGAGCAGAGCAGAACCTCATGGACGCCGAGCTAGCTAAACAGGTCGGTATTAAGTGCGAGTTGTTGCCTCGTCCTTTACAAGTGGTCTCCCTCAATGGTCAAGAGGTAGCCTCCATCTCACATATAACCGAACCCATTCATCTGATTATTTCGGGCGATCACCACGAACTTTCCCGTTTTTTCGTTTTTTCCTCCGCCCAGAACCCACTGGTTCTGGGTTACCCCTGGCTTATTGCGCACAACCCAGTCATTGACTGGCCCTCCAGTCGGGTCTCCGGCTGGAGTGAGAGATGTCACACCACCTGTCTGCGCTCAGCTCTGCCTCCTAGGGAAGACCCCGCTGTCCCAGTAGGGTGGCCGCCCTCACCTGACCTATCCGGGGTACCGCCGGAATATCACGACCTAGCTGAGGTGTTCTCCAAATCACGAGCTCTCTCCTTACCGCCTCACAGGCCTTATGACTGCGCTATTGAACTTCAACCTGGCGCTACCTTGCCTAAGAGCAGGTTATATAGTTTGTCTAAACCCGAGAGGGAGGTCATGGAACAATATATTGCTGAGTCTCTGAATTCTGGACTTATCAGACCGTCTTCATCACCAGTGGGGTCCAGGGTTTTTTTTGTTGGGAAGAAAGACGGGTCTCTCCGACCATGTATTGATTATCGAGGGCTAAATGAGATCACTGTCAGAAACAGTTACCCCCTGCCTTTAATGAACTCAGCATTTGAGGCATTGCAGGAGGCCAGGATTTACACCAAACTGGACCTTCGCAATGCTTACCATCTCGTGCGCATCAGAGCCGGTGATGAATGGAAGACAGCCTTCACCACTCCTTTAGGACATTTCGAGTACCTGGTTATGCCGTTTGGCCTCTGTAATGCTCCTGCTGTGTCCCAGGCAATGATTAATGATGTATTACGAGACTTTCTACATCGTTTTGTTTTTGTGTACCTGGATGATATTTTGTTTTTTTCAAGGGACGCCAGCGAACATTGGCGGCATGTTCGTCTGGTGCTCCAGCGGTTACTGGAGAATAAATTATTTGTGAAGGCGGAGAAGTGTGAGTTCCACTCTCCGTCTGTTTCGTTTTAGGGTTTTGTGGTAGCAGAGGGTGAGGTGAGACCCGATCCGGCTAAGGTGAAAGCGGTGGTGGAGTGGCCTACACCTGCTAACCAGAAACAATTACAGCGGTTTCTGGGGTTTGCCAACTTCCTCCGTCGCTTCATCCGTGGCTACAGCTCAGTGGCCGCGCCCCTCATGGCCTCTACCTCTTCACCGTTCATCTGGACGGAGGCGGCGGAGGCCACCTTCAACAGGCTTAAGCATCTTTTTACCTCTGCACCTATCCTGGCCCAACCTGACCCTTCCAGGCAGTTTATTGTTGAGGTGGATGCCTCTGATACGGGGGTGGGTGCAGTATTGTCTCAGCAAGGGGTATCTGACGGTAAACTGCGCCCTTGCGCTTTCTTCTCCCGCCGGCTTACTCCGGCGGAGCACAATTATAATGTGGGAGATAAGGAATTGCTAGCAATTAGGCTAGCTCTCAAGGAATGGAGGCACTGGTTGGAGGGGTCAGTTATGCCGTTCTTGGTCTGGACAGATCATAAGAATCTGTCCTATCTGCGAACTGCCAAACGGTTGAACTCCAGGCAGGCACGGTGGTCTCTATTTTTCAACCGATTTAATTTTGTGGTGTCCTATCGACCAGGTTCTAAGAATATAAAGCCGGATGCCCTCTCCCGACAACAGGAATCGGCTGTGCAAGACGGCCAACCAGCCTCTATTCTTCCTCCCTCCTGTGTGCTGGGCGCCCTCTCCTGGCAGCTGGAGAGGGACATTAAGGCTGCCCAGGTTCAGGAGCCGGACCCGGGAGGAGGTCCTCCTAATAAACTGTTCGTCCCCAGCTCACTCAGGCCCCAGGTTCTCCAGTGGGCTCATGCTACGCGACTCACCTGCCACCCAGGAATCCGCAGGACTGGCTCTTTTCTGCGCCGCCGTTTCTGGTGGCCCAGTATGACCAAGGACGTCCGGGACTATGTGTCAGGTTGTCTGGTTTGTGCCCAGAACAAGGTCAGTACGCACCTGCCTGCTGTACTATTACACCCACTGTCCATCCCGGGTCGGCCTTGGTCACACATTGCTCTGGACTTTGTTACCGGCCTACCTCCTTCTGCCGGGAGAACCGTTATTCTGACTATTGTGGACCGTTTCTCTAAGGCCGCTCATTTTGTGGCTCTGACCAAACTCCCCTCTGCTGCTGAGACAGCTAGATTGATGATAAAACATGTCTTCAGGCTGCATGGCATCCCCACAGACATGGTGTCGGATCGTGGTCCTCAGTTCATCTCACAAGTCTGGAAGGCGTTCTGTGGGGCTTTCGGGACTACTGCGAGCCTGTCTTCTGGTTTTCACCCTCAGACTAATGGTCAGGCGGAACGGACTAACCAGGACTTCGAGGTCGCTCTCCGGTGTATCTGTTCCCACCACCAGACCTCCTGGAGCTCCTTGTTGCCATGGGTGGAATATGCGCACAACTCCCTCACCTCATCTGCTTCTGGTATGTCCCCGTTTGAGTGCTCTCTGGGGTACCAACCCCCCCTGTTTCCCGAGCAGGAGACGGAGGTGGCCGTTCCGTCGGTTCAGCATCTATACCGCCGCTGTCGGCGTGTTTGGCGGGAGGCTCGGGCGGCCCTGTTGCGTTCAGGGGCTACCAACAAGAGGCTGGCTGATCGTCGACGCACTCCGGCACCTACTTACCTACCAGGCCAATCCGTCATGCTGTCCACTTCACACATCAAGCTTCAGACGGAGTCCAAGAAGCTGTCCCCCAACTACATCGGTCCTTTTGAGATCCTGAAGGTCATCAATCCTGTGGCGGTCAGGCTGCGCTTGCCCAGGTCCTTGCGCATCCACCCGGTCTTCCATGTCTCTCAGCTGAAGCCGCATGTTACGTGTCCCCTGCAGCGGCCTTCCTCTCCGCAACCCCCTCCCCGCATCATTGATGGCCAGCCGGCCTACACTGTCCGTCGCCTGCTGGACGTTCGGCGACGGAGACGTGGTCTCCAGTATCTGGTGGACTGGCAGGGGTACGGGCCTGAGGAGAGGTCCTGGGAATCTGCTTCGCGGATTCTGGATCCTGAGCTCATCAGGGACTTCAATCGGCGGCACCGGGACAGGCTTCCCCCTGCGCCAGGCGGCGCGCCTTGAGGGGGGGGTACTGTGGGGTTATGGACCCAGGACATTTGTTGGTTTTGTGTTTGGTTTCCACTTCCTGTTTTATTTTGTTGTTGGTTGTTACTTCCTGTGTTCTCTCCCTCCTTAATTGGCACACCTGTTTTCACTTTCCTCATCCCCTCCTCCTGTTATAAGTCTTCATCTCCCCTGCACTGGTTGTCGGGTGGTTTTTGTACCTTCATGGATTTGTGTTCAGATTTCGAGTACCAATTCAATTAAATGAAAAACTTTTCATTTATTTATACCGTCTGCTCCTGTGTTCGCACGTCAACCCTGACACAAAGTGATGACAGACTACCCACTTTCAGTTGCTAAGAAAATCTATCTTAATAAATGGCTCAAAAGATCAAGTTTAAAAAAACAAGATGTGCTGCATTAAAATGTGCTACATTGCTAAATAAATAGCAGAGAGAAAATAGGTCAGCATTGCAAAACAGTCACAATTTGTGCTTTAACATTGACAGATGTGTTTCTTGTGTATTAATCAAGGTACTTTTCTTACCTTACATTGTCTTTATTTTTATCATTGTTGAAATGTGTTTTACAATGTTAACTCAAGCTATAGTTTATAGATGACCTTTTTACCTTTTAGCAACAGTTCTTCTGTGTTTTATCACCTGTTTCTTTTCCCAAACTAGGATGAGAGGGGTTTGCGACACACTGTAATTAGCAGATATGGATGGGTGCTGTTTGAATTGAAAACATGCCTCCAAAGGTTGATTACATGACACCCTTAATGAACTTTTCATCTCTGTTTTAATGTTGTAACCTCTCACTTGAATTTTCAATAAAAGGGAGCAGGAAAGGAGCAGTCCTTTGAGAAAAAGGATGGTGGCTTCTTCCCAGCATTCTTGTTTCTCCCTAATATTTGAGAACCTCTGCTTGTTGTTGTGGTCTTTTACTGCGTTTTTTTTTTTTTTTTTTTTTTTTTCTTTCAAGCGTTTAGGTGAATTTACCTGACACTTTCTCATCGACAGCAATAGTTATTTTTATTTTTTAGTTTTTGCAGAGACAAAAATCCTCCTGACTTTTTGCTCTGCAGTGAAGGACACACTGTCGTATGTATGGCATTCTCCTGGATGGGCCATCTCATTATGATTGGCATTAGACGTTTCCTGTAACATTATTTGTTTTCTGGGTGAAAGGGCTGTCTGCTCCGAAGGACTCCTCAGACACTAGCCGATGTCATTATCCCTGGGATCAAGAACACATACTTTGCCGAGCATCATGAGGTCTTCCCATTTCAGTTTTTCCTCCATTCGTACTTATTTTCTATCTTAATGGGGTTTTTTTTGTTTTTCATATTTCTGGCTTTGAAGATCATAAATCTGACTTCTGTTATCTCTTGAGCACTCTAAATATGCTAAATCCATGCCATAGGGCCAATTTTAGAAGGTGTAGATGAATGTTGTTTAGGGGAAAAGTTTGCAATGATGTGGTGTTGCATCAAAAACTGATATCAATAAGAACTGTTCTTATATTTAGCGTTTTTTATTGCCTGTGTGAACCTGGATGTGGCACAGTAGCATATTATGACAGTAATGATTCATGCCATCAAGTTTGCAAATAAGACTTTTATAATGCTTTTCTTTCCTTTATTCTTGCATATTGTTTATCTTAGCTCCGTTTTCAGTCTGGAGAGGCCAACTGTTCTTTTCTCCTATTTTTCTTCTTCCCAGAGCTCTAATGATCTGCCACTTATTTTCCTCGTGGGAAATGGTGATGGTGCATATCAAGTTTAGAGCATTGCGATGATGCAGAACCCCAAGTAAATTATAACTCTGTGTAAAAAAATTATATCATTTTTTTCTGTTTTGGCTAAATCTGTGGGGAGTCAATACCTCAGCAGTGGGTAATGAGCTCATTGTACATCTGCAGAAAAGCTCAAATAATGCAGCTTATAGTTTATATTGCTCTTTTCAACTTATGAATTTTTATCTATGCTCTCTCTGTGTCTTATTTCTTCATAATAGTCTGTAGGAATAACAGAAAAACATTAAATAAGTTAAAATGATCTAGTACTTCTTCATTTTTTGCTGTTGCATTCCTCATTTACTGGAAATAATCCATAAAACTCTTATATGACAGGCAGTCCTAAAGCTCAGACATGATGACATTAAGATGTTTCATCCGAGATGTCTACAATAATTTATTCTGACATCGTCAAAGTAAGACATAAATTAGTTTGGCCGTCCTGCCAAAAATGTAACATCTTTTCTTTTTCTTTCTTTTTTTTTTTTTTTTTTTTGAGGGTTTTGACTGGAACTTCCTGTCACAAGGAAGAGATGCCACTCTTGGCATCAATGTTGGCCAGAGAAAGAGATTTTCAAGCACTCTCACTTGATCAATATGTTTCCTGAAAAGATAAACTAGCCGTTTGTTACAGAACTTGTATTCGACTGCCAGCAATCCAAGCAATCAATAACTCAGTCAGCTCAGGGCTCAGAAAAGTCTGCATCTGATAAGTCAATTGTCCTCCTCATATAGTCAACCCCTGACTCCCATCAGAGGTCAGTTGTTTATATCTAAAAACACAATGTACACTGCAGGCCTCATGTACAGAATCTTATAAGCAGCGGTCAGAAAACAACAGAGGTCTACAATTTATTTGAAAGCAACAGTGAAACCTGTATTTTTTTCTTTTCTCCGTGATAACATTTATCCAATAGGATTTTCTTTTTTTTTTTTTTTTTTGGTTTATGTAAAAGCTAGACAGGGGGGAGTGTTGAAGGGTAAATAATAGGGATATCCTAATGCTGCGTTCACATCAAACCTCCGTCAAACTTGCATTGGACACCTCTCTTTTGCGTCAAAATTGCTCCTCAACACGTGTCCAAAAATGCGTTCATAAACTGAAGCTCCAGATGCATGTGGGAGAAGCCATTGCCTAAAGTTTTTAGCCTTGTTGGTACATGGAAGCATTGACTATGACAGATGATGTTGAGAGATGAGGTTTATTTACTTTAAAGAGCTCTACTAAGGTGACGGTAATTACGGCTCCGTGTCTGGTTTCATTATATCATTTAAAGATTAGTATGATGAGGTTCATCATCTACTGCTGGAGCTACGTCTGAGTGACGGCCACTTTCAGCGGTTTTACCGTCTCTCTGTGACCCCGTTTAATGACTTGCTGTCCCACATTAGTCAGAGTAGGGAAAAAATAAGAATACAATTAGAGGGACTTTTTATCATTGTCTCAATGCAAACAAAAAAATTAATAAAAAGTCAAAGTTCAGGAGGAGAACAATCAGATTCTCCTCCATGTTGGTTTTGGACTCCACCCACTGGTCGCATCATCAACATGTCACAGGCCAAAGGTGAGTCCCTGATTGGTTGATGACAAAGTTCATATTAACTCTCAATGCCCAAATGGCGCTGCTGCCAGACCATGCTGTAAGATCTCCAATTGCGTCTGTACATTAACCAAACATTGAGACTGAACACCCCTTATGTGTGAATCGTGTTCAGTTTGAATGCAGATTAACAGTTTCCCTCTAATTTCTTTTTTATGTTGTTACTTCTTAATGGGATTTTAAAGCTCTTCTTTAAAAAAAAAATCTGGTTATTTTATTTATGAGCCTTTTTTTTTTTCATTCCATTCCATTCATTCAGACATTGAGCTACGAACAAGTCTGACTTTTTTCTCCTTTCTATGTGAATAATTTGAAAAAAATATGATTTCTCCTATTTATACATATAAAGGCATTTTCCATTTTGTGACAAGAACAGAAATGTTTACCCAAAACACAATAAGATTTTTCACCCAGTGAATACAGAATCCACATAAACTTCTGTACAACTTTCAATGAGTCAAAGAGGTAAAAGAGACCTCTCTGTGGTCTCATTCTTGCAACAACTCCTTATTAAAAAAAAGAAAACCGCTGGGTGTTCCAATCCTTAGATGTCAACTATAAAAAACCTTTATTGTAATATGAACATGAAACACTCTCTTAATAACACTAAGCATGTTGTGTGTGAGTGCAGATCAAACTTAGCCACAGTGAAAGTGCAGGGAGACCTGGTACTTCAAATTATTCATGTAAGAATAAGATATGCAATTATAATAAAAAAGACGAATGTTCTCCTGTAGTTAACCTGTAATTACATTGTACTTTCAAAGATAGGTCTTTAATTTATACTTACTAAAATATACCTGTCATACTGTGTAATTACGCAAGACTTTGGTATTACAGGGTGAAGTATTCATCTCTTAGCACCTAAAGTTTCAAGAGTTACATGGACTACTTTTTGCATAATGTAGTAAAATTATATTTATATTTATGTAGTGTGGATAGATGTTTACATCTGGAAAACAGCATACGAGACAGTTTAGTTTGTTCTACAATTGTAAAGTATGTAGAGGTTCACAAAGACAATCCCTTAAGCAGACGCCTTTTACAGAGTACAGATTGCGGATCAGTGTCTAGAGGTTGCCAGCAGGCAAAGAACTTTGAAAGTGATCCCCCAAACTGAGTCACATCTTCGATTTTGTATTATAGATGTTTTCTCGTATTGCACGCTGTCACATATCACACTCTCCTCATAATTTCGTGAAAAACTCGGTGGCAGAAAGCATGCTGAAGTTTGCAGTCATTCTCTTTCACATATTCTCTTTTATGGTTGTTTCCCATTTTCTTTTGTGTTGATGCAGCATGTAAAGATCAATGAGCGGTCACAGCAGAGGGTTAAACAGCAAACAAGATGTGGGAGAGCAGAAAGGTTTATCCTCACAGCTTGAACTTTGGCACAAATTATTCATGGGCAAAAGGAACTCACGAAAAAAGAATAAAACACGTCTTTTGTTTTATAGATGTATTTTCTTTTTACATAATGTAGCAAATTCATATTAAAAACAGCTGTTACTCACTTTATTGGACTAATAATATCCTTAGGGTACAAGATGAACAATACCAAAGGAAGAATCCTCACTAGTTTAGTGCAAGAAAACTAACTTCAAAGATAGAAAAAACACTGCATCTCGTAAACAACATGTTCTTTCACTGTGTCTACTGAGTTATCAAACCCTAATTAGACCAAGGCAACACAAAATATATATACAATGTATTTGCACAACTGCTTATGCCAGATGTACTATTCTTGAAGAGATAGGTGTGGTAGGTGAAGAGAAATGGAAAATAAATATTTCGATTAAACTGAGAAATTCTCTGGATCTAGTTTGACTTTCAGTTGTCATATTTCATCATCACTTTGTCTTTTTTAAATATATCAATCACAAATTAACAATTCTTTTTAACATATATTTTTCTCAGATATTAATGGTAAACATTATTATGGTTTAAATGTATCTAAAAAGATCAGTATTTCTTTATATATGATTTTATTGCTGTTGCGCTGTCCTCCTTGGTTTTTTAAACTATGACTTTCAATGTATTTATTTATTTTTTCTGAAAACGATTAATAGTGTGTGTTCTGTGTTTATAATTAAAACTTTGATCCAGTATCCAAAAAAGAAAAATAAATACATTCAAAGATTACTATGAAAACGTCTAAAAGTTTTGTCAGTCAAAAGGTAAAACTGTTAATAAATTTGAGTACATGAAAATAAGCATTTCACATATGCCTAAAATTGATGACTACATAATTGGTATATTGGTCTGCAATGATATTCAAGTACTGAGATTAAACACTTGAGGTTTTTATCATTTTTAGGTTATAATCATCAAAATGACAAGAAATTTGAATTGAAATATTCAAATGTGTATTTAGCAACTCTGCACAGAGACTACATGTTTCACTTTTTAAAAGCAACAGATGAAAACTATTAAAATTTTTATTTTAGATGTTTTAGATGTACCAGTAGTAAATTGCAGTGAAGTTGTAGTAACATGGGCCTATAGCATGACACATGACAGTATATTTTGTAGATGTTTAATTTCCATCATCAAGTATGGTCAACTTGGACCAATGTTTAATTCATGAGCTTTTCAGAGTTCATTTATTTTTATTGGATCTTTTATCTGTGCAGTAAGACCTTTTTTTCTATCGCAGAACCGGCTAAAAATTTCCTATTATGCAAATTTGATGATAACATGTTTAACACAATGTGTCATGTGTTCTTTTTTTATTTTTTGTTTAAAGTTTAGTTTAGTTTAGACAACAGTATAATGCCAGTAGCTGTAAAAGTGAGTTTGGAAAAAAATGGGGTAAAAAAGAAAAAAAAGCATTCACATAAAATTGTCGTACTATGCAATTTAAACAGGAAGCAGACCTTTACAATAAAAATATCTGGTTCAAGTAATAGAGTTCCCATGTCCCAGAAGAGTCTTCCGATGCCAATTTGTCTCTGTGGAAGCAGGATTGCTTAGGGTGCTTGTGCTCATAATTTTGTTTTCTATCTCCAGTGTCTTGCATTATTCTTACAACCTAACTTTCTTTAGTCCAAATTTTTAGTGCCCCTGTTGTGCATTTTATTTTATTAATCTCACAAGTACAACATGATTAAATTAAAAAAAAATCCATTTTGTGGTAAAATATAATTTTCTAAGCTTTATTTTGTTTACACGCCTTCAATGACTATTGATTTTTCTTCCCACACTGAAGGGCTTTTGCTACTGGCGTGTCGCCTCAGTGCTCAGCAATTCAGAAAAGTCAGTCAGTTAAGACAAACTGCCAACCAACAAAGCGTTTCTTCTGCAGACCAGTCAATCACTCTCAAGATGGCTGATGAGTTTAGAACAATGTCCATAGGGTAAAGAATCTTTCAAAAAGAAACATAATCATAAAGACAAAGAAACATATTCATAAAGACAAAGTTGTACACAAGTAAATACTTTGTGCAAAACTCTTGCAGAATTAAAACAACATTCAGTTTTACGTTTAACATGTCTGTTTTGAAAATGATTTGTCTTTTTTTTAATATGAGTTTTCTTTATCTTGAATACGAAATTGGTCCTGTTAAATCACTGTCAAAAATATGTCACAGGGTCACAGGCATATATATTGAGTCCCAAAACATGACGTGAAACATGGTGTTGTTAAGGCTTATTTAATCAACTAAATAAAACGTTAAGACATTTGGGACATTATTGATCCTGTAACAGGAAAATGTTCTTGATAGCCATATGCACTGTTGAAAATGGAATAAAACACTCCTTAAAGCAGAAGCGGCTGCACGGTGGCGCAGTGGTTAGCGCTCCTGCCTCACAGCAAGAAGGTTCCCGGTTCAAGTTCTGGCTGGGGACCTTTCTGTGTGGAGTTTGCATGTTCTCCCCGTGCATGCGTGGGTTTTCTCCGGGTACTCCGGCTTCCTCCCACCGTCCCAAAACATGCTTCATAGGTTAATTGGTTACTCTAAATTGTCCCTAGGTGTGCATGTGAGTGTGCATGGGTGTGTGTTTGTGGCCCCTGCGACAGACTGGCGACCAGTCCAGGGGTGTACCCTGCCTTCGCCCATGAGTAGCCGGGTTAGGCTCCGGCAACCCCGTGACCCCGAAAGGGATAAAGCGGATTGGAAAATGAATGAATGAATGAAAGCAGAAGCAGACACACCACTCCACTCATTAGGTATTAAAAAAAGGTCCATGTCTGTTAAAATTGGTTGATAAGAGGGTAACAAAACAAAAAAAGGTAAGTTAACTCGGAGCTTAAGTAAGCTAACTGGCAGTCGACTGATGCAAAAAGTCAGTAGAATCAGAATACCCCAACTTTCTTTTTTTTCTGATTTTTACTACCGCTACGATCGGCTGCCAGTTGGCAAACTTTCGCTCTGAGTTAGCTAAGCTGTTTTTGCGATTGAATAAATTTGCGATTTGAATAAAGAAATACTTAGAAATGCAGTTTTAATCATAAATTATTATATTCATGTCCTCCATTATCAGAAAGAATTCTACAAGAACATGTTAAAAACACGATTTTCATTTAGAAGGGGCTTTAATCAAAAAGGCCCCAGAAAAAACATTTTTTCTGTTAATGTTGTTGCTTTTTGGAGACATGATAAACAGCAGAAATTCAGCAGAATAGCATAATCAGGTAATGTCACTGTAAAATTGTTCTCATTTACATAGAAACTGAAGAATGCATCATTATCCTAACAAGGCTGCAGAGCAAAATGTCAGTGAAAAATCAATCACTGAATGCAGGGTTCGGTTCAGTTAACAACTAAAAATCAAAAAGTATTGTATTACCTTCATCGAGAGAGTAAACACAGATGTCCTCCTCTCTGAGCTGAACAAATAGAGAAGATTTATGTCCCTTCTAGTGTTAGATTTCAAGTTAAAAGCTCAATTTATTTTGCCCTAGGACACAAACAATGCATACTGACAAGAAAAATAGAGACACATCACCTGCTCATCTAATTCCATTTTAGTGTATTTAAGGTCCTATATATTAGTCTATGACATTCCAAGAGAATTAATCCAAAAATGATTCAAGTAAGATTTTAAAATTAAGAATTAATAATACTTTTTAAAAAACCCTTATCTAGTCTAAATTAAGATGGCATGTACGAAGAAAATAAAACAAATAGCCAAATCTGCAGTCACTTGCTCTACACATGCGATTTGAAAGCCATGATCTCCCATTGTACCAAGTTTTAGTAATTTTTGGCACTTTGTACAGTTTGCTTCAATGGGGATTTCCACTAACCGATTTTAACCACCATGAGTAATCCATATTTTCAAGCCATTTCTCCATAAATTTGCACTTTCCCATTTTTCGTACAAATGTCATCAGCTAATTAGCCAGCTGAAGTTAAATAGTTTACGACCAGTTCGTGACCTTATGACAGTGCATTTTTTTTTTTTTTTTTTTTTTTTGGTGACAGGAACTCGCATCACATTGATGAGAAAAACATTTAAGATCAATTCATCAGAATTTAATTCAGTGTTGTGTTTTTTTAAGGCCTTGTCTTATTTTAAATACATTTAAGACCTTTCAAGACTGTTTAAGAGTCTGGAGCCACCTTCTATTTTAAATAGTGCTGTCAATCCATTACAAAATAATCAGATTCATCACACTTTGGATTGGGATTATTCACGATTAATCACAATGTTTTACTAAGTACATTTTATATGATCATATGCAGCTTTTGAACATTAAAAAAGACCAGAGAGCATTTTTCCTTCATTTTACTGTCTGAAATGTTTTGATTTATAAAGTGTTGACTCAAATATCCCAGAAATTGAATTTGTGTATACAAAACACATCAATAGTAAGATAAGAAAAACTCTAAATAAGTGTAAAGACTTCTACGTCTTCAGTATTTCTCCAAGAAAACAAAAGCGCTGATATATACAGCCATGAGAAACAAACATTGTGTTTCTGACCTTAAAATGATCGGGGTGAAAACTCAAATCTGATTGGCTGCTGGTTTTTGACGCACACCTAAAAAAGAAGTTCCGGTCACATAGCCCAAATGTTTGTTCTTTCCTTTGCCGCTGCAGTCAAATTGTTGTGTTACAGTGTCAACGGGCCGCACCACCAAACAAATAGTCTGCTTTTTGTGAGAAAGCAGTCTAAACCAAAAAAAAAATGAAAAGAATAAAGTACAAAAAAATCGATTAAATATTTAATTCTTTTGTAAGGGAACATGTTATCAGCACAAGAGTGCCCAACGAAGTGTGTATTTTTCAGAAATTGACGCACGCTGTGGAACCCTGAACGGCCAAGCAGAAGACGGTCACTTCTGAGATGTCATTAATTTGGGTTAAAGAATATTACACACCATTAATCAAAAAAATTATTGGCGTGTGGTAATGCTTTAACGTTGACAGCCCTAATTTTAAAACAAAATATTAAAAAAAGTGAAGTCTTTCTTGTTCCACAAAAAAATAGAAAGAACAAGAATGTGAGAAGCAGCTGTAAATTAGTGTGTTATTCTGCAGTCAGCAGCACGAGAGTTGGGACTTTGTGAGGTCTGTTGTGCTGTAGCATAACAGCTCTGCTCCAAGAGACAGCAGAAGTGTTCTACATGCACAAAGGCACTCTCAAGGAAGATTGCTTATAGGTTAAATCTTGCCCGAACAGCAGCTCTTGCAGGGTAATCTATTCCACTCTGTGTCTATTCCATTTTCTTCTCTTTTTGTTCCTTCCGTTGCTTCTTCCATTCTAAGTGTCTTGTATTTCCTTCACGCATGGCTGATTCTGTCTTTTCTCCACATCTGACGTTTGAGAGCCCAAGATGAGCAAGAATTAATAATAAAAAAAATACTTTAAAAAAAGATAATAAACATTGCCAAGTTAAAGAAGCAGGGGAAAGCAACCAGGATTAGAAAAGAAAAAAAAAAATCTTACAAGAAAACTTCATAAAAAGTTTAACATTAAATGTTTCAATACATAATTATAGTTAGAATTATATTTTTTTCTGTAGAAGAATTATTTGAAACTTTAGTGACATTTAGGTAACACTTTTATAAATATCTCTGAATAATGTAATACATTAAAAAAGTTTAATTGTTGATTTTGTTATTCTTTGTCTGTTGCATTGATTTTTTTTATTTTTGTCTTAGAATAGCAAAAAAAAAAAAAAAAAGTCATTTTGCAAGCCTTTATTTTGACATTTTAAATGCAATTACAGCGTTATGCTAAATTGCCTCCTAAGAAAATAGTTGTTGATTCAACGTTCTTCACAGAGGTCTCTTGTATTAAGTGAAATGCTTGATTTTCATGACTAAACATACGCATCTAGATCCCAGATACTCAAATTATGGGATAAGCATTTTAACCAAATCACATATATTAATATAAGATACTGCAAACTCAAACCACTGGGAAGCAATCCCTTAATTTCAGACTCCTGCTTATGCAGGAGGCCAGAACACAGATATGAGATTTCATGACCCTTCATTTTATGTTACACAGAAATATAGATACCACTGGGACAGCCAGACACTTAGTGTAATTGCATCATCTGCAACAAATAACAAAGGAAAGTAAGCTAAATTAAATTTCTCCAAAAGTAGAAAAAAAAAAATCAAAGATAATAAAAAAGTCAATGCTGAGATAGAAATATGCATATTTGTTAAATTTTCATGCAGTAATCACTGCATATTTAAATCATGCTTTACTATATTCAGATCTCTTAGGGGCTGGTTAAGACACTGACAAATGAGTAAGGAAATGTATGATACTAATTTTGTTGTCTCTGCTTTTTAAGAAATAATTTAAATGTTTTATTTTTATTTCAGACTATTTTGGATAAATCCTTATGATTTTCGTTGTTCAACAAACAAAAAAAAACACACACCAAAAAATCGACAAATATATGAATAGAAATGTATATTTAAAAAACAAAAATACAAGCCTGAAAGGCTAGTGTGCCAATGAGTTAACATTGTGGTTGTATACCTGGTAGGGTTTGAAAGTAGTCCTGGTGTACAATATCCGACTCAGTAACTTGTCATTCAGTTTAACATCAATCACCGCAACACAGGGAACTTTTTTGTTTCTAAACACAGTCAAACTTAAAAATGTGCTAATTTTTATTAGTATGGCTGTACAGCAATTGGCTTTACCCCCATTCTTGTTTGGGTTTTGCATCAAACAAGAAGGCCACAAGGGGAGCAACACCAAACAGCAGAGGGAAGGTTGTCTCAGCTCATAAGCATGTCTGTTTACAATATACATGAGCTTTTTGACGCAAAAGTTATAGTGGGTCTAAATGAATTCAGGTTTATGAAAAGTTTTCTTTACAAATGTATTACATCAGTAGCAACCAGATACTTCAGTAAATCAAGCTACATAATTTTTCCCTTACAATATTCCTTGTATGAGAAGTGTTTTGATCACTGCAACAGTTTACAAGATCATTATATGAAAGAGCTAACATGCAGTTAGCTGAGAAGAAGAAATAACCTTGTGGGTCATTTGCAGGCCTTTGTGTCTAGGCTGGTAAAAAAAAAAAGAGGAGGTGTCAATGTACAAACATTTTTCTATGGTGCCCATCATTCCCATATAAAGTCATGGTAACCTTGCAATAGGCTTCTTTGATTCCATGAGAGAGAAAAAAAAGAAAAGAATATGTCTGGTTTTAAAGACCTATTTCAATTTCTTTTATTGACTTAAAAAAAACAAATTTCCTGATTAAAGAGCATTTTAGATTGTTGACAAATGAGTCAAAGAAGTTTGTCTTCCCTTTTATACGCCTTCAAAATGTAAAATCAGAAAAAAAGCATTTCGCATACTATTATGTTGATTTTCTACATAGCTTTGTAATGGGCTCTATGCATGACCTACTTCGGCATTCGGTGCTTGACCGCTCAGTCATTTCCAGATATGTTGTTTACATGGAAATACGGGAGTATTTGGAGTTAACAAGATGTCTTTTGGAGCTACCAGAAGTCACTATGCATTATGCTGAGCACATGTTCGTATTTTTAGCAAAACACCCCAAAAATAAAAGGCAAAAATATTTAAATTTCACTTTGAAGGTAATGTGCTAAGGCTGATGTTATTCGCATGTATTTGCACCAGCTCAAAAACTGATGGAAATTCATGTTGGCGACACGTAATACATAAGGGCAATATTCAGATTGCTGGATTGCGCACGTATTTTAAGTGCATCCAAGGCTAAATGTTGTTACTGGTTGTACGTAATTAAAGTCACTTACATTTGGGATAATGCGGGCGAAGTGACGGTTTGAGCACGCTGCTGCCGCTCTATTAAGAAGGCAGAAGCTCCTTATCAGCTGAGAGTAGAACCAGCAGTCTGAAAGTCACTTAGAAGTTCAGTTAAATGTTCAAAAATCTGTTAAACGGATTTTAAATGTTCTAACGTTTCATCTCTAGAAGTCGTGATCATACAGTACATGGTAGTGGTGGTGTTTCAGGAAGGCAAACTTTGCCTTTTTGGATGTCTACACCTCCCCGGTCCGCAAAGGAATGGATTAAATACGGAGAACACATTTCGCTTTCTATTGGGACTTAAACTTTAAGTATAATTTTAAATACGTACGGCCAACAACAAAACACAGCCTTGGACGCACTTAAAATATGTGTGGGTAATGCAGCAATGTGCATCTTTGCTGCACGTATTAAGTGTGGTCAACGTGAATTTCCATCACTATTTATGCTGGTCGCACGTAAATATGTGCGAAAAGTATAGGCCATGTGAGAAAAAACAAAAGTTAGACAATACCAGGAATAGTACACAGAGATTTGCTAAATCAATGCATACAGTTAGCCACAATCGGAAATAAAAGAGCCGTCTTATTTCAAACCGGAAAAATACGTCACACAGCTCCGTGCATAGAGTCCATTATATCAAAAACTATTTTAAAAAAAGTAATCTATCCTGAAAGTGGTATGATATATATTGGTAATTGTTGAAATATTTTTTTTTCTCTAAACATCCCAATTTTAAAGATTTTTCCTTTGTTGTGGTCTATCAGAATCAACATAGATTCTAAAGAATGGAACCTGGCACATCAGGAGAGTTTTACAGGCTAAAAATAAACTTATTTCAATGCAAAAATTCCTCAATGTCAAACAAAGAAACATAGTCCTGGAAATAAATCACTTTACCTATGGTATTTATTGAACTTTCTGGGAGTCAAATCCTCCCCACCACCATTTCAAAACGTGCTAATTCTAAGCTAACTCCTTACAGACAAGAAAGAGAAAAAACTGAAAATTAATTTTAAATGTGGCTAGCCAAGAAGCATCTGTGCAAAATGAAAGACTATTTCCCTAAGAGACAGGAAGACAAGTGTTAAACATCGACTTTGTAGCCAGACATCTGCAATGCTACAGGGTGACCTGAACTTCTATCAAGGCAGAGTGACATCAAATCCCTGTGCACAGGTCTTGGCAGTGGACATTTCCAAATGCCAGTCAGGATCAAAGCCCTTTGACAAGCTTAAAACCTGTTTTGACCAGAAGTCCCAGTTGGATGACATGGAAAATCCGTCCAGATAAAACAAGTTAAGAACATCAGTTATGAAAGCACGAAACAATATTTAATGAGGTGAACTTTTCTCTTAAGGACATAAAGGATTCAACAAACACATTCCCATTGATTTCCAAGCAAATTTTCACTTGTGTAGAAAAAAATGAAAGATATTCTAGCTACAGAGTTGATTGCACATGGAGACAAAAACACAAGAAAGCCAATTAAAAATTCAACAGACTATTGTTGGATTAATAGAGCTTCTTGGATTTTGAGGCTTGAATATGCCAAGAAGAAGAACAATAAACAGATTTAGCAGTTTATTAGAACTAAATAGGCTTTTAAATTTTATTTATTTATTTATTTTTTGCTCTATATAATTTACTTGCAGTGCATTTCATCAACATTGTTGACTTTTGCTTTGGAAAGCTTTGAATTTCCCTGGACAAGCTGAACATTATAAATTTGTTACTCATAATATATTTGCCAAAGACACAGGCCAATCCCTTCCTCAGAAGGAAGAAAGAACTAAGTACATCAAAAACTGTAGCAAATAGTCAAGTCAGGTCCAATTCACAAATGTTTCAGCACTTGGAGGTTGTCTGGGTCATTGGAGAGGTACCCTTCAAGTGTTATCTTTATAATAGCCTTATCTAGCAACCTAATTTTTCTCTTCCTTCAGTTTGCAACTTTTAATGATGTGTAGTTGAGAATGATGTGACTTATGAATTGATCCCGAACAATCAATATCTTTTGATGTAGGGCCTATCTGTAACTTTTTTGTAAAGTGCTCCCTCGTTTATTGCTGGGATTACGTTCCATAGATTACCCACGACATGTGCAACCTTCAACGTAGAATTCCAGGGGATTTAAGGCTGTTAAACCCCTCACTACACACTTCATAAACTTTCTCACACAGACATAAGCATTTTAACACTTTTCATTCTTTTAAAAGCTCAGACCTTCAAAGAAGAATAAGTCCAGTATTAAAGAATGAAAACAAAAATCTGATTCCATCAAAAATGTATGCTAATTTGGCAAACTGAAAGCAGTCTGCACAGGTGAAACTGCATAAGACATTGATTGACAAGATCACCACCCAATCAGGATGTAGAACATGGTGTTCTGCTTAACAACAAAAAAGGATGCAAAGTGCGCAAAAAATTATCTTTGACTGTGAACCGTGATAACAAGGGAACACTGTATTCCCAAAATGTAACTTCACATGCTATTTAGTCAACATCTTCTTAAGATAAAAGATGGTGGGTAATTATTTTTCTAAAACATTTTCAATTTTAATTGTATGATCCTATGACAATCATTACAATCTATTTTTCCACAGTAGAATAGAGTGCACATGATGTGGGTCCTGTGTTCCTTCTAACTAAAGTCATGTCTGGGTTACTGTTTGCTTCTCGATCATTTCAACTGCTCTCTATCATGTATTGACACTATTGTGCTCAGAAAATGAGAACAATCTCCAGCCAGCAGATAGAACAACAGAGAAGCAGCTGAGCGGTCATGAATAAGAAACACAGAAGGGAGGTAAGCTGAGCAAAAATGCAGAGAAAGCAAGTTCCTTATAAAACCTTCAAAGAACCTACAACTTTAAAAAGAAAAATCATCCAAAATACTATCAAATAACACCAACTAAAAACCAATTAAAGTAATCTTTTGTTTACCTGTCTACTTTAGAAATTAAACTCTCAATAGTGACAGTTTCTTCTTTCTCTTTTTTTGAATGAAAAATAATAAATCTTCCTCTTTTTAAAGCAAAAAAAAAAAAAAATGGCCAGACATTTTTCCTCAAACAGATTCACAAGCACAAAATTGGATTAAGATGTATATATTTTGTCAAACCGACAAACTTTGCAGATTAGTTCCAAAGAATGTGCTTTCACAAGTATACCAAAAACTTACACAATGTGGAAGAGGGCCAAAAAAACATGCAAAAACAGTACAGTTTATTTTGAGTCTATGGCTGTCAAGTAAAAAAAAAAAAGATGGTAAAGTCTTGAAATTTGAACTAGTCTGCCTGGACTTGAGCAAGTACATAAAGGCTAAACCAATTTAAAAATACTAAATATTAGGAAGAGTTGTTCTTGTGTTCAATAGCTTATCTATAAACTACAGCATAGATGAGTTTTGTTCACAAATTCTAGCAAAACAAATGAAGTCAAACTCAGTCATGTATTTTATTACCCTAAAAAATGGCAGTTTAAATATATATATTTTTTTAAATGTATGCTGACAGTTTACTAATTGCTAAATGTAACGAGGCAAAAGTGTTTCACACATTCATATATCTATTTAAGAGGGCATCCAAGAATAAGGTACAGAAAGTTCTGCAACTTCGTGCCCCTGCTGGTAAAAAAAAAAAAAAAAAAAAAAAAGTCGCGTCTAATATGTTTTATATATGGATTTTCCCACCAGAATAACTAATTCAAATGTGAATTTAGAAAAAAGGCTTCACACTGCAATGAGTTGTTGAGATTCAACCTGGCCCAATGACAGGTACCTTTTACACAAAGCAAAAGAAGTCAACCATCTACACACTGCTGAGTTTTAAAATCTATGAGTGCATATCCTCTACAGATGGCCTGAGGTTAAGAAAAGTTTTTTATCCAGTTTTGCTTTTCTGCAAAGATGAGGGAATTCTTAATGTTCTTGCTCATCACAATACAGTTCCTTCGTTATCATTTAAACTCTGTTATCCAAAAATAAGATAAACCATGCTCAGACCAAAAGCTTGCCGACTTGAAGCTGGTCATAGCTCCACAAATATCAATCCAAAATCTTGTATCAAGCAAATGAGTGAGTAAAAAAATGTAGAAAAAGAGTCAAAGTGGAATTTTGACAAACAAACACTGACATTTTCATGAAAAAAAAAATCCAGAAATGGGAGTATTAAAGTAATGTTTTTCATATTCCTAAGGATACTTGAGGGTTTTGATGTACTCCAGGGAATTCAAAATGGGAATTACGACTTAGGAATCAGCTTGGCTTTAAACCTCAGCCATTAAAAAAAAAAAGACTTCTTTTACACCAGGGTACACCAGGACAGGTTGCCAGTCTGCTGTACAGATGTTTTATGTTCAATTACAATATACCGTAGATGGAATTCAATAGACTTAATCAATAGAATTCCATATCATATTTATTCTTCCCCTTTTAAAGGGCTGTGTTATTAAAATTTGTGAATTTCCCTCAAAAGCAGAACGTTGTGTTCTAAACCCTCTCAGGGCCAAATTAAGTCATTGTACAAGTATTTAGCTGTAGCAAATCTGCAATACCTGCCCTGAGACACTTGACCTCAGAAAACCCTTCCTCTGAGTTTACAGTGTCTCCTTCAGCATGACAAAAATGAACTAGAATAGAAATACATTCATAAAACAAAGCAGAGTAGTAAAAAGGAACAGAATCAAGGTTAAAGGACAGAGGCAAGGGTTTGTGTTTGGGGCAGATTTTGGATATTGAATAGTGTTAAGGATTTCCTACCAAAATTACTGAGGATCCTTCATAACAGATTAAGGTTATAAATGTTTCCACAATTAAGGGAATATTGATCTTGATGTATCTTAAAGTGGGAAAAATGGACAAATTATGGCTTCAAAACATGAGATAGGTTAATATCAAATTTACAAAGAAAAGTATGTGTACATTTTGGACTAAAATGAAGCAAGACATTTAACTGAATAAACCAATTTAGATATTGCACTATAGAACAAATGAAAAACCTTAAAACAATCTATTCATTAACTTTCTAGACTTAGAAATGATTAGATGCAGTTTCTAATCTCTGAAGGCAAACATTAATTAGTTAATTGTCTGAGAAAGAATTGAAAACTGATGCAACAATTGAAAAACAGAAAGCAGAGGGGAGGATTCTTGGGGCTAAAGCTTTTATATCATAAAATAATTATGCCTCAGAGTCTAAATTTGGTTTGTAAATCTGTAAGATTCTCTAGAGAAAGAAAAAAAAGGCAAAAAGAAAGCAAGACAAGAGCTACTCTGAGTCCACAAATAAACTGACATAAGAATGGTGGCAGTGAAACATAAGACCATCCATTCATTAAACTGATTGATTCATTGTCAGGCGTTGTGTTGATCTGTGGGTTTAGACAACACAGAAACCCAAGAGACTGGGGAAGCAAGGGTGAGGAAGATCAATGAAACTTTGACAGACGAATAAAGTAAAAGGGAAAAAAGAAAAGGCACCAAACAAAGGACAGATTTACAGTATATTGAGATTGATATTGGAAGGCCTATCAACACAGAAACTGTATCAATATGTATGACAAGCAGATGGGATATGAAAAAAGATAGCTTTATAGACAGTAGGGAACAAATACATGGATGGTATGAGTACTAAATCTACAAGAAATGTTAATGTTATTAAAGCCAACCAGCCGTACAATCTTCATTGAGTCATGACTAAAATGAACATTCAAACTAGCCCTTATCATTGGCCATGTCTGTTCATGTCTGGTGCTTAGCCATCCCTGAACTTCATCTTTTTCAAGGTTTATCTCTCAAACTGTATTTCAGAACCATGTTTTGTTTTTTTGTTTTTTTATTCTTGTGTGCTGAAACATGTGGCATTTGAATAATGCAATGAAAAAGAGCTCTGCACCCTTTTGCTACATATGCCCTCTTTGTCCCCCTGTCAAGCTTTCAAATGGTACTACTACCACAATATTGTAGCGCAGAGGAAGAGCTCTGTGCAGAACCTGATCAGGTTGCAGGTTCAAATCCCTCCTTGACTATTTTTAAAATTGACTTAAAATCCCCAATGGATCTGGTAGACCTCACAGAAAAGCGAAGTGCATTCCAGAGTTTGAGAGCTGCAGCTGAAAGGGCTGCTTCTCCCCCAAGTCAGAAGCCGAGTCCTGGAAACTTTTACACGTATTTGATCTTCTGATCTCAGGACTCGACATGGATGATAAAAATGTGAAAGGTAATAAAAATAATGGGGTACCAGTTCATTCAATAATTTAAAAACCAGACGTAAAATCCTAAAAACAATTCTAAAAGATACAGGCAGCCAGTGAAGTGAGCGTGATTTAGGAGTAATATCCTCACATTGTCTGGTCCCCGTTTATTATATACCATTTATCACAAATCCCAAACATATAAACGATGGTAGATACATCAAATGTAAAGTTTAAAACCCAACGGTTACCAAAGCACAGACCTACTGATCTGTAGTTATTTATCTTCTGTTTTTGGTCTTTGTGCTATCAATTCTTTTAGCTCAACAAGAGAAAAGGAGAAAAAAAGTTGGGCACAGTAGTTTTCAAACTATGTTTAACCAAGGTGAGTATGGTAAAGGCCATAGGGAAAAAAAAAATAATAATAATTTTGAAAAATTTAGCAGAAGTACTATTTGGTGAGTCTTAGCTCTTTTCTATGATTGGCGTGTATGTACAACGCCTCTGGTGTTCGGTCAAAAAGTTGCTCTAGCAAGGTACATGGGCATGAATTGCCCGATTGACTGGTGCCCGACTACCAGAAGTCAGCTCACAGCTAAAGATGTAGACCTTACCATAAACAGCACATTAGAATTGGGAGACTAGCACCGATTTGCTGACTGAGAATTACTCATCCATCCATCTATCCATTTTTTTTAAATCACTGTATTCCTTATGGGGTCATGGGGCTGTTGGAGCATTTGCTGGCTACTGTTGGCAAAGGCAGAGTACATCCTGGTCAGGTCACCAGCCTGTTGCAGGGCTGAGACCTATCCACTAAGGTTTATTTTAAACGTCATTCTAAGCATTATTTTGAGATAAAAGAATACTTTGTGGTTTTAGCTTGTATGTGCTTATTTTCACTCTTCTACGTGAACAGACTGCAATTTAAATACATGAATTTCACACATTTTGCTGGACTTCAAGGACAGAGCGAGTGTTCACAGCTTTCATTGTAGGTATAAGGATATATGCTCACTAAATATAGTGTTTTTATTTGTTTGAGTTGCTTTGCAAGATGTATTCTAACAAGTGAATGCTGTTTTAAGAACATTGAGCTACAGCTTATTCCTGACCCTAATACATGCTGTGCAAAAGTCTTTTCCAAATAGCTGTTGAAAATACCCACTAAAGGTTTGTCTTCACTCTTGAGCCAAGCCCTAGTTTATTAGTACCACTGGGAGTTTAAAAAGATCTCCCCCATGGGCATGACAAGGCACCATGTGCAGCATCCTTCACATGCTTTGCCTGGCCCCACAGTGGCTCCCCTATGAACCTGTCCAACCATTTCTGGCAGGTCAGTTTCATCCACCGAGACTCTTTATTTTATTTTTTTCTGATGGAAAACAAGATGAATTATGTGGCACCCATTTTTACAACCATTCACTGCTGAAAAAAAGATGAATGATAGACCTATATCACCGACCTACATGTGCACACGAAACCCTGTGGTTCACTACACCGTCTGCTATTTGATACCTCAGAGTGAGGCAAACCCTCAGGACAGCTGGGTATAATCAGGAGCATTACTAATTGATTATGTGTAAAATTATTCATTTGCTTTTTGTGAGATTAAAATATGTCTGTCCAGCAATAACCTGCCAATGGTTGGGATGGATGGGCACATTTTCCCAACCTCAGAAAATTCTAAGGTTTAAGGGCGATCACCATCTCTGCCTTTGAGCCAGCACTGTATAAAGTTCAGATTTTAGTCATCGACAATGAAGATGTTTGAAAAAAGGAGACGTCTTGCAAATGCAGTAAAGATGAATAAGAAAAAGAGGACTATGCAGTGATTGTAAACGGTTTTGGGATTCAGGTGTTAGCAGTGGTTAAATGTTCCTTTCATTAAGAATTGTTGTCTCTTAGCTTTATACTTTTTTTTTCTACTACACTTTTAGCTTTATACAACAAAGAAATTGGTTATACTGTGTTGTGTAGGCTCAGATTCGCCACCGCATCACGCTTCACATCAAAGACAGATGAAAATGGCTGCCCTGTATTGCTCGTGTCTAGTCCATTCCTATAAAAAGATGGGTCAGATTCTTTGGCAGATAAAAATGAAAAGTGGCCTAATTAGTCCCTTTTTAGATGCCGTTACCTCTTGCAACTGCATCAAAACGAGCTTGAGGATTTGACCCCAAACTGACTGATACTCCCTGAAGGCGCTTGATTTGGATTGTTGGAATCGTTGAACACCATAAAAACATATCAGATATGTCCTGTGAAAAGAAATTTCAAAATTGTGAAGGAGGAAAACAAAACTGGCCAAATTATGTAAACTTCCAAGTAAAAGAGTGAAAAAAAAGAAACCAGGTGTAATTCATATTTGAGGTTATGCTAAATAAAAGTTTTTTTTAAGACAAAAGGAAAGCACAATAGGAAAAAAGAGGGAAACTGTTGAAAGAGAGATAACAAAATGAAGTCGAAGTAATAATAGGGTGAATTAAAGACAGAGAGAGTCCATGATAGCAGGAGAAAGTTTGAATTTGCATGCCATTTATGTCTCCTATTCTGTCTCATTATCTTCCTCAACAACAGGTGTCCTGAGAAAGGCGTGAGAAGGACAATAGTACAACACATGTACCCATGGATAGGCAGTGTTAAATTGAAGCAGAAACAAACACCCGATTCACCGTCAAATGACCTAGACAAGAAAAGGGAAATCAAGACGTTGACAGCAGAAGTTTCATGCTGCACTAAATACAAGCAGGTAGTAATTTAAAAGAAAAATTGCAGGTCTCAGAGTTTTAGCCGTGAAAGTTAACGCTGGTGTTTGCCACCAATCATTCTCTTTTTTTCTTGCAGGTGAGAATCTGCCCTCCTGGCTTTGAAGTATGAAAGCCTGGATGTGATAAGCAGTGCAAATTAGAGAGCTAAAAAAGAAAAGAAATGATACTCCTGAATGATGTAAGAAAAGAAAACTCGGACGCAACAAAAGAATCTCATACAGTTATTCAAAGTCACAAATATATGCTTAGAAGAGGTCCAGTAATGTCAACATTTTATGCAGTCAATGTTTATTTTTTTATTTAAAAGTGACAAAAGAGAGCTAATTTTTCACAGATGCAATTCATTTTCTTTGTTCAACTTCTTTTTAAAAGAGTTTGAGGTGATGGTTGATGGCAAGATTTCTCAGCCATAGTTGCACTTGTGATTTCTTTAAATAAGTTTTAAAGTTGAAAAGTTGGGTTTACATTCTGCTGTATTGAATTATAAAAATGTTTATATTCTACCTATATTTAACCATTTTAACATTCTTTACTCTTGACAGCAGCACGTAACATATATATATATATATATAAGTTCTAAGAATCTAATCATAAATGAAAAGAGTTAATTAACTACTGCATTTTCTTCAAAACCAAAGAGCCACAACGACGACTAAAAAGACCAGCATGTGGCTCTGAAGCCTCAGGTTGCAGACTCCCGGGCTAAACAGTTGCTATTTTGCACAGATGAAAAATAAATAAATAAAAAAGAACTCCTTAAAAGGCAACAAAAACACAAAGAATTCAGAAAGACAGGGCGCTCTTTTAAGAAGTCTTGTTATTGGTTTTAGTGCTGTTTTTTAAGGGTTGCAGGACAGTCATGAGCTTCAGCACTAATGTTCAAGTAACAAGTTCTTCCTATAAGAAGTTGTAACTGGGTGCACCCAGACATGGTGACGTGCATGTTGGCGCCTCTGTAGAGCTCTCTAAAACATAAAAACACAAGCTACTCACTCAACATCATCCATGTTTTCCATGATGTGGTCAACGAATAAAGTTTGTCAACGGTTTCTCCGTGGTCGGGGCGTCAAGGTATTGGAGCAGTCCATTTGACGTGCATCAGAAGAGATGAGAAGAGAAGATCGATTCGATTATGGAATTTTTAAATGATTTGAAAATTGCAAAGGTCGATTTGATTCTACCTCAGGCGGATTGATCTGGTTGGATCGTAGGAATAGAAATTAATCGTTACACACGTAATTAATTCTACATGTGTGAATAAAATTGCCTTTTTTCCCCCCAATTTTTCTCCTTTTGTAGCACGACTCCAGATCTTGCCTAATGGTCATTACCTTCTTCGAACAGTTGTGCAGAGATCTCACTTGGTAAGTCTAAACTGAAGGAACTAGGAAAACAGATGATGAATTAAATAATAAAAAAAAAAGATAAGATGAGAGGTAAATATTTGAAAGATAATGGACTGCAAAGGCTGGATAGATGCTGTGAGAAGGAAAGACAGATCTGATCAAACATTCAGGAGGTGCTATGGAAAAAAGAAGGGGGGGGGGGGGGGGGGGGGGCAAAAAAAAATGCACACAGTCAAAAATGTATTTATAGATATATATAATACATATGCCATGGAATGAATGGTTTTGGTAGCCTGTGTGGCGCACATCCTCACATGTGTGCACTCCTACATTTGTCTGTGCCAAAATGTGGATGTGTACCTGTGCGGAACCTCAGCCAGACAGGACAAGTGTTGACTGATGAGAGCATGTTTGTTTTAACGAGCATCCAAAGTGGATTCACCCTGAGAGAGATTTGCTTTCTCACTTTATGCTGCTTCTGCTCCTGTCTGATGATATGTGAAGCATACACCATCACTCTACTGCCTGTGTGTTTGTTTACCTGTGGTGTGCTTGGGTATTTTTCTGAAGTATGTGTGATGTGACTGCATTTTTAGTTTGGAGGTGTCTGTGACACAGCAGAGGAAGAACGGCGTGACAGTGTCTGGAAGAGGGTGTTCTAGGGTGTTAAAAGGTCAACATCAATAAATCTAATTAAATGGTCATTAAATATCAACAAGTGTTTTACTTAAACCTTTCTGAAAATGGCAAAAAGTGTGGGATAAAGAAGTCTAAAAGTCTCTGAAGTATCCTCAGTAACGTGTGTAACTGATAATTAAAGGGCATGTCAATTAAATGACCACACCCTATTTTTATTCACCATTTTGATGTGAAATTCACTATAGAATGATGCAATTGTTGCTCCTTGAGGGAGTCAAAGTGTCAACTGAGTGAAGTACACAGAATTATTTCAGTTAATCCCCTCTGTTTTTCAGGTGGAGCTAACATTTGACTTTCCACAGTGGAACTAAGTGATGTTAAGCATTTTTCTCCACACGGTTGTCTGTAAAAAATGAAAGATCAAACCCTCTGACCTTTGGATGTCCCTGGCAGTTGTACAGAGAGGAATCAGCTGTTGTTTACGGCTCAGCTCTCTTCCATTAGGAATACTGTTGCAAATAAATAATTTCCTTGATGCTGTTTTTGCATTTTTATTTTAGAAATCATTTTTTTGGATACATAAACCATACATGCATTTGAATTACCAAGTCCATTACGCACCGTAGATCATCCATAAACGTACAGACATGAAAGGTTAGAGTCAAAGGGTCCTTCCTTACAGAGGTAATGACTGGGAAAAATATAAAGGACCATCTTGCAAAATTATTGACTCACAAGGAAGCCAAAAAGTAAACAGGTGAAACAAATACAGCTGCTAACACAGCAAGTTACCAGTAGTGGAAGGTGACAGAACCAGAAACATTTCAAAACAAGAGCACATGTAGGAAGTGGAGTTGAAATCCCATTGTAAATATAAATGTGTGCAGAAATATTTATTTTATGTGTATTATACATTTGCATGTGTGTGTGTGTGTGTGTGTGTGTGTTTCTTAATTTCCCTCAAGCAAAACCACAGTTTTCATGCCTTCGCTTCTGCATTGTTATAGAACAGAATAATGTAGACCTGTTCTAAACAGATCTGTTGAGGCTTTTTTGCTATTGACACATGGAGCAAGACTGCCTTCGAAATAGCAGGAGACCACAACTACCAAATGGTGTGTGGAGGCTAAATCCCAGTTCTCATTTGGCTGTGTGCCATAAATAGATTCCTACTGGAGAAGTGGGGGTCAAAATTACAAAGATGGCACATTGTGTGCAACAATAAAACAGGAAGCCTTGGATGACTGGGTCCATCAAAGGCATGTAAATTGCAGAGAGAAAGAATTCCAACAAAGGAGGACAATGTTAAGGGGAAAAAATTATAAAGGGTTTAAAAAAACATTTTGACTTAAGGGCTTTCTGTGAAAGCTCCCAGCTGTAATAAAAGAAAAGTAGTTGAGTAAGTGAAAAAAATCATCAGGTGTAGATATTGATAAGGGCATATTATTCTCTTGAAACAGTTTAATGCCACCACCAGATGGGACAGTAGCAGAAATGGTAAGGGAATAGTTTCTGGTTCATCTACCTTGTTAAAGGTCTTCTCTTTTAGAAAAATCAATGAAGCAGTTAATTGTCTGACTGTTATTGCTCTATTAAAGCAAATTAGAAAGACAGAAGAAAATAACCCACTCGAAGAGAAAAATCTGTTGGTATGAACCACTGTGAAAACAGATTTTTTTCATGTGCAACATTTTATTTCATTTATTTTTAATTCATTTTTACTGCATTTTTAGCACAATGATGAACAAAAATATAACAGTTAGTATGCATTAATTTTTACGTTTAAAATTAAAAATACAGTTACATTTTAATATTATTTATTCATCCTAATAAACTGACAAACCTGAAAATACCATTGACTTTTTAAAACGCAGAAACTCCTGACCTGTAGATGTCGCTAGAACAAAATCAAGGTGCTTCCTCCTCTGCTGCGTCGCCTCTGTGGGATTTTCTTTTGCACACGTTGGTTGTTTTCAAGATCAATGGCGGAAGTTGCTTCAACCTGTGAGTTTTTGCTGTACTAATATTAGAAAAAAAAGTTATTAAATCTTACCAGTTTGGAGTCAGAATCTCACACATCAAATACTGAGTTATATGTAATGGTTTTGTCGGAATATTTGGGCTGAAATGATTTTCTCCGCTCCGTGTCAGACTGTTTTTGTGCAGCTGAATGAGTGTGAGTGAAATAATTCCCATGCAGCAGCGAGGAGTTTAGGGGTACGTGATTGGAGTATGTTTTCAACATGTCTCATTTCATATTTGTTGATTGAGAAAAAAATAGAATCCCGATTTAGCGTCCTTATTCTTCAGTATACGTTTTAAAGGGAGTCCACATCCATTATTCTCCCTAAACCTAAACTCAAAATACAAAGAAGCAAAGGATTTTTTAATTATTATTTTTGATGGATTAAATCCCATTTATTTGGTGCCACACTATGGAGTAGTAAATGTTCTATTTTGACTGGACTGTGGTTGTTTTCAATAATACTTTATATTTAACATTTATTATTGAAGAAATGTAAACTGCAAATAGTAACAAGGTATTTTTTTAAATCTGAGAGTGCAGTTTTTATTTGATTTTTTTTCTCCTAAAAATACAGGAAACAGTTATGGTAGAAGTGTTGTGACATAGGGCTGCTTAGTTTTTTCTTTTAACATATACAAAAGGGATGCCATTGTCTGTCTGTTTTTTTTTTTTTTTTTTAAGAAATAGTCACAAAGTTGGATATATTGCATTTATTTAACCATTGTTTTTGGTATTTTAGAAAAACCAGCAAATGTATATCAACATTGGTGGTTATTTGTGATAGAGACCTGTTATAAATAGTATGTTGCTTTTTTTCAGTAAGTCTTCATGGAGTTTGTCTGGTGTGCTCAAATAATCGTTAACATTTAGTTCAGATAGTTAATGCTAAAACTCATCCAATGGTAAACTTTTTTTTTTTTTTTAAACTTTGTTTTGAGTTGCTCCTTTTAGGATTATACTTTAACCCTTCTCGCCCTCCGCAAATGATTTCTCCTACAAGCTGCAGTCAACTACCAGAGACCTGGGAGCTTGAGGGTCCTGCGCAGTATCTGCGCTGTTCCTCGCTGAGACTGAGATGTCTGAGGTTTTCTCAGGCATCTGCTGTAGTCACTCTTCCAGTTTAGGGGTTACTGTCCCAGAGTTCTCAGATTACCACATTTGATTGCCATATTTGATGGACACTTGTGCAAGTGGCTTACCATTGGCTTTAAGGGTGGTTTTGCAATGCAATTTCTTAGCCGACATGATGTGTGTTTCATTATCACTCATGGGTTTTTAGGTAGGCAATAGCGTGCAGGGTCTTGCCCAAAAACCCACACTGGATTATGCAATTATTTGCTCATTGGGACTGGAATCGGACCTTGATTTCCTATATGCCAGTCCTGCACTTAAACCAACTGAGCTATCCATCTCCACATTATATTTAAGTAAACTGGATTGAGTAAACTATTGAGACTTAACACAATATTTTCAAAGCTTTGAATGCATACTTATTCATGGTTGTATTTCTAATAATTCGAGACCAGTTTTTGGCTTACTTGTCTTGCATAGTTTTTAGTTATTTACTCTTATTTACTTTTTTTTGTTTACACTGCTTTGCATTAAAGTCTGTACTTTTTCACAATCTCTTTCAGGTTTGTCTTAGTTTGCTATTAAAGAAATTCATCTGTGAATCATGGAAAAGGAGTGGTCACCTTTGGACTGCCTTTTACCCTCTGGTAAGCCCTTTACACTAAAAAGACATGTAAAAGTGACACGAGATATTTGGAGAAGTAACTGGTTGTAAATCTTGTATTTACCTTTCATTCCAATAATTGGTTAGGCCACTCTAGAATCTTGAAATGCTTTTTATAAAGCCACTTTTGTTGCTTGGGTGATGTGTTTGTGATCATTGTCATGCTTGAATATCCATGTTCTCACTGATGGAAGGAGGTTTTTGACCGAAATGTCATGATACGTGGCCCCAATAATCCTTTCCTGAATACGGATTAGTCTTCTTGTCACCATTTGCTGAAAAGCATCCTCAAAGCATGATGTTTCTACCCCCATGCTTCACAGTGGGTATAGTGTTCTTGGCATGCAACTCAGTATTCTTCACCCTCCAAACATGGCAAGTGGGGTTTATACCAAAGCGTTCTATTTTGGATTCATCTGACCACATGACCTTCTCCAAATTTTCCTCTGGATCATCCAGATGATCTCTGATGAACATTAGACAACTTTGGACATGTCCTGGCTTCAGCAGGGGGGACCTTTGGAGCGCTTCTGGATTTGAATCCATGATGACATTGTGTGTTACTATAGTAACCTTTGTTCCTGTGGTCCCAGCTCTCTTCAGGTCATTAACTAGGTCCCCTGTATTGTTGGGCTGTTTCCTCACCATTGTCAAGATCATTTGTTTCTGACCAGGTGAGTTCTTTCATGGAGCTTCATGTGAAGGAAGGTTGACATTTTGTAAACTTGTATTTAATCCATTTTCTAATATTTGTTGCAACAGTTGAACACCTCTCATCAAGCTGCTTGCTTATCGTAGAGTGGTTTATCCCAATTTTGTTCAGGTGTTCAATCTTGTCCCTGGTGCTTGTAGACAGCTCTTTGGTCTTGATCACGGTGACAAGACCATAGTATTGTTGGACAATATGGAAAAAATCATATAACACGATTATTTTATATCAAACTAGAAAAGTTGCATTACCTGCAATAATGCTAGTGTGAATACTTTTTCTGAATATGCTTGCTGAAGATGCTGAAGAAATTTACTGTAAATAATTTGCTGAAAATGCTCAAGTTATTTGCATAATGCTAAAGTTGCTAAAGAACTTAAAGTTGCAGAAATTGCAGAAAGTTCTCAAAGAATTTGAAGAATTTCTTGAGAAATTGTATAAATGGCGTACAACTTTAAAATACATAAAATGTATGAAGACTAAAAGAATAAGCATGAATGTCCTGAACAGGGTGAACATTTTAATACCAGTATTTCATAGGTTTTAAAAGTTCACAAAGAATTTGAAGAATTTCTTCAAAAAAATCTCAAAAATGGTGTAAAAAAAAAAAAAAAAAAAAAAAACGCCAAAACCTTGCCAATTTAGCCTGTAAAATCTCAGTAATTGCTAAATGAGCTGGCATAACACTAATTTAACAGCTTAATGCCAGACTGTTTGAAAATAGCTATAAAAGATAAACCATAACCCATAAAGCTCGCATGATTCTGCTATAAAAGCTTTTTGCTATTCTACATTACTGAACTGTACTGATACAAGCTGAATTTATTCCAAACACATGTAATTAAGTAAATCTGTTATGGATTTTCAGCAAACCGGGAATACAAACATGTATGTGTCATGTCCTTTAATAATTCAACTTGGATTTTTTAGATTCTTGTTCTTTTTCATAGACCTTCTATTATGTGATAAAAAATGTTTTTTGTGTTTACAAAGGTAGAAGAAATAGTCTTCTTTCATAGTTTGCCTATGATTGTCTTCTGCTCGGTGTTGGACATCTTGAACCCAAAATGTAACCAAATCACAGATGTAGCCCCTCTTTTTGGTAAAAGTGCTTCTTCTTGGACTGCCTCTGCTGTTGTCTCTTGTATGTGTATGCGACTCTGGATATGGAAGTTTAACCTTTTGTTGAAGCGAGATGAGATACAACGCATCAGAATTTTTTTTTTGTTTCAAACACAAACATTTTTTTTGAAAGCAAAAAAAAAAGTTTTTGAAAACAAATATTTAAAATTTTATTTTTCAAATTAAGAATTTTTATTTTTAAATGTTACATTTTCTTGCAAATTAAGAACTTTTGATCTCAAAACTGTGACCTTTGCTTGCAATATTGTGGCACAAATATCACTTCATAATCATCCGTTGTTCAGCGCCCATGTGCACATTTTTTTTCGCAAACCCATGCAAATCAAGGAACAAAAAGCAGTGTTTCTTTCATAAAACACTTATTTTTTTGCAAAAAAAAAAGTTTCTTCTTTATTTTTTGCTTTTATAAACAATTTGATGTAATAATTGATAAAATTAGGTTAGAAGCAAGGGCCCTTTTGGGTCCCTGAAGCTGTGAAAATTACCTCTGAAAAGTATGTGGAGTTTCTGACCGACCATTTTCTTCCGTGGTACAAAAAGAAGAACCGTGCTTTCTGTAAAAAAAATAATCTTCATACATGACAATGCACCATCTCAGACTACCTCTGTATCAGTGGCTGCTACGGACATAAAAGTAGATAAACTGATAGTATGGCCTCCATCCTCCCCTGACCCTGTTGAGAACATTTGGAGCGTTCTCAAGGCAAATTTCTCTGAGAGTGGGAGGCAGTTTTACATCCAAACAGCAGCTCTGGGAGGCTATTCTGACATCCTGCAAAGAAATTCAAGCAGAAACTCCCCAAAAGGTCAAGTTGTGCAGTCAAGTTCAATGGATGCAAGAACTGTGAAGCTGGTACCAAATAAGGGGTTCCTTTGTCCTAATGTAATGTTGACCTATTAAGATATGTTTGCTTGGAATAGCTTTTGATTTCAGTAAATATGACCTAATGCAGCAAATTCAACAAATTACCATTTTCAGTTTTTTAGAGTCTATCAAATGTTTACAAAAAACCAAAACATCAAAGCTTTATACAAATCAATACAGGTAACGAGTGAAAGATTGAAGAACTTCTTAAGGAAGCTAACGTTTTTGTAGAACTCTTGATTTTCCAGCAAGTAGATTTTTGTTTTAATTCTTTTTTTACTTTTGTTGGCATTTTACCTTTGCATAAAAATATAGCAGTCCCTTTTGTGTTGTTGTGTTTGTATGTGAAAGAAATGTATCTCGTATCATAAAGCCAGAGGACTGGCTTTGCCCAGTTCTGTCAAGGTGAAGCAGGTCGCTTAATATTTTGTCTTGTGGAGTAAACAAAGAGCTCAGTTTAGTTTCCTCCTGTCCCCATGAGAAGGCTGGTTAATTGGTTACATATTTTCATAATAATAATAATAATCTCTAATCTAAATAACTAACAGATACTTTTTCATAGAATTAAAGTTTATTACATTTTTTCTATTGCCTTTTTTTTCTTATTTGGATTTGACTGTAAAATACCGGTTCAGTCAGTGCATTGCTAAACTCTTTCTTTCAATCCAGCATAATAGTGAAGCACATTTTCAGTGAGGGTTTTTTTTTTCCTATTTGATGAATTTTTTATGTATTTCAGCATCTTCAATTTAATTTTTTGCAGGGTCTTCTTATTTAGACTCCCAGAGGAGAATATAAAAACACCCTCTGGATGTCTGCATTTTAAAAATCCCTTATGTGCACTGTTAGCCTTTTAAATTTCAACATTTTCATTTTTAAATGCCTATTGGTGTGTTAGCTTATGGGCTTGGATTTAGTATGTGTTTGTAGTATTTATGCTGTCTGGCTGTTCTAAGAGGATCCCAAGGTGACATTTCTTTGAACAGAGAGCATGGAGGGCCACTCTCCTCCTTGTGTTTGCAATTCTCGATGCGAGGATGTGAGTGTTTGTGTGACAAAGGGCTATCTGAAAAGTCACGGCTGGTTGAGTTTGTCTTTTGTTCTCTACACACTTCCAGCCAATTAAGAGACAAGACTGACAAATCCGCTCCTCCTCTTTTTCCCTTCTCACCCTCCTATGTCCTCCTTTTTATTTCCTTTATGTTATATCCTTCTCCTTCCCTTTTCTTGTGTCATACTTTGGTGGGGTTGACTTTTGAAGTGACCTTCCAGTGATATAAACTTTTTAAAGCATAACGTCAACCATCACAACAGTCACCAACTCACAGCTTTTTTTTTTTCTAACTGCAAAATCTCAGCCACATTTTGCATCCCTTTAAGCCTGAAGATAGAAATTCAGAGTGTAAATCCAACTCCCACAAAAAAAGAAGACTTTTTGGTGAAGGTTATTCCAGGAGAAAGTTTGCAAGAGCTTAAGTTAACCTATTACATAACCCTTTGTCTTGACCCTTTTTTACCTGGATTTGCTCATAATGATACATCAGGAGTGTAAGCTTCATTAGTAATTCCAATTGTATGAAATTGATATACTGTTAGTTTGGTGGGGAGGAACCATAGCTTGACACTTTCTTTCCTTCAGCATTTTAACTTTGCTGTAGAAATAAACCTAAAAAATTGATGGGGCACCTTTTACATAGAATAACAGAAAGATGAGTGAATAAAGCAGTGGAAGGTTTAACGCCAAAGGCTGAAGAGATTGGGCTTTCCTCTTTGCCCCATATAGAACTTTAGCAGCAATATTTCATGTCTCTTGCAGGCTCTATGCTTGCGAGATGGCTGTTTAGAAATTAGACAAAGTGTAGTTTGTGTGGGCATTCCACGGGTGTCCTACTGACATGTATCACCTGCACACCCTGTGCGTGCAGCGTTTTTGTGCAGTCAGTATAGAGCCAGCACACACACCTTACTAACGACAAGACTAGACTCAAGTGTGGCGTAAAGACACTGTACGACAGCATCACTCCTACATCATAAGTGCGAGCAACTTACATTATCTTTGCGAATACTTTACAGTGTGTTTACCACACTCACGACTATCGAACTGTATGTTCCATTGTCATGAAGACACACCTGTGCTCATGTTAAGATGCAGCCCTTCCTGTTGGCCTGGACAACCCAAAAACCCACAGCACCTGTACAGTTCAACGGGTGCATTTTACTAAGGCCTTACTAACCTAGCAAGGTAGTACTATTGTTCTGCCATTGTCTTTACTTAATTTCATTTGCCACATAGTAGTGTAGCTGGTTGTTAAAATAGTCATGCGTGCATTTTGTGGTACAACCACCAAATTTGGCATGGTTGTACCTTAGGATCCCCTCTTTCAGAAAAGCATGTCGGCCACAAGAAAATACAACATTTTATGTATTTATTATTATTATATGATATACATATAATAGTATTATCTAGGTTCCCCTCGAGTTTAAAGACCGTTTTTTGTGCATGAACATACCATATTGTTGAGACTGGGACTAATTGACAATGAATATTTTGTAACTATTGAGTGTATCCATCTTAACAAATGACCGCCATTTTTGATTTTTCTTGTAACGAGTATGCTTTTCGGAAAGAGAGGATCCTAAGGTACATCCATCCAAAATTTGATGCTTATACCACAAAATGCAATGCAATTTTTCAGAAAAAAATCAATCTAGCCAGCTGCGCTATAGTGATAGCTGGTGTGTTCTCCGCAAAAACTAAGTTTGACCAAGTATATTTATCCAATTTCTCGTCAAATTGAACTAGAACACAGTGTATTTCATGGACAAAAAAAAACTATTTACTGAGATAGAATTACTTGTTTTAGACAATTTAGGAAATTTAACATAGACTGCCAATAAATAAATTACTCTTTCTCATTAAAACACTACTTGCTAAGTTATTATATCAAGTGTAATGAGTTACAAGTTGACTAGTAATTTGAGTAGTATTTGATTTGGATTGTGTCAGTGTAACCCAGGTTAGGAAATTTAGATAGAATTACTGTATTTCAAAAGACATGCAATAACATTTTCCTTCAATAAGGAAACTGTAAATACTGTAGACCAGAGAAATAATTTTTTACACAAATATAATAAACATCACGTACAAGCATAAAATCCAATGGGAAATCCTTTACATTTCCACGAAAGCAAGACATGCATAGAAAACTCTCTTTTTTATCTCTTTTTTTTTTTCGATCTCCATGTGGAGAGCTTTAATGACCTCATTATAATGAATTTGTTTCAATTTGATTTTGATTGAGCTGGTCCAGATGCATGAACAATAGCATCCAGTCTTTATTTTAAGGATATTGTTTGAAGGTGTGGGTGGGTGTGCGTGTGTGTGTGCTTCAATTGATTGTGTCTGAGTATCCACTTTTTTCTGTCATTTCAGGCACTCAGAAAATCTGTCTGATCATTCTGAACCAGCCTCTGGAAAAAAGCTACCTACATATTCTCTGGAGTAAAGGTACACAGCTTTGCTACTTAAAAAATAGATTAGACAAGGCCTTTTTACAAATGCACGGCACCAAAATCCCATTTCAATGCATTGGTTTGCATTGAGCAGAAAATCCCCACTTTGAAACTGCGTGTGTAGCCTACACTCCTTAAAATTTTAATATGCTTCCATGTTATTGAAAGTGCACCATCTCCATCTTCACCTTGACTGTCTTGATTTCTGTAAGAAAAAAAAAATCCATCCTCATTCTGAAGTTGCCTTTGTGTTTACTGTAATGATTTCTTCAGCTTCATCATCTGGATGCTTATTACGTTTAAAGCCCAGATAATTTGAACTGATGGATATTACCATTAGAGATGAGAAAATACAGTATTAAACAATTATTAATTGACTAGAAAAAAGGATTTATTGTTCATTTTGATAATGAAATGTCAGACAATAATTATGAGTGATGATGAGGAGCAGGGGTTTGAGCCAAGGATATCATTCATTTATGAGCAGAGCTTCTTGTCTGCCTACTTCCCCCCTTCTCCTTTTGTGTGTCTGTCTTTTTGCAACAAGACAGTGTTAGAAACACAGCACACCGAATGCTACTGAGAGTAAGAGAACAAAATAGATTTAACATTTTTATCTTTTTGACAGGAATGCTCGTTATCCATAATTGCCATAAAATCCATTATTTCTCAAATGCCTGTTGAACAAGCAGAATATAAAATTGCAGACGTGATATATTTAACTGCTGCATCTGGAGACGAACTGATCACTGCCATATGGTGCTTGTTGTGAAGTAAAATTGCAATGAACCTCTAGAAAAGTGCTAATTACACTGAATATAATGACTGAACTGAGTGAAGAGGATGAAGGATGTCATAGGGCTGTCTGTCAGTTTACAAACATATCAAATAATGCTTGAAGGCCCTTTTTATCTTTTAAGTATAACTGTTAGAAGTTCAGAGTCTAGACTTAAGCAAGATCTTTTTTGAAAACAAAATTTTTCAATTCTATCAAAGGGTAATATTTGAATAGAAAAGTGAATGGGAATTAGTGCTGTCAGTAGATTAAAAAAATAATCAGATTAATCATACTTTTGGCTTGTGATTAATCTGATTAATCAAGGTTTTACGAGTTAAATTTTATACGACAATATACAGCATTCGAACAAATAAAAAGGCCAGAGAGAAAATGTTTCCTTCATTTCTATTGTCTGAAATGTTTAAATGTATAAAATGTTAACTCAGAAGTTTAATTTGTGTGCACAAAACACATCAACAGTAAGATAAGCAGAAGTTTAAAGACATTTTTATGTATGCAGTGATATATACAGCCATAAGAAACAAACATTGTGTTTGTGTCCTTTAAATGGTCCGGGTGAATACTCTCTTTTGATTGGCTGCTGGGTGTTCCGGAAGAAGTTCCAGTCACAATGTTCTATATGCGCAGGCTTCTTTAAAACAAACTTTTTGGTTCATCCTCTTGACAAAAACAGAGAGACACCAGGTGCTGCAAACAGCTTCGACCTACTTCCGGTGGCTCACTTGACTCAAATCTCGTGGGTCGCGACTTAAGTCTTGTGGGTCGCGACTCACGAGATTTGAGGCGGCCCACAACCATAAGCTGTGTCCAACGAGCTGGCTCTCTGAAGCTTCAACGTCATTTTATACAGTAAAATTGAGCATCAGAGCGCCTTTTGTTTGTGTCAAACAGCTGCAGCTGCAGCACTGCTCACGGCTGTGGGTCGTCTCAAATCTCGTGAGTAGCGACTCACAAAACTTGAGTCAAGGCCCATGCGACTTGAGTCGCGACCAACGAGATTTGAGTTAGGTGAGCCATGTAGTACGTTGGAGCTGCACCAACCTGTGGTGGAGAAACAAGTGGCAAGAGGTGAACTTTCTCTGTGAACTGATGCTTTATTGAAGCTAACGTGACAGTCAGCACAAATATTTCACTTTCCTTTGCTGCTACAATTCAAGGTTGCTGCCGGCTCAACGACGCATTGCGTTACCGTGACAACATGCCGCATTACATATCAAATAGTCCACCTTTTGTGAAAAGCGATCTGAACCTAAAAAATAACAAGAATAAAATACTAAAAGTCGATTGAATATTGATTTATTTTGTAAGTGACCATGGTATAAGCGAGACCTTGCCCGACAAAGAATGACTTTGCTCGTTTTCATTTTTTCTCATTAGTCAAACAAAAGATAAATTCATAGAATCAATGAAAATTATTTCTGTTGACATTGCGCTGTTTTACAACACTTTACTACAAACACCGCTTTTCTCAGCAACCGAACCAGCAGGTTTACATGGATTGCGTTTCAATACTAAAAAGTGTTGCATATCAGTGCAAGGCTGCTTTTATGTGCTTCTGAATCCACTGGATTAATTGTGTCAACGGTTGAAGAGTCATGGTAATTGCGTCATTGGGTGAAGAGTTACGGTAGTCGAAAGTATGAACACAGAAGATAAAGCTTTGGTGTAAAAGGGTTAATTTAAACAGACAGGGGATTTGCTGAGTTGCAGAAAAAAGATAAAAGTTGTATGTTGTAATGCTGAGGTAGTTACACAGTGAGGCCTGAAAGTGTGTGCACTGCTGCACATCTTTTTTTATTGTACAGAATTTGAAGATTTAATCGATTGTTGGGACAAAGGGTTCTGTTTGCTAGACATAGCTTTTTGAACACTTAGTTAAAATTGTGAGTTCAAGAGCATGGGGCTTATTTGACGGGAACTGTATAATCGTATTTTCTTTAAACATGCCACAGAACAGGAGAGCTTCAAAGTTGTTTAAGAGTAAATGTAATGCAAAAATGCATAGCTACTTAGAAGTATTTTTTAAGAAATATACATGGTCAATGGGCCCATTGTCCAAGTGAACTCTATATATGTTTGTCTTTTTGCTGCTCCATTCTGACTGAAAGGCACATAGTCAGAGTAAGCCAACGTCAAAGCAAATAGTGCATGCTTGTCTTGGCTGTTACTTCAGCACTACACCCTAAAATTATTCTTATTGTTGTAAAACTCCAGCACAAAGACAGTCAATAACCCACAGGACAGTGAAAAGGACCGTTCAAAGAATCCACGCCAAAGTCTGAGCTTTACTGTTATATTCAGATTTTAAGGTGTACAAGTTTAATGAATGACACAGTGTTTCGCAACCACAGAATTATCCTTCCTGAGGGCAGTTTTTACGTTTGTGGTTTAAGACTCCTGGGACTTTGATCAGTTGCTATCAGCACCCTGCTGATCTTTGGTATGCTGGGGGCTGATGTACCACTTTTGTTGCTGATTTTCTAAAAAAAAAAAAAAAAAAAAGTAAAAAAATGTTATACTGGGAAAATACCCAACACAAGGGCACTGCAGCAAAGATTCCTTTGATTTTATCTGGTGGCTCTCCATCAAAAAAACAATAAAGCTGTACACATTCTAATTATAGATGTTATTGACAGTAATATGCATTCTTGAAAGAATTTTAAATAACCCACATAACTTTCAAGGAAAACTGATTAGGAGTAATTATGATAACTTCAGATTGAATTTTAATGAACATGCCTTTGATATTCTTATCAGCTTAGCAAAAAACCCAGGAGGCACCTGAGCTTCTTCCACCTTACAGCAGTCATGCAGTCAGATAAACACAGCTCTCTTGGTTTCAGCCGTTAGAATGGAGGACCTCCAAAAATGTTTAAAGTTATTAAGAAAACAATTGGATTTTATGCTGAAGGTTGTTTGCCTCCAGAGACAGAGGCTTTGATTTTCCTTTACAACTCTCTTTCTCTTTTCCTTTTTTGAAGTGCTTTAAAAAAAAAAAAAAAAAAAAAAAAAAAAAAAAAAAAAATTCTATCACAAAAGACATATTGGTCACCCTACTTCCTCAAATGACGCAGCTTCCTTGAGATTTGAAAAATGGTGGCTTTCCAAATATTTTTGCCATCAGTGCACATGGGAGTTGAGAAAGTTTTGACTGACTGTTTCGTGTGTGTGATGGGCAGATCTCACATCTCTCACAGTTTGATAGTAAACATGCTTGTAGCAAGTTTATCATTCCTCACTTGAGAAGCCATGTTTTTTAACGGTACGCGGGTGATAAGCAGATGCCGGCGTTCTGAAGATGTCTCGGTGCGCGCCCCTCTCCAGATGGTTGTTCCCCTGCAGGCAACACAAACAGGTCTCCATCTTTATAGATGCTGACATTCCCCGCCTAACACAAACCTCTGATGTGCTGCCCCTGGGCCCCCAATCCTTCACCTGTGGGGGGGAGGTAAAGCAGCAAGGTGCACTGGGGGGTGATTGGAGCTACAAGAGCGCATCCCTGATCAAAGGCAAACTCATTTACTGATGCTGAGTGTAGTGTTGTAGAGTTGGATCAAGCTGCTTATTTCACTCATGCACTCTCTCACTCATCAAGTTCATCAGTCAGATGCTTATTCACTCACTCACTGCATCACCTTGAGATGCCTCACCTGCTCATTGTGCCACAGCACAAACAAGAAGTACAATATAGCAATCAGCAAAGATTATCCTTGTTGCAGAAGAAGTAACAAAATGCACCCCAGTTGATTAGAAGTGCCTCAATTCATCATTTAATGATGCTGAGCAGTTTTCTAGAGTTGAAGTTTGAGAACTCACCTTAGCTGCAAGACAAACAGCAGCCATCGCACTGAAAAAGTTATGCAAAGGTTTTTACTTTCCCGCACCAAGAGTGCATTCCATATAAAGTTAGATGAGTAAGGTAATTAAAGAAGCAATGCCTTAGTCACAGTTACCATTTACATGCCCGGCACATAATTTTAAGATTGTAAGACCACTCGGAGAGCCAATGGAGCCAAAATGTTCTTGCAAATTTTTTCTACACATTTCAGGTCATGACGAACACGTAAACAAGATGCAAGGTAAGAAAGGGTGCAGTAGGTGAGATGCAGGCACATTTTTCACCTCCCCCAATCCTGCGCACTGCACAAGGGGCCTACTAGCTCTGTTCAAGTGATAAGTGCATGCCCTTAGCTCATGCTTTGGCTGCCTGTAGCAGGCTTCACGCATTCAGCATGACTGTTGAGGAAATTAGACAATGAGAGAGTAGTGTGTGTGGTCATGCTGCAGGTTTCCTATAGGCACTTATGTATAACACGCACCCGTGTATCATTTGCGTATCAATGAATAGGGGTCTACTACGCGTACCTCACTAATGACTAAAATGCGGCATAAACAGCATTAGCCGTACATCATAATTGCTTGTAACTAACATCTCTTCTTACAAATACTTGACACTTACCATGCGCTTAACAATGGTACGTTCTGCTTTCGTGATGTCCCTTGAGGTGGCTGGACAAGGGGACTGCAAGACACACCTGCGCTCTCTTTAAGATGCGACAGCTCCTGTCTATGACCCTCCACATGTTTGGACAACCCAAAACCTGTAGCACCCGTGCAGGTCTGTACTGGTGCATGTGACTAAGGCATAAGATGTAGCAATAATTAGATGCTCAGAATAATGAAGAAGGCTGGTATAAGCATTAGAGAACTGTTGAAAAAATATGATTTTTCTGCAGAACAGTGTGAGGAAATGTTCAGAAATGAGGGTGGAAGGGGAGAATAGGGTACAAATGGAGCGGGAAGAGTTTGTCCTGATAAATGAAGTGTGTGCATTAGGGCATCATAAGGGCTGTAAACTCTTTACAGCTCTTGGTGACCTTTTGCCCTCTCCTGTTCAGCGCTAAAGCACCATCTTGACGGGTATTAATCCCCCCCCTCCACAAACTTTATCAATAGAACTTTTCCCTTAGATTTGCCTCTCAGCAGTGATGGTATGTGCAAATCTTAGTGCGCACATATCTTTTCTACGTTAGAATTCAAAGGTGTGGTTTTTTTTTTTTTTAAAAGAGCAATGCAGTTTTTAGCTATATGTTTGGAGATGTATTATCCCTCATGTGGATAGGAGTGAGTGACAAGAAGAGTGTTCAGCAACCTGCAGGGAGGGATTATGATGACTGGTATACTTACAAGGTCATCGCTGTCAACTGTTCCTGCTGTCCCAACCCACTGTCATACTGCCATCAATCATAAGGCATCTGCATCTGCCGCAGACTGAAATCCACCTGTAAACATTGCTCAAGTCCTGCGTATGTGACTAAAATGCTTCACATTTATAAAAATGTTTTGTGCAGTTTTGCAGCTTCACCATGGTTACTAAAATCGATATTTTTTGTGTTTGTTCTTTGGTTTGCGAGACATGAGTGGATCTTTTCAGCACTTTACACTTGTAAAAGCTTATTTGAAGTGCAGCATCATTTGGGTTCTTCTGTGTTATTTTTCAAAGGAACATCCACATACGACATGAGCTTAGGGCATTCGTTTCTGCAAAAAAATTCATTGTTGTTTACTTTGTTTGTCAGCAGTTTATGTGAGAAAACAAAATATAAGTGAAAGTGTTTTTTTAACACAATTAGTCAGTTTTTGAAGGACATTTGTTAAAGAAAACTGTCAGAACAGCCATAAAATCCGATTCGACCGCTTCAGGGATTATAATAATATTTATTCTTACAATAAAAATCTAATCAGCATTTTTACAAACACTTCACATTAAAGCATAGTCATGTCAATGAGATTATGTATGCACACTCCGTAACAGTTATGTTTTTTTGACTGAAAGAAGAAAAGGCTCCTAAACCAAATCTCCATTTTCATGCAATTACAAACATATTTTATCATTTAAAGTTTGTCACATTATGACAAATTTTTTGGTTGCTTTGTTGCAATATACACATTTTTTTGAGTTGGTGTTGCCCTGTCTCACTTAAACACTCGCGCCAATTATCCTTTGAGCTGTTTTTAAAGCGTTCACAGTGGCCTTTTAATTAGGTTGATGCTGTTTTTAGCAAAAAACAAAACAAAACAAACAATAGTAACAGTCTTTCTAAGACAGTTTCTGCCGAGCGGCAGTTGTTCATTCGAAATTTGCCTCTGAGTTGGGACAGAGCCGTTAGTGTGGCAAAGGTCCGTTGTGAAGCGGAGCGAAGAACTACCTGCCCAGCTTATGTTCTACATCTTAAGCTCTTATTCAAACATCATTTTTTGTCTGATTCTTATTCACAACAATTTGAATAATGAAAGACTCAAAACTTAATTATCTTTTTATATGTCCTCCGTCAGCAGAAAAATGCCACAAGAGCATGTTAAAAACACAAAAAACACTTTTGTTATCAGAATAGCTCTTTAAGGAAAACCGAAGTAAGCAATTGAGAGCACTTGTTTTTTCATCCTTTCTTTTAAAGTAACATACATTGAATGCTATTTATTTTGGTCTTAATTTACTAACAACCTGACCCAGTGACTGTAGAAAATTAAAGTGGGGATCTGTCTCGAAAGCTCAGCTAAGCTCCCATCAAAAAATCCATTATAAAGAAAATTCACCTGAAATTATGCCTGTCTTTCTGTGCAGAGAGAAAAAAATTAGGAGTCAATTTGCCAGAAATAATTGCTTGATATTATTCTCTTGGGCTAATTTAACTGAAATGTCCTGAGCATGAAAAAGCCCAATTTGATGTTGTGAATATGATCTAAAAGCCAACAAGAGTTCAGGTGAGCTCTCACTCTTGCTAGAAAGAGACTACCTATGAAACAAACCATGTTAGGAATCAAACCTGCCAATCTTATTGCATGCTAAATTTCTTCTACTCAGATTTATGAAAGTTGGGCCTAATTAAAAATATATGCAGTGATAATTATAAAATGTTCAATATGTCTGAGAAAGTTTTGTTTCTCAACATGTTACCTGAGAATTTTACCATCCTTTGCTCATTGTCAAAATTCATGCCTTTTACCTATTAAATATTATAAAAATGCACAATATTTTTATTAAATGTTAATTTAATAAAAATACATACATTCTATATTTGTACACATTACATTTAAAATGTATGTATAATTAAAAGGCAAAGTCATATCCTGATAGTGAATGGCTTTTGTTTCTAGAATGGACCCAGCTGGCAAAAAGTAAAAAACACATTTAAAAGTGTTGCCTGTCTCTTTGGTGCAGGCTTTAGTTAGTGCTCAACTGACTCCTTTGAAGTTCTCCCCGGTGTGCACCACAAAACCCCCAAACAGAAAGCAGGTCTTAAAAAATAAGCTTCCTTTTCAGCATGAATAGAATGGAAGCCATGAAAGAGCATGCATTTGCAAGTTGTTTGCATGTCATTTATTGCAAGATGAATAACACCTTAATAAACATTTTCAATAAGAACCTGTATGGCCCATTTACCCAATGGTAGCCAGTGTGGACTTTATTCAAACTTTTTATTTTTCTACAATGTTACAGTAGTAAATGCATTAGAAATGGACAAAAATAATACATTTTGCTTTTATTGGTAAAAAAAAAAAGGTGTTTTGTAAAGTGTCACACTTTTCAGGCTTCAATGTACCCCTATTTAGAATAGCCTACATTGAATTTTGACTATAAACTAGTCTGAAACCAATAAAAGCTGAAACTCAGAAACCACACTTTCTTAAAACATGTCCAGCTGCTTTATTGGAAAACCATAGATTTATTTTATAAGTTTGACATTTGCCATGGAATTTCCTGTCATATTTGTAATTCATTAAATCAGTTTGTGGAGCTCAGACCGATGTTCTGTCTGCCTGTCTCTCTTTCCCCAGCACATTTGAAGGCATGTGCTGATGGAGCTGCCAATCATTTGTATGAAGTAACTGCTGGATGTCATGACAGGTAAGTTGGCATGTGGTCACGTGCATTTAAAACAATTTAGGCTACTAATTTGTAACAGTTTATTTTAACGATTCAATTCACATCATAATTTTATTTGTGGTTGCTGATACGATTCATAGTCGATAGTGGTTCATTCAAAGTGTTTTCACACATTGAATTTTACTGATGGCTTGATCATTTTTTGCTCCAGCATGTGTGTTGTCTTCTGTGATGCCCTTGGTCTTTTTTACATTATACTAAAATAAACCTACCGTGTCTCAGTCAAAATGGTATTTTACAATACTGATATAATTTATTTATTTCACTTTGAAACAATTTTAAAATAACAGTGAAAGTTTCTGAACCATCATGTCCATCTACAATTTTTAAAATTAGTTCCATGTTTGTGATTGTATGCACGTGCGATTCAAAATCCGTTATGTGTGTGCTTTATGTTGTGCACAACCTGTAGCAGCAGCTTTTTATGACTAATGGAGGACTCCTGTCAGGACATCAGATGGATCTGGGGATCATCCGGTCCCTGAAGTGTCGAGACTTTCACATTAACGCCCAGGGTGTAAGCATGAGTGTGCATTTTCACCAGGGTGTGAATAGGATGTTGGAGGTCTCTATTTTTGTCTGTCTGCGAACATGTTCTTGTGATTTTTATCATCACAACAACCATTATGAATTTTCCACATTGAAGGTTAGAACTAGTGTTGTCAATCGATTAAAAAAAATAATCAGATTGATCACACTTTTGGATTGTGATTAATCACGATTAATTACAATGTTTTACTAAGTACATTTTATATGATGATATATGGCTTTTGAACAAAAAAAAGACCTGAGAGAACAGTCTTCCTTCCTTTTTATTGTCTGAAATGTCTTAATTTGTAAAATGTTAACTCAGATATCCCAGAAATGTAATTAGTGCACAAAACACATCAACAGTAAGATAAGCAGAACTCTAAAGAACTGTAAAGACTTCTATGTCTGCAGTATTACTCCAAGAAAACAAGGAAGCTGATATACAGCCGTAAGAAACAAACATTGTGTTTCTGCACTTTAAATGGTCCGGGTGAATACTCTAATCTGATTGGCTGCTGGGTGTTCATGCGCATCTAAAAAAAGGTTCTGGTCACATAGCCCAAATGTTCTATATCACTGTGCAGGCTTCTTTAAAACAAACGTTTTCTTTCATTTTCTGGACAAAAACAAGTGATAAGAGGTGAACTTTCTCTCTGATCTGATGCTTTATTGAACCTATCATGACGATCAGCACATATATCGCTTTCCTTTGCCGCTGCAGTTGCTGTCTGCCGCCCCAGCGACGCATTCTCATGTTACTGTGACAACGGGCCGCACCACCAAACAAATAGTCCGTGGTTTTGTGAAAAAGCAATCTAAACTGAAAAATATAAAGGATAAAGCACTAAAAATTGATTGAATATTTATCCCTTTCGTAAGTGACTATGTTATAAGTAGTATAGCTCCCGACGAAGTGTATTGATGCACGTCGTGGAAGACTGAACTGCCCGATGCCAAGCAGAAGTGTCACTTCTGACGTGTAATTATTCTGCGCTATAAATGTTAATTTTTGTAGGTTAATTTTTGTAAATAACCTCAAGTGTTAGCGCGTTAACGTCGACAGCCCTAGTTAGAACACATTTTTGCTAAGTGACACTGTTAAGACACATTATTGTCTTTGTCTTACAAAAAAAGAAATCTACTAAAAATGGAAATCTAAAGCTAAAATCCAACTACTAAGCCTACTATTCAAATAAGGTTTTTGGTACCTAGTTTACATGCCAACTGTACTGGAGGAAAATATTTATCACATATTAATGAGGAGAAAGTTGTTGACACGAAGATGTATGTTTTTTTATTGTTTTTGTGATCATTTTTAAAATAATTATTCCTATGTATTTAAAACTGACATAAATGTACAGCTCTGCATTCTATTAAATATAAGCAATTTATTAATGAATTCATATTTGTAAGAAGAGAAAAAAATAAATATGTTTTCTTGCACTTTAAGTTAGTTAAAACATATTTAATATTATATATTTTTTTTCTTTTGCACTCAAGACAATTTTCATATTTACTTCAGTTTCTTTATTTAGACAGGACATTGTGGCACAACATAGTGGGTAAAATAATGCTCTTTTTTATTTGATGACTAAAAGTCACACAGTTGACTAAAAACTTTGTTAAAAACGTTAACTATTTGTTAAAAACACAATACAGACATTTGGCAATGTCTGTATTTTGGTATTTGTCATATTTGAAAAGAAAAATTAATTAAAAATTGTTTGTGTTTAAAATGCTGTGAGCATTTTAAACACGAACAATTTTTAATTAGCTCAGTGCCCTGGTCTAAGGATAACAAGAAATAAAATAAATAAAAAAAAAACATCCTCAGGTTGACTCAAAATGTCTTATTAGTTTGTACAACACTGCTACATTTGACAAAACTGCATTTTGTTATGAAAGAATACTTTGAGAAAACTGCTAAGTTGGCAGCAGTAAGAAACTGTCAGCAAGTCTGCTGCTATTGTGACAAAAACAGGGAAAAATGGAGACTGGGTCATGCTATAGGGAGAAGAGATGCCCAACCTGATGGGTATAGGGCAGACTGTTAGGTTTTATTAGCATTAATGAGGGATGCTTGACATAGAAAATATTCTGCCTAATTCTATAAAGCAATAAATATTGTTATTGGTTTACAAGGAATAGTGAATAAACCCGTGCAGAAACTATTTGATAATTCATCTTTCTAGCAAAAACTACAGGTAGATTTACAAAAAAGAATGTGCCGTGCAATCTTGCTTTGATCCACAATGAAGTATAATTGCTTAAAATGAAACAGTAAGTGCTATTTGAGGTAAGTAGTAAGAAATTTGCTTGTTTGCTTTTTTTTTTTTTTTTTTTGCAATAACAGTTGGAAAATAAAAACTATTATGTCAATTTGTGGTAATTTGTTGTAGACTACTAATCTAAATGCTTAGCAATTAGCAGTCCTTTTCTATTAGCATTAAGGAGAGTTGAGTAAGTGTGTTGTTTGCACACAAAGAAGAGCATGTGTGTTTTCAGTGGTGGTTTAAAACTAAAATAGGATATGAATTTTTGAAAAAGATCAAGTGCACAGATCACATATGATGGTCTGATGACCATTGTAGAGGCATTTTAGGTAGTATATAGAGGCATTTTATATGTTGTTTGACACTGTAGATTCATCCCGTGACCTCTTCAGTCCGAGCTCTGTAAGCAGTCTGCACAGTGGACCTGTCTTCCCAGCTCTTTCTTTAGAACTAAGAAATAAACCATTATTTATCCTGAAGGGTTCCATATAACCATTTTAGGCATTAGACGAGGAAGGAAAAAGGGAACAGGAAGCATGAAAGGTTGGGGATGTTCAAATAAATCAACAAGCTAAAGTGTTTTTAACCAAAAATGATTATCTTAATGGGCCAAACTGACATAATGGATACAGAGAAGCAAGAAAGGGCTTCAGGTAATCAATCAAGGCCGAATTTGATAGGATTAAGGCACAAACAAGAGCAAAGCAGCACCTCTTCACCTCAATACAACTGAGAAATTGAAGAGGCTGCTACTGTGGAAATAGAGAAGAAAAAAATGGCAAGAATACAACAAAAGGGAGAGTAATATACATGCATGACAGATGGTTTGAAAGCAAGACAAAAAAGTGGACAAATATTTTGCAGCATTGTTTGCTCAATGTTTGTAAGGATTTTTTTGTGTTGGGGTGTAATTTTGAGGTAAGCAATCTTGCCAAAGGATTACATCTTCATTTGGAACAGAATCACAGATTTCATCAAGACTGTACAAAAACAGGAGTAGTTAAAAATTGGACACAAAGGTTTTCTTAAGACTTTAGCTACGCTCACACTGGGCATTTGACACAAGTTCAGGAATGTGCATTTAGCGCATTCTTGAATACTTATTTATCCCATGATGTTCACACTGGACAAGCAGAAGGAGGGGCTTCTTCTTTTTTACTGTTTACTAGCACACGTCTGTCATTTCAATATGAGAGAACTCCAAAATGAGATTGAGATATTTAATTTAAACATGTAACTGAAGTGAAGATCAGTCATTTCTTTGGCGATTGGGTTCTGGGCCTGAGACATCTTTCATGCCAGTGAAGATCTTAGACCAGGTGAAGAGACCTCCAGAGCCCAGACACTGACAGTGGTTAAGATTGACCATGCTGAACCGAAGAGCCAGGAGGAAAGCAGGCAGAAGAGGGCCAACGCAATGGCGTTCTGATTGAAGAGCCAGCAGGAGAACGGCGGTGGAGGCCGGCCGGCACAGACAAACAAAACTTCAATAAATTTAGAGGATGGGATTCGATTGTGATTGGCTGTGAAGAGAATAAGCATTTCAGCTATTGGCTCAGAGTGAAGACCAATTGGTGATGTAAGGAGTGACGATTAAACACCCAGCTGCATGTGATGAGGTCAATCTTCCTTATTGAAATTGCGCCAAAGCTTCACATACAGCTAAAAAGAGACTTGATATGTAATGTGGATGCAGTGCAATTTTCTTTGGGAGTGAAAATGAAACGGTTTGTTGCCAGTGTCCTTGCAGTGGTGAATATGGATTACAAATTTTGTAAGGAGAGTAGCCTTGGTTGATCTTCTTACGAAAAACTAACGTAGACGTTGTTACCATGTCTGGGTTCACCAAATAAACCAAATCCATCACTGCCAAATCCTGTCAAATCCAATTGGTCAGACTTCGACTTGGTTTAACTGGCAAGGTACATTCAATGGTCATGCGTTTTGTACATGGAGTCCAAAAATATTTGAAAAAACATGCATAGCTACTAGTGAACGAGAGACATATGCCTGAAACGCCCATTCTTGTGCGTTTACATAGACTTTTTATTGGAAGCGATATTTATTGAACGCACATTCAAGCAAATAAACAAAGAGATGTCAGAAAGCTAAGTTAAATAAGTTGATCATGTCAACCAAGCAAACGTCATAGAAGGAGACCCACCAGGTAACAAGAAGAGTTTAAAAAAACAAACATTCAGTGAGGTCTCTGACAAAATAGACTTACAACATAAGCTCCTCCACCAAATTCCAAAACAAAGAAGACCGAACCTTGACATGAGCGTTTTCACCATGGGCAAGCTGACCACCAGAAAGGGTTTAACAAAAGCTGCCAAAGTTGCAGGGAAAGGACAGCTCTTTTAAAGAGGTGAGAATCCTCAATCATTGGTGCAGCAGATGTCATCACGAGGATCAAGTGTAGGAGGGCGAGTCCACACTCAGCAGCTCCCAGTTTAGATCCCTACAGAAAAATCACTCCTAGACTCACACAAAGAGTGCCGGACACACCAGGGCCGTAACACAACCCCCCTCTTAAGTTTTCAAAACCAAAACCTTGTGTTTTGCAAACCAACCAAAATAAATTATTGTGTGGATGTGGGTACTCGGTTTTCCCTTTAGGGTGCAGCCTCAAGGATGCCTAGAGAGGACATCAGCTAACAGGTTCTCCGGTTCTCAGGTCATGACTCCTTGGCTGAAGCACAGGCCTCACAGCCATAGAGACATGTGGAATATGCATCTCGGGGGATGAGCTGGCCAAGCAACTTTAGCAAGTGCATTGGCGCAACAGAAACATTCACTGGCTTTATGGGTTTAGGCGTGCGCTCTTTTCCACTTGGCCTCCGGAGGGGCTGTGAACCTTTCTTTTAAGGCCTGGAGGGAACCACGTGGAGAAATGCTGTTGAACGAAGTATCTTGGGACTGTGCGGGCTTAATGGTGCAGTCTTGGTATGGCTTGCGCACTGAGTTATTGTGCTGGACTTTTTGTTCTGGTGCTAAGGTGGGTTTTTGCCATACTTTGTGACATGGCACAACTTTACCTTAAAATGCGCACAGTGCGCTCATCCGTGCGTTTGCCACTCAGCGTGACGTCACCCTCGAAAACAAAAGGTTTAAAACAGGGGTCTGGGTTTTTCGTCCTTTTACCTGATTTTAGAATTGCTCCGACCTCTTTTGAACTGGAACGACTCGGTTGAGCAATTTCAGATTTCCTCTTCAGGAGAACGCAGTCAGCGATGACCTGTTCAGTTTTGAGACAGTAAAAGCATTCTGTATTTTCCTTTTGTTTGTCAGATTTATCTTGAGCAGGCTGTGTTAAAGCTGTTGCCCTAGGTTGGTTAGTTGTAACAAGGAAGGAGGTTTTGTGGCTTAGCACAAATGGTCGACCTGTACAGATGCAATGCAGCAGGTTTTTGGGTTGTCCGGGCCCATCAAAGGATGTCGAGAGGAAGACAAGAGCACCCGCATCTTCAGTGGAGTACAGGTGTACGTGTTTGCTACGCGTTGTTGCCCGTAGCATGCCTGTCGAAAAACTGTGCATGGATATTTCGCTCTACAGGCTCACGGTGGTATACAACGTTGTTATTTCGTGTGGGATATCTGCAAGCCCCACGCAGGTTTGCCCATTTTTTGCCCGCAGCCTGTATCTACCCAAGAGGCCAGGTAAGGCCAAGGAATAGGTCATCCATTTAGACAAATTACTACTTTGTTAGTTTCTGTTTAGTTTTTTTAAATGTTATTTTAAATGCCAACCTCAGAGTTTGAAACCCTAACTGTTCAAATTTTAGAGAGATGTTAAAAAAATTGAATTTATGAGCAAAACAATACACTTGAAGCTGTTTTGTGATCTGTGCACAAAAGAAGTTGAATAAGTCAAGAGATAAATGAAAGAAAGATGCTAGGAGCTGGTTCACCTAATATCTCAGTATTCTGTCATTGTAAATCCTTAAGGCGCATACATCTGTGCCCTGGCAGGGCTAGCATGCTGATGCCATTGACAGCATTAAGTTACCAGTTGCTGTTCTTAGTTATTACCTTTACATAGTTTTGGTTTCTTACGTTCCGTCTATATTTTCATCTAAAATGGACGCAGGGTTCTCCAATCTGACAGAAACAAATGACACTGTGGCCATTTTGTGGCATAAATGCTTTTAAAAAGATTTGCTTTTTTTTTTTGAACAAATGAGAGAGCTAGATGGTTTGGTCCATAAGCTACAACAAATAGGTGTCATGAGAAAGTTGTGATATACTTTCATAACAGCCTTGAATAAGAGTCTGATTAAAAAGTAGGCGCTTTAAGCCTGTAGCCTCGCCTGTGCCATTGCTAATCCATGCAACTTCATTGCAGCTCTGATCACAAATGGAAAATAAAATAAAATGAGAGCAAATGATGAGCTATGTTGCAATTACAAATACTGATACTCACATGGACCATAAAATAGGTACTGTTGTGGTGTGGGGCATCCTACTGGCTGACATGTTGCTACATGGGAATGGATAGTTTACAAAGTTGCCATCCATTCCCTTACTCTTAATGTTATGTTTTAAAATAGCACAATGGTGTTGATGGGCCAATCGATGAACTCCGAGATGCAAATTTGGAGTTAACAAACAAGTTGATGACACGATGATTGCTACATCTATCATTTCTATACAGTGTAATTGGTATTGGCTACAATAAAGATCTCATCAGAGCAGAGTTTCAAAATGATGTTAAGCCTCATTGCTCAGGGACATTTATATTTTTCCCTGAGCTCTTTTTCTTTGAACTATATGGGCATTTTTCATCCACTGTTGTGCAGAATACTTCACATTTTTAAGCTTTTAGCTGTTGTACCTAAATCTTTTGTACACTGGGTTAAAAAGACTGTAATAGGTTAAAAGAAATTATTTTGCTTTCTCTTAACAATTACATTTAGATGGATGGATGGATGCACTCTTTTTATTTTATGTTTGACATCATTATACATTAGAGCTGTAACGAGGATCAGAATACTCAGATATTTGTGACCTATTACAAAAATACAAGTACAAATATTTGTGACATCTGATATATGTCTCTCAGCTGGCCTGGGAACGCCTCGGTATTCCCCCAGAGGAGCTGGAGGAAGTTGCCGGGGAGAGGGAAGCATCTTTGGTTAGACTGCTGCCCCTGCGAGCCGGTTCCGGATGAGTGGAGGAAGATGGCTGAATGAATGGATGGAAAAAATGAGACTGAAGTTTAGTTTGCTAAAATACCAAAAAAAAAAAAAAAAAGAATTTGCTTTAAATATACATTAGAATTTGTATTAAAAACAATCTATTGAATACGAATGTTAAGAATATTGCAAAAATCTCATGATCAATAAAATAACATAATTTGACTGTCTGTTAGCATAGTGGGGAAATTGCAACGGAACACGTCTATAAACTTTTGAGTTTGACATTGTTTAAAGTGACCGAAAAAAAAATGTTCTTTCAATATTTTTAAGTTTTTATCTCTTATGTTGATTTTTGAGCTCCTGTTCAAAATAATGGTTTAGATGAATGTGAATACATACATATTTTCAATTTTATACATCCAACAAAAATACATACATAAAGTAACAATTCATACCTGTTTGTTTAAATAATAATTGTGGTTCAATCTGTGAATTGTTAATCTGAATTTGGTATAGATTGGTACCGAAGTAATCAACCTCAGCTCTATAAGACATTCATTAAGTCCAAGATCAGTTGAACTACCTAAACTCAAGAAAATGCCACATCCGGTCTTCATTCAAACCTTGTTTTCAACATGTGTTGAGTGAAGATAAGCTATATTATTTCCTAAAATATACATAACCAGTATAGCTTCAGTTCCATTCAAAGGAAATCATGTAAAGGATGACAAGAACTTTGAAAGAAAAAAAAAAAAAACATGCTGATACAAGGTGCGGTGTAAAATTGTTCATGTTTGCCTGTCACTGCGTGCATCAACAAATAATGAGGATAATAAAAATTTCTGCTCAGCCTCCACACTCACTGGTGCTGTCACACGAACAGAGTGGGTGGCTGGCTTCCTGCTGTTAAAAGAAAGGTGCCACATAATTTTATGTCAAAACACCCTTAATAGTAGATATAGAGTATGTGGAGCGGAAAGGGCGCTTTGGGGTAAAGGCTTTTTGCTTCTTACTACAAGGCAAGTGACAGTGATTCCACTTCTCCATGAGGTGCGCTAGGCAAAACAGTTTATTTCTCTGATCCAGATAAAGGCTGCATCCTCTTTCTTAAAAAAGACCCCTGTATAAAGCACTGACATAATCATCTAACACAAAAGTTATTGAGTGTCTGCTTGTTTTTCTGTTTATGTGTGTATGTGTTTTTCTCGTCGCCCTGTAAAAACCTTAAGACTTTTGGAGTAATCTGCTCTTTGATGATACGTCGCTTGAAAATATGCCATTTTAAGCTCAAACACTATATTCTTCTAGGATTTACATATTCTTTTTCTGCTGTTTTTGCTTTTTTTTAACGCTGAATTCTAATGAATCCCCACATTTAAGGCTCCAACACTCTTTTCTATGTGTGATTTGAGTTTTGTTTAATTCATTTTTACTCTGTGTATTAAATGACTAATAGTCTTTGACTTGCATGTAACCACTAAGTAGCAGACTGATGTTTGTTTCCAATATCTAAGCATCAGATGGGAGTTTCACATATCTCAAGCTTCATGTCAAGCTCTCAGCCTTTGAGGCTCAATATTAGTCATTTGTAGACTGAGTATTTCTTGTTTCTTTCTTTCTATATTTCCTTACAAGTTATAGTGCCAGTTTGTGTTATCTGCAAGGTTGCAACAAATCCAGAAACTGCGCTAATTGCAAATATTTATAACATGTATAGTCTATTTTTAAGCATTGCAAAGACTATTTCATTTATTTTGAGACTTTGAAGTGAACCATTCATTAGCAAATAGAAACGCAAAGCATATTGTCTCATGCAAGCATTTCTGAGAACCATCAAAATAAAACAAGGAAAATACTTCACTTTTATGTTTGGCTCTTTGCTCCGCTAAAAGCCTGCGAGCTTGAACGTTTGCACCTTTCTTTAGCTGTTCTTAAGGCTATTCTGCTGGATGAAGATTTCTGATGTTGTTTCTTGAATCTGCTGGACCCACTCTTCCAATGGGTGGTCAATATAGACCCATGTCACAGGGACGTCAGACAAGATGACGACATCTCAGCTACCGTGTAAATTTACTTCCGGTTTATGGGTCTACACAAACAAAGCTGACAACTGAAGGCTATTTAACACAATATGTGTAATATGTACAGTATGTAAATAGTACAAGGTAACCTCACCAACTGTATCAAAAATGTTGACAATATTTATTTTATAAATGTCCTTCCTAACTGTATTCCTTTTCCTCTCTATTAGATCGGCACATTAAATATTTTACGTGCAGTTATTACTGTAAGCCACGTATTTTCAGCATTCAAAATAAGTGCGGACAAGAAAGTAATTTAGAAATTGTGTGCAAATAGTCACTTCCTAATAAATGTTTTAACAATTTCCAATTCACTTTATCCTTGTTACCTTTATTTCAACGCAGATCAGACACCGTTATGAGCAAAAGCAAAGGGGAGCAATGTTGAAAAATAATGTACCAGTAAATAGTTTAATTTTAATGTAAGACACGCTGCAATTGTCTTACTTTTTGCTCTGTTTTCAGTGATTTTGAGAACACAGATATTTAAAAATACTGTCAATGTATACCGGTATATGTTGCAGAACAACCATGGCTGATATGAAAACCAACAAAATGTGAAAATGATGCCATCACAGCAAACTTTGCCATCACAATATCTATTTATTATTATTATTATTTTCTTTTTTTTCAAATTGTCACCTGGCTCTAAATAGGTTTATTTTTAGTAAGTAGTTTTTTTTTTTTAACATGACAAATCCTATGTATATTCTAGTCAATATGGTAATGTCACTTTAGACCTAATTTTCACCATTCAGAATCCCATAGGTAACCGTTGTTCTTCTTTTCCTTTCGGGTTTTCCCGTCAGGGGTCGCCACTGCGAATCAGCTTCTTCCATTTAACCCTGTCTTCTGCATCCTCCACTCGCTAACACCAGCTACCTTCATAACTTTGTTCTTTCTCTAGACCGGGGATCCCCAAACTATGGGCCTCGAGCCAGATACAGCCCGCTTCCACATTTGGCCCTATCCCCTGAACAATATCAGAGACGCACAAGACCCACATAAAATGTGACATTTTATTCCCCTTTGCTGTAGTCTGTACCCCTATTTGAACATCCCCCAAAATCCCCTTCAAACAGAACAGAATATACACAGTCTTCCCTTTCTACATTGCAGTTCACCTGTCGCAGTCTGGATTTATAGATGCTGCTTTTTTTTTTTTTTTTTTTGGTAAACCGTGCGCCCTGTTCTGTGTCCTGATTGGCTGGAGACCTTGTCAATCAATTTCCTCCATGCTGTGTCTTCTGTACAGAAATGTGCAGCCCTGCAGATCTTCATAAATCTTTAGTCACAATTAGATCTTTGTTTTCATTTTTTAAAGATGAATTGGAAATAATTGTTTTTTGTTTTGATCATGGGCTGCACTGTTGTGCAGTGGTTAGCACTCTTGCCCAACAGCAAGTAGGCCACCAGTTCAAGTCTCGGCTGGACTTGAAACAGTGTCACCAATGGGGGACCTTTCTGTGTGCAGTTTGCATGCCCTCCCCGTGCATGCGTGGGTTTTCTCTGGGGAATCCAGCTACCTCCCACCATCCAAAGACATAAATTAATTCATAAATTAATTGGTCACTTTAAATTGTCCCTAGGTGTGGATGTGAGTGTGCATGGGTGTGTGATTGTGGCCCTTGTGACAGACTGGCGACCTGTCCAGTCTCTATTTTTTTCTGTCAAGATTACAGAAGGAGATTATTAAAATTTGGTTCTGTGTGGCTTTCTGGAAAACCATAAACGTTCATTTTTAGACACATCCTGCAATTGTTACACTATTTCTGTTAGCCGATAATCTAGCCCGTTCCCGCATCAGAGAAGAAAATAGTTAAGTGACCCGCACTAGAAATAGTTTGGGGACCCCTTCTCTAGAACTCTTGCCTGGCAGCTCTAAACTCATATAGCTTCTGTATCCAATTGTGCAGCAGCTAATTCTAACATGGGGTTGGATCAGTGGCTTGACGCTAGAACTCATGTTCATGAATGAACTTATGTCTTTATTCTAAACCTCTCATATACAGTGACCAAGGAAAGTATACTATAATTCTATACCAATTCTACTATAATTCTGTCACTGATTTTATAAGTTGTCCAACTGATCATCATAGATGCGCTTCGACTGTGAGAAAAAATATTTACTTATGATAATTGGATCACTCAACATAAAACGTAATATTTCTATCTTCTTTGGTACTATTGATAGGAATATTAATAGGCAATAAATAATATGATGATAGCAGAACTTATTTGTTCTATTTGTAAATAGAGCATATGCATGTGTGAGCAAAATGTATAAGAAAAGTATATATTTGCTATAAGTATATATGTGTGAAAATTATAGGTTATACAAATGTCATAGTGAGAATCAAAGTGCATGAGAGGGTCAGAATGATTTATGTCTTACATGGTCTTTCATTTTCTCATCCTACTTTCAACTCAACCCAGCATTTTTCTTTATTTAAATCAAATCTGTATTTTGCCTCGTTATCACTCTTAATCAAGTCCTCTGAGAAGTTAAGAGGGTGAAGCGAAGGATGAGAAGGTGGGGAATGTGGGAGGAGGTAATTTTATTTAAGTAGGTCTTATAACATTTACAGTGTGTGATTTGAGGGAGATGCAAATATAAGCAAATGTGATTGTGTCAGTGTTTGACTAAGAGGCAGTGTACTTATGCAGAATGGGCTTTTAGAGTACAGTTGTGTCAGCATATTACTGTCAACATCCTAGTTTGGAGAAAAGAATGCTGTCAACACTCAGTAAATAGAGTTTTCAAGAGCTTTTTTAAAAAGAAATAATGGAAATTGTTCTAAAAATATGTTTTTGTTCACACACACACACACACACACACACACACACACCGGTATATATATGTACAATTGTAACACACTTTAGATACATTTTGTATGAATGCTGATTCAAAAATCTCTTTTTTTTTTTTTTATTGCTTTTGTATTTGAAATTGACATGCAAAGTTTAGTTGATGAGCATGGGGATCTGGGGTTTACCAATTTCCGTGAGGGCTTTGCACTTTAGATTTTTCGTAACATGTTGCCACCTTTTTTTTTTTGTTAAATTTCCTTTATTAAAATTGGCCTAATTAAAGAAAATTTAAATTACATTCACATCTTTTTCTTTTCCTCTCCCCTGCTCTCAGTGGTGAGCCTGGTACACCACAGCATAACAGAGACTTAATAAACATAGTAAATGTGCTTTGCCTGTGGGAGGTGAGTGGGATATTGATGATATGTGGTGACTTCTCAAAAGTACCAAATTAAATGGGGAATTAGACATTGTTTGATCACTCGTGAAGTCATTCAGTAACTAAACATAAAATATCCACATATTCATAAATGTTGGATGTGTCCCACAAAGTACTAGAATGTGGACCCAGTTGTCTTTTATTTTATAATTCAGTAAATTTGACAGTATCTTCTTGTTGTTTTTTTTCCTTTCTTTTTGTTTTTTTGTAATTTTAATCTAAAGGCTATAATGACAATTAAATCAGTATTTATTTATTTATTTTTATTGTGAAATCATTATTTATTGTTTTTTTTTTAAGTTTAACAACAGCAAGGCTGTGATGCTAATGTGCACATAAATCAGAGGAACACAAAGAGCTGTGACTGGCAAAAAAAAAAAAAAAAAGATAGATTTTTGCTTTAGCAAAGGGTTACTCACACTCTGGCTTTCAGTACAGGCAAAGTAGGAAGATGTTGCGATAAAACCAGTGAACCCTGAGCAGAATGTATGGTGATAAATTACAACTCTTTTTGTGAATCTTTCTCACTTTTCCCTTAAATGAGTGAAAACCTCACATTTGCTGTACTGTGTTGCTCTGTTGCATTAGCAAATTCACTGGCATTCACCATATGATGCTGGACTAGAGTGTTAGCTTTGTGTTTGTGTGTCAGGTCCTTATTTAAAATGCAAATATTAAAATTAGACCATATTTTCTTAATTAATTACACCTTGAGCTACTCTTCTTTGTTTTTCATCTGCTGCCTCTATGGATAGCTTCACCAAATCATCCTTCTCCATCTAACCCTGTCTTACATCCTCCTTACTCACACCAACCACTCTCATGCCCTTGGTATTTTAATCTATTAACCTCCTCTTTGTTCTTTCTCTAGGCCTCTGTCGTGTTATCTCCAACCTCAGCATCCTTTTACCATGATAAGCACTGTCTCTCCCCTTAACATGTCCAAAACATCTCAATGTGCTTTCCTACAATTATCTGCAAAATATCTTATGTGAGCTGGTCCTCTGATGTATTCATTCCTGATTCTATCCATCCTGGTCAAAAGGGGACCCTCAACATCCTCATCTCTGTTATCTCCACCTCTGTTACCTAAACCAACAACATGCCTGCTGTCACTACAGTCTTCTACACCTTTTTTTCATTCTTGCTTAAACTCTTGTCACACATCACTCCTGAAACCAGCCTCCACCTATTTCAACATTCTTGCACACCCCTCTTCATCTTTTTTTTTTTGTTGCTCTGTACTGTTAACCCCAAGTACTCCACCTTCTTCACCTCTGCTCCTAACCTCATTGTTTGTCTTGAATTCCTCTCATTGTCTTGCGGCGGACCTTAATTCCTCCTTTCCAGAGCAAATCACCACTCTCTAGATGTTCTACCATCTGCTTTCATTACAGATCACAATGTCATCTGCAAATATCATGATTTACAGAGATTCCTGTCTAACCTATTTTGTCAGTCGGTTCATCACCACAGCAAACAAGAAGTGGCTCACAGCTGATTCTTAGTGCAGTCCCATCTCCACCTTGAACTCCTCTGTCACACCCACAGCACATTATACAACAGTCTGCAGCTCTCACACATCTTGCACAACTCAAATGTACTTCTCTGCTATTCCAGACTTCATACAAATCACAGCTCCTCTATCTGTATTCTGTCATAGACTTTCTCTAGATCTACAAAGACATGATGCAGCTCCTTCTGTATGCTTCTCCAGCAGTTTTCTCAATGCAAATACTGCAATGTGATACTCTTTCTTTGGCATTAAGCCATACTTTTGCTCACAAACGTTTACTTTTGACATAACTCTAATATCCTATCTTCCACTGTTTTCCCCCAAGCTTCAGTGTGTGACTCATCACCTTTCTTTGTTGTTTTCACAACTCTAAACTAGTCTCCCTCATAATTTTAGCTGTCCAGTCATCTGGAAGAACTTCCTGATCTTCCATAGCCTGCATTAACTACAGCCTAAAAGCCATTCAACACTTAAAAAAAAACAAGTAAATGATTATGGAGAATATCTTACCAAGCATTCGTCTTACCTTGGATATTTGGCAGAAAGCTGAGTCATTAGACAACCATTGAAGAGTCAGAATTTAGCAATGTGTAACTGCTCCAGAATCTGGAACATTGCATAAAATGCACAATCTATTCTGTACGATCTATTTTGTATAAAAGCATAGTGATACTATTCAGACTAGTGATATCATGCAATAACTTTTTTAGTGCGATTAATTAATCATGACCCGTTTTTAATCTAACCTAACAATTGCCATGAAAAGCCTTGTTTTGAGTTTTGGTTCATTTATATTTGTGACATTATAGCACAGTAAAAGTTCAAAATACAACAAAAAAAAGTGGCTTTATTAAGTTTTTCTATTGTACAGACATCCAACCTTTGCTTTGACACCACCAAGAGGTATTATTTTCAATCCCAAACAATTAAGAAAAAAGGGGGCCATATTCCTGCATGCTTTCCAGCATACCATGCTGATTAGCTACATTAGCGCGGAGCTTCCAGCGCTTGAATATACATGACAACAGCGGTTTTATACCTTTAAAAAGGTCATTCTAAAGCAGAAAGTAGTTACTTAAATTTAAATGTAAACTTCTGTAATTAGAGCGCATCCACGTGAAGAAAAGCGCTTCTCCTCTGCGGCATAGCGGACGTGGAACTCCCTTGCTACAGAGGATTCTGTATCACTCCGCCTTTAAAAAAACTATTTTCGGACACCACTTTCACTAAAAATGCCCCTACAAATGGAGTGGTAGGGCGAAGGGAAGAATTCAGATTGGGCCTAAGATTTAATGGTGAACTTTAAAAAGTATGTTTTGTCATTTAGACATGCTCACTGCTCAAACTCAGATGTTTAGGAACACTTTTCTGTTTTTCTACTTGTAAACATATGTCATTTTAGATTTATTTCTCAGGATCCCACTTGTTATGCTTAAAAAAAAAAAAAACTTTGTTTGAAATTGGTTTGATCAAATCAATACAACTTTGGGGTTTGATGGAAATCATGACATAAAAGCCAACTTTTTATGACTGAAAAGTTGTGCAAGATGTATTTCAAGTCAAATGTTAATATACTGTTTACCCTACTTGTCCATGCTGGCGCAACTACATGGGGTGCTTTTCATTTTTCAAACTTTTGTAACTTCATGTCATTTCTCTCCCCAACTTTGCAACTTTGCTGTATATTTTTTGGTTCTTTAAATGCATGGCGAAAAGAAAAGGGCAGTCTCTTAGAGAGGCTTGGAATGAGAGAATGCACCATTCAGAAGATGCTACTTTTTTTCTTTTTGCTTTGTGTCATTGCTGTTTACAGCCAGGACACCAGAGAAGAAATTGAAGTGGCTTAACGAAAAGCATTATTTGCAGTTATTGCAATGTTTTGCACAAAAATATGACAGGTAAATGTTGTTGTGATTAGTCTTGGTACCCGGTGCTCAAATAATTTTTTATGAGCAAGAGTTAAACCTGGTTAGAGTGATGTGTATGAGCTGTAATTGCGTAATCCTAAACACCTTCTCCACTTTTTCAAGTTCTTCTATCCTGATTGGAAGAGGAGATAGATGAAAGAAATAATCAGAGGGGTCTGACCTGTTGAGGAAAAAAAAACAGGAAAAAGCAATAAGAATTGCTTTATTTCAGGCTGAAAATGTTGTCACAGGGAGGAGAATAATAAAACATTTTAGAGAATTGCTTTGAATTAAGTGGCTATATGAGAAAATAAGCTCTCCTTCATATTAGAAATAGATGTTTAAAGCAAAAGCACATTGGAGGAAGAACATTTCCTATCTAAATGATGCACAAAAAAGTAGGAAATCACAGCAATTTAGCCAGATTTAAGATAGATTTGAAGATTGAAGATTTGATGGAGGACAAATATGGTAGACTGGTGAACAACATGGAGGAAAGCAGAGTAAAGGGATGCAGACATGCAGGCAGCTTTTAGACACACATACACACATAAGCAATCATGCAAACACCAACAAAGGTCACACTGCCATTCCCAGCACTGCTACTCAGACACACTGGTAGTAAAATGCTCTATTTCCCATTCAAATTAAAGTGTCAGTTAATATTAATGTGGAAGTGAGGACTGTCAGACACACAACATTCAGACACACAAACACAAATGAATTCACAGCCGCATACACCGACCAAAATTTAAACTCAGGCTTGGTCGATTACTTGATGCCAATAGTGTCATGCTCACAGGTCACAAAACCGAGAGAGGATGGAGATGCAAATGTGGCACCCTGTTTTTAAAAGTGGAGCAAAACGTAACAGTGCCTCTGTCCCAGCAAATTTTGCGTTTTTTTGTTCATACTGCCTAAAATGTGTACCAACATTAGACTAAAATCTGGATTTAGCTCAAATTTTTTGTGTATTTCAGGTGGTAGTTTGTTTATTTGCTTTGAAAGGAGTCTTGTGGGGCATTTCTATTTGTGTGTAGCTGCAGATTTGGTTTAGGTTTTTGTGTTTCATGTTTGTGCTAATGGGAGCACACAGAAAAGGATCTATGTAATAATCCCTATGCATAGTCTTTTTTATCTGACTAGAATGCAACCTTCGCACCTATCTGGGGAGCACATACATCTGCAACAAAACATACCAGCAGAACAACCAGCCAACCATAAAATCATAATGTCAAACCTGTTAATGCCTCTAGCAACAGCCATAAACTTGCGTGGTCCAGCCTCTTACACAAGAACACACACACAAAACTATGCACATAAAAAAGAAGGTAACACATAAATACATAATACATAAAATAATAGTCTCAACAATCATTTTATTAGTTTTACTTGCAGCAGAAATTAGGATCCTGATTCTGAAAGGGATTTTAAAATGCAGAAATGTTTCACAAGGAATGTACTTTTAGCAGATTCTTTTTTTAGATTCTAAAACTTTCTTTTAGAATTTAAGGATCATCTTGGACAACATTAATTTGCGAACTACAGCTATTATACTTCAATATAAGCTGGACTTGATCAATCCTCAGCAGATGACCTGCATGAGAAGGAAAAAGGCTGAACGACCCCAAACCCCCAGTGAGTCCAGGAGCATCACAGATCAAACAAAAATCTTTACAGCATGGCTGGACCTAACCTGAAAAGAAAAGAATCATAGAGTGGACATTTCTGATTCCAGGAGAGGAATCAAAGACCACTTGGACAGGCTTAACAGCAGTGTGGTCCCTACTACTCATTCTTAAAGAATTTCACATCTTCATTTGATAAAAAAAAAAAAAAAAATCCAAAGGCAAAGTAAAGGGTATTTTACTGTCCAACCACCCCTTGTTAAAGCTGTTATAATACAGTGTAAGTAATACATTCAAGGACATATATATATATAAGAGAACTATACTTCCTTAAATACTGTATGTACAGAACATGTATATATTTACTGCTGAATCCTGGTATGTAAATGTTACTTTCATTTTTAAAAATACAATAAAAAAGGAAAACAAAACCTATTAACTGATCTAAAATATTTTAGTTTAAATCACTGACTGTAAATGAGAACTGGACAAAGGAAATGTGACGTCAACCAAAGAAAATGTTTTACATCCAACTCCAACAAAATGAAGTCAATTCAGTCGCCATTTTATCACGATACGGATGCCGCCCTGTTGGAGACAGACAAAGAAAGAACTGATCAGTCCATATCGTTCTGTCATTATTTATATTGGCAGCTACTCTCGCCAATCAGGAGTGAGCTTGGTGGTAGGTCACACCCTTACCACTTGAAAGTGGGCTTGGATCTGTCAATCAAAAGTTTTGAAGGTTGAATGTGGGGGCCAGGTATTTCCTATTTAGAACGTGGGGGGTGGGGTGTCACCCAAACTTGTTCTCTTATATAATCAATGGTTTAAATGGATTCCTAGTTTCTAATTTGTTCCCCTGAATTGTGTCAAAATGCTCATTGTTTTTTTTTTTTGTTTTGTTTTTCTAGCTCATATTTTCTTAAAGACACATTAAAAAATAGTTTCTGATGGTTAGTTGTAATTTGGAAAGTACCAACTTGAGGAAATGGAACAGATCACTACCAGATCAACACCAACTCTGTCTGAATGTTTGTGTTTCACTGCACATAGATCCCCTATCTTGCATACTTAAAGCTCATTTTGTTCAGCCAACAATTCCCATCAGGCATGTTACAGAGCAATTCCAAACACTATCTTTCTGAAATGACTTGTCATGTTGCACCTAGAATTAGTCTGTTCACACTTGCTTAAGCTACCATATTGCAACCACGTGCTTTGTGTCTATGCCTTTAGACACCCTGCAACTGACGGAGATTTCACTCACAACCTTAATTAATCTACCATGTTGATGTTTGAGTTCATTAGGCTGAAGCTAATTATCAGAGCAAAAAACATGATGCTTTGTTTATGTATGCAGCAGTGTTTGCTTCCCTATCAGTCTGTGTCTGCATTCTGCCATGTGAGTGTGACAGGGCAGAGATCAGCGCCACAGAGGATCACCCTGTCAGTTTCCATGTCTCTTCGTCTTCCCCTGCGGCGTCACACTTCTCCCTTGCTGCATAGATCAAAGAACTGCCACATGCCTCAATGTCGTCTCTCTTTTTTCCTTCTTTCTTCCATCTCTACCTCTCTTTCAATCTGAAACCCTCTCCTTCTGTCACTCACCATCTCATTCTATCCTCATATCCAGCTTCCTGCCTGACTATATCAGCGGGGATTTTGATTCCATTACTGCTGAGGTCAAGGCTTTTTATGCAGACAAGGTGAGTCAAGCTAAACTCACACACATAGGTGGGCGCTGTAACTTCTAAAGAGCCGGGGGCTTCAACATCTTGTCTAATTCAATCTAAAAATAAGTCAAAAGGCTCAAATGCACAAATCTGCTTCTTGTCAGAAAGTTTAGTTTCTTCCCAACTTTTGCAATGTATTCTTTTTTTAATTGCACTATAAGAAAGGGAGGAGGAGTTTAGGTTTGCTTTTCATTGTTGTTCAATATATTGCCGCCAAACAAAAAGAAAATGCTAATATATGGGCACAGCTTTTTCAATTACCTGCATTCATCTGATGTATCAATGCCAGTTGGGGAAGCTAGATATATTCAAGGGGATGATGTAACCAAGACCTGGAATAAAAGTGTTATGTTTCTGAAGCTTTAACCAAATAGGAGCCAATAACTGTCACTGGCATCCAGCAAAGTAAGTTATACATTTCCTGACTTTGTTTTTTAAACTGATTTTTTTACATGCAGTGTATCAGTGAATTCTTCATCATCTTCTTTTTTTTTTTTGTGAGTGTATGTAATAGTGCAAAAATGTACCTAAAATATTTTGTTTACCTGAACAGGTAATCATTGTTAAGCCCCCCAAAAATGACCAAACGATGGCCAAACAGGAACATTTCAATTGAATTTTTTGAGATCTTGCATGTTCTCAGTGTATTTCTTCATAGTTTCTGTAGTACTTAACTTGCGCTTTAAGACTTTGTTCTGTCATTCAGATGATTGTGTATTGATGCCATTTTAAAATCTGTCATTATTATGAATAGGTGACAGTCTTGTCAGCCATCTTAGCACAGCAAAAACACTTTCCACATTCTCTTGCACTGTTATTTTATCCTTACAGTTTCACCCAGGTGTCAATGTGTTGCATTTTCAGTTGTAAGAACACATTGCACACTGAGGATGTTGTGATCCCATGCTGACTCATCTATGAGCAAACAAGAAAAATGTCTGAAAAAAGGCTAAATGTGCCATCTCAAAGCGACTCCTTAAACTTGTTAACAACAGAGGCATGCTGAATGACTGAGTGAAAGAGACAGTTGGTTCTAAGCTAGCTTCAGCTTTTTGCTTTCTTTCAAATGAACATTGACACAATCACCCAAAAAAAAACATCCATTGATATCTGTGCATAAAGTTAATTTATTCCATCTTTCTTTTGATGTTTTGTAGCTTTAAACATAACAGTATATATATATATATATATATATATATATATATATAGTCCCACAAACTTGTGGTGCAAATCATAATAAAATTGGTGAAAAAAAAGCTGTGGTATAATCTGCGATAGAGGCTGTGTAGTTGTCAAGGATCTTACATTACAGCAAGAAGTGCCTGGTTGAAATCCCAGCTGGGTGGAGTTTGCATGTTTTCCTTGCATGCATGTTTTTTTTTCTCCTTCTCGGTCCAAAGACAGGGATCTTAGGTTAAATGATGACTCTAAATTGTCCCTAGGTGTGAATATACGAGTGTGTGGTTGTGTTAATGTAGCCAACACAAAAATCAAGTTTTTGTTTTGTTTTTTCATGTAAAAACAATCAATAAATGCCTACAAATAAGAAAAAAAGTGATACAGCTCCTGCAATCAAACGGTGTGTAGGAGTACATTTTAAAAAGGCCCGTGTGTATAAAGCCTGAGGGATTTTTGCATTTTGTCCCACTATATGAAATTACCACTATTCCAAAAACTTTATCACCCCTAACTGCAGTGAGGCACACACATAATAGATTCCAGACTGCCTTCAGTTTTGTTACTTTTATTTTTTTTCCCCTTGCACACTATTCTCCCACTGCTTATCCTTCTTTCTTAAATACTAAATGTTTTTCACAAATATCACACAGGTTATTTGAAAAAAAAAGAAATTCCTTTTTCTGTGGGAGAGAATAGACTGCTATGGTAATTCTTTTGAATCAGAACAATAAGGAAAGTTTTGAGCCATTCCTTCAGAGGTTTGCTGCAAACGGTGAATAATTCTGCATAAATGGAAAATGGAGAGAACTGCAAAGCATTCACAAGGGACAGAGAGAGACAAAGTGAAAGAGGGATGGAAAGATGATGGAAGAGGAGGATAGCAGGGGAAAAATGGATGCGATCAAACAGAGCAGAGCGGACAAGTTTTTGGGAACTCACTGTGCCTTTCTGTGTGTGTGTGTGTCAGTGATGAAGGGAAGTCGGTGTGTTTTAGAAGGAAAGTGACACAGCAAAAAAAAGATAAAGGAGGAGAAAGCTAAAGTGTCCTTGTTTACCTACATGTTTCTGTTTGGGGCCACTGACTTGAAACTCTGCATTATTCAAAAACACAACCTGCAGGCAGCTTGACAACACTAAAGCACTGATTTAGCCTCTATTTATGTCTCCCTTCTTCTCTGTTCTTTTGTCATAATCCTTATCTGTGCCTGGGTTTTTGCTGCACTATCTCTGAACATGAACAAATACTGTGTTGTGTTTTGTTGCTGTTGTATGAATTTTTTTTTTTTTCCTTTTTTGGAATCTTTCTTTTTGTGTATAGGGTTGCAAGCTAATAGAAACAGCAGACCAGGACCTGACAGACTTCACCAAATGTCTTGCGGTTATGCTGGAGAAGATTCAGAAGCAGCAGTTACAGGTAAACTATGCTCCAGTTATTGAACCATACGATTTGACATATTTCTAACAATGAAAACCTAATATATTTGTTTCTGAAAACAGTCTCAACATTTTTTTTTCATTTAATAAAAAAAAAACTGTTGCATTTAAAATGCTGCATAGGATTGCCAGGGTAGGGGTACTGGTGCATGCTTTTTATTTTTAATCATTTAGTTTATTGTTATGCCCTGCTCTTTGGTTTACCCAAAAAAATCTTGTGTTGGCTTACAGTTATTACAGAACTCATGGCACAAGTCCTGATGAAGATCAGGGGGCTGGAACATATTGCACCCATTTTAGAATCGCTGCATTGGCTCCCTGTGTGTTTCAGAGCTGATTTTAACATTCTTTCAATGATTTATGAATGTTTTAATTGTCTTGGGCCCTCTTATCTCACTGTAATGATCTGCTTTTAAAGAATGAGCACTTGCAGACCCTAAGGTTCTCCAGCACTGGCTTCTTAGTTGTTCCTAAGTTGAGGAACAAAACTTACGGGAAGGCTTGGTTCTGTTGTTATGGTCTTCGGCTTTGGAACAGCCTGACAGAGAGCCTCAGGTCAGCAAAGGTTTTTAGCAAGAGATTCGAGAGACACCTTTTTATTTTTGCTTTTAGATAACCTTATCTGCCTATTTATTATTGTTATTCATTTATTTTAATTAATATTGTCTTGGTGGGTGGTTGTTGCCGCGGTTCTCACCCTCCTGAGGTGGCTGGGGTCCAACATTTCAGCCTCATGGCTGTGAAATGGTCTCTGTTGCTGCCCCAGTCCGATGTACTGTGGCGATGTTACTGTGGCTGAGCTGGCTCCATGAAGAGATGCCTAAAGTTTGGGCACCCCAGGCAAAATGTTATATCATTGCGCATAAAGAACCCAAGATTAAAAAAAATCTTCTAAAGGCATCAGTTTACGTATGACATTCTTTTAATGTAAAAAAAAAAAACGCTTTTTTTTCCCATCATTTACCCTTTTAAAACAACAAAATACAAAACAATTGTGTGTGTGCTAAAGTTTGGGCACCCTGCAGAGTTAATACCTTGTACTGCACTCCTTGGCAAGTATCACAGCTCATAAACACTTTTTGTAGCCAGCCAAGAGTCTCTCGATTCTTGTTTGATGTAACTTCATTCATTCATCTTTACAAAAGTTTGTAGAAGCCATCCTCTCTTCAACTTCAACTTTGTCACAGATGGCATCAAGTTAGTGTCCAGAATTTGCTGAAATTTAGTGGAATCCATTCTTCCTTACTATTATAGTGCTATAAGTTCTTCAGGATGCCCAAACTTTTGCACATGCCAATATTTTGTTTTCTGTTATTTTGAAATAGTAAATGATAGAAATAAAGCCTAATTTTTTTTGACATATTAAAAGCATTTCTTATCTGTAAACCGATGCCTTTAGAAGACTTTTTCAATCTTTCTTTGGGTTCTTTTTGCACAATAACATAACATTTTGTGTGGATCGGCCAAACTTTTGATCCCCACTTTGTGTGTGTATGTATAATTTGGACTAAATAGAAAATAAAGAGATAAAGCTTTACATATAAAGGGGGAAAAAATTAAACTTCTGTAACGCATAGCAAAGGAAAGCTGCAGGGTTTGTAAAATAATCTGTCGATTAACAATAGAGACAGTTTTTGGCTTAGACATTGAAGTTGAGTGTCCAAGAACGAAGTGTTTACATCAAAAAGTAGAGTGATAAATTGTGTTTAGTTTCTTCTCATGCATGCAAATGAGGAGCAATTTTTTTTTTGGATGGCTGGTGTGGTGATTAAGCCAATAGGGAACAGATAAACTGTCCAATACCTCTGCAGGAAACTGCACGTCTAGATGGTTTGTTGCTGCTGGCAGATTTTCAGAAGCACAGTCCTTCAACTTCTGAGTCTTTCATGCTTATTTTGCACATGGAAATATATTGTGTTACCTTGTTTTTGCTTAAATTTGTTGTTTTTGAATCTTTACTCTTTTTTGCCTGTTTTCATCTTAAAGTACAGAAGGTAGTTTTAAGTTGTTTGTTGTACTAAGTCGTGAAAATCTCTTTAATAAATTGTAAGAGCTTGCATTTTCTGCAGACAGGAAGGATCTCCATTATTAGTCAGTTATGCAGTGGTTTTTTAATTGTTATCAAGTATGTTGTGGATCTTATCCAACTCTTTTCTTGCTAAATTTGTTCTAGAGGTTAGAGACTCATTTCCACATAGAACTATTCTTAATTATTAGCTTGTTTAGCCTTGTTGAACCTCTCCAGCTCTAATAGACTCCAAGTGCAGGTCTGCTCTGTACAATTTGGACTTTGATTTGAAATTGGTTTATTGCATGCAAACAGAAAAACGAAAGGCGACATGCTATACACACGCACACACAAACGTCTACATATATATATATATATATATAATTAATTAATTAATCATGAATCATGCTTTTGAACCATGTTTAATCACAATGTTTTACTAGGTACATTTTACACGACAATATGTGGGTTTTGCACAAGAAAAAAAAATGTCAAACTGTCTGTAATTATGTCTGCAGTATTACTCCAAGAAAACAAAGACGCTGAAATAAAGCCATAAGACACAAACATTGTGCCATCCCATTCCTAACCCAAAGAATTCAATATGATGTGGGTCCACCCTTTGCTGCACAGCTTCAACTCTCCTGGGAAGGCTGTCCACAAGGTTGATGAGTGTGTTTGTAGGAATTTTTACCATTCTTCCAAATGTATATTGGTAAGGTCACACACTGATGTTGGTCAAAAAGGCCTGGTTCTCAGTCTGCTCTAAATCATCCCAAAGGTGTTCTGTTGGTTTCAGGTCAGGACTCACTGCAGGCCAGTCAAGTTCATCCACACCAGACTCATGCCTGGTCCTTGCTTTGTGCAGTGGTGCACAGTCATGTTGGAAGAGGAAGGGGCCCACTCTAAACTGTTCCCACAAGGTTGGGAACATGGGATTGTCCAAAATGTTTTAACATCCTGAAGCATTCAGAGTTCCTTTCACTGGAGCTAAGGAGCCAAGCCCAAGTCCCACACCATAATTCCTCCTCCACCAAATTTCACTTTCTGCACAATGCAGAATGTTCTCCTGGCAACTTCCAAACCCAGACTCCTCTATCAGATTCCCAGATGGAAAACTGTCATTTTTCACTCCAGAGAATGTCTCTCCACTGCTCTAGAATCCAGTGGCGGCGTGCTTTACATCACTGCATCCAACGCTTTGCATTGCACTTGGTGATGTGTGGTTTGGATGCAGCTGCTCGGACATGGAAACCCATTCCATGAAGTTCTCTGCATACTGTACTTGGGCTAGTCTGAAGGTCACATGAAGTTTGGGGCTCTGTAGCAATTGACTGTACAGAAAATCAGTGACCTCTTTACACTACGCGCTTCAACATCCACTGACCTCTCCGTCAGTTTACATGGCCTACCATTCTGTGGCTGAGTTGCTGTTGTTCCCAAACACTTCCATTTTGTGATGAGAGAGCTGACAGTTGACTGTGGAATATTTAGGAGTGAGGAAATTTCACGACTGGATTTGTTGCATAGGTGGCATCCCATGACAGTTCCACGCTGGAATTCCCTGAGCTCCTGAGAGCGGTCCATTCTGTCACAAATGTTTGTGTAAACAGTCTGCATGTCTGAGTTCTTGATTTTATATATCTTTGGCCAGGCCAAGTGATTAGTGATAATGACAAGTGATAATCCTTGTGTTGAGGATAGCACTTTCACTGTGTTACTTCTTGCTCTTACTTATTACCCAAATCCGACACCTTTTTGGCTACGTGTACGGTCCAAAGACAAGTTCGAAAGACACCTAAATGGGGAACATCTTCTTCTTGTCTCTGCAAAACACCTAATGTCACAACTTTGATGCTGCCAAATGCCTTCAACAGCTTTCCAAACTATTCACAGATTTGTTTTTTCACGTTTGTAGGAAGATATATCCCAAACCTAGTCCTCTTTTGCCTCTCTTTTACTGCTGCTTTTCTTCTGTGGCATTTCCTTTTCATTTTTAGAGGGATTTTTGTGTAGCTGTATTACTCAGTGGGTTTTGCAGCTACTAAGACTTTAAAAACTGCAATGTCCCGTTACACAAATCATTAACAAACGCCTAATAAGATGCAAAAATGAAAAACCTAAAAAAAAGTTATTTGAAATAAATTACCCACGTAGATTTTCTTTCACTTTAAGTGAAAAAAAAAAATGTCTCCGAATTTTTTTTATAAATGAACCTGAGAAGTTTCAGTTTTTTAAATGTTAGATTTAGATGTATTGCATGATTCAATACCATTTTTCTTAGAAGCATTTTCTGAAAATAATTTATAAATATAGCATATATATTTTTCTGATGAACATAAAAGTACCATACCCTATTTATTTGATTCTAATATAGATTCTTGTATAATTTTTAAATATCATTTATGAACCTGATTTGCTCTTCCTTGTATGCTGATTGTCACTTGGCATGCGCTTTAACAACATCCGACATAAACAAGGTAATGATCTTTTTATGGACTGCACAGTGGCGCAGTGGTTAGCGCTCTTTCCTCACAGCAAGAAGACCGTGGTTCAAGTCCTAGCTGGGGGACCTGAAGCAGCATCAGCACTGGAGGACCTTTCTGTGTGGAGTTTGCATGTTCTCTCCGTGCATGGGTGGGTTTTCTCCCACCGCACAAGAACGTGCTTCATAAGTCAATTGGTCACTCTAAGTTGTCGCTAGGTGTGAATGCAAGTGTGTGAGTGTGGCCCTGCGACACACTGGCTACCAGCCCTGGGTGTACCCTGCCTTCATCCACGAGTTGTCGCATTAGGCTATATCATCTATAATATTCTATACTATCATATTCATAATTGGAACAGTCATTACAAGTAAATCAAAGTAAGCTCTCATCTGCTGTTTCTTATTTTTGTGTGCTTTCTACTAATGAATTTAGTCTTCAGGTGCTTTAAGAGGTACTCTGAGGTCAGAAGTGTCTGACTACATGAAACTGCTGAAGTGTGTAGGTGTATGAATATGTAACCCTGTCTCAACTTAAGAAAGACATATTCACTTATTATTTTCTAAGAAATTAGAATATATATTATATAATGATAAAAATATATTTTCTTTTATTCTAATTACCTTAAATGAGGGTTGAAAAAAGACTAACCATTATATTAAGTTTCATTTTTTAGCTCCCTTTTCACCACAGCTGTTCGATACAATGACCATAAGACAGCAGAGGCCGCCCCAATCTACCTGTCCATCTCTCTCTCAACCTTCAACCACAAAAATACCTGATATCCTCCATCCGGGATAGGAGCTCTTCATAACCCAGGAAGGACAAACTGCTGACCTTGCTGACATTAATTTGGCTGGTTTGTGATCAGTTATGATCTGCCCCAATGGACGCTGGAAGTCTTGGCTTCATGAAGCCAGCTCAGCAAAATGATATGACAAAAGCTGTGATGAAATTCTGTGGTCCTTAACCAGACCCCCCTACTCCAACTCCAACTCCAGTCTGCATTTAGAAATTCTTTCCATAAAACTTATTAAAAGAAGCAGAGATAGAAGGCAGTGTAAAACTGGCCCATTATTTCACAACAAGGACAAAAAAACAGAAAACTTGTTCCTGAATCCAAGGTTCAACAACTACATTAATGTAACACTTTAAAAGTTATGACTAAAAACTTTGAAAGATAGATAAACAAAAGTCCATCAACCTCTGAATGTTTTTGTGGATAGCTCTTAAGGAGCTATTATAGTTCAGTCCTTGGAAGACGAGACCGAAAACATTATCTGGACTTCTATGGCAGCGCTTCCTCTGCAAAATAGTGGGCCGTGGGGGTGTATTTCACTCAGAGGGCTTCTCTTGAAGAGTTGTCAGCAGCTTTTGGAACAACAATGAGAACAACAGTAGTATCTTTAGGACAAAAACTACTATATTAAAATATATAACATTCCCCATAACTTCAAACAATGACAACATTTGCATATTTACTACCTTACAACCCCTCATACTCTGTCACTGTCCATCTCTCACTGAGGTGAGTTTGTGTACGAATTGTTGTTTCTTGCAAATCAGTCTCCACTTACTGGGATTTCAGTTAGATGGTAAAGTAACTTGTCTGTTTTCCTTTAACTTCATTTCCAGAGACTGGAAGTTATGAAACTTTAAGTTGAGCAAATGTTTCCTGTTCCTAGGAAGTAAAGGTAGATTTATTTTAAGGCGTTTATGAAAAGGAAAAAGTTGAATACAGTGAAATGTAGCTCAGGGTATTCAAGTTCATGGTAAATAGAAGTAACTCTGACAAATTGATTGATTGATCTGGTTTATTTCAAGCACAAATTGGACAAGACAAAAATCACTGATTTATGAAACTTATTGCAAAGAGAATGAAATGCATTGATTAAAAGGAAAAAAAACAAAGACTAATTTAAGTCACATTTGATAAATTAAATTTAGTGATTAATTACAAAAGTCAAGTAGAGCTTGATCGATTGCTTGAAAAGAGAGAGAGAAGAGAGTGAGAAGAACTGAACTTATATATTCCCACCCCTACAAAGTTATTTTATAGTTTTGCATAGTTTTCATAATCCAGTTCGGTTCAGATCTAGTGCTATTTTTTTTCCAGTGACAAAATTGAGTGCATATAAATTATTGATTAATCTCAGAAAACATTCTTTCATGATTTAAATAAACAGTAACATGAATCACACATCATGTAATAGATATGCAACACTCATTGATTATCATCAGAATACAATTTCATATTAATCCAAAAATCATCCCTTTATATTGCAAATCAGGTTTTCAAGTAACAATAGAGTACTAAATGATTATCCTCTGAAAGACTTATTACATTTTTTTTGTAAACAATGATTCACACTTTAGGTAACAGATATGTAATAATCATTGATTATCATTAGAACACATAATTACATTAGTCATTGCATATTTACGATCACGTATCTTATTGATTGTAATTAAAACATTTCATTAATCATTATTGCAAATGATTACAGAATGCAATACTCATTGGTTGTAATTAAAAGAGCCTTGATTATTTCACTACATTCAAGTTCACATATCCATTGGAATTATTCAAACTCCAGTTGATCTTTAACTCCTCTTATCTTCCACTGCCAACTCTGGACCCACATTTACAAAATAGTTGTTAAGGCTGTTTGCTGCTTCATTAACAGTATAGTTTCATAACAGTATAGTTTTGACCCTTTTCATCTGTAAAGTAATCTGGGTATTTTCGCTTTTTTGTCTATTTTTTTAATTATGCTATTTAATATTTCCCAAACTCGCTTCACGTTGTTTTTATTTTCATTTAGTAGATTATTGTCGGACAGTTTTGTTGACTGTAGACAGACTTGCATCTCTGTTCACTTTCTTTTGACCTTTTTTTAAAGAATGTTTTATAGAGGTTATTTTTCTTTTTACAAGCATTTTGCAGACCAGTTGTTAACCAAGGACATTTGGCAAATTTCTTCTTGAATTGCTGTATTGGACAGTTTCTGTTATAAAATGAGCTAAATATTAAAAAAAAAAAAAAAACATTAATGTGCGGTGTCCACATCTTTCTCTCTCTACACAGAGTTCCAGTTTTGGTACTGGTAAATGATCAGTTATTTCACATATCATGAGTCCACTCATATGAGAGTATACAATATTATTTGTACATATATTATCAATAAGAGTAGCACTTTGAGTAGTGATTCTGCTGGGTCTTATTATGGTTGGATATAAACTCGTACTATACTTTCTGCTGAGAAAGTCACCTTTTGTTTTCTGTTTGCTGGGGTTATCACATCTATATGAAAATCTCCAATATTTTGTTATTTTGAGAGTGAAACTTTTTTTTTTTCCGTCCAGTCACTGAACACTTCTAGGTTTGACCCTGGTGAGTTTTCTATGCAGCTTATGACATTTTTCCCTTACAGATTTCAATTGTAATACATTCCAGAATTCAATCCACTACTGACATTTTATCAATTACCCTTAACTTTATATTTTTTTGCACCTAGATTGCGAGTCCTCCACCTTTTTTGTTTACTCTGTTCACACAATTAAGATCATAGTTTTCCAATTTGAAGTATGTGTCCTTGTTGTAGCTAAATCAAATTTCAGACATAGTTATGATGTTAATGGAATGTCCCATTTTCTGTAAATAGCCCTTGATGTCTCCAAAGTTGGTATACATGCTTCTGCTGTTAATGTGAATGATTTGGCAGTCTTCCATCTGGGTTAACAGAGTTTTTAAAGTCATTTATGCTGTAATATTTTCAGTCCAAATTAACTGTGGAAAAGAATTTATCAGGGTCTATGTCATCTTTCAGGTTGTTATCATTGAATATGTTAAGGTCAGGTTGTCCACAAATCAGATCTTTCTGAAATTTGTGGTCACAGTTGACTGTTAAAGAAAATGTGTTGTTTTTTGCAGCCATTGTTTGTAGAGTTTGTCTCCTCACTTCCTAAGACCAGCATTTTCAATTAGATTATCTCTTGTTTAAACTGCATTGAGTAGAAACTTCTCCATCTCCTCCAGGATCCTGATAATGATGACCTTGGGTTGCTCAGGAGAACCGTTTAGTTTACTGTAGATCCTGCAATCCCTTACCCAGGTGCTTTGAAGCTTCCCCTGCCGTTTTAGAAAACGTGCTCTTTGGGCCATGTCAGCATTTTGTTATGTGAGGCTGTCATTCATATAAACGTTGGTCCCCTTCAGAAAATGAATAAAAATATTTTATTGTCTATGGTGGCCTGATCATCTTTGTTGTCTCATAATGGTGGCATGCAAAAAAGAAATAATGCATAGATCTAACATTTTTCATACCTTATTATTAAAAAAAAAGTATTTTAACTTGTCATCTATAAAATTTGAGTGTTTAAAGACTCCAATTGAAACCTGTCCTTATTGAAACGTTTGACATCTTCAATACTTTGCTTCTGAAATGTCTGTGCCATTATGCTATCATCTAAGAAGCTCTCTGACATCTTTAAAATAATTTTAATGCTGATGGAGTAAGGATATGAAAAGATGTGAAAAGATCCAGATCAGTTGGTTGATGTGAGGAAAGTCTCCAAAAGCACAGAACTTTATTTTTTTGGGGGGCTAATAGGAATCAAGGAAGCACAATCATAAAATGTGTGCCTTTTAGTCAAAATATAAAATATTATATTACCATGTAAAAACTAGCTTCTTCGGATAGTTTTATTTTCATCTCTATAACTTTCCAAAAGCATTATTAGAGATTTTTTTTCTCTAATAATGCTTCTCCAATCCATCAGATTGGAGAAACCATAATAAAATCTTTTGAAAAATTACAGTGACAGTAGATTTTTTGTGAAAATTCAAAAAGGTTTGAGGCCTGACTTTTACATACATTTTAAAAAGAAAAATACTGTTATTTATGCATTATCTTTAGGTTGCACCAGTTGACATATCTGCTTTGCAGGATAACGCCTTATTGTGGATAATTTTATTTCAAAATTTGCCATAAATTTTCACTGGGAAAATTCAACTGAGCTATTATATATAAATGGCATACATATATATAAATGAACCAGAAGGATGCTTCAAAGGGTGCAGTCTCATCCAACTATGGCCAATGACCTGTCTCTCCACAACATGAAAGCTCATGTCAGGCATCAATGCAACCAAAATACATCGGCACATGGATCAATTCATGAGCAACGCACAGAAGGGCATTGGTAGAGATTCCAGAGGAGCCAAAGACCAACTTCTGGTTGGCAGAACAGTCGCTCAAAACTGCAGGTCACAACATACATACATGTGCACAAGCTGTATTGATTACAAGAAAGCCTAGGACTCAATGCCACACACGTGTATCACTGAATGCTTGGAGCTGTAGAACGTCAACAGGACTCTAAGAGCATTCATAGGAAACTCAAAGTTGTGGAAAACCACCCTTGAAACCAAAAGCAAGCCACTTGCACAAGTGTCCTTCAAATGTGGCGTATACCAAGGAGACGCTCTGTCCCCATTGCTGTTCTGAACCTCCTCAGCCAAATAATCAACAAGACTGGCTATGAATACTGACTCAGGAATGGGGCAACCATCAGTCACCTCCTCTAACATGGATGACATCAAGCTATACGCTAATAAGCTTTCTCAATGGCTAAAACAAGACCCGGGCAAGAAACAGTTACGCACTGCCAGTCATCAGATACCCTACAGGAATAATCAGATGGCGAAAGGAAGAGATACAGACCACATATGTTGTGGATGATGCCACATGGAGGGTTCCATTCCAAATCCAGGACCCTGAGACTATATGCTAGCCGCAAGGAAGAAAGCCAAGGACTAGTGAGCGTGGAAGCCAATTTCCAGGATAAAACATCCAAGAAGCATGAATACATCAAGCTCAAGGCCCCAACTGACAATGTGTTCAATGAATGTTAGACAATGGACAACAGATGATGCAGTTCTGGAGGACAGATCCTCATGGGAGGACAAGCCCCTGCATGGGATGTGCCACCAAACCATAACTGAAGTGGCTGGTATCAAGAAGTCCTACCAATGGCTATTAAGGGCTGGCCTACTGGACAGCACAGAAGCGTTCATATTGGCAGCTCAGGAGCAAATCCTGAGCACCAGAGCGATAGAGATTCAGATCTACCACACCAGACAAGACCCAAGGTATAGACTCCTCAAAAAGACGCCTGAAACAATCCAGCACATTAGTGCAAGATGTAAGGTGCTGGCCGGGAAAGCATACATGAAGCGCCACAACCAAGTGGCTGGGACAGTATACAGGAGCATGTGTGCAGAATATGAGAAAGCAAAGATCCTGTGGGACTTCCAGATACAGACTGACAAGATGGTAATGGCGAACTAACCAGACATTATAGTGGTGGATAAAGAACAAAGGAAAGCTGTTGTGGTGGATGTGGCAGTACCAAGCAATGATAACATCAAGAAGAGGGAACATGAGAAACTGGAGGAATTCCAGGGACTCAGAGAGGAACTGGAGAAAGCTTGGAAGGTGACAGTGTTGTCCGAGGTAATTGGAGCACTCTTGGAAGTAACCCCCAAACTGGAGGAGCGGCTACAGCAGATGAAAGACCTCAGACATCTCAGTCCAGAAAAGTCAAGCTCCCAGGCCTCTCGTAGAGGACCCAAGCTTTAGGGTGAGGTACCACCCATGGAAGGTGAGAGGGGCGTTTGAAAAACATTTCACATCATCATTTAAAGCAGGGGTTGGAAACTCCAGGCTTCGAGGGCTACAATCCTGCATGTTTTCCAACATTATGCCCTGGCATGTTCTAATTGGCAGGACACACCTGAACCAGGTAATCAATCATGAGTAGAGCTTGGATAGCTGGAAATTATGCAGACACTGCAGCCCTCGAGGCCGAGAGGTGCCTATCCCTGATTTAAATCATGTGCTTGATTTAAGAAAATGGAAATTAAAACAGCATTAGTACACTTAGATTAATGTATTTAAATCTTTTTTTTTTTTAATTATTTTTATTTGACACACACTCCCAAATCAAGAATATCACTTTGTAGCTGAACTGCATATTTATTGCTGTTTAATACTGAAATAGACAAATGAAAAGGTACTTTTTCCCTTTTAAATAGTTTGTTGTTGCTCTGCCTTATGAGCTCTTATTCCATCGACTAAAACCTAGAATTAAATTATTCATTTTCACTTGACATGAAGCTTTGCAGTGGAAATGTTAGTGCGGTTTTCTTTGTTGCCTCAAAATTTGAGCAGATCCATTGATTCAACCATGAATTTTGCAGTTTATCAAAGAGAGCTTGAATACAATGTCACAACATCTGTCTGTAGGTCGGATTCAAGCTGGAAGACGGCTCCTCAGCAGGATAATGAACCTCTCTGCACACTGTCTGTGCACAAAAAGATTTTCTAAAACATAACTCAAGACTTTAAGGGTTAGGGAATGAACCAATCAGAACCCACATTGCATCCCACAGACACGTGAAAGGATTCAAAAATGTATTTATGAAGGGAAAAAAACTTGTGTGATAGCAAGTGTATATTTATTGAATGTTGTGTTAGCAATATAATTGCATTAGCAAATCTTACACATTTTTTATCTGTCAAAACTATCAAGGTATAACGGAAAGATCAGTTGTTTCTGCACAATTCTAAACATGTTTTAATTCAATACCACTGCCTAATGAATCTTGTTAAACAATGACGTAGATCAGATAAATAATTGTTTAATCTTAAGTTCTTAAGTACAGTTTATCTAAGTGAAAATATGAAAGTGTGTTTGGTGGAGTTTCAGCATATGTGTGATTGACAGTCTTCAGTGTGACAGCACTTTTGCTCTGGAGAGCCTGTTAAAAGAGTTTAATGCTGTCAGCAACTTTGCTGCTTGAGGACGTAAAAAGAAATAACTGCTGAGAGCTGTAAATATTGTACCAAGTGGGATAAAAGTTTAGCCAGTCTATAATTCATCTCTGAAGTTGTGGGAAATGCTTCTATTTTGAGTTATCCATTAAGCTCACTTGATTTACATTCATTATTTCCACCTTCATTTTTAAGAGATTTAATATTGTTTACTCTAAATTTAAGAGACTGTATTGGTTTCTCCTTTAATGCTGATAAGATTTTTAGTTTGCTGTTCTTGACATGTCAACATAGCTTTGTGACATTAGGTTTACTGTGAATACTTTTGTGACTCGGAACAAAAGTTAAGTAGCTGCTGTTTCATTTAAAAAAGAAACTCCAAATTCAAAAGACGTGCTGCACTACTTGTAATAATGCCAATATAAATACATTAACAGAACTATGTTGACATTTAAAGGTTTATAGAACTCAGTGATCCTGAGAAGGATTTATTAAGTTTCAGTTGACTTTTCTACTTTCTTTTTACATAGTTGCATTAAACAACTTTTTTCCATACACCATAGAGATATATTTTCCGACAGTTTAACGATAAAAGGTCCAGAAACATTTGTCACGAAATCTGAAAAAGCTTTTTTTTCTCCTTATACCCAATGCATTATTCATCTGGAACATGTATACTTCTTTTTTTTTATTTACATGGTTTCAGTTTTTTATATTTCTTTCTTTTCAGATCTGTCACTCAGCGTAGGAAAATACATTAAAACAAAACATCAGCACCTGAGTACTGTGGTAAGTCTCCTCACACTATTGAAATCTGCTCATTATTTCAGGTGGACACAATTGTGACTCTTGGAGGTTTGGCAGGAAGATTAGACCAGATCATGGCTTCTGTGGAAACCCTTTACCATGCTATTTCCATGACGCACATCCCAGTTTTGGTGATACAGGGAACAAGCTTGGCACATCTACTCAGACCTGTGAGTACATGTAAATTTAAAAACATGTTGTTTTTTTGTTTTTTTTTTTAACTACAGGGGTTTGTCTTAACTTCCTCTTGCATCTTCAATTGTGGCTTCATTTATGACCCTGATAAAATGCAAAGAAAGTGTTGGTTATTTTCCAAAATGTGGAAATAATGACAAAGAAAACTGATATTATTAATTGAATTAAACTTAACATTTATTTCCACTACACACCAACACCAATTCATTTGAATTTATTAAATCATCAAAGGGTTTAAAAAAAAAACTAAATGTTTTGATCCAAGGTCATTGTCTATTACAATGATGGCTTGGAAAAAGTTAAAGTCTCACTCCAGTCATATTTTGATCTATATTGTAAAAATGTGCCCAGTGGTCTTTTAATTGTGATTATGCAGTTTTTAGCCAAAATCTAAAAATCTGTGTTGTTTTCTAGAACATAGTTTCTGCTGAGCAACAGCAGCTCATTAGAAATTCACCTCTGAGTTGTGAACAGGACCATTGGCATGGAGTTTGGCTACCTAAAAGAAAAGGCCTGACAGATAAACACAGGATAGCTTACAAACCCAAACTAACATTACTAGTGCAACATAAATAGCGAGCAATTTTGAAACTTTGCAGCTGTACAGTAATCAGCTTGGATGAGGAAAATGAAGACGTACTGTACATGGATCTTGTTGTCTACAAGTGCATGCATCAGAATGAAGTGGAGCAGGGAGCTTGTGGCTTGCTTACATTTTTGTATAGATGTCTCCCATCATCTAAAAAAAACAACAAGGAAATGGAAAAAGAAAAAAAAAACAAACACTTTTTTGTCTTTAAAACCCTTTAAAACAACACAGGTTCTTGATTTTGCTTAAAAATTACATAATCATCCTAAAAGACTATTGGGAACACTTTGAAAATGTATCAAAAGAGGATTGGAGTGGGACTTTATTGAACTTGTTAATGTCAGCGACCTGACTATTGTGTAAAAGGATGTTTTTATCACCCTAAGAGAAGAGATCTTTGATTGAAGTGTTGCCACCTTACCTGGTAGATGTGTGTGTTTTTAAATAGCATATTAAAGTAAATTCTGAGCATTGAGAAACATGCCGGGCCAGAACAGCCACATCTAACTAAGTGGCTTTCAATATATTTATCCATTATTGCTAAAATCATCCACATTTCAGTAGATATTCTGTCAATAAAAAGAAAATATTATTTTTTCATCTTGAATGACATTGGAATGAGCACCTGAATATTATAAAACTGAAACAAAAAGGAATGAAAATTTTAGGTTTGAATACGCAAATACACACCCAGCAGACTGACATATTGCTAGCATTCTTTTTGCTTGCTCACAAAGTCAATATTTCCTCATCTCAGCTTTTCATTTTCTTCTCTCCCTTCAAAATGTGTGTTATTTATTTATTTATTTTTTTTGTTTTCACCTTGATTGGAGTGTTGAAGACTCTGTTCCTATAACTAATCACTTCAGAAGCACACACACTTCTCTGCTCTTATGATGCCCTAATTTGCTGTTGTGAATGTTGGAGTTTTCTCTTACAGAGCTGCTAAATTGTTTTTCTTCAATGCCAGCCACTTTCTCATTGTTCTCTGTTGATTGAGTTTACAAGTAAACGGAACGTCCTTCATTAAGAACACACACAACCTATCACCTATGCTGTGTTTTTTTGCAAGGAACTGACTGTCACACTCTTGACAACGCCTCGCTGTAACATAGGCACACCTCTCTCCTGCATCCTCTACATCAGCGATAGGCAACTCCAGGCCTCGAGGGCCGCTTTCCTGCATGTTTTCCAACATACCATGCTCTGGCATGTTCAAATTGGCTGTACTCATGAAACAAGTAATCAGTCATGAGTAGGGCTTGTATATCTGGAAATAATGCAGACACTGCAGCCCTCGAGGCCTGGTGTTGCCTATCCCTGCTCTACATACATCTTGTCATTATTCCAAAAGCGTGCTGTCATTTGCTGCTTCATACTTCGACACCTCCAATTAATCTTACTTCAGTGAGGGTAAATTAAGCTCATTTGTCAATGCAGCTGCAATAGGCTAATGAGCGCAGACACTTGTACATGAAGGTGAGAGCAACCTTCGAAAAGCCCAGTGCTGTTTGTACAAGCTACATCTGTAATTAAAGTGTTTACAACTTTGGTGGATTTCGCCACCACTTGTACTACATCCAGTCACAGCCTCTTTACCTGTTTGTTTCAGGATTTATTAGCAAGAACAGAGCATATACTCTAGTTTACACAGTCGGAGTCAACAAAATAAGACTATAGCTCTCTTAATCATTTTTTTCTGTAGATTTGTCAAAAGTGGCAATTGGAGATGGGTTAATCTAATACAAGACTCTCAAAATTCAATTTAAGCCTTAAAGAATTTACATTGTAATATTCCTCTAAGCTAGCTCATGTGGATGATTTAACTGAAATGAATAGGACATGTTTTTTCCTCATTTTGATTCAACTGTAGGGAGTCTAAATCTAAATAATCTCTGATGTAATCAGCTGTTTGTTCTACTTCTTGTTTCTCACATAAGATGTCAAAGCATTAATATGGCATCTTGGGGAGATTCACAGAAGTCATGTATTTTCTATACCTGGCTCAGGGATCTTCATAATTCTCAAATCTCTTATTTCAATTTTGTGCAGGGACACTTTAAAGAGTGTAGTTCTTTTGATTTGGAGTCCCCGCTCAACAAAAGAATGTTTTAATCAGTTTGAGTCTCTGGGAAGTGCTAAATTTACTCAATTTGGCTCCTAAAAAAGACAGGAAAATGAATTGTGAGGAGTTCATCAACTTTTCAGTTCAATTCAATTTTATTCATATAGCCCAAAATCTCAACCATAGCTGTCTCAATGGGCTTCACACCGACATTTATGCAAAGAACATAAAGTAGGTCATAAAAATATAAACAATAGCTGATTGCTAAACTAAACTAAACAGAGTAAGTTAAACTTGCATCCCTGCTCTTAGACCCTCCTTTTCGGTGAGGAAAAGCTCTTTAAAAAATATCTTGGGGGGGAGGGGAATAAGAAACCTCAGGGATGCCCACATGAAGGAGGGATCTCTCCCAGGACGGACAGGCGATGTGCTAGAACTGTGAAAGAAGAATTAGCTTATCTAACTCGACAACTTACATGTTTGAATAGCAAATACATGTTTAAATAACACCTACATGTTTGAATAGTTTAGTAGATGGGCTTCAACCAGATGAAACTGTGGGGCAGCTGGGGGTGCAAGACCAGCAGGAGGCGAGGTTCATATCCAAAGACAGGAGCACAGACAATCCCCCTGGAATCTGGGACAGCATCTGAATTGCACTGCACCAAACAGAGACATGATGAACTAAAAAAAAAAAAAGTACTGGGTACTGCGGAGAAGTATGTAAAATGGATGTAATGAAAAGTATAATCATTCCCCAAAACTTCTTTACAGTAGGTGAGATAGGGCAGCAGCAAATTAGATATTCTCTGATTGCTAGCTAGCCTGGCAATAAGCCTGTCCAAAGGGGAATATTTTAAGCCTAACTTTGAATGTAGGAATTGTGTCTGTCTCTCTTGCATGAGCTGGGAGCTTATTTCAAAAGGGGCTTGGTGGCTAAAGGTTCTACCTCCAACTGTGCTTTTAGAAATTCTATGAACCAAAAGCAGTCCTGCATTTTCTGAGCAAAGTGCTCTATTCGGTTGATAAGGCACAATAAGATCTTTAATATAGGATGGGGCCATACCATTGAAGGCTATAGGCTATAGGTTAGCAGGAGGATTTTGAACTTTATTTTAGATTCAACTGGGAGCCAGTGAAGTGAAGCTAACACAGGAGTAATGCGTTCTCTTCTGCTGGTCCCTGCTAACAATCTAGCTGTTGCATTTTGAACAAGTTGAAGACTTTTTAGAGAACTTCTAGGGCACGCTGCTACCAAAGAATTACAGTAATCCAGCCTAGACATAACAAATGCATGGATGAGTTTTTCAGCATCACTTCTCAATATTTTTCCGATCCTAGACATATTGCATAGGTGAAAAAAATGCAGCCCTGCAAGCCTGTGATATGTGAGACTTAAATAATAAATCCTGGTCAAATAAAACCCCTGGGTTTCTAACTGTGGAATTGGAGGCTATATTTACACCATATCTGGAGACTATCTGATCAGATAAAGAATCTTTTAGGTATTTAGGGCCTAGTATAATGACCTCAGTTTTTTTGGGGTTTAGGAGGAGGTAATTAATTATCATCCAGGTTTTGATGTCTCTAATGCAGGCATTACGTTTCTCTATGTGGTCATTCTGGTCAGGTTTAATGGATAAATACAACTGTGTATCATCCGCATAACAGTGAAAATTATATTGTGTTTCCTGATTATGTTTCCTAAGGGCAACATGTAGAGCATAAACAGTATGGGTCCTAGAACTGAGCCCTATGGGACTCCGTAGCTAACTTGAGTGCAATGAGAGGAATGTCCATTTACATGAACAAACTGGTACCAATCAGATAAATAGGATTCAAACCACTGGAGGGCAGATCCTCTTATCCCTATGGCATACTCTAGTCTCTGGATTAAGATACTGTGGTCTAAAGTGTCAAAGGCTGTGCTGAGGTCATTTTTCTGTGGTCAATAACAAATCATTAGTGACTCTGACTAGCGCACTTTCAGTGCTATGGTGTGGTCTGAACTCTGACTGAAAATCTTCAAAGAGGCTTTTATCCTGGATGTGGTATAGCTGCTTAACTACAACTCTTTCCCGTAATTTTGAAATAAAGGGGAGTTTTGACATTGGTCTATAGTTGGCCAGAATCCCAGGATCTAAACTGAACTTTTTCAGAAGAGGTTTAACAACTGCATTTTTAAAAGACTGTGGCACATAACCTGTTTCTAGATAGGTATTTATAATAGTTAAAATGGATTCATTAATTAGGTGGAACGTTTCTTTAAAAAGCTAAGTGGGGATTTGCTGAGAGTAGCAGGAATATGTTGTTCTACTGGGCTGTGACTGCTGGTCAGCCTGGCTATAGTACCAAAAAGAAATCTTGGATTAGTTTCATTCACTGATATTAAAGTTGAATAGTATTGGTTTTTGGCTTTACACAGAGATTTTTTATAATCTAAAGAGACTCATTATTGCCTTGTCCCCAGGTTCTCTATATGCTTTAAAATAGCATGGGTACAGAAATGGCAGCCATGGTTCCACCTAACATGCTTTGACGCATGTTACGTAGTGCTGCAGATCAATTTATGTTACACCTTATATTTGATTTAGTTAACAAATTATCCTAAACATTTTTTTTAAATAAAATGGGTTATTCACTGTGAAAGACAAGGTAAATAACATTTAAAAAACAATGGATTGCAGAGGTATTTCTAGCTTAATATAATATTAATGTGGAATTGATTAAAATATGTGTTAGACTGATATTTGATTCTTACCTGACTGCATGGTGCTTTGTATTTTTAACTCCACCTCTAATCTGTCGACATCTGAAATGGACTTAGAATCAAAAGATCATTATTCTTCACTTCTACAGTTTAAATACAGTTTCTTTTTTTTACTTTGATCATTTATTTAATCATTTCAGCATCAGCAGTGTTAACACTGACTAGGGGAGACTGACAGGACTTTCAAAAGAATATCTCAGGCTTGTTCCAATATTGCATAAATAATACATTAGAAATAGTCAATTGCAGGCAAGTAGAGACTGTTTTTGGTCATTGTTAAGATGAACTGCTGCACTGTGGTTTTCTTTGATTTGTCCTTCATTTAAATAACTCCAATAACTAAAGAAAAGGAAGATTTAAAAAGTTATTTATTTTTCTTCCTTTTTTAAATGTATAATAATAAAATGTGATGTTTTCACTGTGTGTTTTGTCAGTGTATTTTTTATTTATTTTTTTTTGTCGGACTGTAAATGAGCCATTTTTAAATCAATGTTAACTTTTGCTCATCTCAAAATATTTTTGTGCATTTTGTTCTTGACATTGTGTTAACTTGCACCTTAATGTTCGAGACCAGCAAACTGACGGCAAATCTAGCTGAAGAATAAGTAATAGAGGGATGCTGATTTGCATTAACAATTGATGTTAAGGTCTAGGAAGTGTAAAAGACCTTCCGTACAACCGGCACGTAAAGTTTCATGGAGTTTGATCAATGATTTTTGGAGATATAAGTGGAAACACATTGGAATATGTTGTAGTGCCACCTATGAGAGCATCGTTATGAATGCTCTTACGCTTACTCATCTTCAACTGAGGAAGCAGTCTGTACAATTTGGTAAAGTTATGTAAATTTGTTAAGAAGCTGCAGGGTTGCAAACTTGACAACCACTCTTGCCTATGTTTTCAATACGTGTTGTGCAAAAACTGTATGGAATTCTGCAAAATGGGTGTTACCATTGGACTTGCGGTAGTTTAAAAAAGAAAGATGCAGAAATGTGCAAAGATTGTAAAATCTATGTGCCAAAGGGAGTCAAAAAAGGGTTTTGCAAAAAATCGTAAATTACGAAAAAACCTTATGAGGTACAGATGACTGATAAATATTCAATATTGTCTTATTATCCAGTGAATCATTGGAGAGCAACATCGTTTTCCTGTGGCTTATGCTCTGGAAGATTTAAGCCCAAACACTTTTTTTCTCCAACTTACCACCAGGTGGCGCAATAGAACCAGAAGTCTTACACCATGGATACATTTCTCTACAGTATCTCCTCACAAAATTTCATAGCATTGGGCATTGTACTTTTCAAGATATGGGTCTTCAAAAGTGGGTGCCATTCATTTTCTATGGCAAAACACTTATATTTAAAAAAAAATTATAAAATCAATCATACCACTGAATTGTACAACATTCTAAACCAATAATCTCACCACGGACCTTTACAAACTACAAGTGGTTGCATTTTGATATCTGCAATTTTTCATAGGAAAAAAGGTCTTATCCTGAATGGGAAATTCCCCTCAAAGTCACCACTAGGTGGCGTAAAAAGGCTCGTTTTTTAATATGTCTTACAGAAGCCTATTTACATACAAAGTACAAAGTCTGATCATGTTACCTAATACAGCTTTTGAGATATTGCACTAAACACTGTGGCAGCTACTGCAGCGCAACCTATTGGACAATTGCTACAAAACTTTGTGCAACAACTAAGGACATGCTCAGGGTGTTATGCAACAATTTTGGTGGGGATTAGGTTTACTATAAAGGATTTGAAGCATTGTAAAGTTTATGACCACACCCTACTAATTTGCATCGCGTACTGTACAAAAACGGTACATCACTGCGCAAAATGAGTAGCACCATTGGATTCAGGGTACTCCAAAGGGGGTAAGTAAGGAATTTTGTCAATTTTGACGAAAGTATGTTGAATAGGGAGCCAAAAACGTGTTTTTCAAAAAATCCAAAATGGCGGAAAATCTAGTTAGACGGAAGTGGGCGGTCCTAGAAGCCACAAGTTTATTTAGCATCCAAGGAATCCCAAGGAAAAAAAACGTTAATTTTCGTCAAACGGTGTGCGAAGCCTAGGCCAAAACGCGTTTTTTTACCACCACTGACCACCTGGTGGCGCAATAGAACTATAATTATTACAGTATGTAAAGCAACCCATGAAGGTATATGCCAGAAAATCTCGAAGCATTATGTTCAGTACTTTTTGAGATATAAGCCTTTAAAAAAATTTCTATTCATTTCCTATGGGACAGAAATGTCATAAAAATATTCATAATAAATAAACCATATTACAGATGTGTACCAAAAGTAATTCCACTGTGCTCCCAATTGACCTTTACAAACTACAATTGAAATCATTGTTATATCGTACAAATTTTAGGAGAAGTAGCAATTCAAAAAAATGACAGGAAAAAAATAATAATCTGAAGAAGGAAGATAAAATATAATAAAGTATTACAACAACATACTCTGTTTGCTTTCAGCAAACAGACAATTATGCTGTTTGAAAAAAACTTGTAGTGGTGATGTAAAAACTGCGATCAGTTGGCCACAAGCTCCCTGGTCCGCTCTATTCCAATGCATCTACTTGCAGACAAATAGATCCACGTATGTCTTCGTTTTTGTCGTTTGAGCTGGCAATAGATTGCAGTTAAATACTTGTCATATTTGTGGAAGTCTACGCATATCTTGTGGCACTTAGATGCTCGCTCCAGTTTTTTTTTTTTTTTTTGCGGCCACAGGTATTTCTCACAAAGTTTAGATTTTTCGTTTTTCAATCTTGGTGAAATAGTGCCTTGGCCTCTTTTTGGCCAAAGCAATGTCATTTATCTCTCCTAGTGTTACAAGATTAAAGTCATTTTTTAGCTTGAAGCATTGGATACTTATTTGTGCTTTTTTGTTTTCCAGTCCTTGTTTTTTTTAGAGCAAATGTGGCATTTCAGAAGTTTGTTAGTATTTGCTTTCTGTGTAGAACCTTTCTTGAAATATGGCATCTTCCTCTAGAGAGTTTTCCTCATCTGCCTTTCAGACACCAGCGGTAAACACGTATACTTGCAGCTATTTATTGTTACTCCTGTTCCTTTTAAGACACTGGAATATGTTACAATATACACTTAACATGTGATATTTTTAACAGTGTTTTTCGCATTAAAGCTGGTTGTCAGTGTAGCTATGTGTGGCAGAACAAAAACTCCTTCGACTTTCTGTCACACACGCTACAATAGACTATAATTCAAGGCGACAAGGTTTTTTTGTTTTGTTAGAGCAGGGACTTGAAAATGGGCTATTGTTTTGACAAGAGCAATAATTTAATAAAATTAGCTTTGGTCCCTGTGTGTGGAAGCTCAGTTTCTTCACTGAGGGTGGGAAAAGTTCAAGACGCCTTGCTGAACTTTTATTTCTCCACTCTTTTCACTTTTACTTTCCCTTTCAATTATCACATCACTTTCATATGATCACACCTTCACTAATCCATTCACACATTCGTCCTTTGTGCCAGCAGGGCAGCCACAGACTGGCAGTGAACACAGGTCTTGAAGGAGACTGGTGTGGCCTCATTCCGGTGGGTGGTCCCTGCCAAACAGTCACCACGGGGCTCAAATGGAACCTGAGTAAGTCTCTTCACAGCCTGTTATTAGTCTCCAGCTTCTTTTGCTACTCTTCTTTGCATACTCATTATACTCATTGTACATAATCTTATAGTATCTAGAGACACAGTGAGGTGTTACAAGTCTGATATTCTTGCAGAGGTTTCGAAGACCACACTGATTTTATTACCTTAGTGCAGCATTTCAACTGCTTTAAACAATCTTTCCCAATGAAATTCAATAAAATTGAGTTTCATTTGTTGAAGATACATTACATGCCCCAAGGAGCTCCCAGTATTCTTAAGCGTTATGAGGAAATCTTATCGGACGCTAATCTGAGGGTCCCTGTGGTTTCACCCTACTTTAGCCCATATGGCCAGCTGTGCTCTTAATGAGTTGGCACAGACCAGGCTGCCACCCACACGGAGCAAACCTGGACCTTCTGTCAGTGGAACTGTATAATGTGGGAATGTCTCCTGTTAGTTTCTTCATGTTTCTTGGAATATGTGCGCCTGAGCAAGCATAAGTGCGCTTGTTTGATCCTGTTGTTGTATGTGTTTAATTATGTGTGTTTGTGCACTTCCAACTCTGTAGATCAGCTTGTTGTTTGTGTTTGTTGTTAAGATGAAATGTGTTGTATAGTATGTTTACTTTTCCCACCTGTGCAATGGCCTTCTGAATAGTAATGATTGTGACTAAAACACATGAGAATCTTATGGAGATTAGCCAGTGATAACAAGATGCATAATTAACCACATGCATATTTAGTTGGCTTGGAGTAATGATTTCCCTCTGGGTTTACGGAAAGACCAGAATCTGAAACAAAAAATTAGGAATATCTCTTTTCTTCCCTCACATATGACTGCTGCACGCACAGTATCTGTTTTGGTGCAAATATGGTGTATCTTGCCAAACCACCTTCTACTGGGTTTTGTAGCTTTGATTGTGCAAACTCACATTTGTGCAGCAATTTAAATGCAACTTGCTTGAAAAAGTCAGAGTAGAGCCATTCAAATGTCACTAAAGCTTTTTAGAAGTTCATTGAAATGATACCCCTCACTTGGGTTTCAAAGCTTTTCTGAATGTATTACATTTTTATATAGAAAAAGTTATAGGCTGTCGACCAATGCAGTCGGCTTTGTGGCCCAGAAGACACTTTTTTCATTTCGCGCTTCCAGAGGTTGTAGTCACTTCTGCTTTCAACGATAGTCTGCTGTTATTCCCAATGTTTAAATCTAAACTTAATTATAAATGAATAAATTGTTGAGCTGATAGTTTTTAAATTATTTTGTTACTCCAAAGTTTAAAAATTGAGATAGAAAATTAAAGTTAGATTCATTTTAAATGCTTTAAGAGACTAATATTACCTGTTATTTTGCTAAAAAGCCAAATCAAATGCATATCACTTTCCCAGAATATGTTCAGAATATGTTTTCCCAACATGGCATAAAATCCCCAAAAATATTAGAAAATAATTTGCAGCTTTCTTTGTTTTTAATTCAGTCTCAAGACAGTTTGACTTCTTTATGATGATCATTCTAAAACTTACTGAAACAAATTCTTACAGTTCCTTGGTAATCACATGTCCCTTTTGCAATTCAATTGTAAGTATATTTTATTCACTTCTAAATTATTTTGATTCTAGTTTAATCTTTAAACTTGTAACAATAATTCAACCCTGTAACACGGTTTTTTGTTACCATTATTAAAAAAATGGGGAGGATTGATAGGCCGTTATGGGCTTGAACAAAACTGAGGGATGTGATAAAATAAATAAATAATTCATGTATATGTCGCATATTCTTAAAAGTAGAAAGACAAATGATTACAAAAAAAATATTAGCTAAAAAAAAGTTTATAGTTACTGTATATTATTTGTTTTATATTCAATTAAAAATAGCTTTGGTAAGTGAGGACACGTTCATTTGGCTGATCTCTACACCTCAGCATCCCATAAAATGTTTCTTAATATGTTTGCATGCACTAATGCGGAGATACATTGATTTTTCCATTTATTGGTTTATTTTAACATGGACGTCTATGAGGTAAACTTGTGGGACACAAAGTGCACTATAATTTCAGAGTATCACCTTGGTATTTTGCACAAAAATGAGACAATATCAATCCTTATGTTACAAATTAGTGATAATTTATCTCTTTTTTTTTTTTTTGTCTCAGTTGTCAGGATAGAGACCCTTAAACACAAGAAACCCCGCAGATAAAAGAAAACTGAAATTACGAAAAATTAAAACCACAAAAATGATCAACATGGAAAAAAACAAATATAAAATGTGAAATTACCACTACCTAAGAGCAGTGTTGTCAGGTTTGGCGGTTTCCCACCCATTTGGGCAGTTTTGGTTTTAAATTTGCAGGCAAAAATGGCTTTGGGTGGGCGGGTTTATTTTGTCAAAAATATAGTAACAGACTGAGTTGGGCTGGGTGGCCCAACCTCCGCTAATGTTCCATGTTCTTGAACTCAGTGAATTCACCAGGCAGAGACGTTTTATGGCCCTGGGCTCTGTCTTGTTACCTGTTGTTGGGGGTTTGAACTGATAAGTACAATGCAGCCTCACGATAGATTGCGCAATCCTGAACAGTGGATTCAATGCGTCTAATCAGAGTATATGCCAATAATGCCGTGCTTATTTATGTTTTATTTTTTTAGACATTTTTAATACCTGTCATCACTTTTCATTTAACAATTCATGTATTTCACGTTTGTCTAATGTTAAATTATTGTTCGAATCTGATGAAGCTGCAGACAGCTGCAGAAAGAAACATTGTACAAAGGGTTTATTACATTAAAAGTAAAAGAAGTACATGCAGCCACGCTACATGCAGAGAGCTCTGAGAGCTCTAAAGCTGAGCAGGAAGCAAACATATTTATAAATAAACACAAACCACTTTGCATGACAGCATCTTAACCTGCATCCAGGATTCACAACAACATCTTGAGCAATGATTTCAGTTAGAGCTGTTCACAATTTCTGTTATTCTGGCTGAGTAGGATCTGTCTACACAGACTGTGGCATGTTATCTTACTGCTGGGGGCAGCAAGGTAGATTCTAGCAGCTGACACATAAATCAGAATGAGAAAGAATGTGATCATTGACCACCGGCATGGATACATCATCAAAAATTTGCAATGCGCCATCCGGATGACTTTTTAAGAATACATTATCCAAATTAAAGATTTTAACATCTTCAATGAACCTCATTTGATTGAACCATTTAAATGTTATTTTGTAAATTATTTTTGGTCCCATATTGACAACTTTTGCATTTCTTACAGTTAAAACAAGAGTATGATCACTACATCCCACTGGAACAATATCTCTTAGCATAGCTCAGGTCTATTTCTAAAAATGTGATAAATACAAGTTGCACAGACTAAACCATTCTTATTCAAAAATGTTCTTGTCACATGAACCACTAGTTGAGTGAATCCACATATTTTTGAGGTGGCTAAAAGCTTCTTTTTTAATGAACACGTTTTTGCAAACCAGTCTATGTTTAAGTCCCCAGTAAAATATGTTTCAAGAGCAAAAGTACTGATATGATCCAAAATATCACAGTGTCAACAGAACTACTATTTGCACTCAGTGGACTGTAACAACAACCAATCAGCATAGGTTTTAAATGAGGTACATACATTTGTAACTAGAGAACTTCTGTTTAATCTTTCAAGATATCATTCCTAAGTTTAACTGGTATATTATCTTTCATATAGCAAGCAACCCCTCCTCTTTCCTGGTCTATTATGACTGTTCGATTCTCCCATCACAATGAGCTCCTTCTAGTTCTATTTTAACTGAAATCTGTAACTTTTCCTTAATGATTTGTTTAACTTTCACTTTAGAGTCAGCATGATTTACCTGGTGGTTCAGTGACCCCTCAAAAATAAGGGTGTATCTCTTAGATTGACTTTGCAGATATACCAGTTTGTCAGTAAATGTTAAAAGACTATTGCATATTTTTAAAATGTCTAGATTTACTGTGATCGGAAAGTTTACTTAAGTTAACTTTGATATCATCAACTTCTTTTTGCGTGCACTGGAGACTTGTTTTAATGTCTTGTACATCTTTAGCAATCACATCTAGTCTAGCATTTGATGTTTCCACGACTAATTTCACACATTCTGTAAAATGCTCTTACTACAGCTGTAACAAAGAGGTGAACATCTCTTTTTGTTGCTGCAGGAATTCATGTATCTGTTCAAGAGGCACATAGTCCTCTTTAGTCTCTGATTTCTTTGGTGGCATATTGACATAAGAAAACTTGATTACACTTAAATGAATGTACTCCATGGATATAGCTGCTTCACCTCACAGATGTAACAGTGGCAGTAGCTGTTTTTCCTCACAGGTGTAGCAGTCAAGTTTATTAACCGCTTCATCCCTTTCGGGGTCACAGGGTTGCCAGAGCCTAACCCGGCTACTCATGGGCGAAGGCAGGGGACACCCCTGGACTGGTCACCAGTCTGTTGCAGGGGCCACAATCACACACCCATGCACACTCACATCCACACCTAGGGACAATTTAGAGTAACCAATTAACCTATGAAGCATGTTTTTGGATGGTGGGAGAAAGCCGGAGTACCCGGAGAAAACCCACGCATGCACAGGGAGAACATGGAAACTCCACACAGAAAGGTCCCCCATTGGTGACACTGTTTTAAGTCCCCCAGCCGGGACTTCAACCGGGAACCTTCTTGCCGTGATGCAAGAGCGCTAACCACTTATTAGCCAGTTATTAGCAGTGCGTAATTTTGTTCGACTAGCTGTAAAAATGATGTAAAATCATTTTTAAAAGTCTCAACATTGGAGTTTCAATCAAAGAGTAATGGATTATCATTAATGCTAATTTAAAAAACTAAAGAAATACTTCAAACAACTTCAAAATCCAGAATAAACCACAAACTAGGGTACACAATAAACAAATTAAACAAATTTTATACAAGCTATTCTAAACGAAGTGAAAAACATGTCTTAGTCTTTAATTGTGTCAAGCATAGTCTAATGGGATAATCCAGGTCACAAATGTCTGGCCTGAACTAATCTACTGTGAAATCCTTGTGTCAGTATGCTGATGAGGTGTATTTTCCATATGTTTAAATAAGGCTTTTTTAAAGCTATATACACTAAGCCTAATGTAATGGGTTGTTAAGATTAATGAGCTGTAGAGTAGGATGCATTTTACTGGGGAAGAAACCAACAAATACATCTATGCAATCTAATTCTGATTTCTCTTGATGCACCGGATCAGTGGAGACTATATAATTACAGTTCCAACACTCTGACCACACGTAGCATTCTCTATCCCCTCGTGTGAATTTAATCACCAAAAATAGAACTTTAATTAGATGTCATATTAAGGAAAGGTTTTTGCTCATTTAGACGTGTACAGTAGTTGTGTGGAAAGCATTTATTGCATTTATACTTATGTACTTTCAGTGACATTTTTTTGTTTTGCTGCCACTTAAGATGCTACACAGCTACACTTTTTGCATAAATAGCAGACTTGCTAATCTAAAACATTAAACACAGAATAACTTGTGAAAAAATTAAGCACTTTTGTCTTTAGCAAAATAATGTACTTCCACTTTCCTGAATATTTTAAGTGTGCAGATTTGTCAACCCCATAAAACAGTGTCTCAACTGAGTTCACAACAAGGGGCAACCTTATGACTTACTGCTTGATGCAGGTTGAAAAACCAATAAAGTGGAGTTTGATCCATTCAAGTAGGTCTGGGCAATAGTGAGTTTTTTATGTCACGATATTGTTTGGTTTTTTTTTTGTTTTTTTTTCATAGTAACGATATATATCACGACATAAACCAAATAACTATATCTGTCAAATTTGAACCCTCTTTGGCACATCAGAGAAATGCGTGATCATCAGCAGGTTGTTTAGATTTAAAAATTTCCTATCATACTTTATAAACATAACAGATGCACTGAAGGAAGATGATGCAAAAGCTTTTTTTTTTCCAGAAAACTAAAAAATACATAAATATTGAAAACTAAACTGAAAATTAAAGCAAAAACTTTCAAGTTTCAAAAGAGAACATAAATAAAACTGAACACTAAACTGCTTGATCAGTTCTATTTAAAAACAAAGCATTCATTCTACAAATACATTCTAATGTTTTCAAGTTTTACAGAACAAGCATAAAATCTACAATTATTTTTTCAGCATCCTGTGAATAAGCAAGAAACTAAAAGGAAATTCTCTGAATTTCTTCTCATAGTTTAGACTGTTGCTGCTGTGAAAGTCCTACTTTTCTTGTTTTTGCTGGAGAATTATCGTTTATTTCAGTCTGAGATTGAATATGCTTGGTGGCACTGCTTCATGTGATAAAAAAGGTTGGTGGTATTTCCAGTTTTAGAAGGAACATGCCTTCTGCACAATTTGCCGCGCACATTACTCTGTTTTTTTGTCTGATTTTAAATAACTAAAATACCTCCACACAGGGGCCAAAATTAAATTTTTGAAACACCAACCAAGTTGGCCGGTTGATGAATAAAATTCTACCGGCCCAACATTTATTTAATCAGCCCAGTTCTAACACTATTTTACACAGAAATACCTTATACACTTTACTCTTTTAACAGTTTCTCTTTTTTTTTTTTAAGAAAATGAAATTGATAAAAGTAATTTATAAATGTCTATAACTAACTGTAAACTCAAATTCAAACAAACTAAGAAAACAAAGACAGGTTTAGTAGAGATTTCCTAATTCTACCTCCAGGTGATCACCTTTTATATTAAATCATAAAAAAAACGTATAATGTTTTTAGTTATTGTCATTATATAATTTTATTGAAATTAAAGCTGCAGTTTTAAGGAGGCGGGAGGATTGAGCATAACATCTGACATATCACACTTTCCTGTGTTAATACAGACTCTGTTATGCTGCACAGACGCTGCTAAAACAGTGGATTAAATTAGGTTATTTTTTCGAAAATAACGTTTTTATTAATGTCCTAAAAATTTATCTTGTTATATTTATCCGCGTGTCTTAAAGGCCGGTCCATGAAAATACTGTCCGACTTTAATCCGGTCCGTGATCACACAGGACACACAGAACAGCTAGTTAGCCCCATAGCATTAGCTGCTAACAAGCTAGCATCATAGCATTAGGGTCTAACAAGAGTGCTGTCTCCAAATCGACACATTTTTATTAATCTGTCTATTGTTACTTTAAGTGAAGCAGCTTTATCCTCCTGATTGGATCCTGTTATAAATTCCCACATGCTCTGCTGTGGTAACATCATATCAGAACTTTAAAAAAAATGACTTTTTATGGGCCCAATATAAACCAGTAGATCCTAGATTGTCTTAACTCCTGGTCAAAGGTCCTCACCGTAACATCACTTTTGAGCATTTCATATTTCTATTTATTGCTGGTATTTATAAGAGGCTGATAAGTTAAGCTGCATTCACACCGGACACAGGCAGCGCGGCAGGGGCATCCAGTTTCAATGTTTAGTCACTGTAAAGATGCAATCTGAGGTGGCGCAATTTTGACGTCAGGCGCAGCGAGCTCTGTCAAACATTCGGGGACTCAGCTTTGAGCACTTGACGCTTTCAATGACTAGATCAAAGGGTAAAAAATAAAATCAATATAACTGTGCAATGCGAGGATTTTCGTCCTGAACTTTCATTAATTTTCTTAACAAAGGTGAAGGTGAAGGCGTTGAGCAATAAATTTGACGCGCATCAAAAGAGAGGCAGCAGGCTTGAATTTGACACCTCGACTGCGTCCGGTGTGAATGCAGGATTAGACTATTCTTTACCTTGTAACAAATGATTTAATCACAATATTTACATCTCTGAGAAAACAAACTGCATTTCACAGATACATGAAGTGTATTCCCTAAACAATGATAGATTTAAAGAAGTTGGACCCACTGCCAGAACAGGGCCATTTTTCCAATGGTTTCACTTATGAATTTCAGCTCCATCTCCACTACTCTCTGTGTTAGTTCTACATTGGAGTGAACTTTCATTTACCAAAGTGACAGGAGTCACCCCCACCATGACCTAGGTAACTAAAGCAAAGAGATGAGCATTGCCATCTGTCAAGCCCACTTTCCTTTTTTTTTTCTTTTTTTTTTTTCTCTTGCTGCAGGAAATCTGTTCTGTGGAGGGGAAAAAAGGGAGGGATGTTAAAAAGAAGGATCCTGACAGAATATAGGGATTCATTAGGCTGTCCGTGCGTGTACCCTGTGTCAAGCAGGAATGCTCTCCATTTCTGGATTGCTGTGGGGTATCAAACTCGAAAGATCCAGAACGGTCTACTGATACTTTTTTTGTTGCAAACAAACAAAATTCAACATTGGCGGTGATGGCCTCAAGAAGATTTATTTACTGAAAGCGACAAAAATGTGTTGGAAAAAAATCTTTAAATGTATGTGGATCATAAAAGAAGAAAAAAGGCAGAATATCAAGGTTGTGTGCTTACAGTTCATGAGTGCCATAAGCTTGCTGTGCAGTGAGGAAGGCAAGACAGAATCAGAGCAGTCATTTATAGGATAACAGATGCAAAGGAGAAAGCCTCTCGGTCTTTGTAGTGGGTGCTGCTTAATGACCCATCTGCATTGCGGAAATGACACAAAAGAAAAGGTGAGTGCTGCTTAATAATGATCCAACTGCACTGGAGAAACAATTTACAGTGTTGTAACTTCCGTAATTATTGTGTGTTACGTACATTTTTTAGAAAGATAGATGGGAGTCAATTAGCAGAGATCTAGCATTTGTTATTTCTTCTTTCACTGACACTCTGCTATAATTGAAACTGTGATATCCCCCACACCTTATATTTATCACTGTCCAATTTATTCTCTTCTCACCCTCTTCTCAAATTCCTACCAACATTTTTCCCTCATTAAGGGACACTGTGACACTCACTGAACTGCATTTTTTTCAATTATCAGTGTTAACCCCCCTCCAGGAAATATCATCTCAACATGTGCATAATGCAGTAAACTGTTGCGCTTTTGGTTGATCTATTCATCATTCATATTCTCATATTTTAACTTCTGCATACAAAGATGGTCTTTGGGATTCTTGTGCCAGCTTAAGGCAATGTCACATAATGACTTCCTTTCTATTTTTAAAAATCCTGCTTATGTTACATGTAGGCACCAAGTTATTGTAGTCCTTCATATATTTTTATGGAATGGATATACTATGCTGTACGCTAATGTCATCTCTTCAAACTAAGCAGAAGACTGTATGTAAAACTAAAAGGCAAAAAAAGCACATAAACTTTATTTTTCTTCTTCTGTCATCCAATGAGACATCGTCTTTGAAAACCCACTCCGATTATAATTTGAGCTTTTTTAAAAGCAGTCCCAGTGGCCTTTTAATTATGATTGTGCTGTTTTTAGCCAAAATCAAAAATCCTTGGTCATTTTATAGTTTCTGCAGAGCAGGAGTAGTTTATCAGAAATTCTCCTGAGTTATGGGCGGGACTGCTGGCGCAGAGCAACCCCAGCTGCTTCTCCTCTCTGTTCTTTTCTGAATAAAAAAGAAAAGCTAGCATCTTTATATCTCTTCTTAGAATAGCAACTCGCTACAACACATAGTTGTGTTGATTCTCCATCGTTTCTCAAGCCGAGAGATGGTGGCCTGTCCAGTGTATTTTCACATATAAGCTCTTTTCAAACTGCATTTTTTCATCTGCTCCTGTTTCATAGCCATTTCAATAAAGAAACTAGCAAAAATGCAAATTTGAACTTAATTTTCTTAATATATATGCTCCATTATTAGAAAAATGCCTCAAAAACATGTTAAAACCACCAAAAACATGTTTGTTTGTTTTTTTTTAGAGTGAGTCTTTAAATCCAGTGTTGTAATTGGAGCTTTTTTACACATTTAGTCTTTTGTGTTTTTTCTTGCCATCATACTTTCTTCACAAGCCTAAAAGTGTGGGCATAAGACCAAATTACTCATTTGGTTTCCATCCATCGGTCCATTTTCCAAGCTCACTTTTTTTCTATTTGGGGTCATAGGGTCATGGGGTGGCTGGAGCCTACATAGCTACTGCAGGGGAAGGCAGGGGTACACCCTGGACAGTTCACCAGTCAATCACAGGCGCTCATTGGATCTCAGTCTACAATTTATGACAATTCAGGTCACTTTATTCCGGCATCGAGATTACTATGGACAGTTTATGCATTTAGATTGACTGAGAATCAACTTAGGACCAGTTACTGTCTATAGGATTCATTAAGGTCATGATGGTTATGCATATTTCTTCTTTTAATACATTGAAAGAGTTCAACTTATGATGGAAGCCTCCAAGTATGATTTAGTTAGTTTTTATTAAAAACTTTTCAGCCACTTTATGGAAGATTTATAGGTAGGGAAGCCAGTAAACCAACTTAAATTAGATTTGTGCTTCTGTTTTTGGCAAATTTCATTGATATTTACTGTATGGATCTAAAACTTAAAGTTATTGAAATAATTTAGATTCAGAAGTGAAAATTTTAAAAGACCAGTTATCGCTATTATTTTTATTCTATTTATTTTAAATAATTGTCTTTTTGCTACACATTTGTGTGTTGTTGTTTTTTTTTTAAGTTTTATATTTCTCAAAATTGATCCTGGTAAATTGAATGCACCTTATAAATATGTACATCCAGTGGATGAAGAGAGTGAAGTTGGCTCCTGGCTAAAGCTGTAAAAATGATGTATCTGATAGTGGTTGATAATCCAGGATTGCCACCTCAGCAAAGGCCATGCACAACCAATTTTCATTCATAAAAATGCAGCACCCAGAGCGTCCTGAAGTGAAATATAAAAAGAACGTGGCAGCGAGCGAGACAAACGATGAGGTGGTGGTATAGCAGTAGCTGAGTCAGAGGAAATGTGTCGAGATAAAAGAAGGATTTGGGCAAAGATGTCGGAGCAGGAAAAGGGGGGCAAAAAAAGGCTGTGATGGGATGTGACACATGAGAGGGAGAGAATGAGACCTGCCAGTTGTCTTATTCATTTGATGTTTCTGGATGCTAACACAGCAGGAGATGACAGATTATCAAAATTGTTGCAAAGCCTGTTGAGGTCTTAAACTGGAGCACACACACACATTAAATTTTAGCTGTAACATTATCAATTTGAAATAAAGTTTTTATTTTTTTAACAGCATCATTTTATATCCTATTTCTAATCCCTTATCTCCATTTCTTTGTGCTCCCTATTTTTGTTGATCCAATCATTTGGTATTAGATTACAGTAGATATTTCAGGTAAAGTGTTTTTGCAGTTGAAATAACTTGTACAGTTGTGCTCATTTTCTTCTTCTTCCCTTGAAATGCAAACATCCCTTTTTTCTCTAAAATGAGCGCAGGAATAAGTGTTTAATCCCTTACTGATTTTGTAGAAATTGACCGTCTATCACATCAACGGTAGATTCATTTAAAAAAATAAGAAATAGACAGTATATAGTATTGTATTTGAACCTTCTTGCTGCAAAGACTTAGTATTGTATTTGAACCTTCTTGCTGCAAAGACTTAGTACTTTGTGGCAAAAACCGTTAGCAGCACAGACCTCAGACGTTTCTTGTAGTTGATGATCAGGTTTCTGCACATATCGAGAGGAATTTTGTCCCACCAAATCATTAAGATTTGTCCCTTGGCCACTCTAAGCTTCAGCTCTCTCCAAATGTTTTCTACAGGATTGAGGTCCGGAGACTAACTGGGGCCACTCCTTGACCTTGATATGCCTCTTTTTCATCCATTATTTGGTTACCTTGGCTGTATGTTTTGGGTCAATATGCTAATAGAAGACCCATCCATGACCCATTTTAAGCCTCCTGGTGAAGCGAAGGAGGTCTCAGGATTTGATGGTACATGACTCTGTCTATCCTCCCATCCACACAGTGAAAAAGTCTTGTATAGAGAAACACCCCCAAAGCATATTGTTTCTACCTCCATGCTTGACAGAGGGGAGGATGTTCTAGGTGGCAGCATTTCTCTTCCTCCACAAGTTGAGTTGATACCAAAGAGCACAATTTTGGTCTCATTTGACCACAGTACCTTCTCCCAATCCAATTGTAATCATTAAAGTTTTCATTAAAGTTGTCATTTGGCAAATGTGCCTGAACACGTGCCTTCTAAAACAAAGGTACTTTGTGAGTACTGCAAGATGTGCAGTTAAACCATTGTGGTGTAAAGTATTGGTTTTCTTGGTGAATGTGGTCACAGCTGCTTTGCGATCATCAACTAATGCCTGCGTTGTCAAGGGATCAAATACTTTTTTTTCCTAAACTTCACAGTTATTTAAACACATTTTACTTATTTGTTTGGTTTTTTTTTGTTTTGTTTTTTTTACTAACTAAACAAAATATACCGTAGTTTAAAAGTTTTGACCAAAAATATACTTGTACTTTGAATTTACAACAGTTTTATGTACAATTTTGAAATTGTAGCTGTGCTTAATTACCTAAAACTCAAAACCTTACTATTTGTATATGCCTAATTTTCTGGTCATATTAGCTACATATACTGTATGTAACGTACAATAACTAAAATGTTTTCAAACATAGTTGGTATGTGCGTAGAAGAAAACAGTTTCTTTAAGGTGCTGTGAACTGAAACGCTCATTATATTACAATACATCATGGTTACTTTTATGTCTTGAAGGGCATTAAACCGTTTTCTACATGTCTTTTTGTAACTGCCACTGTTGCCCCCACTTTCAGATGAGACAAATGAGACTATTACTTCTGGTCAAGGATGGTTTCTTCTCAGTGCTGCCTCTGCTGCCCTGGTTTGACTATGGCAGCACTTTTCCTCTGGCCTGTGACATCTGCCTTGATACGCTTCAGGGACTCTGTTTCTGGCTTTACCCTATCTGCTGTGGTTTAGAGCCCTCTCCAGGCTTTATCTAATAGGCTAAATCTGGAAAAGACACTCTCTGATTGTTCACAGTTTACCTCTACTTCTACTTTTTAGTGAATTTAATTCAGTTATTGGGAACAAAGTGGAACTTGGAGGTTATGCTGAAAAGCATCCTTTAGTGTATGTGTTGTTTGTTCAATCTAAAAATCGAGCACAGGATTTTTTTTTTTTTCTGTCACTGACAGGTTTGTGGTTGACATTTGTTTTGTGGCCTTACGTACGTTCTGATTCTGCACAGTTTAGTTCTAGAGATGTGTTCAGTAGCCTTGAAAACACAGACAGAATTTTAAAATGTTTATAAGTGCTTTGATGTTGATATAAAACGATTTATGCAAAGGTTTCAAAAAGATTTGGGTTTTGCTTTTGGAAATTTCAATGCAAAACAGCTCAGTTGTCAGAAGAGGCTGAACATGTGAGAGGTGTTTAACCTTTAAAAGGGTATTCAAGTTTGGCACATTTACCCACAGATTTTGATTATTTGCTTAATTGTATTGCAAAAGTAGTCACAGCTGTTCTGATTTTTGTTTTTAATTCAAACTTTAATAAGAGTCCTATTTACAGTATTTTTTTTCTAATCAGAAATAATGAATATTAAAGCTTCATTCATTAAAAGTGTTTTTGTTACCTGTTTGGTGTTTTTCTTTTCAAACTCCGTATTGGTTCATTTAAAATCTAGATGGAAACAGAAAAATTTTAAGGTATGTAATATCTTTTTATTGCTGTGTCCTCTTATTTTTCAATTAAAGATAAATTGGCAAAAAGGAAAAAGACATTTATATGAGCCTTGCTTCTTAATGCACATTTTCCACTTTTTTTCAAAGCTCAACGATTTTCTGCATGATTGCACCCTAAAGCCAGGAGCTATTTTTATGTTTTGCTATTGCTGAAGATGTGATGCTGAAACTTGGGTTTTGCACTCCTTCTAATGCTACCTTCACACCAGGCATGTGACACACGTTCTTGAACGCACCAAGCGTACTTTCTTGAACTGATGTATAGCCCATAGCCTACTCTGGACAAGCAGGGAGGGGATTCTTCTTTTTCTTTTCTTACTGTTTACAAGCACATGTCAGCCATCTACAGTTGGAAGAGGCTTGAAAAATGTCCTGCAGTTGGAAGAAACTCAGTGAGAAAAGTCAAAGCAGTGTACATTTTGCAAATCTTCTTCTTTCACAGCTCTATTCAGATGTAGGAAAGACTTGGTGTCATACAACTTCGGCCGGACACAAACCAAAGTCATTAATTTTTCGTACATGATCAGTTTTCAAGGAGTCGGCACCTCCATGAATTAAGGGGGACGCCATCCATACGTCACTACCAAATCTGGGTATCTGATTGGCTAAAGTTCGAGCTGGTGTAACTTTCAATGCGCGTTCAATGGCCGCACATTTTGTATGTGCAGTCCCAAAAACAGTCCTAAAAACTTGCGTAGCTATAGTAACAACTGTCGCCAATCAGGAGAAAGCTTGTTCGAAGTCCACACCCCTTCCACTGAAAGTGGGCTCGGAAGAATCTGTCAATCAAATTTTCGATGCTTTTACTAAGGCATCTGATTGGTCAGTTTATAACTTGAATAGCTTGGGATAAAGCAAAGAAGATGTTAAGAAAAAAGTTTCAAACCAAGAATGTTTATTCTGATAAATATGACTTTCTTTGTTCATTAGAAGTCTATGGGATTTTGCCTTCTTGAAGCCAGCAGGTACTTTCTAATTGGAACTCAAGGGAGTTGGAGTCACCCACTCTAGTTCTCTATATACATTCAATGGCTTAAACGCATTGCCAAGGGCGGTGTGTTTGTAGCTTAGGTAATACCCGCACACATAAACAAAGAAAACATATGATATATTGGCACTAACACTTTAACAAACCTCATCATTTGTTTGCATGAAGAGTTCCATAGCCTGCTCTTTTATCACCTCCTTTTCTGGCCTGCAGTGCAACTCTTTGCCTCACCCCACAGAAACAAGTACCACTGCAAACAAGTACTCCAGCATTAGTCTGACACAGAGGAGAATCATCGAGTCACTGCAGCAATAATAACAGCAGATGGCTTTACCCACTGGAAGCCTCTGCCATGCTCAGCTCTCACACGGCGCACAAGCACACACTCTGTTTATACGCACAAGCTCAAATACAGTACATTGATTCTTACAATAATAAAAAAAAATAAAAATACACCTCTCCAGCCTAATTGATTTAATTACACTGATACGAAATCTTCATCTCGACAAGCTTTATGTTGATGAGATTTTATATTTATTTTTCTGCAATGCTTATCAACAAAAATGAGTTGGCCGTGTTATTTATTCACTTTCGTTTCTATGAGAAACAAGGGAAGCAAACTGATTAAGCTAGGGACATGACGTTCCTTGACACACAATTTTACAGCCAGGTGCTATTTTCCACAGCAGCTTGTGCATCTCATAGCTCAAACACAGACCTCCACATGTGGAGTAAATACACTGAAAATATGCTCCATGACTTCATGTAAACCAACACAGTGATGCAAAATATCCAGAGAAATTAACAATCTTAAAACTCTTCATTTTCATATGGAGAAAACTCTGTTATTATTCTGAGGTCATTCAACAAAGCAGGAATGCCTTTACAATTGTGAGTAAAATTATTCAATAATTTAAGAGGCAAATATTGACTTTTTTCTTCCTCCTTTTGTTGTTGCTTTATTGGACATATAGTTTCAGTGCATGTTAATGATTTGCAAGTGAAAGCAATTTTAAGTTTTAGTCTCAAAGGTTGTTTTTTAATGGAAGAAATTATTCTTTGCAATGGTTATTTATTCATCTTTATGATAAATATTTAAAACATTACATTGCCTGTTACAACAGACTAATAAACCAATCAGCAAAAGCACAAATAGCAGTAGTTTAAATAAATTGTGTGAAACTGCTTACCTTTTATTTTATTCTTTTAAAGAGGGGTTTTTTTTTATCCAAAAAGGTCATTTCTCCTGGAGGACTGTAAGAGCGCAACTCAACTTAAGCAGGATAAGTAAAATTGTGACCTGGTGATGATGATCATGGAGGTCAGCTCAATAAAACAGATGAATCCTCATCTGTTTCTAACTAGAGTACTTTATTTAAATGTTGAACTATGTTTTTAAATAGTTTCCGACTCATTCATGTAACAGTAAGAATTGAACAAATAGACTTAATGATCAATAAGAATTGTTGGTAGTTTTGTCTATATTTTATTTGTTTTTTGGGGGGTTTATACAAACAATATGCATTTGTTAGTGTTTGCTATCTGGTGTATTTTTGTGTTTTTTGGTTTATTGTTTTGAGATGGGGGGTTAAGTTAAAGGGGCAGAAATAATAAGTTTTCTTCTTCATGCTCTCCCCAAAACAGGTTTGTGTCGTATGGCTTTGTTTTTAGTGATAAAAAACAAACAAATAAATAAAAAATGAAATAGTTCTGTTTTTATTTTGCTTCATCACAACCTGATTCTGGTGCAGTTTTACGTGGGACTGTTAAAACCTGCTTTGCCGTGATAAGTTTGGATTAGGATGAACTGCAAATTCAAGCGTCTTATTTGAACAGATTGTGTTTTTTGTCAGCACAAAATGTTGGTAAGTATAGACATATTTCTGTGCATGGCTGCAGTGCATGTGCAAAATTCATTTTTATCTTGTTTTTAATTTGGTTGCTGACCTCCCTTTAATGTATGAATGACCAATGACCAAAACTCTGGGAGGACAAGGTTTTTCGTTCAAAGTGAGGTGCAAATAACATGTTTGTTGTTTATAGCTTTTATCATACTATTTAAATTTTACTAAGATTGGTTAAAAAAAAATGAAGATTTTTTTTTGTAGATATAGTCTGGCTTTTCAAGCCTGAATATGTTTTTTAATAATAATATTTTTTAATAATAAAATCAAAAAACAAATTCTCAGTAAGGCTTTGATTATTAAAGGAAAATACATTTAACCGTAAAGCTGACACTGTAAGGTAGCACTGTCCCCACAGAAACTTTGATAACCCTCTTCTTAAAAAAAATAAACAAATTATTGTGTTATATGAACTATAGCAAGGCTTTAACATGTGCATTAAACATATTTGAATAATGTGGTCCTGTACTGGCTCAGTATCACCCAAAGTGGGTTGTAGGAACTAAAAATGTTCACATTTATTAACTACTGCACATTAGAAGAAGATGATTGCAGCAGAAAATTTCAAATGCAACTAACATGCATTTTCAGCCATAGAATGTAATGAGTGGAGAAAATACAAAATAGACAAAGTAAGGGTTTTTTTTAATGTTCAGCTTGTTAGCAGTTTGCAGTTCAATTGTATTTTGTCAGTTTGGTCAAGGGTCAAAAAGAAAAAAAATCAAAGTTATACTAAACAAGGCAGTCATTTGGTTGGTAGTTTTAAGTTAAGAGACTGATTATTGGTCTAATTGGACAAAAACGGCATCCAATTTCATAGTATAGTTATTATAGAATTTGATCTGTGTAGTAGTGTATAAAAAATTACAAAACTGTTCTAGACAGGTTTTCTCTCGTTTATCACGGGTGTTACATTCTAAAAAAAATCTGCTAAGTAGGGTTGCAAATGTTTTAAAGCTGTAAACCTCCTATCTACACATTTTTGCACTTTTATTAAACATTTTTATTGAACCTTTTTCACTCTTTTCTATCTTGTTTAAACTCTCAAAGATTAAACCTTCATAGAAAAATAAGTTCAATGTTAAAGAATGAAAACAAAGATCTGCTCTCGATCGAAGATTTATGTAACTCTGGCAAGCTGCGTGCATTCTTTACAGGAGGCACGACACAGATTGACAAGGTCAACAACCAATCAGGACACAACACAGTGTGCTGTAAAAAAAAGCAACATCCAAATTTGTACTGAAACAAGGTAAATGTCACGTAAGGTGAACCACGATATAGTGACAGAACACTGTATTTGCAAAAATGTGTCAGAATGTTGTTCATGTTAAGAATCCAGCACCCATCGAACTCACAGTATACAATATTCTATACCCATTTCACAACAAAGTAAAGGTGACATTCCGGTGAATCAGAAAATGAGGACACCCACAACTAAAAACACACAGCAGATACTGATCATGAGTCCCCAATCCAGTGTCCACAGGTGCTGCTTTTGATCAAATCAATTCATAAACACAGATGGATTTCTGCAGCAAAGTCTCTCAGAGAGCCAAAGCAATTAAGAAACCTTAATTAAAAGTAAACTTTGGGCTAGATTAGAAAGACAGGCCCTCACTGTTAATGAGTTCACAGTGTTTATGAAATGGAAGCCTTCAAAACACATTGGAATGTAAATGAGACAGTGTTTTAATAAGATCTTCATTACACATTCCATATTTTTGGTTGCACTAAAAACATGACAAGATAAAACCTTCAGACAATTTCAGCATGCTGCAAAAAGTTGATATGTGCCCAATTAGTGTAATTATTGTGGTCACAAATATTATAATCAGCATTATTGGTATTTCCTGATAGATTCCCAATCGCATTTATGGGTAATTATCTTCATCTAATGCAGACTTTTGACCCAGCTCCAAAAAAAAGTTTAAGCAGTCGCTCTTCAGTCATCCTTTGGAATATTTGAGAAAGCAGATGGAAGAAACGTACTGATGTAGAAAGAAATCTGTTAATATTTTTCTGGACAGTCTTTGGCTTGTATGATAAAATCTGAATTATTTGGTGCATCTGTATATTCAGGCAGAATGGAAAGATTGTAAATACTTTAATCGACAGGCTTTAAAGGACGAAACTTTGTTTTTCTCTGGTATGTGACAAACTAGGGTTAACCAATGAAGTCTAATCCAGAACCAGATGTTTCTTCTGTGGCATCTGTCTTTTTCCTACAGATTCTCATAATGCAGTTATGTACTCTAGCCTTCTCTTTACCTTGGGTTTTTATGCATGTATTCTTGTTAAGTGTTTATTTTCTGCAAAGGATTCAGTCTCAAGATGTTTTTGGTATCCTTTAGCTACCTTGCTTTCTTTAACATATTCCACCCATGTTTTTGCTGTCCTTTCCTGTACCTTTCTCCATGCTGTTGCCACCTTTTACATTATGTTGTCCCTATCATTTCCTCTTTCGCCGTCACCCCAGCTCAGCAAGTTTCTAGACAGGGGAAATGAAATGTGTATGTTTTCTGTTGCTTCATAGCGTGGCACCTGGAGGGGAAAAAAATGATTTTACTTTTTTTTTTTTTTGTTTTAAACAGGATTTCTGGATCTGTGCTCATCACAAACAGGGGGAGCAATAGGATATGAAGAGCAGTGTAAAATTAACCAATGCTAATACCCCCAGTGGAGAAGCAGAAAAGCAAGGAGGTAGAGCGTGCTTCTAGACAAGTACAAACTAGGACCACAGTGTAAAGACAACAAGATGATGATCTGTGTAATAATTGTTATGAATATAAATTAAAATAAATATGATGGATTGTATGTTTATGAATGAACCACAGTAAAAATGTGTATATTTACCCAAAAGAAGAGGTCAAAAATGCTTAACTAACATTTAATTTATCTCAGCATTTAAATCTTGAACAGAATGTGAGAAAGCAGATAGGAGAAATAGTGAGTTTAAAAGGAAATTTTTTGTTTGTTTGTTTGTTTTTGTTTGTTATGATGAGGCATGGACTGTTTCATATAACATTTAGACTAAAACATAAATTTTACAATTATAGCATATGGGCCCATAAAGGGATTCGACAAAGGACCCAAGGCTTCTTGATGGTGATCATAACCCAACAAACTCGTATTACTGCAACAACAAACAAACTTACCTTAAGAAAAGGCACATCAACATAGACTAATCAGACCATCGACACAAACCGGAAGTAACTTCCCAATACAACATACAACATTAATTTAAGCAAAACACACAATTTAATAATTACATTACAATATTAATTTACTCAAAAATGCACTGTTAAACGATCAGGTTATGTTAAGTTCCATAAATTAACAGAATTCACTGATTAATAATTCCAGTCCACCCTCTTTGTCTGCTACTGGTGGCTTGGTCCTGCCCGTGAGCTTCAGCATAAAAACCAACTCCACTCTCAGCCACCCCTTGTGATCAGAAATAACTCAAAAAGTAAGGAACCAGGATGCCAGCCTACACAGATTAAAAGTAAAGAAATGTAAAAAATAATAATTAAAACAAAACAAAAAATACTGTCCATGAAAGCCAACAAAATGTGAAAATGATGCCATTACAGTAAACTCTGCCATTACAACAATATTTTTTTTTTGTTTCAAATTGTCACCTAGCTCTAAATATGTTTGTTTTTAGTGTTAAGTGGGATTTTTTTTTTTTTAACATGGCAAATCCTAAGTATATTCTAGTCAATATGGTAATGCTATTTTATCCCTAATTGTCACCATTCAGAATCCCATAGGTAACTGTTGTTCTTCTTCTCCTTTTGGGTTTTCCCTTCAGGGGTCGCCACAGCGAATCAACTTTTTCCATCTAGCCCTGTCTTCTGCATCCTCTACTCTAACATCAGTTACCTTCATGTCTTTGCTAAGTGCATCCATAAACCTCCTCTTTGGTCTTCCTCTAGACCTCTTGCCTGGCAGCTCTAGACTCAGCATCCTTCTACCAATATATTCACTCTCTCCTCTGGACATGTCCTAACCATCTCATTCTAGGCACTCTGACTTTATCTCCAAAACCTCTGTCAAGGTTAACGCTGAAAAAACCAGACAGTATAAATAACGAGACAGGAGTCCGAGTACAATTTCTCTGGAGGAGAGCCAGACAGACGGAGAACCTTCATATCTGCCCCAAGCAGCTCTGAAGATTGCCTCTTTATTCAGTTTGGGTTCCAGTATTTTATTTTTTTCTTTCACGTGTTATTTTTAGTTTAGGCTGTTGCTAAGCAAGGTCAATCCTAGGTAAATGTTGGGTTGATGCTAACTTCCTGTTTCAGCAGGTTGAGTTGTCCTGAGCAAAGGTTCTGTTTCCTGTTTTTTCTGAAGGTGTGAGGACACTTCTCTAACCAAGAGCAACCGAAAGTCTTTGCAAAGCAGAACTTCCTCAAGCTCAGTATATTGGTCAGAGTTCAAACACACATGTACATACAGCAAACATATAGACATTTCTTCAACATCTCCTTCTTGCTTATTCTTCAAACAGCTGTATTTTCACATACAAAGTAGAAAACTTAATTTCTGATCTATTAATCCTTTTCACGGTCCTGTTAAAATGTGTACTCAATAGGACATGTCTTTAAGCCACAGTTCCGGCTTGCTGGGGTCCAATGGTCAGTGTTGGGGCTAACGAATTACAAAGTAAGAAAAATTACTGTTATTTAATTACTTTTGTCAGTAACGGAGTAATGTAACAAATTACAGTTTAAATCTGGGTAATTAATTACAGTTACTGGACTATAGAAACCCTTGTTACTTAGGTTTTGTAGGCTCTGACATTTTTTCTCGGTTAGATAAAATGGAAAAGCAGATTAATTTAAAATGAAACGAAGAAACTGGCGCATACCTGTAAGAGGATGCACGCAGAGTTGGGGATCGGTCAAAGTACAGACATGCACTCATTGTTGGTGCTTTCCAAACTGGCTCAAAGATGAGACAAAAACAGATGCTGCCCTGCAAGAAGTCCTGTCATCTCCGCGAAGCAGCAGGTGAGCGGCAGAGCAGAGATCCGCTCCATTATACTTATGTGTTTGTTACGAATGAAACAACTCTAAAGCCGCTCTTTGGAGCCCACCCCTTCCTGGGACTCTGAGCCGATTTTTTATATTAATGTATCCCTTCTTTCTTTTTCTTTTTCAATCTAAGCTGCAAGGGGTTATAGAGTATTTGTGCAGAACTGTGCTCAAAAGGCGGATGTAGAAAGAGAGAGAGACTGATGCAATGGGTGCAACTCATTGTAATGAAATACATAAAGTTGGTCAAAATGAACATGGAGGCATTTAATAGTTCTTTGTGTTTTCAAAAACTGGCTTGGTTCCAGATTTGATAGAGATGAATTTGAGGTAACAGTATTATCCACATCTGACTTTGAGCTGTAGCATAGACCACATATGTTGTAACAGTAATTTATTTTTGTCATTTTTTTTACACTGTTGTCTGTATTCAAATGAAATCAGGTGATGGCTTGAACCTACACAAGGTTATTGCTTTAAAAATATATTTGTTATTTAGCTGTATTTTATTTGTATTTATTTACCTTTATTTAACCACAGAAGTCCTTTTGCAAATAAAAATCTCTTTCTCCAAGGATCCCTGTTAAATGCAGACAAGAGGATCTTGTTTGTACAAAGCTATTCTTCCCTTGAAAATGTGTGTGTGTGTATATATATATATATATATATAAAGTAAAGTGACAAGGTAGTGAATAACTTTTTCAAATTGGTAATGAGTAAAGTAATTTAATTACAGCTTTGATCCAGTAACTAAGTAATCAGTTACTTTGTAGAAGTAACTTACTCAGAACAGGCATTCCAGTTGGTATGTGCCGTGTTCATCCTCTTCTTCGCTGTCTTCCACAACTGCTTTTTAGATGGAATTTTCGACATATGAGATATTCCCACTCACACACTCAATCACACAACAGCGGCTCCCGCTACGCCCAACTAATGATGTTTTTTCACTCGGTTAGCACCCCACAGTCGGCTATTTTATTTCTTTACAGAGTCCACTAAACTCTGACTCTCAGACATGTCCAAACCACCTCAGTCTGGTCTCTCAGACTTTATCTCCAAAACCTCTAACATGTGCTGTCCCTCTGATGTTCCTGATGCTATCTATCCTGGTCACTCCCAAAGGGAACTTCAAGCTCTGCTTCCTGTCTTTTCCTCAGTGCCACTGTCTCTAGGCCGAACAACATGGTTGGTCTCCCCACAGTTTTGTACACCTTTCCTTTCATTTGAGCTGAAACTCTTCTATCACACCTGACACTTTTCTCCACCCATTCCATCCTGCCTGCACTCGCTTCTTCACTTCTTTTCCACACTCTCCTTACTCTGGACTGTTGACCTTTGATACAAATCCTCCACCTTCTTTATCTCTTCTTCCTGTAACCTCACTCTTCCGCTTGGGTTCCTCTCATTCACACAAATGTACACCATCTTGCTGTAGCAAACCTTCATTCCTCTCCTTTCCAGGGCAAACCTCCACCTCTCTAGCTTCTCCTCCAACTGTTCCCTGGTCTCGCTACATATAACAATATTATCTGTAAACATCATAGTCCATGGTGATTCCAGTCTAACCTCATCTGTCAGCCTGTCCATCACCAGTGCAAACAGTACTTCTGTATCAACAACCTCACAGCAAATATTGCATCCGTAGTGCTCTTTCTTGGCATGAAACCATACTGCTGCTCACAAATGTTCACTCCTGATCTTAGTTTAGCTTCAACTACTCTTTACCATAACTTAATTGTATGGCTCATCAGCTTTATTCCTCTATAGTTGCCACAACTCATCACACCTCCCTTATTCTTAAAAAATGGGACCATCACACTAAAGAACATTTAACCAGTTTATAATCATATAAATTTTAAATGCAAGTATGCAGCCTTATTTTTTTAATGCAAAAATGACCTAAAAGTGTATTAAAATAAGAATGAGGGAGTGTTAAGTGTCTTACACACAACCCCTGGGATTTGAACCTTGTAATTGTAGGACACTAAAGACACCCCATAACATCATATTTGGTGTGTGTTTATTCTTTCTGAGCAAAACACAAGAACGACTTCTCTCCAGCAATCACTCCCTAACATTAAAAAGCAACGCTGTCTGTTTTTATGCTTGTCTCTCAGCTGATTGTCACCGTGTTTCTCCTGGCAGAAGTTTTCTTCTCTGAAGGTTGCCTTCAGCCAGAACAAGGTTTGCCAACTCACACTATAAAAACCCCACCAAGTTTAATGGAGGCAGCTATCATTCCACGGCAGATGGTGCTAACACTGCTTCAGTTCATTTTAACTCATGTCAGGGCCAATAAAGAGCCTTGAATATAAAGAAAATGTCAGGGGGATAAAATGAATGAGACTTCTGTGTTGAAATCACAGGTTGATATATTGTGACACATGTATGCTTAAAAAGAATCACTGTCTTCTTTTTGTCTTAATTTTTATTCTGAAAAAAACAAAAAACAATGCTACACCTTGACTGTCATGTGCCGTTCTACGTTTACCTAAAAGACTCCTTTTCATTTCATAGTGTTAGTTTATTTTGTCCTGAGAAATAAAAACTTACAATTAATATCAAGTTTTTTGTTTTGTTTTCACTGCAGTACAATGAAATAGTCAGATACCTACTTCATTTAAGTGCCTTTTTAATATCAGAAAATGTAATGCAAATGCAACCATAAGAGGTAAGAATCCAGGGCTTTTTTGTGCTGGTCCCAAGCTTAAAGGGTTGGCCTAGTTATGCACAGATCTTCCATACTTGCTCAGCCGTCACTTGGGCTGACAGCCACCACCGATGCTGTTGACATAATGGGTGTCAGTGGAAACTGAACCACTGTTGGTTAAAGAAGAAGAGACTTCATATGCAGAAGGGGAAAAGGAAAGGCAGGAGTGTAGAAATAACAGTTGAAACTTTAATGTAGGGGTTTTGAGAGGGAACACTAGAGTTGTCCTGCATGATGGATAGAAAATAAGGAGATTATCCTGTGTGTTCAAGAGCTAGACGAGAAGGCGAAATCCTAGAGGGAGATGAATGAGAGGATTCAGGGTAACCCTAGAGGGGAGAAAGAGGTGATCAGGGTAGACTTCAACAGACATGTGGTTGAAGGAAAGAGAGGTAAAATGGGCATGATTTGTATGTTTGGTGTTCAGGACAGGAATGTGCAAAGACACAGTGTTTTCCTAAAGGAACGGAAATGGCTGTGGCAAACACATTTTTCCAGACAAGGGAGGACCACAGGCATATAGGGGAGGAAGGAGGCACACAAGCTGATTGCATCTTGCAGTCTTAATATGAAAAAGATCAGCAACTGCAAAGTCATGTCCGGGGAGAGTGCAGCTAGACAAGAGAAATGTGGTGTGTAGGATAACTCTAATGCCATGTTCACACCAGCCTCAGCAACACGTGTTCAAGCGACACCTTCCAATAAAAGTCTATGTAAACACACGTAAATGCGTGTTTTGGGCTTCTGTGTTCAAAACGCTCATGTTCATGCGTCGCTATGCAAGTTTTTAAGTTCGTTTTGGGGCTCTACATGCAAAATGCACAAGTATTGTACGTGCATTTAATGTTAAACTAGTTGAACTTTGGCCAATCAGGGACTCAATATATCTTTTTCTGTTTGGCCATTTATTTTTAAAATAGCTATCAAAAAAATACTGTAAAAATATAGAATAACAAAAATGTTTTTTAGGTAGCAGCGGTGTGACTCCAGTCATATTACCACAGTAACATATCTTGGTGGCTTGTGATACTCGTTCTGCATCAAAGGACACAAAACTTTTTTGGATTTTGCCATTTGTACTACAGACTCTGTGACTGAGTTAATTCAATTTAATTAGACACATTTCTAAAAGTTAAAATTTCACAGAACTGTCCTAGTTTTTTTTTTTTTTTTTTTTAGTACAAAGGTGAGATCTGACCCCTTCAATAGTTCAACAGTTTAACTGTAATCCCAATTATACATTTAATTTCCTGCAGTTGAGCTGCTTCTTTAACAAATAAAGAACATGTTAGGAGTTATTCAGGTCAGGGCTCTCCACCCCATCAACATGTTCTAGGCAGGTAGCTTTAAAGGTGCATTAACACTGGATGCAATTTGCATGGCAGGGGCGTCAAGTTTACATGTTAAGTAAATGTAAAGACGCCAACAGGTCTTGTGTCAGGCTTGGGATCCAATCAGGGATTTAGCTTTGGGCATTTGACGTTTTCTGTGATTAGATCAAAAGGTAGAGAAAAAAAAAAGATACAACATGGCTACTCAATGCGAAGATTTTCATCCTGAACTTCCATCCATTTTCTTAAATCGCTGGGGCCACGGGTTTCCTGGAGACTGTCCTGGTTACTATTGGGTGAAGGCAAGATACAGCCTGGATAGGTCACCAGCCCATTACAGAGCCCATGGAGCTGGAGCGACCGAGCTCCCTATGCTAGCCATCCACCTGTAAGCCAGTGTAGTGAGCTCTGCCGCAAGGGGTCCAGCAGAGCTAGCAAGTACCACCACCGGACAGCGGAGCTAGCTATGCTGGCTGGGTGGCAGTTGGAGAGCCTCTGCGGGTGCAATCGTAGCGGGCACGATCTCTCCAGCTCCATGGGCTCATGATGTTTTTCTTATTTACATCAAGACAATAATAAAAAGATCCTCCAGTTTTATTTTTCCCTTCTCGGGTTAATGCTCAAACTGGACCAAAGACAGATGGAAGTAACGTTCAAAACTGCAGTCAGGCAAAGCTTCGCTATAACAGTGAAGTATACCCACAATGGAGAGACTGAATGACGTAGTGAACCCAGACATGGCAACAGGCTTGCCGGCGCCTCTGTAGTGCTCTCCAAAACATACAAACACAAGCTACTCGCTCAACATTATCCATGTTTTCATGATGTGATCAACAAATGAAGTTTGTTGGCGGTTGCTCTGCAACCGGGGCGTCTAGGCGTCGAGCAGTAAATCTGACGCGCGTCAAAAGGTGGCAAATGCAAAACTGACCTCTCGGCTACGTCTGGTGTGAATGCACCTAAAGGTAACTTTCATCCATTTAGCTCAAAAAGTACAACTTACGTTTGGTGTTTAGTAGTGACTGTTACTCATAGGTAAGATGCAGGAATATATATGGTGTTAAGTAGACAAAAATTGCATCCTGAGCATGTTATTTTTTTGAGTTTTTACTCGTGAGAAATTTAAGTAATTAATCAGTGTTATTAAGACCCAGACTGATAAAAATTGTGTTGTTGGTGTTTTTAACATGTTCTTTTGGCATTTTTCTTACGATAGAGGACATATAAAAAGAAAATTAATCCTAAAATTGCGCTTGAGTTTTTCTTTATTGAAATCGTGAATCAGGAGCAGACAAAAAAATTCAGTTTTTGTGACATAAAAATCTACATTCGACAGACCACAAGCTCCCTTCTCCGCTCCATTTTGATGCTTCCATGACAAATAGATGACTACATCCTTGTACGTTTTCTTTTTCCTCATTCGAGCTGGCATCTGGCTCAAAACTGTACAGATGGATAATCCAATATTGCTCACCATTTGTGTTACACCAGTAATTGGTACGTTGTGGGTGTGAGGACCAAAAGATGATACATAATTTTGGAGAATTTTCCTTACTATGGTTTCTTAATTATTGGTGATTAATGGAACTCACTTAAATGTTTGTATGGAGATGGCATCTCTTTTTTACTCAAACGTTCACAATACTTTTATTTCATCTTTAAAACAATGTGAACCAGTTCTGAGCATGCTGTTAGACAGGTTCACAGAACTGCCTGCATTTTATTTTGTGTGTAATGCAAAAGGTTTAGACAGACACCAGCTGCCTCAACTATTGCTCTGTTTGTTTTTGATATTTCAGTGCTTCGAAATGCTTCAGCCAGCACCTTTAACACATTCTCTGAAAGCCTCTTAACACAACACTGAGAGTAGGCAAAAATAGAGCTGCAACAGTCTTCTCCATCTTTCAAAAATGCCCCAAACACCCATAATTCTCCTCTCTACCTGTCCGCAGAAGCATGAGAGTGTGCAAGTCTCTCTTCTGCTCGCCCTGGCTCTCTTGGGTAATTTGCTGTGTAAATATGGTCCTACTTACAGCTGACGGGCCCTTTCAGCCGTGGAGCTGGAAATGCAATTACAGGCAGCAAACATCTCCATTGTTATCACTGGAGGGTGCGATGCACATTGCGGTCCCCTCTGCTACGGGGGGCCATTATTGATCACTATCAGCTTTTAGGAGGGGATTACTAATGAAGCTATCTGAAAGCCTTTTGTGATGAGGTAAGTTAGCAGGCGTTTGTGGGTGAGTGTGTGTAGGTTTGTAAACGGATGTGGAAACTGATTTTGTGTGCATGTGTGTGAACCTAGATAACTCTCCCATCCTGCTAAGACTGGCTCCTCTTCTTGTTGTGCTCGGGTGCCTCTAGTGGTAGTTCTGGGAATTATTCTAACCTGGCTCTGTCCTTGGAGGACATCTTCAGTTTGGCATATAGACTCTATCTACTCTGATTAGCATAACTGCTGTGCTCAGTTAGCAGTCCATAGATAATTTCATATCTGTGGAGTTTTTCAGTTCCCCTTGCACAAGGAACAGTATAGAGAACAGATGTGGAGACATGTCTTAAAAAGAAAGCCCCCCCCCCCAGCAGAAAATCATATGCTCTCTTTGGATCCTGTTGTTCTGAGTATAGGTAGGAGGAAATATTTGACTTTAAGAGGACCTTGGAATTTTGCATTTTTATTTAATTCTTGTTTACCTCAGTCAAAGACTTTTGACCCACTGACATCATGCCATAAAGTGCTCAAGCTTTCTCACATGTGCAGTACTATCTTAAATTGTTTTGAACTAATAGTGTCATGCTGGTAAAAACACAGTGAAAACATGGTGAGAACATACTACCCCGCTAAGAGGGCTAACTTCAGCACTGCAGCACTTTATTTCACGCGCCTGTGTCAAAGGAATTGCTGCTCTGTGCTCAATGATTAAGTAACCGAACTTCACATAAGAATTATTTTCCTCCCCATTATGAGTCAAACTGCTCTAATACCTTGTTTGTTTGACAGTCTTTGAAGAAAAAATTTGATTTTTTTTTTCTTTGTCCTTGTTTGATGTGAATGCAGGCGCCTGTGGACAAATGATTCACTTCATCCCCTACCATCTTTGTTGTTTTGTGCTCATTTTTGCCTTTGTGATTTTTTTTGCCTACTTTATTAACATTTTAATGAAAAAAAATGCTCACCGTCAGGAAACGTTTGACCTCTATTGTTGCCAACCAGAGTTATCTTACAAAGTATTAAGGTTAAGTTTTGTTATTGAAAAAGACATTATTTTCTTTACATTTTTACAACAAATTCTTTAAAAAATTAATTCCTGCATTTTTTTTTTCATTTTGTCTTTATAGTTGAAGTGTATATATGATGAACATTACGGATCTCTCATCTTTTTTAAGTAGGGAAACTTCCAATATGACTGATTGACAGACTTTTTTGCCACACTATATATGAGATGTCCAGTACAGAACCTCGTACCTTCTGTAAATCAGGTCAAATACAGTTATTAAAGTATACATTTAAAGTGACAGTCTATCATGTGATCCTGTTCAACACATTTTGCTTTTCATGAAACTAAATTCAGATTTGAACCCAGATTTTGCAGTTGACATTGCTAGTGTTCCTTTCATATATAATTTTTTGTTTAAACTGCAGCTGTGCATAACTGCCAGAGTATATCCATACTGACAGTGCTGATTGTGTTTATGTGTGTTATTTGGGGATGTTGAAGCATAGACAGTGATTTTATTTTTTTAATTATTTTCGTTTTCTTTTCATTGCAAATATGCAATTACTCTGCATGATTGAATCCTTGGCATAATCTTTCTGATCTGTATGGAGATGAGTTACATTGTGTTTGAGTGTGTGCGTTAGAAAGCTCTACAGACTTCTAAACAATATAGTTAATGGTATGGATGAGCTGCAAACTTGACATGAACAATTTCTGTTAGAACAGTTTAGCTCAGTGACTCTGTTGCTACTTTACAGGACAAATTACACTCAATGTTTTTTTCTTTTTAAAGATCAGAAAGCGTTTTTTTTTTTTTACTGCATAATGAAATAATTTAGCATTTATCAAATTATTCAAAATATGCTTTAGTATTTAATCCTAAATTCATTTATGAAAAACTGTAACATACCAGTCCACTAAGAACACATCAGTGGGATACCACAGAGAAAAGTGAATGAAAATAGCAGAACATCCATCCATTTTTTTCCGCTCATCTGGGACCAGGTTTCGGGGACAGCAGTCTAAGCATAGACGTCCAGACTTCCCTCTCCCTGGCCACTTTCTCCAGCTCCGGTAAATTGAGAGCTTTGCTTTTTGACTTAGCTCTCTTCACCACAACAGACCGGTACAGAGACTGCACAACAGTGGACGCTGCCCCAATCCGCCTGTCGATCTCACGCTCCGTTCTTCCCTCACTCGTGAACAAGAACCCAAGATACTTAAACTCTTCCATCTGGGGAAGGAGCACTCCACCCACCCAGAGAGGACAAACCACCTTTCTCCTGTTCATGGCCTTAGACTTAGCGGTGCTGACCCTTATCCCAGCCGCTTCACACTCAAGCGGCTCAATAGCAGAGCTTGACTGATAAAAAATTTAAAGTGCAAAAACTTACTCATAATTACCTCCTGAACACTTGTATTTACTGGTAATCCCATAAATTCAAAAGATGATTTAGAGAGGAAAAACACAAAAAATGAAAACATGCAGTCATAATCCCAGAAACAGGGGCCAAACCTTCTCCTCTTGTCCTTCATAAGCCTTGGTGATAGTGAAGTCATCTTGTGAGCTCATACTGTACAAAGAACTGCATCTCAAACATGAAGTGACACATCAATGAAGCAGCTAAAAGAACTCTAAGGTTTTAACATTTATGGTTTGGGATTTGAAAAAAAACAGAAACTGATATTGTTCTCCATGTTATTGTAAGAAAAAAACACATTTCTATTTAAAAGCATAATTCTTTACATTGGGAAAAGTGTTCTGTTGAAAAGCACAGTTGAGTTACATGAGACAAAACAACTGAATAAGCGTCCTGGAGGAGCAATGACTTCTTTTCCGCCCATTGTTGCATAAAACCAGGAACAGCCTGCTTCATCTCCCACAGGATAACAGCAGATGGCAGAATTTGTCTTGTGGTAAAATATGTTGTAACCTGTCCTGTTTTTTCTCCACATGGTGTCACTGTTTAGCTCATTGCAGTATTGTAAAAATCATGTTTCACCCAAAAAAGCCTGTCTTTTTATCATATAATCTGGAGTTTGCTTTAAAACTTTACCTCACCACACAACGCTTAAGAAAAAGCAACCCATTTGTCATGTTTTTCCAGATAACCAGATCCTAAAATTTGGGACCCTGGTCAGCACCTCAAACTCCTTTGAGCCGACTGTCCCAGGGAAGCCCAGGAAGCCCGTCACTGTGACCACAGACCAGCCTTTACTCTGGACCATGGCCATCCACAGAAGTGGAGAAGGATTTTGAACGCACCCAAAGACTACATAAAGCACACGTACAGGGTACAAGGACCAGTGTGCTCATTTTAGGCCAAAATCCTGTCACAATTTGAAAAATGACTTTTGCTGCCTTAAACTTAGTTATGTTTTGCCTGTGTGCCTCAGACAAACATGCACACTTCAGATTTTTTTTAAAGAAATGTTAAAAATGATTTTTTTTTTCAATAGGCGTGCCTAATAAACCAACAACCAACATCTTTTGAGGAATTTAAAGTTGCACTTTTATTATTTGAAATGAATGCATGTTTTTCTAATAAACTGTTAGTAAATAAAAAACAAGCTAAATGTTTAGCTTCAATTGATTTTATTTACACATCAAAATATAAATTTTGAGCCCAGAATGTAAAAATGCCATCATGCTCGTCTGCCGTCTGTCCACAGAAAATGAATCACGTCTTGCTTGTCCAGGTTTCAACCACCACTAAAAAAAAAAAATAAAAAAAAAAGGAACAGAAAAGTGTCAATATTAAAAAAAGATATGGTAAATAAAAATTCATACATCTGTAAATAGGTTTTACAGTCACTATTACAGCTGCCTTCTACTGTCTTGTGCTCACTTGCTATTTGTCTTAAAGTTGTTATTCTTCAGATTTTTTTTTATGAAACTTAGTCATTTACAAAAATTTTAAAAGTTAGCACAAGAACATGAAAAAAAAAGGTTTAATAAATGTATATCACTGTTAGATACATTTGATTCTTAAACTGTTATACAAATCTAAAAATAACAAAAAAGTTATCTGAAAGGGAATTAACTGAAAACCCATGTAGGAGCTTCAATGCAAAAAAATTAGGCACAAGATAAGTTTTAAACAACAATATAGGTACAGCAGGGCTGTAGCTACAACATTTTATATGGGGGGAGGAATACTTAGGAAGGATTTCAAATGAAAACAGCAAATTGGGAGACCATTTCAAATAAAAGGATCAAAAATACATATTTCTAACAATATTATCAGGTTCATTTCATTTATAAAATATTGCTTTTGTTGTTTTTTTGCAATGCTTAAAGAAGCTTGTATTGATGACTTCCTAATTTTTGCCGACAATTATACTAATATTGATTAAAAAATGGGGGAGGCGAGTGAGGGTCAAAGCTTTTTGATGGGGGGCAGCTGCTATCCCTTTTCCCCTGTAGCTCTGCCCCTTATGTTTGGTTAGAAAAAAATATATTTCAACCAAAAAATAATAATCATCAATATTTCAGGTTAAATTTTGACTAGCCAATATGTGCTACAAGTAGAGGAGTAAAAAGTGAAGATGACCTGATTTTCCTTTATCAGCACTAATAGATGTCCAATGAGATTAACCATGACACTTTAAACATAAAATACATTCTTTAAACAGCTTGGAAGTCTTTAAAGGTAAATATTACTTACACAATGATGTTGTTAATGGGGATGTGGATGAGCTTGACAAAAAAGCCAATGAAGCCCATGATGGCAAACCCAATCGCTGTGGCCATTGCAATCTTCTGGAATTCTGGAACAGAAATAATCCATGTCAAACTTCAATATAATAAATCAAAATATAGTGTTCATACAAGTAAAAAAAAAAAAAAAAAAAGAAGTTTTTCTTTTTGTTTGTTTTTTTTTAAAGGACATTTGACGCCACTTTAACAAACAGGGTACACTGGGTAGGAAGGAGGTTGAAAGTTACCTTTTCTGTCGGGTTTTGTGCATCTTTTCACCAGCCGTATGGAGTCTTTAACGAATTGCCGACTGGGTTCAACAAACTGCATGACCTGATCCATGATGTCCAATCTACTGACAAAAACAATGTACGTGTCGAAGATTCGCGTTCAAACATCTCTGATGTTGACGTCGCCAGCAACTCCAAAACATTCCTTCATAATAAACTCTCTGACGAGTGGATAATAACAATACTAAGTATTCATCTCATGTATTTTCTTTATCATAACCAAAAGTCTAGCTAATGCTAGAGGTAGCCTGGATACTGCCTACGTAGCTTTGTAGTCAACCAGTAAAAATGACATTTGAAACAATTTAATACGATTAGATAAAAGCTTGATTTTTAAAGTCAGAAATAGTAAATATGTTAGAAGATATGCTTTCATTTGTACCTTTTTTTCCCGACGCTGAGTCGATGAGAAGCTAGAACAAAGGAGGACACGTCGCTTAAGCGGTGGAGAAGAAAACTCGAGAGCTGACGTAGATTTAAAGGGCGCATGCGTGAAATGTTTCTTCCTGTTTCTTCTATAGGCTTAAAAATCAGCGCCATCGTGAGGTTCGGAGGTTGAACAGAATGACCAGAATTAAAGTGTGCTCGATGGATTTTCACTGTTTTTTTGTTTTTTGTTTTTTTCAGTTGCATTTGCCTTAAAATGTAATTTCCTTTTACAATATAAAAGTTGCAACAACAGTGCTAAAATTACATAGCAATAAATGAGTGGTCTCATTTGTGTCTAAAATAATGTGTTCAGTTTTCACCATAATGAAAAGTCTTTATCATTTAAAACAATAATGAAATACCACAAAAAATGCATGAACGTAGAGTTTTGAGGTATAAATTTTTATAACCACAGTTTGAGAATACATTTTAGAAATTTTCCAAAAGAGTGAAATTTTTCTACAAAATAACATGACCCCAAATATAAAGTTTTAAAAACTGACTACTGCTATATAAATATTGTGTTTATGATATCATTGAATACATGTTAAATTGCTTTTTTTAATGTGTTGCATTAAGTCAAGATAAAGTTTCAAATAAGATCAAGTGTTTCATATACTTCTTTAGACTTCATTTAATCAAAGTACATTCTTTAGGTGATAAATGCTCTCCCATGTGATGAAGATTAACATTAGTTAGTTTCTTATGACATTTTTTCCCCCTTTTTTTGTAATTGAATCAATTTGTATGGAGTTAATAAGTTAACCCCAGAAGAATTTGATTGTTAGATTTTACGCTTGCCACAAAAATTTTATTCATGAAATTCAGTCATCTCTTTGGGTGGCATTGGCTAAGACTTTAAGCCATCCTATTCATCCATGATTCTGATTCCAGACAGACTTAACTGTGTCTAACCTGACCAAGCAGCAGAGTGTTATTCACACAAACCAGACAGCACAGACAAAAACTGAAAATGTATTGAATAGCCATAGTTAGCTACAAAGAAACAGAACTGTAATATTTGCATGATGTCTGTTGAAGATTCCACTTCCAAAGAAATAATAAGCAAAATCCAATTCCTTTATGGAATTTATGACTTTGCAACATCTCATGAAGTGTTGCTATATTTTTCCCCAGGTAAGGCATCTGAAACAGCAGAATATATGACCCAACTAAACTCAATGAAACCAATCAATGTATTTATTTACACAAATGGGCTTTAAAAAAAACAGCAGGGGCAATCAATCCAGAATTTTGACTTCTTGTCGCTGTTCACAAAGAAGGCTTAACGCTTTAAGGCTTCAACCTCCTAAACTTTGACCCAATATTCAAAAGACTCCTCCAGATGCCTTCAGAACTGGGAGGCCAAAAGCAAGAACCATAGTACCCTTTTTATAACCTGACCAAGCTAGATTGGATTTCTAAATATCTTTTCCAAAATATAAAAAATAAATTATAACCAAGAGAAACACTACAGGAATAATAATAATTTTTCAAACAGGTTTTTTTTGTTTAAAAAAAACACAAATCATAAAAAAACAGGTTGTAATTTAACTGTCTTCATTTAAAAAAATCATCAAGTTAGAACATTGCTCGTTATTAAATAGTATTTTTAATTATAATATACAGAGGTAAAATCTAGGAACCCTTTACTTCATTTAGAAACTGACTATGGTCATGTCTCTCTAAGAAAATGAAGAAAATAAATGTTTACATTAAAAAATTGAATGCTTTAATGATGTTAAAGCCTTGTAAAAAATTAACATCTTGTTTTAAAAATATATTTTAATGCAAGAATGAACTTAAAACAGGTATGGATATTTGTCTTACGCTCTTTATTGGTTTGGCTGTAGTCAATAAAACAAACAATTTTTGAGAGGTCATGATACTTTTAGATTCCATTGAATTAGGTCATAAAATACTAAAATGTCACAAAAGTCTAACTGAAGTCTCTATAAAAGTGCGTGACAGTGCTTTTCAAAGATCATGTTTATACAGAAAATAAGTTATTTTGTTTCCCAGGTGATTTCCTGCGGCTCACTGCCAGGTGATGCCAAGCATCTCGCAGGTGATGTCCCATAGCCTCTCTGCCAGGCCGTCATCAGCAGCCACCCTTGAGCACCTTGCAGGGGCGCAGTCACTGAACACAAACACAGACAGACAGTCAGGGTGATGTTCTTCTGCTTCTAGGAACCATGAGTAGTGAAACATTACTGTGCAGAATAACTCGTGGTAGGCTTGAAATTACCTGAAGTATTCTCCACTAAGAATCTCCAGGCCAGGTTCCACGGCACAGTAGATAGTGGTCTGAGCTCCTTCCACTGGTGTCTTGGTAAAAATCCTAAAAATCTTCACTGCTACCTGGATACACTGATGCTGATGCCGCCACAGGTCGGACTGTACCACCCCCGGGTGCAGAGAGAACACACTTATTCCTGTTTCTGCAATATCAGGAAATATTTTGAATGACACACAATTCAGATTTCCTTTAACTTCAATTCTGAATGCAAACTCCTATACTAAAATGCAAACACTTTGTTAAAAAAAAGATGCATACTTCTTTGTGGTTTGTGGGTCTTTTTCATTTCTTGAGAAGCTTACCTTCTAGCCGTTTGGCGAGAGAACGCGCAAACATGACATTAGCTAGTTTGCTCTGTCCGTAGGCCTTCATAGTGTCATAACTCTTCTCACTGTTAATGTCATCCAGTTGTAGTCCAGTCCAAGTGTGGGCCACCGACGCAACAACAACGATCCGAGCAGGAGCAGAGCGCTTCATGAGGTCCAGCAGCAGATAGGTCAGGAGGAAGTGACCTAAGAAGAGTCATCACACAAAAACTGTTGCAGCTACTGCTTTGATGCCTGAATAGGTTAAGAATAGCATGGTCTTGATTTTTTTTTTTTTTTTTTTGCACATAGAAACACCTAAAATTGCTTTCTCCACTGGACGCAAACACACACACAGAATAACAATTTAAATTAAAAAAATATATATATATCACTGAGAACGCTTTTAAAATAGATCAAAATATGATCAGAGTGGGACTTTAAAACTAAAGCCAAAGAAAGGAGTAAAGTGGGCATATGGAATGTCTGTTTAAAGCACACGTTTGTATTCGGCTGTTCTCATGTAATAGGATTAATGAGTTCTTTTAATGCACTTAAAAATGATTTTCAGTTCCTGCTTTACTCCTAACAAATGCACAAAGGCCCTTAATAAATGCAGGTAGGTTTGTGTGCTCTGTATCTATTCATAAGTCCATGCATGTGGGTGACTGTGTTCCAGAACAGATTGTTCACAGTGACAGCTTTTTGACTAAAATAACTCGCTTGAAAATTTCACCCGGAAAGGAGGCACAGTCTGATGCAGCGGGAAAGTGCTAAATGTTAGAATAAAAAGGCTGAAACTCCGCTGTGTCTTCTGGCTGATGCAATTTTGGAACAGTTCAGGCCATAATAAAAACACCAGGTTTTACACAAACTAATGAGTGCAGGTATTGTCCAATCTATTAGCAAGAAATAGAGAAAAACTGCAGAGCAGCTTACCCAAATGATTGACCCCCAGCTGCATCTCAAATCCATCAACTGTCTTGGAGTAGGGGCACATCATGATGCCAGCATTGTTTATTAGGATATTTAGCTGTTTCTCTTCTGCAAACACAAAAAAATGAATTACAGAAATGTTTTAGAGACAGTCACTGTTAGTGACTCAGTGTTTTTAGGTCTGCTACCCAATACTTTCATTTTTTGTTGTTGTTGTTGTTTAAATTCATGTTTCCCAAATCCTGGATTTATTTAGCTTATTATGAGTCTGATTAAAACACAAGTCATTTAACCCAATATTTTTTTTCAAATCGTTCATGACATCACTATATGAATATTGAAATAACAGTTCACTCGTTCAAATGTCTACTGTCCTCCAGGTTACTGTGTAAAAAAAAAAAGAAAATCAATACAACGCAGCCCCCAGCACTTTCTAAAAACAGTCTGTACTATTTATTGATTGTGATTGGCTGAATTCTGTCATGAACCTGTGGCAACACTGCTGCACTACCCTTCTGTGACACCTTCTTGCTCATTTCTAAAATGTCGACTGTAAATAAAATTAATAAATTTATTTCTTTGATGAAAAAACTGTTTTTAATTTCTGAATAAATAACTGTGTTATTTTTCTCGTCACATGATTTACATTTAGGACATTACAAAGATTACAATTAATAATAATGAACTTAACATTTATGGTGAATCAGAGATTTTTTTTTCTTCATTTTATTTCTGGTTTTCAAATATGAAATTCATATATATATATATATATATATATATATATATATATATATATATATTAACCTTTGTGACTGGTATGTTACCTTTGTTGATGACGTCAGCAAAGGCCTTTATTGACTTGGTGTCAGACAGATCCAACTTCCTGATGACCACATTCTCATTTCCTGTGTCCTCAAAAATGTCGGTTCGTGCCTCCTCTGCCCTTTCCAGGTCTCTGCACGCCATGATAATACGAGCACCTATGAAAACAAACAAAAAACATTTGTGTTTCCCCCACAATTTCAGCAGATAAAAAACAAGAAATTGTACATTAAAAATCTGCTTGTTCATGTCAATTTTGTGCTTTTAGACCAAACTCTAACTTTACAATACAAATAAACCAATACGATTGAAAAAAAAAAGCAAAATGAGGCACATTTTAGTACTAGAGAGGTTCAAATCATTCAAGGTTTTACTCCTGTGAAGGCATGAAAAAAAAAAAAAGTACTGAAGTCCTTAAATCTCTGCGTACTTTTGATCACCCCTTTAATGATTTCTAAGCTCCCATTCAGAATCTAATTTAGCCCACCACTCCACTGCTAGGAACACAAGACCTTGTCAACTGTGTCATTTTCAATCGCCTCTGACACAAATTACTACGCATTTGCTTTAATGAGCCCAGAAAGGGGTTTTGAGGACACACACACACACAAACACGCACCCACCCAGCTATTCACAAACAGGCACAAAAAAACCCAACATATATAGAGAGAACACTTCCTGCTCCACAAACACACACAAAATAAGCTGCTTTGCTTAGCAATTAAGGCAGAGCCATTAATTAGTTTCTGCCTTTCCTTCACCCATGAGAGGCCGGTAATGGTCCGCCCCATTTTCAGGGTATTCAAGTTAATTTACTTCAGTAGGATAGCAAATAAACAGATTGGAAGCGGGGGGTCACGTTAAGCAATCAATCATTGGGTCGTCATTCTTCTCGATTCCAGGCGCTAAAGTTGCAGATGTCACTTTATGAAGATAGCAGGCCTATAAAATCACAGAGGAAATGGATGGTTGTGAATGTGAGGGGGTAACATGCAGCTGCCACAGGGTACCTCTGCCTGTTATGAATCTGTGCAAATCGAATCACGCTGTCGTCATGTCAGGACCAAATCCCATTTACTGAAAGATGATACTATTGTTTGAGTTCACCAGAGGGAAGATTCACAGTGCAACCGCTTTTTTTTTTTTGGTTTTGATTTGATTTTACACACAAAAGAAACACAATAATTTAGTGAACACAGAGAACAGTGCCTTCATGTAGTTGCAGGAGTATGTGCATCATGCTGCATCTTGGATGAATAGACAAACTGAATTGTGCATGCAAACCAAGTTTCTATATTGCTGTGTGTGTGTGCGATCATGTGTGGCTTCCCCCTCCCAACTCGCTTTCTTGCATGTCTATCTCAGAAGCCCCCCCCACACACACACACACACAATGCAACCCTCTGTCCACATAATGTCTCTTATTTTACATCTCTAAGGTGGTCCAATTTGGTAAAAATCATCAACTCTTGATGTTGGACGTCTTCATTTAGATGAAAACATGAAAACACATGAAGTGGGATAACAATTCAAGACTTTATAGTTTTAAAAAAAAAATCACCAAAAGAGCTGAAAGTCATCACAAAGAGCAGAATTCTACATGCTCAGAAGCAGATGTTCTTAAAACCTTGATCCAACTGTGCATCAAACAACTTTGGCACCAAAATTACCCTAATTTAGCATCTAATTGAAAGAAAAACCTCAAGAGGATTTGGGTTTTTTTATAGGTGGAAATAAATTCAGGCGTCAAATTGAAGTGAACACAGAATTGCAGCTGGACTGTACCTCTCCTCGCCAAGTCCCTGGCAGTTTCTTTGCCGATGCCAGTGTTGGCTCCAGTGATGATGACTGTTTTCCCATCAAGCCTCTCCTCAGATGACCAGTGGTTGCAGCATGCACTCCTGCAGGGACATTAAAGCAAACCTCACTGAAGCAAAAAGGTTTGGGTTTCAGGCACAAACAGAAACAGCTCCAACAAACATGCAGCCACTTTGTAGTTTAATCTTCTTAAAATTTCTCACATTGTTCTTGTCTTTAATGCTGCACAAAGTCAGAAGTTGGTGGGAAAGCGTTCCTCCTCCTACCTGCAGTGCATTCTGCCTCCAGAGCAGTTGATTCTCCTCTTCTGCACCTGTGCGCGACTTGGCCCTGGAATAACCCACGCACGCACCCTCTTCAGCTTTCAGCAGGCACTGTCTTTTTTTTTTTTTTTTTCCACCGGTTTTGAGCTTGTCACCTCTCTCTTTCCCCTCCCCTTCTCCATGTCCTCCAGCTGGGCCAATCAGGGCGCAAGCTGCTGCAGAACTGATGGGAAAGTTCTGCTGTCTCCCCCTGCTGTTGCCTGCTGAGGGTTCATGACATGGAAAAGAAATCCCTCTTAATCTCCAGCAAAGATGAAAAATGAAAATAAAAAAATGAGTAGGCCCAATTTTCTTTTTTTTTTTTTTGCTTCACCCAAGTAGAAAAGCAGATGTGGCGCTTTTTGAAAAACTGTTTTATTAACCTTAGATGCAGAGTGTATGGGGACTTAATATTAAAACAACTGCAAGTTATTTTAATCAGCAAAAGCGTTCATTTACCTCTGGAAAGCCAAATGAGTACAATTTTCCCACTGTTTCTATTTATCTTTTTATTTTTGTTTATTTGCTGTCTTACATTGATTGTTTTTTTGTTTTGTTTTTTATTCTTATGGCTGTGGTAACTTGCTGAAAAATGTACAAACAAGTAAAAGAAAAATGGTGAAATTGAATGTAGTAGTAGTAGTTGTAGTAAAAGTACTTCTGCTGCTGCTTGCAAAATCAAATTAAATTTAAAAGCCCAAAATACATTTCTTTACGGTTTGTAGGGTAAAAACGGTAAAATGTGTTATTATTTATTATAATAAATTATTTATATTTAGAACTGTATAAATGTGGGTTACAATCTAGTTGAAAAAAAATAGTTTTAACTTCTTTATGATTCCAGTGTTGCTTTACTTGTTTTTAATTTACTTCATCATCATTATTATCGTTATTATTATTACTTTTATGTTTGCTGCAGTCATTTGCTGCAAACAAACAAACAAAACAAAAATGGTCAATCAAGCTTTAAAAGCTTTTTTTATTTGTTAAAACCATATAGTAGTATGGGTTTTCTTTTGTATAAATACTTGAAAAAACAACCTTTACTTCTTCAAGATATCAGTGTTGTTGTTTTTTTCTTTCTCTGTTGTATCTAGGTTGAGTATTTTTCCAGTGGGGCAAAAATCTCAAGATCTTTTCTCAGGATCTTTTTGGATGTGCTTCAAAATTTTCTTGTCAAGTTTCTTGTCAAGATCTTTTTTTTTAATTACTTTTCCATATTTATAGAATTCCTAAATAATTTGCATTATGTTTGTGCACAAAGCGAATTGGGGCGTCAACACCTGTCCAAAGAGACTCAGACTTGCAGACTGTACAGACCCGTTTTTGGACCAGGAAAATGTTGGCAGAAGGCGGCTTGAAATCCTGAGTCAAACTTTTGTTCGAGCTCCATCTTTCCATGAATCCTGACAGCAATTATTTTAGCTAATTTTTTATTCTCCGGGACAACCTTTAACGCCTTGATGCCTACATTTATTTCCAGCTATAAAAAAATAATTCCTGTTTTGCTTTCAAGTAGAAGCTGTTTTTTGGCCAAGGTATGTTTGGAGTGGGTGAGTTTGATTCATATTTGCACCAACGGGGTTCTTCTTGTTAGAAAGCTCTCATTTTGTCTTCCTGAAATAAATTAAAAGTCAGGCTTGTGAGATGACTTGACAATTAAAAACTAATCACAAGAGAGCATGTTTTGTTATTGCAAGACAACAGACATTTCTTTGTTTTTCCCACATGGCAGAATGAAGCAAGCAGCTGATGCTTCTGCTGTTTTAGACTTTGACACCATGAGTCTATGCTCACACACACACACACACACACACACCAGTATGTGCAAAAATAACAAAACAGAGGCATGAAAATGTTTTGAAGGCTGAGGCCCTGTAAAGGCCCTTGGTAAATGCATTGAGAACATTAATGAGAGGATGTGTCACAACTTACTTAAATTAAACAAAAGAAATGAAGTTATTGTCTTTGGGAATAAAGAGAAATGGTTGGATGTCACTACAGAGCTTCAATCTATTCATCTTAACACCACCAACCAGGCCAGAAACTTAGGTGTAGTGATGGACACAGACCAAATTTTGAAAAATACATTAAGGCGGTCACAAGTCAGCCTGCTATCATCTCAAAAATATTTCAAGGATTAAAGATCTGATGTCTCAGCAGGACCTGGAAAAACGAGTTCATGCTTTCATCTTTAGCCGACTTGACTATTGTAACAGTGTTTTCACTGGACTACCAAAAAAAATCAATCAGGAAACTGCAGCTTATTCAGAACTCAGCTGCTCGTGTTCTCACAGGAACCAAAAAAGTAGACCACATCAGTCCAGTTCTGAGGTCTTCACACTGGCTGCCTGTCTGCCAGAGGATAGATTTTAAGGTTATGTTACTGGTTTATAAAGCTTTAAATGGTTTATCACCAAAACACACATAACAAAACACATGACAGACGTCCTGACCCAGTAAATACCAGCCAAACCTCTCCGCTCATCTGGATCCAGTCTGCTGTCAGTTCCTAGAGTCAAAACTAAACATGGAGAAGTTTCATTCAGCTTCTATTCTCCACAGATCTGGAATAGACTTCCAGAAAGCATTAGATCAGCTGAAACACTCAGTGTATTTAAATCCAGGTTAAAGACCCACCTGTTTTCATCTGGATTTGATTAGTTTGTTTTCAAACGTTCACTTTAAGCCAGTTTTAAATCAATTTCATTTTTTTTAACTTTCTTAAAATGTTTATCTTAATGATCACTCCTTTAATAATTCATTCAAATATTAATGTTTTATGGGAATCACTTTGAACATGAAATGTGCAATACTTCCTCTTGTTGAAGACATTCCTAAAAATCATCGAAGTGGCATTAAAGCTATTCTTAGAAGAATTAAAATAAAGGTAAAAAATATAAAGATGAAACACTAAAGCACTAATACATTAAGATTTTAAAAGCAACAAATGTGGAAATAAAAATCAGAAAGAAACATAAGAATGGTTTGTAATTTTTTTAATGCAATCAGCTGAATTTTGTCTCACTTTAAAACTGTCAAACTATCGAAATGATCATTTAAAATCACAAATCTTTGACGCTTCTCGTGTGTTATTTAGAAACCACCATCATACCCAGTGTCAGAAGGGGATGACTGAAGGTCTATTCAAACGTGTAGGAGAGCGGTTTATCTCCAACGGATTCCAAGCATGCGGCAGCTCACCGCCCACAGCTTCAGGGCGGTACCATCATCCTCGCCTGCTCTGCAACTCCTTGCACTGGCACAGTCCCTAAAAATAACAAAAAAGAAAGAGGACTTGGAAATGAACGAATCAGCAAAGTGGCATTATCCTCTGCTAACATCCAGCTTTTTTGAATTCATGTGGGATCAGTACTGAATACTATCAAGAAGAAGACCTGTAGTATCCACCAGAAATCATTTGGTTCTCAGGAGTGATGATGCAGTAGATGCTGGTGTAGGCTCCTTCTGCTGGGGTCCTGGTCAGGAAACTGAAGGTCTTGGTGATCTCCACAAGAGGGCGCCAAAGGTTCCTTGTTATTTCAGTGTTCACAATCCCAGGGTCAACCGAGAAAGTCATCACACCCAGAGCTGACCAGGAAGGAGAGAGTGAATGATATTGTATTAAAATGTTTCAAAATTACTGCTTTTAAAGTTGGGTTTGTCACAAAATAAGAAATTACAAAATAAACATGCATGTAAACAGCTCTAAACAAATTTTATCAGTAGTAAGGCTCTCAAACAAGGCTTGTTTTATAATGACATCTGTCTTTTCCAGGAAACATTCAGGGCTTGCTCTTATTTTTCCTTTAGCAGTTGTGGTTTACACATGAGACTCTCATACTAACAGGAGATGGAACTCGTTTTTTTCAAACACAAAAACCAAAATGATACACAGACAAATGCACTGCCGGTCCTGCTTTGTTTATTTATTTATTTATTTATTTCCAGCCACATACCTTCAGTCCTTCTGGCCAGCTCTCTGGTAAACAACACATTAGCCAGTTTGCTCTGAGTGTAGGCTCTGAAAGGGTGGTAATCTCTGTCTCCGTTCAAGTCATCGAATTGGATCTTGCCCATGGCGTGGGCGGCAGATGAGACGTTTACGACACGCGATGGGGCAGAGTGCTTCAACAGGTCCAGCAGCAGGAAGGTCAAGAAGAAATGACCTGAGGAGGCGCAAATGAGGAAAGGTTGTTTATCAAAAACCAACAAATCTATAATCATTTTTAGGATATTTTCAAGTCCCACCCAAGTGATTGACACCAAACTGCAGCTCATATCCATCTGCGGTTTTGGCATAAGGACACAGGGCCACACCTGCATTGTTCACCAGGTAGTGAAGAGCTTTCTCAGCTGCAAAACAGGAAATTATTATTGTATTTTCCAACTTTTCAAAAGTCTTGTATAAATATGAATGTCAAGTATGACCTACTGCTATAAATACTCTCAGCAAAAAGGCAAATGGATTTGGTGTCAGCCAGATCCAGCTGCCTAAATACTACGTTTGCTCCATCCACCTCCCTCCTGATGTCAGCGGCAGCCTGCTCTCCTTTTACTACATCTCTGCATGCCAAAATCACCCGGGCTCCTGTGCAGGCAGATGTGAATCCAACCCCCCATAATGAATGACTTTGCATGTGCACGCAGGCTGAAATCTGAGCAAGACAAGTGTTTAAAGAGTCCTTTTCAATAAACCAGAAATGTCTCTTTTCTGATCATTCCCCACTTTTACAGAAAACGGTACCAAATAAGAGAAGAAAAATGACTTAATGATGGTTTGTTTTTTTATGTTAACATGTGCAGACGGGTTTGCTTGCCTCTTTCGGTCAGGTCTTTTGCTGTTTCTTTGCCTATTCCGGTGTTGGCTCCTGTGACTATAGCCGTCTTCCCATCCAGACGCACGTCTGAAGAGCACTTGCGAATGAACAAAGATCTTAAAGATAAGTTTAGTACAAATTAAGGGAATCAAGGACACGCATCTGAAAGCAGCTTGTATGTTTTCACTATGTTTACCACTGAAATCAATGTAACAAAACAAAAATATGACACATCTGACTCCAAAAAGGCGGATTAAACCCTGCAGATGCAGACAGCTGTGCTTCATCTAAGGCATTTCACACACATTTCCTTTAGCTTACCTGACAGTCTGCATCTCTGGAGTTGGGAATAATTTCAAATTCCTTTTTAAAACTTGAGTAACTTTTTTTTTTTTCCTTGATCAAGCCTCAGATTTCCGTGATGAGAAAATGATGAAGATTTGAAGAAGTAAAAGAAGAGTCTTATTTATTGGTGGAAAGTCATCAATCGTCACAAACGCTCCTCTGTTCAAAAGCAATTATTGTGACTAATCGATTATGACTGAATTTCCATTTGGGGTTTTGTCAGCATTCACATGATGTGTTATGTAATATGATAAAGTCTGACTTTTAGACTGCAGGCTTGAAGTCTTCCATAATGAAAAACAGAACTTTTAACAGCTTTTTTTTTGTCTTGTCATAGACACACCAGGTGTTTGCCCATTTCAACAGATTTTACCTCTGATATTTAATTACAACCTGCTAAACACAGTTATATGAATATCCTGTGACTTGATAGCAGTGTTGTTTTTGGTGAAGTAACCAGAAACTACAGGGGTTAACTAACCCTAACAGCCAAGACCTTGTTCATGTCTGCAGGAGAAACCCAAAACCTGCTTCTGCAGGTGAGACCACTCAAACCTCAGCACTTCATTAATGTGGACTTTCTGGTGCTTTCCGTGTGTCTACATTATCTCTTGATACAAGTACCCTGGGCTGATCGTGATGAACATCACAGCTGATTCAGTTTTGAAAAAGGCGGTGATATTATGAGATCTGCATTCTGGATGTTACTTAAGGGTGGGTTTCCCCTCCCTCAGGTTACACCTGGAGTCCCTTCTGGTTAAAACAAATAGAAAAAAAACGGCATGATGAGGGAGAGAGCAGGTATAGACTTGTGCTTTTTAGAAAACAAATGTGAGCAATAGCTATTCAGAACATTAGCCAAAAAAATAGAGATGAATAGAATACATATGAATAACTGTTTTAATAGAAGTCAAAGTCCTTTTCACGCACGCTTTTGTGTTTGCACAACCATGCCACATCATTGCATATTGTGTATTGTGCATTTCTGATGACAGAAATATCTTTGTTCACGTGACAGCAGAGAATTCTGGGTAAAACAGTTTCCTGATCTGTGGAGTGGCACTCCGTTTTCTGAACACAAAACATGCAGGTAGAGCCAATGCATCAAATAAAATCTAAGCATGTATAATTTTTAAACCTTGCTAAATGTTTTATCTACAAAAAACTGACTAAAAAAAACACTTTCTGGGATCCTGAAAACCAGGGTTGCAACCACAACATTTTCATATGCAGAGACAATCCAATTTTTTTGAAAGTTGTTCTAAAGCTTAAATCTAATCCTTTAGATTATAATTTCTGATATTTTCATTCCATTAACACTTATGGTTATAAGCAAAAAAAACTATCAAAAACAATTTCCTGTGTTTTTCTCCTGTTAAGAGAAAACAGAAATATGTTGAAATATATTTTCATTGGACTTCTAGCAGCCAGATAATAAAAAAAAGTCTCACTTTCATTGAATGCATTAGTTTATGTTTTTGTTCATTTATAAAATGAAAATGTAGCTTTTAAGATTTAACTTCTGTTACTTTATAGACAGCAGTTCATAGAAGTTCCCTTTCAAAATAAAAGATTCTCTTGCTGCAGCAGATTTACTTGAATGACACATTGCAAGAAAGTCAAACATGGTATTTTTTGTTATTATGACTTTGGTGTGCCGTCGTCCTTTTTCTACCTTTACTATTTGCTTTAATTATATTTTCCTATTATTGATCAGCTCTGTCAGAAGTTAAACTTTTTTATACCATCATTTTGCTCACTTACTTGACATGTTGATGAGGAGTGTTAAAGCACACAAGAGCTGCAAAAAATTAACTATTTTACTAATATAAGATCACTTCCATTTAAAAATATAATGTTCACTTTTCAGTCTATCCCATTGGGTGTCGCCACAGCAAAACAGCTTTCACTGATTTGCACATGTGGTTTGGCAGAGACTTTTATGCTAGATTCCCAACACAATCCCATTTTTTCAAGGCACAACTGAGCCATCCAGCTGCTTTTTAAAAATATAATGGCAAAACTTAAATAATCTATACAATTTTTTTATTCTTTTGAACCAAAGAACTACAATTGAGGTATAAAAGAGCATCATGTGGCTCCAGAACCTCAGGGTGCAGACCACGAATCTAGTGCCACAAATAAATCTAGTTAACCCTGAGGTTTCTTACTTTTTTTCCCCCAAATCAGTAATTTTTTTTTTATGAGTTTTTTCCTCACTGAGAAGGAGGGTCTAGAGGGCAGGGATGCATGCTTAGCTTAGTCTGTTTAGTTTAGTTTAGCAACCAGTTATTGCTTATATTTTATGACTGACTTTACGTTCTTTTGTAAAAAATACCGGTGTGAGGCCCATTGAGACAACTGTATTGTGATATTGAGCTATATCACCAAAATTGAACTGAATAGTCCAGTCCATTTTTTACTATTCTGTTTTGGCTCTCCAATAATGTTTGGAACTACATTTGATTCAAATCAAGCATATTTTACCATAGATTTGTGTGGTTGACAATTATATTGCTTTTCAATGCTCAACTTTAATGTTCAGCGTCTTGCATTAAATATACGTCTAATAAAATAACTTCTTTCATAAACCCACATAGTATTTGTTTGTCAAACATGATGTGTGATGATTTCCTGATTGTGTAAATGTCAGACGTCAAATTAGTTACACAGAAGGAAACATTAGTGGTGCATTAATTTACATTTGGCACTATCTATCTTTTTTTTTTAAATGTATTTTTCATATGCAGTGATTTCTGAGTCTTAACCCAGTCTTACCTCTAGAGGGTAGGCTATAGCTTTCACTGTGGTTAGAAACTTCCTACACAAGTCCTGAATTATTTCTCATACATATTTTGGGTTGGTTGGATTGGGGGGGTCCAGGGCAGGGAGGAGAGGCGTTGCTGCATTCATTAGAACTGTACTGTCGGCTTTGTGTTGGCTGCCTAGCCATTTTTCTTGTAAACTTTGTGAAAGCTAGTCATAACTTCCTGTTTTCACCAAACAAGCATTATAATTTGCCAAGAACACACACACATATGCATAAACACACTCATACTCATCCAAACCAGGCCTAAATGAGGGCTGCCAGCTCCTCTCATGTGGTCTCTCTGTGATGCTGGCTGCTCTGACTCTTCCAGCAGTTTCCCCTCACAGCTGCTCGCCATCCCCTGCCCTGATGAAAGGCCGCCTGTCTGTCAACACCGGGACAAGGACAGAACTGCCTCGACACGAATGCAATTAGCATCACTTCACAGAGCTTCCAGCTCATCGAGACGAGAGCAAGGACTTTTGCTTGTAATTTGTCCATCCACAAAATAAGAAAGTCAACAGTGAAACACCACAGAATGCAGGATGGCACCCATCCATGAAGGAGTAAAATGAAAACATATTTATTTTTAATCAAAATAGTCTTTCATTTATTCATTGCATCAGGAATGATTATTATGTACATATTTAATTTTCAAACACTGCATACATATGGTGAGCCTGTGGTTGAACAGCTTTAAAGTCCTGGAATGTGCGCTTCATTGTCTTTGGTACAAGATGATTTAAACACCTAAACGCAACCATCACCACAAATAAAACAGGCAAGTATATTACTTGTCTATTCACAAAAGCATATGACTCTTTGAGCACATATGCAGCTTCTGAAATCAAACATAAACCCTTTGAAGGGACTAAAAGCAAACAATTAGGAACAGTTTCATTTCTTCATCAAAGATCTCATCACATATACATATATTTATAAGATTAAAACAAACCAGTAATAAGGTAGTTTATCAAATGCATAGCATTTTATTTTTTGACCAAAAACGAATTTTCGGTATCATAAAAAAAGAGAATTAAGTCTATGTACAGTCTATGTAATAGCTAAACAAGCCTCACATCAAAACTAGATGTACTTTGGATGTTTTCCCATTAAATCTTGCACATGTAAAACAAGCAAAGACTCAGCAAAATGTTAAAAATTCATTTGGCTTTTACACAATTTCTAAATTTATTCAACAATGTCTTACTGGAAAAAGTAAGTTGATTTCTATAAGCACTTAAAAAACGTAAAAAAAAAATTCTCAGGATATGCTTTTAAATTTACACAGACATTACATTTAAGTGAATCAATCCAGAAGGCAGATGCTTCTGGCCAAAAGTAAAAAAAAATAAAATATGCACTTAAGTGTAGTTTTACAACTGAGTCTGAGCAACATGTGTTTCTGCTCCTCCAGTCTGAACGCAAATTCCACACAAATTCCCAACAAAATTCCCCTAAATGATATCAAAAGGGAGTTTCCGCCTCAAAAGAAATTAAGAAGAAAATGCTGTAGCTTTCCACTGGAAATAGATGTCAGGCAAGATCCATTCAATATATTTTAAAAAGCAACTTTCAGGAGAATTCCACTGAAGAATCTTTGTCTTATTAGTTTATTTCAATCACTCCGTTCTAACTGGGAGCTGCAAAGCTGATGTTACCATCAGAAAAGTTCAGTTGTGCAAGTTTATCCAGTAGCTACAGAGATAGTTGGTGTCCACTTGTTTTTTCACTTCCCCTGCATCACCGGGATTGTCTGTCCTTGCAAGGTGTTATGGGTAATGTAGTCATCTTGTGATCTACATCTGCTTTGGAAAAACTCAGCCGTTTGACTGGACTCCTCCTGCACAGGACTCCCGATAATGTCCCCCTCCTTTTCCTTGTCAATGTCATGAGATGTTTGGTTGACACACACGACAATGACATCACCGCTGAAATTCATCACCTGACCGCTGGAGATGAAGGTAGTATTGTTGTTTCCAGACACCAGACCTAAACAGAGAAAATGACACGGAGATTAATTTGTGGGTAAAAACCCAATCAAAGTGAACATTTCTTAAAGAGTTTGGTTAGGCAAACGCTGCAGAAAACAGTTGCAATGTAAGGAAATATAAAGTATAATTATGCAAAACATTTATTATACCCCTTCACGGGTAAATATACTTTCCCCTTTTTATGGCATGACAGAAAAAAGGACAAACACTTGGCATAATTTAGCTGACTAATGGATAGTGGGTGTAATGACAATGCAGCAAGACCACAAAAACGCCACACTACATAGGCTACTCTATCATTCCTTGCTAGCCACAATAGGGCGTCCAGTACTTTTTACCGTGAGAAAGTAAAAAAAAAAAAAAAAACCAATGTCCTTCTAAGAAACACTTGATTTTATAGATAGGTGTACATTGCGGCATCTTTCTGCTCTTTTTCTACTAAACTACGCCCCATCAAAACCTTATTTCCAAGTTCAGTAAGTGATTCTTAGTTAAATAACAGAAAATACTTTTTTACTAACATTTTTTAGCATTCAGAGGAAAATAAGAAATTTAGTTCAGGCACACCTCATTTGTCTGTTCAAGCTTGAACTGCTTCAAAATGTATGTAAATTTAATTCTACATTAATATTACTTCATAGATATAAATACAAATAGGAAGTTCACTCATGTACTGCAAAACTAAGGCTGTGACACCACAAAGACTGTCAAAATAAAAGGTTTAAGGGGAACACTTAAATTATTTACAAAGTATTTGGTACATTGGTGCATGGTGGGACAGGGATCATTATTGTAAATATTTACAAGTGATAAACTATTTTTTTTTTTTTTTTAGAAAGAGGAGTGGGGTAGTGCTTACATTAACCCTATGCAAACTTATTCTGGACCTTATTTACTTTATCGTAAAATGTTCTTTTTCTTACAAAGAGGCCTTTAAATGTTTTAAAATAAAACCCCTTGCATCTATAATCATACTGAAATTTTCTGATTAAAATAAAAGCCCCAAAGTGAATAATACGGATAGTTTTACTAAATAGACTAACATTATAAATTGGAATAACAGCTGTATTTTTTACATTTTTTTATTTTGCATTTCCCATTTTACCTCATTAAGCCTCTGGTTCCTATTTTAACCCGCCTACTGTCTGACTTTCCAGCCGACAGAACAAGCCAAATCTGTGTGACTCACAGCTCAATGTCTCATCTGTTCACAAACTCCGAGCACACACGCACATAAAATCACACCAAGTGTGAGCAAACACATTGGAGTGGACACTTTTGCATCTGCACACACAAATCTCTGAAAAACACTGGCAACCACCATCACACTCTCAGAGTTTCTATGTGTTCCCAGAGGCTTTCCCGGAATACAAGTCAAAGAGGTCCAGCTAAAAAAAAAAAAAGAAAGAAAGAAAAAAAAATGTCATTTTACCGCAGCTTTGAAAACAAAACTCAGAGGAATCTGCTTGAGTTCCTCTGTTTACTTTTTGGTAACTCCACTCTGCTTTTTTTCCGGACGCCCAACGACTGCATCAGTTTGGATTTGTGATGTGAGCACACTTCATTAAAAATAAATAAACAAACAAATACATAAATAACCCTCTCTGCTGGAAAGCCGAAACCTTAATTCTCTGCACATAAAGTAAAAAAAAATAGACCAAAACTGATGTGGGCCGCATAGTTTAGCTTTGTGGGTGTAGGTTATAGAGAGTTTGAGGTAGGCAGGTGAAATGTACTTACTTACACGTGCGGGAAGCGCACGATGGGAACTGCATGATGGGAAATCTTTTGAAGAAACCAAGTGAAGGTAAATACCCAGTAATCAGTGAGAGTAAAAAAAGCCCTTCAAAAGATGGTGTGTGTGTGTGTGTTTGTTTGTGAACATAGCATATAAAAGTATTACTCAAGTTCTGCACATCTTGCTTCAATTAAGGCTGTGGTCACTTTGCCCCATGGAACTCTGGGTAAGCAAGGGCTTTGTCCTGTGTAAGGCATGCTTCACATTGATGCAGGCGCACACAGTGACTATCGTTTGAGTGTGGTCCACTAATGTATCAAACACACACGCGTGTATCTTTTTCCCGCTCCCTGTGTGGTCCCCCAGAATTTGCCGGTGCTGACTTTAAGAAAACATATGTCTTGGAGAAAATCGAGAAGACCTCTTGCTGTTTGGCTGAAACCAATCTCCTGTTATGAGTTGGCTACAGCACATTCATCTAGCGCTCCAGTTTGAACTAACCACGGTTCCTATCATACAGTTACTGCTTTTACAACTGACCATCACCACTCAGCGCTCAGACAAGAATTTATAAATATGTTTCCCGCAGGTTATTATTCTTTGGCAGAACGCAGAGAACTCTGCGAGAACAATGCAGGTTCAACCATGTGACAGCTTAAACTTTCCATTGAAACCAGTCCTGGGCTCGCCGTGTTTTTCTTGGAGGTTAGCCCCGCCTATGCTGCGGAAAGAGGAGTGTATCGAATCACGCATGTGTATGAGCTTGTGGCAGCGCAGCGGTAACCACCTACATAAACAACCAACACACGAACCTGCAGACAAACTCGAGAAAAGCTACTTTGTTGAGTCACTGAGAGCAGAAAGCAAAAAAAGGTTCAGTTTAAATGATGATGAGATCACAGTGAAAAGGATCCTGGAAAAATATCCAGCGTGGATCAAGATGTTATGATTGACTCATGAGTAACATGAATTAAAATGAAAAAGAAGGTAAAAGAAGGCAGTCTTTTACTTTGCCACAGCAAATCAGTTCCCTCCATCTAACCCTGTCTTCTGCATCCTTTAGTCGTCCTCTAGACCTCTAGCCTCGGCAGCTCTTGACTCAGCATCTTTCTACCAATATATTCACTGTCTCTCCTCTGAATATGTCTGAACCACCAAAATCATCACACTAATTTGCATTTGTTTTTAAAAAATGTGTTGATTTTGACTTAACCCCCTTTATTACAGTTTTTCCTCTTCATTCCCTTTAATTTTTGGATTCAACAGTTTACCCAGCCACATTTAGTAGACACAAGTGGACTCTGATGGTTGAAAACTGGCCTAAAGATCTCAAAGCGTTTCCACATCCACCTTAAGTTTCACTTGCCTGAGGTAGGAGTTGGCTCAGCCAGCTGACTGTGGAGACTCTCTGGGGAGCAGTGCAGCTCGGAGTCTCCCAGAGGAAGCTGTTTCTCCCTGCTGTTCCCCCACAAAGGACCCAGGCTTTGCTCTGGGCTTGAGGAATCCTGCGGCTTTTCCAGGTAAAGATCTCCAGCAGATGCTGATGTTAACAAGGGGCTGGCTAAAGTCACAGTGGAGGTTGTGCCATTTCCTTTTGAGGTGGAGTATAAAGTTGTCTGTATGTATAATTCCTCTGTTTTTGTTGGTGAGCCGTCCGTCAGGTTAGATGTGGACTGCCCCAACACCTGAGCCTGGGACGCCGGCAGACAGCGTTCAGGAGGGCTAGATGGTGGAACCCCGGAGGAGGTCTCATTTGTGTTCAAAATCATCTTTTCTTGACTTTCATTGGCCCTTTCTTTACTTCTGTCCTCATTTCCATCTTCCAGAGCACCACACGAGCAGGTTCCTGTCATCCCGGGACTCACAGCTTGGCTACAATCCTCGTTCTCCCCTACTTCCAGTGGCTCACAGACTGGAATAACACACACACAGGAACCTGCCAAAAGTGGGGAGACACTTGTAAAGTCTTCTTCTGACACCTCCTCTGGCTCTCCAGATCCTTCGCTCTGAGTCTCCGCAGGGGTCTTTTTCTCCATTCCCCGTTTTTCTGCTGGTTCCTCTGGTGATAACAGGCAGGCGGCGCTGAGGGAGGAGGACGGGAGTGGCTCATTTTCAGGGCTGTGGGGAGCTTGACAGACAAGTTTTGTCTCTTGACATGGGGTACATCTGGGATCTCCAGGAATTCCTCCACCTGCTGGTGCACTGTGGTAAAGAGGGGTCGAAGTCTCCTGCAGGAACAGAAACAATAAGCCCCGTGAACCACTGAATGGTGAAGATTTTAACAGCTTTAAGCACAACACATTCAATTTTATTCTTCTTTTTAATCTATTTTATTTTGTTTATTTTTCATTTAAACTATTAGGGTCTGAGATCTTTTTTGATTTGCAAGATTTTTTTTGTTTTTTTTTTCATTTCTCTTTGAAAGAATTAAGAATAATTAACTTCTGAGGTAATTTAACCCAAAACACACAAAAACACATTTTAAGACAAATTTTGGATATGAAAAAGGGAAACAAGAAGACAAATCTTGTAAATCTTGCTTTCATCATGTGCTGCACATTATATGTAAGGTTTGCTATAAACATATTTTTTTTCAACATGACCATTGAATTGCAACTGAAGGTTTACAGCACCTGTTGAATCCTGGTCCTCTTCAGATTCTGGATGCAAGATCGCAGATTAACTACAACAAAAATACAGAAAAATTAAAAAAAAATAAAATAAACCATAAAATAACAACCTAATGGTATTTCAAACACAGGAAAACATGCATCTTGCATGCACATGCAGAAAGCTTGAACCAATGTTTAGAACAAAAGCAGCAGAGGTTGGTATCAAGGCTCTTCTCTGTGCCATCTTATCTCATGTCATACTTTTAGAGAATGGAAACTTGGGAAACATTTTGGGCCATCAACCTATTAAGTTTCTTAGGATAAACTCAGCGAAGCAAAAACTTACTGGAGAGCAGCTTCAGCTTGTCCTTGTAGCAGAAGAGGCGCAGAAGGAGGAGACACAGAACAATTAAGACTGACAGCACAGAAACTAAAACCCAAGGGGGTGTTGTACCTGCAAGAAAGACAATTCAAAGCTTTCTTTTCTAGTTTGCATCCACTGTTTATGAGAAAGGTCTCCCTAAAGATATTAATCAAATGAATTTGTCTTTGCTTTCAGTGTGTCCATGTCTTACCGGGGTCAGGAGGTCCACACACTGCATCAGCCCGGCTGCTGCCCGGCTGCATCTCACTTCTTCCCTCTGCCTTACAACTGCAAAACAAGAGCATTGCAACTCAGATTAAGATTTATTACAAAATCGTAAACTAGTTTTTGTTCATTTCATGCACATGTCTACAGTATTAAAAGAACAAGCTAAGAGGGGAGGAAAAAGTTCCCTTTCTTTGTCCCTCCTTCTCTGTCCATCGTCACCTCTATTACATATGTGGCCGGCAGTGGTTCAGCCAGGATTCCAGGGGAAGTGGTGAACATCTTACTCATTCAGGCTGATGCATTTTCCCTCCACAACATATTGAAACAGTTCTAGCTAAAAATGTCTCTAAAAATGTTTGCTTGTGCGCTTACTTGCTCCACTCTTTGCATTGCTCAGAATTACGATGAGCAGAGAAAAAGCCGCTTCTGCACGGAGCACATATCTTTCTCCCATTTGCTGAGCCTGGAGGAGAGCAGACAGATTGTCATTTATTTTTGAATGAAATTTATTTGCGCTCCTTGTTAGAAAATCTCACCGGGGTCATCTTCGAGGCCCGAACCGGGGTCACAGGTGGGTAATTTTTCGCAGAATTCACAATTGATGTGGTAACACTGTAAGTTGGGCCTGCAGCGGCATGGTTCCTCAGCTTCAGGATTCTCTTTATTCACCATAAAGCCCTTACCTGAAAATGCAACAAGTCAAAAATGTATTTAAATCTAGATCATTAACCCCTATTGATGCAAATATGCATCAAACCGCAGCACCTACTTAACAGCAAAGACATAATGCAATTTTTCTTGTAGCTATAAATAAATTCAGGCATCAAGTGGTTAAAACAAATAAAATAACATTCCAAATGTCCCAAAATAAAGAATACGTTTTCTCACAATAATCAGAATTACTTGAGCATTTTCATGTACAGTTGTGACTCAAGTCAGATGAATTTATCCACAAATCTGAGTCTGTGACTTCTGTTACGATAATAAAAAAAAACAGCTAGAAGCACATTTTTAAGCTTCGTTAGAAACCTGATGACCTCAGTGCCAGCGACCTTCGCAGCATCCTCAAAACTTTCTTTGAGGTCTCAAATAACGTTCAGTCATTAGGTACATATAGTCCGAAGCACACACACATCCATCATCGCTGCATTGGTTCTGTGTTCTGGAAGTGGAGGAGCTTTGGTGTGAAAGCTTAACCCCCATGTTAACAACTCAAAAAATTCCAACAAGTGGGGGTTGAAACTGATGCAATTATCCACAGTAAAATAGTTAGTGCTAAATTGTTAATGAGTCACTAAAAAGCATCAGTGGAGGATGAGGGGGCTGTCATGGTTATAGGTGTTAGAAAGCTACGGTGGCCCTGAAGTGCAAATCAATGATTATGACATTTGATTTTTGAAGAAGAAAGGAAGCTGCCCAAAGCTGATAGATCAATGTCATCATCCAATCTGCCATTTCCCATAAAACCTACCTTTTTCCGGTTTCTTGTTTTTTTTCAGTTTTTTAACATTTCATTTTGATTTCAGGAAAATACTTTTTTCCCCGAATTGGGTCATTTTAACATTTTTCTTTTTTTGTGTGTTTTTTTTTTTTTTTCCCAATTATGGTTTCTGGGATTTTGCTTTGCTTTTTTGATTGTCAGTGTGATCTTTAATATGCTTTTGCATTAAGTGATTTGCACTTCAGGACCACCGTAGGAAACTCAAATGGAAGTTTTTTAAATATTCGCGTTAAACTAAAAAAATTAACACAATCAAAAGCATAAAGACTTTAAAAAAAAAAAGGAAACTTAATATGGTTCAGGATATTGTCACTTCTGTCGGAGCTGTCAGTACTGACCTGGGTCGCAGAACTTCTGCGGAAAGCAGTGCATCTCCTCCGTCCAGTAAGGCTGATATTCACCATGATTACATTTGACACATTCAGTCCGCTGAGAATCAGACTCAGTGCAGTGAGAGAACACACGGTAACCTTATGAAAAAAAGCAGAATCAGAAAGTGAGAAATGTTTATTTATAACCGTATGTAAGGTAATTAAATGCCTTGTGTTCTGAAACATCCCTTTTCTCTTTGATTTTTGTCTTTGTGAGTCAATGCTCTTCCATCTAAATGTGTGGTATGAATTACTTATTAGTCATTTCTCTTTCTTTCTTTGTGTGTACTTACCTGGTCGACATTTGTCACAACACTTGGAGCCTTTAAGGTACTGATTTTCTTTGCACTGGAGAGTTTTGGCAAGTGCATCCTAAAAAGGAATCCAGAAAAACAAAGATTGGTCATGTTTCCACCTTTTCACACAAATAAAATCAACAAACCAATACAAAAAATGACTGCAGTATTCACTTTAAAATATGAACTTTCTTTGAGAAGAATTTCCCTTCATAGAGAGCAGGCTAACCTTAGCTAATAAATAGTTTTAAGCTTAGAAAAGATGGTTTTATGCGCCTTTAATAAAATATTTAAAATGTCTAGATTATTCTATGATTCAACAAAATAAGTCTTTCACCATCACAAACAAGGAAAAATCTGCATATTCAGTTCAGCTTTACAGTAAGCACATGATATGGGATGATCATGAGTAATGAGAGGAAGAGAACGGCTAAAACATTTCCAACAGGAGTTGTTGCAGATATAAACACAGGCCCTTCAGTCGCCTCCGATTTGGGGCATGTCACCTCCTCACCACACGGCTGAATTAGAGAACTTCTGTTTTGACAGAAATGATGTCAAAGCCACTATGTCTTTTTATAAAGGAAGGAAAATACAACTTAAAGGCCTTGACTTTGATCTGACCTCACGCCAGCCTCTTTCTATGTCTCATTCAGCCCCTTTTGATTCAATTTTCCCACGAACGTCTGCATTCATGTCAACATTCCTGCCATAGATTCTACTGTTAAAAAAAAATGCTGCCAATGCAAAGCTAAAAAAAAAATAACATGTTTGCATTTGTGTACCTGGGAATTATTATTTAGTCTTTTATTTAAAAGACTAAATAATAATTAGTCTTTTAAATAAAAGACTAAATAATAATTTAGTCTTTTATTTAGTCTTTTATTTAAAAGCTATATTAAAAAAAGTATTTTTTTCTGGGCCCACGTCATTCTATGCAATGCAAAAACTGGCCCTTTAGAAATGAGTAGAAAATTATTACTATGAGGTAATAACAGCTAAGCAGTAAAGAGGACACTGGCTTCCAGAGATTCAGACAACTTCGAAATCATCTAGAAAAAAAGATGATTCATCCATTTATGTTAACTCCCACAGCTAACTTTAATGTTGGGAAAGCAAATTCAAAACTAAAGCTGAAGGTTTGGAGAAGAAAAAGTTGGCAAATACGTGGATGGATGAAATGCCAGAGAATGAGGAAAAAGCAGAGACATTGAAAGCTCCACTGATGCAGCCACTTTCAACAACAACCACTTTTCCATCATGTTTTCCAGACTGTTTGTTTAATGTTTACAAGCAAAGCCAAGCCTTTTCCACCTTGATGATCCTATAAAAGCCGACTGGGACACGGAGCGCATTCCATTTGCTTCCGGAATTTGCATAACGGCTGCAGTGGCTGGAGGCACGAAGCCAGGAGAGGAACGGTGTGACTTTAGACATGGGGGGGTTAACTGATGATTGATAAGGTGCGGTAAAAGCATGTTGCGCAACAACTGAAGCGCTGTATGATGTTTGCACCTGGATTATTTTTTTGGTATACCCTCTTGCACCAAGAAAAAGTGGAACTTCCTCATTAGAAGAAAGCCTGATCAAAAGACCAAAACGATTTTCAAAAAGGTTTGACTCTAATTCCAATAATTTAATCAATAATAATTTTGTAATTTACAATCTAACTTTACAATAAGGTCAATTACAGATGTGACACATCTGTGTTCACATTATGAATCGAACAAAAACAAAGCAGTTTCAATAAAAAGTTGCAACATTTCTGGGATCTGCAGAGGTGAGTCAACACTCTTGCCTAATACCTTCTGATTATAATGTATGTGGATCCACAGACATGCAACACTTTTGACTACAATATACATATATATATATATATATATATCAAAAGATTGGACTGGAAATCAATTGAATCTGACAGAGAGGAGGTGGTAACATGTGTTTACAAGAAAGTACCAATCAATAGGAAAGGTGCCCAACAGAAACACCAATGGACACGCATGAAAATGAATCCACCAAAGCTCTGATTGTTCGTGATTTATTGTACTGTCTCTTAAACTCGGGACATCTTGAAGCAATTCAGTGGACCACTGCTCAATGTCTTGCAGACAGTTAGGAATGAATTTGGAGTGAATGTGAAGAAGTGGTTGAAAAACATGAAAACAGAGGGGTAAATTTCTCAAGGGGATACTGTGAGTCAGTAATAGCAAGACCACGGTGAGAACAAGCCAGAGCCAAAGGTTTGCAAAGTCACCTAAAACAAACGAAGGGGGAAAAAAAGGCATTTTTCCTTCCACAATCTGACTATTTTTCCAGGCATCAAGTCAGTGTTTGCTCACTTAACAGCCTGTAAAAACCTCTTTTTTTGTGCTTGTTCCATCAATTTTCCAGACATCCCTGCAGGTTCAAAACCCAGTGCCACTTCCAGCATGGACTGTTTCAACACAACTTGGCAGAGTGGAGACAGGGAAGCATCAGTTCCAGTCACAGTCGGAACAATGCTGGTTTACAGTAACATCAGTGGTGCCCAACAGTCCCACCACCACAACCACATCTTGTAAACCCCTCCACCTGGATGGGGTTAGATGCTTGGCCTTCACAACTGGAATGACATTTCAGAGCCCCTTTGCCTTATTTAAGTGTGAATGATACAGAACCATACATGTTTAAAAACTAAATCATAACTTTTTAAAAACCTTTTGTGGCAGGAGAAAATTTGGATTGAAGAAGAGGGGCATCCAGTGATGGATAGAAAAGCTTTCAGTCATTGTGGCTTGACTTTGTCATGCAAATTCTTGCAAATAAATCATGAATCGTAGTTCTTTGCATAAACAATCAGAACAGCACCCATTTGTTCTTATTGTAACAATACATTGTGTAACAAAGCTGTTCCTATAACAGAAAGTTATTTTACCTGTGCGCAAAGGAGGATGAGCCACAGGATCATCGCTGGAAGTCTCCATCGCGCAGGCAAGTTCTTCCCCATCTCTGCTGAGTTATAAACGTCAGAGGCAAACTTTTTTCTATCTGTTTGACAGCGGAACACTCCGGGATCAGTTTCCTGCAGCTTTCTTCAGACACAATCGAAGCAAGTCACAGCCTCTGTCGTGCGTAAAGGGGGGTTGAGCTGCGCCGCGTCTCACGCGGAGTTCCTGTGGCTTCATTTAGGCTGCTCCTCCGGCACTCATCCACTGGCTGTGAGGAGGCGCATGCAACAGCATGGAGGAAGTGTCTCACAGAGACAGGAAAAGGGAGGGGAGAAGATCCTCCTACCTAATTAGATAGTCAAAAACACTTCTTTTTTTTTTTTACACGCACCGCACCTATTCAATGTGTCTCCTTGCAGGTCAGGATTCATTTTGACGCAAACTTTCACAAACCAGAAACGCACCATTTCCCAGTGAGAATGTGGAGATTTCATGACACGAGTCAGGTACGTTTAGTGATGATCTCACATCAGGTGTCAACCAGAGAGGCAAAGCATGCGCTTCATGGAGCTCATTTCTCACATTCACCAGGAACAAGAGTGGACATTTCCTGGAGCGTGGGCTCTTTACACAGCCCTGACCATCTCCACTCTGTCAGCTATGTAAAAGGGAGTCCAGGAAATGTTAGGGCTGCCTTTGAAGTGTGGGAAAGCAGCTCTGCTTCCGTTTCTCTGTGGATTTGCATAACCCAACCCACGCTGGCAAGTACACAAAGAAGGTCAGGTAGAGTGGGAATCATGCTCTCTTTAAGGTGACAGTTATGCAAATTCTAAATTGGTACATCCTGGAGCTTAGATACTTGGAAAGGGGACACAGGAATGACAAGGATTTGTGAAATCGTTCTGTTTTGAAGAAAAATCCAGGGTTTAAATGTTGATTCTACATTCTTCCCTTTCCTTGTAAAAACAGGCAGTGAGAAGCGGGTTTCTGCTGTGTGCACAATTGAGGTTTCATTCTTGCCAATCCAATTAAAATGTACAGAAAACAGTCATGTCGGATAACTGTGACAGGAAAATGAAACAGTGGACTTTGCTAGGCCCCAGTTTAAGCAGACTTTCATGAAAAACAGCTTGAAAAGCCCCCTCACTGTTAATGAGTATTAAACCAAAGATGACTTGAGCACCGGCTACACAACACTGGAAATGTAATGTGAAGGTTGTGTTGCTTAGCACATGGCGTGCGCTCCTTCCACAAAACACACATAAATTAAGATGCACACTACAAAGGGGATGCATGGTTCGGATTAATTGAAAACATGCTGGATCCACAGAACAAAAGCTGCAGCTTTAAGCCCGACTTCCCATAAACAACAAAAAACAACATTTGGCGAATAGGGTTCATGCTTACAGTCACATACAGCAGAAAAGAATGTTTCAGCAATTTTTACGATCACTTTTTGAGAATGATTGGTGTAAGAACTCCGGCTGATCAGATATGTTTCTAAACAAAACATGAATATTTGTCGGTAGAAGACTGCTGTAGCACCACAAAGTTCACTAATTTCAGGCATTAATTGTCAACCAATACATATCTATACACAGATACACCCCCCACCTCCCCATTTCCCGCCACAGCTTTTAAATATTTGCCCACCTGGCCACTTATCAGTGATGAGGGTCAAACATTAACCTCAGAATGCAAATTTAAGCCTTTATAGCCAACTTAGTAAACCAGACTATTCTTCAACTAAGTAAACGCTGGAAAAAAAAAATCAAAATGTTTGTGGGGACCATGAACTAGAAGTATTTTTGCGTTAAAGCTGGTATCTTTCAAAGAAAAGTCAGAATTCAAGATAATCTGAGAGTTAAACTTTCTTTTTTTATGACTGTCACCTGCTGGGAATGTCCCATAATGCGGACTTTGTTTTGTTGCATTGGCATTGGCCGCAATAACGCACCGGTTTTAAGGAACAGTTTGAGTGTTTAGCCGTGAAATAACCTGCTTTACGAACTTCAACACCTGTTGACATTTAAAGCCACAGGCAAAACCTTTAGACCCCCTCCAGCCCCCCCATTTTATACAGAAAAATATCAGAAAGTGTACAGTCAATAAAAATTCCATAAGTGCATTTAAGTACACAACTGATCTCCAGCTTTTATTATACCATGACACAATTTCAAATATACATAATAAGTACCAGTCTCCTCACTTCAGTGTTTGATACAATTATTTACGGAATTCTCATCATACCCCCCCCAAAGAAAAATTCAAATTTTAAATAAAAAAAAAAAAAAAGGAAAACAAGGACAGTAATCAGAAACACTGCAACACTGAGACATGATGCAACATAGAAAGAATCCTTTTTTTCTCTTTAACTTCAAACTGCGGTCATAAAAAGAGAAAAACAAAGTGATAATAATTCCGTATAAGACTTAAAATTAAAATAAAAATACACGAGAAGAAAACCCCAATAAAGTTAAGTGCAAATTTCTTTGGAAGTAGGAAAAAAGTGAGTTTATCCTTCATTAAGACAGAACTAAGTCATAAAATAGAAGCTATCAAAAGAAAAACTGATTTGAATGAAAACAAAGGCAAGACCGTTTGTTTTAGCTTCAAGTAGGCAATAATTGGGAGTCGTAAAGACACTGCACGAGGCCAGCTAAACAGATGTAGCAGTTATGTGGTTCAAACTGTCACTGTTATTTCCTTTAGATATGCAAATCAGTGCAACAGCTTGTGAATATTTGTACTCAAACCGGTGGCTGTTAAAATTCTTCTTGAAATCCAGCGGTGTGAGCTCAGAGCGTTGTTTCCTGGAGGCAAGGAAGTCTGTTCTGACACAAGAGGATGTGTCTGTGCCGCTCTAAAAGTCGAAGTTAACACTGACTCGTGAACCCCGAAATCCTTGAAAATGCTGTTGTCATGGCGATGGATGAGGGGGAGGAAAAGCAAAAAAATAAAAAAACTCCATCTGCTGTCAATGCAAAAAACATTGCTGGTCTTTTAAACGTATCGAGGAGCTCTGCTGCATTACATATGTTCAGTCATCTGACCCTTTTTTGTTTCAGTAAATTCAACTTGACATGTAACGTCCTTCCACTGTCCGCAGAACCAATGCTTTCTCCTGTTAAATGAAATGATCCAACAGACAGAACGGGCTTCAGTGCTGCCATTACTTCTTTCTCTGGAAGACGTTGGCCAGCATGGCACCAGAAGTGGTCAGCTGACCCATCTTGCTCAGGAACTTGGTCTTTGCATCTTCACCCACCAGACTGGATGCTATGGATATAGATCTACAAAAAACCAGAACATCATTTATAGAATGTATTTGTTTTAGAAGAAAGTCATACCATAACACACATTTTACTCTTAAAAATGGTATATATATATATATATATATATATATATACATATATATATATACAGAAATGCTTCCTGCCAACGTGAAGCATCTTGATTTTTACAGTCCAACGGCTCCACTAGTTCCCTTTTTTGTTCAGCTGGGATTTTGTCTGACAGCACAGAGAAGTTGCACTGCTCTGGTGAGCAACTGTATTGCTCAAGGGAAGGAGAGAAAAAAACTTGCAACCCTAACTAATACAGTCACAGAATTTCGGGTTTCAAATGCGATCACTGTAACCTGGAAACCAAATTCAATGACAACTCCAGGATTTCAATAAAGTTCAATGCAAATCGCAAAATTGCAGCCTCTTTTATCTCTCGACAATGATCGCTCGTTCTTTTCTTTTTTTAAATCAAAAATTCATCCAAACAATCAAAATTCAGTTTATAAAGACAGATTTACAGTCCTTCTTTTAGCTCAAAAATTTAAAGTTTGAGGAGGTTCAACAAAACCACTCACCCTTGTGCATCAGTCATCCCTCTGTTTTCAACCTTGATTTCACATTCTTTTATCATGGAGCTGAGAATAACCTGTTAAAGAGAAGAGAAAGAAATATTAAAAATAAAACAGAAAGATACTTGTAAAAAACACAAAAATACAATTCTCCTTCACTGACAGGGTTCAATGTCTAGTAAAAACATTTTTCAACAGGGATCCTAAAGTAGATCAAAGTAAACATCGGCTGTCTCACATGTAGGTTTGGGTTTTATATTATGTGATGACAATTCTAATTTTGATATGTAGGAGCTTGCAGACGGGGAGAATGTGCACAGAGTCAGCTGATCATTAGTCACCTTTGGAAAATGTTCACATGAATTGCATCGCGTGAGACTATGAGACGCAGATAAATATGGTAGGTCTGTGTGAATGGGTTTGTTTGTGAAGGAGGTAAAAAGTCAGACTATCCCGGGATACAAAACAGGCAGTCAGACAGGCGCAGCAGAGCACTAGTATGCAGATGAGATACTGTCTTTGTGTATGCAAGGTGGGAATTTAGGGTTAGTACCAGATAAGGAAAAGACATGCATGTTTGTGCATTTCCTGACCTCATGCTCTGGAGACAGTTGCTCCATGTCAGCATGGAGACATCTGAGGCCTGGCAGGAAATGGTTGACCATCACCTCCTCAGAAATGACTGCACGAGATGTTAAGGAAGCAAAAAAAAAAAAAACAGTTGCAGCAGGAAGCTTAGTGGTGCTGTATTCAGTAAACAAAGTGCTGCAGATTTACAAACTATTTAAGGCTCCTTCGTATGGTTCATTCATAAAAATAAGCCTCTCATTTTGTCCAATAAGTATGGGTAGTGACATCAAGGTCACTTGAGCTTCGCTTCCAAATCTTCAGAAAGGAATGACATGCAAGTCAAATTAACAGCCCAAGTAGCACAAAACTTTTGATGACATCACAGCTCCACTCAAGCTGAAGGCTCTTTATACATACTAGAGTCTCCACCATAAAAACTTCATTATTAATCATCTCTGAAACACTTAAATGAAATGCCAAAGAAATAACAGGTAGAGAAAGTAGAATAAAGCCCAAAAATGGTTTTAAAGCCTTGCATAGCTACACATCAACGCCAGACGTTTGAACTCTGAAGCCCAAAATGTGCGTTTACATGCGTTTACGTAGACTTTCATTAGTGTCTGCTTAACCGTGCATTGCTGAGGGCAAAGTAGCATGAGGTGGTTCAGTCACTCCTAAATCAAGTATTCCCTTGATTTCCTTGTCAAGTCTACAGGCCTCTATGGGACTCTATATAGTTTTATGCTAGGAAGAACTGCATCTTTCAGCTGGATGTCGATTTTTTGAAGTGTCTTGGCACCTCTTCCAGAAGATTATGTAGTTGTTGATCAGGTAAATAAACTACCCCACCTAAGCTGTGTACATGAAGAAACCCCTGGTCACATCAGCACTGCCTGTTGAGGTAGCAGACGTCTGTGACCCTGAACTGGAATTAGCAAGTATAGAGAACAGATGGATGAAAGTATGGAAGTTGTTGTTTGTGCTCCTTCTACTATGTAGCAAGTTGATATGGTAAACCTGACGGTAGTTACCTCATGTTACAGGCCCTAGTATTTGTGCTACAAGAGCTGCTCCAGTGGACCTACTATATTTAGGACTACAGCCAGGAGAGGGGTACTGATAATTGGCAGATGTAGCAGATGAGTCTGTTTCAAATGACTTAAAACTTGTAAGATGACGCAGAGCAGAAGCACAGACGTTTTTGATATATTGTTGGCTGGTAAAAGATTTATTTCACATATATTTTTGATGAGCCAGATGTCCAGCACAAAGGAACTGCATGAGTTTGGTGTAGAACTAAAGGTTTAGAGCAAGTGGGAACTACTAACTGATTTCCTGCTTCCTGGATGATATGACAAAATGTTGTTTGTATGGGTGATGGTAAGTGGGGGTGAAGTTCTGATGAATTACTGCTGCTCTGCAGAAACTATATACCATCAAGTTTATTTGATTTGGGCTAAAACAGCATAATCATAATTAAAATACCACTAGGAATGCTTTTAAAAGGGATCAAAAGATAATTGGTGGTGGGTCCTTAATTTCTTTGCAGGGTTTACTTTTCTGGATGCCCCCTATACTGCTCCTGATGATGCTGCATCTTTTTGGGGCCTTTATAGTCCCTCTAACAAGGATCATCGCAGAGTTCAGGGAGGGGCTCTATACCACCTCTAGTCTGAGATTTTGTGACTGCAGCACAAACAATGGCTTTTTTCTTTCCCAAGTAAATCTCACTAAAAAGGGAAATCCCTGCACAGAATGCAATCCACCAGCATGTTTTCTAATCCTGCAACTTGCAAGAAGAAAGCCTGATCTGAGACACCACTGGTTGCTTTGACAGCACCTTACAGTCCCCATGAACATATTTGTCGATGTCAGTTTTATTTTTATACTCAAGGTCATATTGTGGTAAATAACATATCTTTACCAAAGACTGCAGGTACTGTCCAGCAGAGCAACTACAAGAATTTCATTAACAGACACTTCTGAAGTTAAATGTTGTGACTCTCTGAGGTACACAGCAAAAACCAGACAGTTTAGGTTCCTTCAGAGAACAAACAGAAGCTTTATGTCCAGGCTGTTTTGCAATAATAACAGATAAATGTTAATCCTCCAAGTCATTTTCACTCCTGAGTTGTTTCTCTGAGCTTCTAGTTTCTGTTTGCAGAGCTCTGACTATCTCCAAGGTCATGATGACTAAATTGCTGCCAAATCCTCAAGCCAGTGTGGGTTAACGCTCCCATGTATGTTGATTAGAGGGTAAAACCCCCAAACTGCTCCAAAATGATCACACAACTAGTATTGTCCAGCTTTATCTATTGTTGATAATAATCTTTAAGATGGCTACCTCTCAGTTGTACACTAGGATGCCAGAAGCATTGCCCTTAGGTCTGTGCTGGTATGACCAAAAAGGGTTCCTTGGGGTTTGGATAAGAACCTAACAAGTTTATCCATAGCTGAATAGAACAACAGAGAATTCTCAGTCGACAAAGGCACGAGTCTGTAGGCTCTCCTTTAGCTTGGCCAACTCAAGGTTCTTGCATTACTTTTGAAACACACCAACAAGTTTTTCATATCTTCACTAGTTTGGTATTGAAGCATTTTCAAGTCCAAATTGGTCACACCCATCTAATCTGGTTCAAGTCTACTATGTTTGGGGGGCTGTGGTTGGAAGTGGCAACAAAGAGGCTTCACTTGGAGCTGATTGCAGTGACCCAGATGATGCACTGACAGCTGTCCCGAAATTCTACAACTCAGCTATTAAGGCACTTTGTTCTTTCTGTAACCACTCTTAACACTTGCACCAGATGAGTGTGGGAAAACCGAATCATGAGGCAGTCTGGTGTTGATAACGAAGCAAAAAAACATTAAATTAGAGCTTTCTGAGGCAAGCTAAGACAATATATGAGCTTTTAGGACAACGGATAAGCAGGTGGACAGTTGTCTAAATACCCAGAGATCTTTATTAAAGATGGGAAAACGCTATAGAAGGGCAACAAGTTTCCCACTAAAATAGTTCATATGGGAGTGGCCAGACTGAAAAACAGTTGCCACTTTGTCCACGACTGCATGTGCTTTGCCACATGTTAAAACCGGGGGAAATATGTGGCAAAAGGAGAAAATAAAAAAAACGTATTTTTAGAGGTGGGAATGTACAGCTTGTCATCCTGATTACAAAAAATCTTTTTAAAAAAGTGCAGCGGGAGTTAAAGCTGTTGAGGTTGGAGCTATACATCCTGGACACTGTTGCCTGTAAAATGACAGCCTGACAAAAATCCACAGGAATGAACCCCAAACCCAACTATCCTTCATCAGTGTGTGCATGCTGGATCTGGGTGGGGCACAGCTGACTGAGGGAAAGCAAAGTAGAGAGAAGCGGAAGAAAGGCAGAGATGGAGCAGAAGATCTAACCGGGTCAGAGCCGGATCGGGGCGGACGCTCAGGCCTTTACTCCTCTCAAAGGTTTTCTCCTGCTCTTATCCTTTTCTTTGACAAACCTGTAATTACTTTTTAAAATGGAAGAAATCTATCGTTTCGTTTCTCCTCGTGCCAAATAAAAGGTAAACCATGCCAATGCACACAGTGGAACTTACTCTGAGACAAAACAAAGCAGTTAAACCCACACATACAGCAGTGAACCGAAACAAGCTGTAGGTAGACACTTTGACCAATCTGACAATGACTCATTATTATGATAAACAACACTGGATCATACCCAGCAGTGACACATGCTTCAAGTAAATCCTCAAGAAACACATTAGACCGTGAGAGAGTTGACCTATTGACTACATCTATTTTCTTTTGCACTTAAATCTGCAAACATAAACAAAGTTGGAATTAAGAATAAAAACATTAAGCAGGCTCTTGTGTCTCACAGTTTAACGTGACAGAAAAAGGATACAGCAGCAGGACAGGGCACTGTAGGCCTCGAATAGCTGGGTAGCGATGTCAATTCTCTTGCTTTCCACCGCATGGTTGTTGTTTGCCAGCGCAAGCTTATGAAGGTGTGGGAGCACGACTAGAGGGATGCAGAAAACATATTTGTGTTAAAACTATGGTAAAGCATTGAAGAGGTTTTACATGCTTTTCTAGTTTACTTACACTCATCTCTGAAGCGTGGCTCTGCGTTTGGTCCAACTCTCCCGAATGTCCTGATGATCTCTATGTGCAAAGAGTGCTGATCTTGATACTGGGGATCTTCCAGGAAGGATGCCAGCTGCATTTTTACACGCTCCTGCAGCTATACATACATGAAGTCATGATTATAACTTGATTAAAGACCCACTCCAATGAAAATCATGTTTGGGTGTTTTTACAATGTTTTTGTAGCATACTTCTCATAATGGAGGACATGTACAAAATAATTGAAGATTAAAACTGCATTTTTGAGTATTTCTTTATTCAACTTACATTGTATCAAGAACAGATAAAAACTGGATGTTTGAAAAAGCTCAGGTTTATGACACAGTAACTGCCATAGGTGGGTGTAAGCTGCCCTTCTCTGCTACAATTAAGAAGCATCCACTAGCAGACAAATAGATCCATTAACGTCTTCATTTTCTTCGTCTGAGCTGCTATCTGGCTCAAAACTGTACAGCTGGATAGCTCCGATATTGTTCGCCTTTTTTTTTTTTTGGCTACGCTAATGTTATGTAATACTTAGGCTTGTGAGGGATATTAAGCTAGTGGGAGAGTGTAGACAAATAATTGATGAGAAAATTAGTGGAACTAACCCAGGGTGACTAACCCAGTGCAGAAGTTATGTCTTAAAAACAACACAGGCTTTTGGATTTTTGATAAAAATTGCATTGCCATAAAAAAAAGACCACTGGGAACGATTTTACAATCAAAAAATATAATTGGAGTGGGACGTTAAACGTTTCTGAATTAAGCTCAACATTAAATAGCTGATGTAATATAAGGTGTGTATTATATATTAGGCTCGGTACCTCTTTTTGTGTGACTGTCTCCATGATGGTGCCAAAAGCCGGAATAGTAGAGATCCTCACAGAACTAAAAACAGCAGGAAAGCAATTGTCACTTTAACCGTTTATTTCTGCTGTATTCATCTTTAAAGTACATTCCACATTCTTCATAGCATGTCTTTAAGGGAGAAAAAAAAACATACATAATGCATTTCAAAATGTTAGAATCATCTCTTTAGGTTTAAACAACATTGCAAACAACTCAGATAGTTATTGGGTTCATCATGAATAGGGAGGCATGGAAAGGCTTTTCCAACGCACTTTGATGCGCTCAAATAACAAGGAAAATCGGATTCACTGACTTAAATGATTAAATAGTACGTAAACCTTTTTTCTAAACCCACAAAGAAGTAGGACTGAAATTTGGATTTGTAACTAGTGGTAGTTTGGACATTTTTTTTCTATACTACACCAAAAGTTTTGTTACAAAACTTAAATGTTGTAACTGAACTAGTAAATATTGTGAAGTTAATACAAAGCATCTAAGAATTATTTTGTAAGAAATATGTGACTAAATCAGAATAATTGGATATTGAAACAATATTAGAACAATCTTAAATGTTATAAACAACCACAAAATACATGTTATTAGAGGAATGCTGAAGCTAGAAACGTTTTGTGTTTGTTACTAAATTATTTTTTGTTAGTGTATTTTAATTGATGTAATGTGAAAATTGTGGACATTAATCATGGTATTAAGAGAAATCACAGCATCAACCCCATCCTTATACGGATGGTGGTGATTTTTATCTTCATTTTTTTGCTTTAAATGGATGTGATGGCTTGCATTTTAGTAAGAACATATAAACAGACGTGGTGCTAAATGGAGCAGTAGAGAAGTATGAATGGAAAACAAATTCCAATTCTTAATTTGGAACAACAAACAACATCAGCTCTATATTGCTCTACATTACAGGTATAGAAGAAGAAAACTGATCACAACAAAAACAGGAAAGATGTAACAAGATTTAAATTAGAAACTATTTTTTATGCATATTTCTGTTTGGTTCATAAACAAGACCTGTGTGCAAATGGATCCAAGCTCACTTCCTAAACAGAATCCAAAAGAAGATCATGGTTGAACTTTACATGTTGGTATATACAGAACATTTGCACATCAGAGTAGCCAAACCTTTATTTAAAAAAGAAAATGCATTTATGTATGTATCCATTATAGCTCTCACTAAAATGTTGTGCAAAAGTCAACTTGATTTTAAAAACAAAAAGTACATTTAAACCCTAATTTTTACAATTTTCTCCTGATGTTCCTTTGTTTCTATTCTATTTTGATATACCAGACTCAAAGAGTGCAAAAGACAGCGTTTAAAAATGTGTTTCTGTTCAGTTATGATAGTCTAAGTAAATGCATGTTTTCGTCATCATATCAGTGGCATTTAATGCCACAACTGAGGTCATCAAGGCAGAATTTTACTGAGGGGACACAGCTCAGAAATCACAATGTTTTCAGACAAGTTCTTGTCGTTTGACTCACAATTCAGGCCCACTGCACAGTGTTATAAGGGCTGGTGCCGCCCGGCGATCTATTAATGCTTCGCTCATGCCTCGGAGAACCAACTGCAAACCCACCACACAGCAGGATGAGAGTGGGAGGGACATGGTGGGAAACGGAGGAGGGGGGGAGGGGGGGAGGGGCAGGTGAAAATTAAGAGGCAGATTGAGGGGACAACAAAGAAGAGACGGGGAGAAAGAAAGAAAAAAATAGAGTGGCAGAATAAACAGAGATGAGGTAGAGATAATTGGCCACTAGTTGATGTATCTGTGAGGAATGGCCCTGCTTCAACGAGGAAGGGTGAGGGGGAGGAAGAGGAGGAGAGGTTGGGTCACAGATATTCATGCAGGGATTGTCAGATGAGGTAAAAGCACACCGATTTATCTAGAAGAAGACTGTTGGAGCGATGAAGGCTGGCATGAGTTAGATCAACCATGCAGACATGTACAGTGTTAGTGTGAACGGTGGTTGTGCAGAAGAATCACCCAAGCACAGCCCAACCTAAGCGGGAGTTAAACAAACCAGTCTGAATGGAAAAAAAAAAAAAAACAAAGACAAAAACCCACTTTTTGTAGGTGATAGATCCTTTGGAAAATAGAAATTTATGGAGATAACATTTGTGTCAGGATTACTTAATACACTGAAGTTGCTCCTCACAGGTTCAGGCTTGTTCTAGTGTGATAGTTCTCAAGCAGCACAGAGAAGGGGGGAGAGACGCGGCGCGGTTTGTAGCTGATGTTGTTGTTGCTGTTCCACTTACATTTCAGGGTCGGAGGACAATGTGATGAGAGCCGGCACCACTCTCTGAGCAACCAGCGTCTCATTCACCCCCTTCACCAGCAGCTGATCGGATTGGACAGAGCCAGCCGTGATGTCACAGAGGTGTGGCGGGGGAACAAGAGCGAGCAACACCGCCAACGGACAAGGAGAAAAAAAAAAAAAAAAAAAAAAAAAAAAAGGAAAGGGAAAAAAAAAAAAAAAAAAAGCAAAACAAATAGGAAGGGGGAAAAAAAACCAAACATATAGAAAGAAAGTGATATACAATGAAAAAAATTCATAGCTGCGAGGTGCAGAACAGCACTGTATGTGTCAAGCAAATGTGTGTATAGTCAGATTCAGACTCACAGACACACACACACACGCTGTCACAGGTAAGACATGGCAAAGCTTATCTGCACAAATACTGTAAGGTAAACACCCAGCTGTGGGCTCTTTCCACAGACTCCAGATCAAATAACACAATCACATTTCAATTTAGGAAATGAAAGAAACAAATCAATAAGGCATTTGTGCAAGAGCCCCTTCAGTCCACAGTTTTTACAATGGCAGACAACTGCAGACTATGGGATGGTAACAGTGAAGTGGTTTGGGAAAAGACAAGTAACTTCACAGAAGTGGGGGGACATGGAAATAGCCAACCACTCCTCCTCTCCCCGGTATAGATCAACAGATGCCAGGCTCCACTCATTTATCTCATTGATCCAATTTTGGACTTTAATTGTGCACAGATTTCAATTTTGTGTTGTCCAGCACTTCCCTTTCTTTATGAAACTGGATTTAAATAGAAGAAACAAATTGCACAGAAAAGCCATTACTTTCTTTCAAAAGGAGTATTTTTTTTTCACCTGAAATGCTGCACCAAATACATTACTTCTTGTTGCTGGTTTGGGTCTTTTCCTGACACAAAATAAGTGCACAGTTAAAGGTTCAAGGCTGGCTCAAGGAGAGTGTAGCTATACAGTCAGCAGAGCGCTGGTAAGGCTTGTGCTTACATTAAAAGACAGAACAGCATGAGGTCAAATGTATATTTAAAAGCAGCAGCCAGCAGAGCTCGCACAACAAATGAAAAGAAAGTAGTGTGTGCACCAAAAAACAGCATTTACTTATCAAACAAGGTCAAGAAAGGATCAGAATAACAGATTATGGGGAAATTATATGACAAAAACTTGTGAAGAGAATTTATCAGAAGCAGAGACTGTACATTGACAATGAATGCAATAAAAATAGTTATCAACATCAGTTGAAGGTGTTTTTTGGTTAATAGGCAGCTTGTGTTTATGTACCTCAAACATCCGTGCCGCAGTACATCGCACCAGAGCAGAGGTATGGACCACCCCGTACCAAAGAACTGTGAGCAGCAGCTCGTGGTACGCAGGGTTGGCGCTGACCAAGAAAAAAAAAAAAAAAAAAAAAAACACACAAGAGAGAAATATTGTGTCAACTGACAAATTCTCCTTCAAACCATTAGATAGATGATCAGGAGAACAGGATTAAAGCCTCTCTGTGTGCATCTCACCCCAGTTCTACGAAGGAGGCCTTCAGGCTGTCGAGAGGCGCGTGTGACAGAGACAGGGTCGTCATAACATCCTCCAAAAAACCCACCAGCAGCTTTCGATCCTCCTCCTTTTAACATTTTATACCATGTTTGTGTTAAAGTCAAGACATGCAAGTTAAAAGCATGCTTCCTACAAAGTGCTTTCACATGTGAGCTGCCCTGAAAACACTTTTTTTTTTTTTTGGGGGGGGGGGGCGGCAAATTGTGTTTAAAGTTTACAGCACAACATTCCTGAACTCCACTGTGTTTAGCAAATGCTGCATATTTTGCAAACCTAAAAGGAAAACAAAATATGTGGTAAGTTGTGTTGGTATGGATTTTCCCTCTGAACTGAAAGTAACTGAAAGCATTTGTTGGCTTCAAGAACTACAACACAGCAAAGACATGGGTTCTATTAAAAATGCAATCTATTCAGGTATTCATTATTCAAATATTCAAACCACTGCTAACTTCTTACATTTTGCCTTGAAAGCTTGTTTAATATCTGATTCTGCTATAACTCAGTACTATAATATATTTAGCTTTATTAGTGAGATTTATATTAAAGTTTGACTTTCTTAAAATTTAGATTTGTCTTTTCCAAACACTAACACTGCACTACAAACGATTTTATAATTGCAAAGATTTAAAACCGTGTTTGTCAAAACATTTTACCAGGTTTGTTTGTTTGTTTGTTTTTTTAATTTATCTTTGCTCTACACCTGTCCAAGCTTTTCTTAAAATTATTACAAATGAAAAATGTGTCTCTTTAACAGCTAAGATCTAAGAAATAAGGACATTATTTTTCAAATGAGTCAAAACCCTTTATCTCAATTTTAAAGTCAAATTGCACTGTTTTTATGAGGATTTACTTAGCTGGGCCAGCTTGTACTAAGATTCTATTCTCATTTTGTTAAACATTTTTTCTAAAACGAGTCATTTCCACTCAATACATTCTTTTTTTGTCACTGTAGTCAAATGAACTACAATTAGGTACATACAAACTCAAGACATACATAGTATTTGCTTAGAACTAGCAAAAACGACTTATTAATGGGCTGTAAAACATTCCATTTGAAGTAATTCTATCAACCAGTTTGCTTTTTAGCTTTCTTTTGCATTTTTTTCCATTTTTTCCAATGCTTGTATGAAAGTATCTGTATCTAGATTTAATATTTTATAAGAATTTTTGTTCAATAAAAATCATTGAATGCATGTTCTAGCATTTTTCTTAAGATTAGTGAGTGCTGTTTTTAAATTCACTTTATAGATAATTATTTTACATACCATTTACATAAGCGGATTTTATAATTAAATCATAAATATAATATTAAAAAAAAACATTTCGCATCTCGGCTGCATGAAATATATTTTCATTTTTTGTTTCTAGGTAAGCTAATGATAAATAAGCATTTCAAAATTACAGAATACCAAGTTTATAAGCAGAGTGGTCACTACATGGATTAAAAAAAACTGAAACACTCATTAAAAACTTAAAAAATTAAATTAATAAAGTCATGAGCTATTCAGCTGAAAGCTGCTATTTAGTTACCTGGTTATAGCATGTCAGTACTCCAGTGGCATAGATGGGGACTGTGGCTTTAGTGAGAATGCCATTTCCTGCAGACGCATCTAACAACAAAACAAAAGCAGAACAATGAAAACTTTGTGGGACATTTGTGTGTATGTAAATAAATAAATGTCTCAGAGATCTGCTGCTTTTCAAGAAGATTTTAACTTCCATTTACATATCTAAAGACATTTTTGCTAGTAACTACACGTGGACAACATTGTGATACCATCACATTAGTGACACAGATGTGATTCAACATAATATTCATTAACTTTACTCAACACACTAAAAATAGAAAGTGCATGCAAAAAATAGGACACAATGAGATGAGTCTTTCCTATGCGGATACATTATTTTTCTACAATTTTCTGTACAAAAATGTGATCTCTGTACATCTAAGGATAGCAATTTTTGAAGACAAATTCGAGATCTAAAAAAACCCACCTTTTTTCGGTCTCTAGATAGCCTATTTACATCAGCTATGACTGTGTCTGAACACCACCTATTGGCATGGATGAAATTAAAGAAATGAACAGAAAAAAAAAAGAAAAAAACTTACCGACATTCTCTTCTGAAAGTCGTAGAATTTCCTGAAATTGTGGTTTAACCTATGCAAAATCAAAACAAATAAAAATAAAACAGAAGCACGCTCTTGCTTTTTGCTTTAGCAGTGATACATGCATTTGAAAGATATGTTATAAAATCAAGAAACAAAAAAAAAATGGCAGCTAACCTTGTGGTGAACTATAGTTAGATTGGGGTGATTCAACTCAGTCAGAAGAAAGAGTCATATTTACTTATTCTTAATTAATTAAATAAATTAAACAAGCTCTATACACTTTATTTAGCTACGTCAGTAAATATAAAATCAAAATATGATAGCTTCAAATATAACTCTGAGAAAAATAAGAAAATGCACATTCTAGTATATTCTTTCAAAAGTGAATTATATAGAAACTAAATGAAAACATAAATCCGATAGTGGCCTAACCCTCAGATTCATAATTGACATGGGATAGAACGGTACCTTAGTGTTCGTGAAAATTTTGCCAAAGGTGCGACACAACCTCCAGAAAAAGCGAGAGAACTCGTGAACGCAAGTCGACGACGTCACATTAATGCGACCAACAATCTCTATGAGTTGAGGCAACCTGGAAGAAGAGCAGGCAAGAAGATGTTTGTCACTGATACAAGTCAACAAGCAGCTCAAGCTATAAACACTGTGCTGTCATGACAAAATAAATGAAATACTGATTTAAGATTGGTTTAACATGTCAATCCTAAATTAAAGGTTCATGAAGAGCCACAGAACAAAAAAAGAAACAAATTATGAAACATATGCAAAACCTCAAAACAATAATAGACAGTTAATGCAAAAATAACACATTCTAACATTAATTTAATTCTGAGTAAATAAAATCATTTATGGTGAAAAAGCAATTCTGCTTACAGTTGATTGACAACCCATAGCAGGCTCTCCCAGCCAGTGGTTCCTTCGAGCTCCAGCTGGTGGTCGTAAAGTTGGAGCAGAACACTTAGTATCTCCCTGCTGCCGATGATGGTAGCTATATCCTGAAGTGGAGAAGCTGGCCTGGGGAACCGGGTCACTGCAGGAACAGAGGTATGACGCCACAGTGGAAATTATGCAGAATTGCCGCTTAAAGTGCCCCTCCAATCATCTTTTGATCTATTTTGAAGCCCCCCCCGTGGTCTTTTAATCATGGTTATGCCATTTTTAGCAAAATGCAAAAAAACGTTGTCGTTTTTGGGAACTAGAGCAGGTCATTAGAAATTTGCCTCAGAGTTGTGGGTGGGACCGTTGGCGCTGAGTAAGCCTGCCCCCATTTCCCGCCTGCCATCTCTTTCTTTCTTCCACTAGCTTGCAGCCCCTCACACCTCCAACCTAACGTTACTGGTGCAAAAAAAACCTGGTGAGCAAAACTGGAGCGATTCAGCTGTACAGCTTTGAGCCAGATGGCATTTCGGACGAGGAAAATTAAGACGTATGTGGATCTATTTGTCTACAAGTGGATGTATCATTGAGGCATTGCCAATTGTGGCACCTACATCACAGCTACAATCTTTTTCCAATGACATTTTCTTATCTGCTCCTGATATGAAAATGAAAAACCGCTAATCTTTGCTTTTTAATTCAGATGATTCATGTTGATCATGTGAACGCTCAAAGGTTTACAGTATGTCAAAGAGTGTGCGTTATTTTTGTGTTGCTGGTGACAGCTTTGGTGTTAAAGGGTTAAAGACTAATAGAGCACAAGTCCCTGCAGCAGTAAAAATTGTGTGTGTGTAAAAATGCAAAGAAAATACACAAAAATCAGCTCCACTCCAAAACTCGGTTTCTGTTTGTTCGAGTCGATATGTCATACCTTCTATGGCAGGAGTGTCTGCATGAACTTTAGCTCTGCTGGTGAAGGGTGCATTCTGTAGCACCAGAGCAAACAGAGGAGGGATGAGCGATTGAAGGGCAGACAGGAAAATATGGAGCTTGTGCTCATCCAGACCATGTTCCCCCTGCTGCAGAAAGATTTATCACAAGTGTGATCAGCAACAATTAAAAATCGAATGTTGAAATTATATTAATAATCATAAAGTTCCTTTACCATGAGTAGCTTTTCTATTCGCGTCAACAGAGAAGGAATGAGTGCATTGTTAAGGTTCCCCAGTTCTGTGCTCCAAGCAGAAAAGGCAGGGATGAAGACCTGGTGGACCGCATTGACCACCCGCTCGGATGGGTCTCCAAGTGATAGCAGCATTAATTCAAAACCCTAAAAGGAGCAAACAAAATAGCATTAGGAGCCTACAACTAGAATAGAAAAGATTGAAGCAATGTTTATTATCTCTGCCTCTCTGTTCCTCTTAAAGCAAACAAACCTGGGAGTACTTGTCAGCATCATCAATGTAACCCATGATAATACCCAGACTTTTGACCACAGCCTCCCTGACCATGTCAGCCTTGTCTTCAGCTAGCATCTGCTGCAACATGGACAACACCAAGGAGCTGCGAATTTCTTTCTGCAGAGACAGGAAGGGATGGGGAAAACTGAAACCCTCTTAATATTAAAACCAATCCTTTTTAACTACTTCACTGAAATGTTCTCACAGGCAGGTAAGGTGCTAACGCTCCACAAGACTCAGCCACCAGCAGTCTCCTCTCTGGATACTTGTGGTTAATCTGTGAAGGACAGATTAGGACAAAGACCCATTGAAAGTGAAAGACGAACTTGAATTTAAAGGAAAAAGAAGAATAAAAGGGAGTGCCGTCACAAAAGAATGGAAACAACATGAGAATCATCAACATGCTGACCCTGTAGAAACCACAATTTGTCTTTCTCTGAAGATTCTCAGCCTCCAAACAGGCTGTTGCTATGGCAGCAGAATTTGTTTACCAGGAATGTGGTGACACAGGTGGCAATACAAACAAAACCATGAGTCTATTTTTGTCAGACGCAAACAATATATTGGCAGTGATTTTTGTAAACATGGAACAGAATGACACTATATTGAATCATTCGCCTAAAGTGTCATTTCCTGCTCATGTTGTTCACTTTTGTTAATGCTTTGGACTTTTGATATTTGTTGCATGAAAAAAAAACTTTACTTGCTCAAATAATTTTTATTATTCAAGACAACAGAACATGAGCAGGAACTTAAATAAACAAAAAGTAATTTTTACCACAGAGTCTAACTTTAAAAATAGAAAAAAAAAAGAAACTGTGTCAAAAATTTGATTTGTGTACATTTTTGGAAAAAAAAAGGATTCCACAAATGTTTGGGGGCAAAAAAAAAAAAAAAAACCACAAATAAAAATGTACTTAAATATGAGGTGTGAAAGTCACTGTACCTGTTCCCAGCACTGAGGAAGAAGCTCAGCTTCAACTCGAGTAGGACCAACATGTCGTGCGAATGCAACGCAACCAGTCAAGATCATTTTTCTATTGAAAAAAAACACGCATATTCAGATGAGAAAATATTTATCTAAAAAAAAAAAAAGAAACACTTGAAGGCATTTAAATGCAGAATGACAAACCTCTGCTCATCATCTGGCCTCTTAATTAGATTAAAGAGGATGTGTAGGAGCTGGTCCCTCTCTTTCGGCTCTGGATGAAGGCATGCGGTACACAAGATGAGTGGAATCAACTCCTGGTGATGAGCAGAAGACAAGAAAAAATAAAAAGAGCCAACATTAGATCAAATAATTTTACAAAGCAAGTTTTTAATACCTGAGGGGAAAACAAGATGAGTTGGTATCAAGCAGAGTTATAGACTGAAACAGGGAGAAAGGACGCTAAAAATGGGATAATCACAGGGGAAACAATCAGGAAGTTCACCTTTGAAAACCAACAGAGGTCCATTAACACAGCTTCAAAACATCTACACTCTAGAAAAATGCTTTTTATCTCCTGATTTATTTGCATTTATAGTCACATATAGTGGAAGCCACAAACTATAAAAGCCAACAAAGAGCATTAGGCCTAGACACAGCTGACGAACACATGCCTAGTGATCTAGTTCTCCACTAGTTCTTGGGGCAACTGAGCCCTGCCCCACAGTTCAGTCGGAGTTCATGGGCCCTCCTGCCAGAGAGAAGAAAGCTCAGCTGCCCTGGATACAGGGCCTCCATGGCCAAACTGCGGCCAGCTCGACATTCCCGCTACACATTCCCAAATTAGAGAGTGCACACTATGTTAAAAATATTTCGTTTTTCAAGCTTTGCTTCTTTCCCAGATATCATATTCTCCTGCCAAGTCTTAGAGGACCAAGCAAAATCCAAAGCAGTAATGGATAGATGAACCCAAAGGCAAGTTGGGAAAAAAAAATACTTTTGTGAATCATCTATAATGTTACTCCTTTGATCTTTGTCTCTTTTTCTGTCAATTAAAAAAAATTAAATAAAATACAAGATGGGTATTTAACTAGTGCCATCTGGGTTCTATGTGTCTAAAACAAAAAGAAAAGAAAAGAGAAGAAAACCAAAAGGAAATGAGTTTAATCACATTTAATTGTTACAATAAATAAAACAAAAATCTGACCTCTAAAAAAAAAAAAAAAAAAAAAAGAGAAACTTCACAAGAGTCATATTTAATAGCCTAACAAAACATCAGAAAAAAATAGAGCAATTCTTCAAAGCTTTCACATGTGAAAAGCCAGAAACTGTGCTCCCTTTCCATATATAAGTCAGCTTTCCCCATTTAAAATCTTCTTCAGTAAGGTCAACATTTATCTAACTCTAAAAAAAACACTGTGGGCAGGTAAAGCGGACATCATAATCCAGGAAAGCTGGCCCTCTGAGAAGCCACACTAATGCCAAAAACCAAATAGTCCAGGTTTTCCAGTAAAATGTTAATATGTCAACATCTGATTGAATTTCCTTTAGAGACCATTGCCAATAAAAACCCACAAGAGTAAAGATCTAAATTATTTCTCAGAATTACAATGTTTTTCTTTGGCCATTTCTGAACTTTGATTGTTTTTAATTCTCACGCTTAACCTAAAATGAACATACAGTTACACCAAAAAATAAATCTCAACTGAACGTACTTTCCAAAGACTGATAATCAAGAATACTCTTGAATAAAGTTGCATTAAATCTGGTATTTGTTCTTCCCCTTTATTTGTGTCTTCAAGGAAACAAACAATATTTTATTGAAATAATTTCAAACTTTTAGGCAGCTAAGAGTTTTCAAGAGGAACACAGGAACAATTCGGTTGTCTGGCCAACTAAACCCTATTTGGTACTTTGCAGTCAAACATGTTTTTTTTTAATTATAATAACCTGTTCATTTTCTGTTGATATAGCTGTAAAACGTCATCTAAAACTACAGAACAATATACTTTTGTTGGTTTATTCAGGCCAAAATAAGATTGTCAGCCAATATCAACCGCCTTATTACATACAAAATAATGTAAGAACTCAAGGATGTAGCAAATGATCACGAATCAAGACTTTTTCATAGGACAGATTAAATGCAAACACTATAAAACAACATGTAGTAAATTATAGCATTGTAGTGATCCTGAGTCTACAAGCTAAATAATGATTTACAGAGTCTGATAATTTAACCAGGTGGCAACCACAGACTCCATCTATACTGTTTTACGTTAAACACCTTCTGTTTTTAAGGGGCTGTTACATTGAAACGGCTTAAGGTGTGTCTGCAGGCATGTGGGAGTTTAGAAGGCTGACTAGGAGAGTCAGCAGCTCTGTGTGTTTTGAGCCTCCTGCATCTTGGTCGATTAATGTAAGACACAGAGCAAAGTCCACAGCAAGCTAGAAGGAGCCTGAAATGGTGATGTTTGGTGGGGATTTGATCCCTTGCCAAATCCTCCCTGCAGACTTGTTTGCATTGATTTAGTAAAGAGATAAGATTCTCATAACGACTTGTTGTTGACAGTAACTATACAACCATGAACATATGCAAAGCAGGCCAACTGAGAACCTCTGTACCTGCATTCAGATAATTTCATCACTTACGTTTCAACACAGCAAAACTCAAGCACACTTTAAATGTGTACAGACAGACAAACACACATTTATATATTGCATGCAAAGAGTTAGTGCAAATGCTGCACCTGAGCAGGTGTTTGCACTTGTGTATAGGGAGCTAAGACTTGGGAAGAAGGAAATTGAACTTTTACAATTTTTTTGGTTAAAAGGTTTGGCTAAGCAAACAAGAGATTTAGAGAAACAACATTTTAGTATAAACAATAACATAAAACGTGAAAACATTTACTTAAGGTAATAGCAGTTACCACAGAGCATAATATCTGCTTGAAAAAAAGGACGTTTTTTTGCTTCATTTAAAGACTCACTGCGATGGAAATTGCGCTTATGGCGTTTTTAATATGTTCTTGTGGCATTTTGTTGATGGTAGACAATGTAAATAAAGAACATTAAGCTTAAAATTACATGTCTGAATATTCTTCTTTTAATAAAATCATTGTGAATCAGTAGCAGAGTGAAAAATGCTGTTAGAAAAAGCTTGTAAGTGGGATGTAGAGCCTTAATCGACGGGCCAAAAGCTCCCTGTTCTGCTCCATTCTGATGCATCCACATGCAGACAAATGGATCCATGTACATCTTTGTTTTCCTCATCCAAGCGGGCATCTGGCTCAAAACTGTACGGTTGGATAGTTTCAATATTGCTCGCAATTTTTGTTTCTCCAGTAATGTTAGGTTAAGTTAGCAGGAGATAGATGGGTGACGGGAAGTGGGGGCAGGCTTATCCTGGTTCAACAGTCCCGCCCAAAACACAAAGTTTGGCTAACAAACTTTCTAATGATCTCCTGCAGAAACTCTGCCCTAGAAAAAAAAATAGTTTTTTTTTTGGCTAAAAACGACATAATGAAACTTAAAAGACCACTGGGAACATTTTGACAATGGATCAAAAGATGATCTTGGTTGTTTAAGTGTAAGATTAAACATAAAAAAAAAAACTTTTTTCCACTTAAATAATTACAAGACTCAAGATCAAGTTAAATAAACAGACAGGAGAACCTCAGGAGAAAAGTCTAAAAACATTCTACATATAACTTTTATACGATGCAACCTGACACATCAAAAGCTAACACTGCCTAACTTAGGCTGACTAGGCACGTCACAGGGGTTCATGCTTAGGTTACACAGCAGTGTTAGTTTACCAAAGTGTATAATTCATTTGCAAAAATGGCAAAGCAAAAAATGAATAAATAAAAAAATAAGCCTAAGTCAACAGCTTTAGCTTTAAAGACTGTAATTAGTTCCATTTTTCATGTCAGAAACATGCACATGTGTGAAAGACTCACCTGGCAAAGATGTGTAACCATTCTCTAGAAGAGAGGCATGCATGAGAGTGAGAGAATGAGTGAGACGAAAAAAGAGGAATAAAATAAAACCAGTGAAGGAAAGAGGGCAGCAAATGCAACAGACCCAAAAACTACAGCCAAAGAGAAAGAAAAGAAAAGAAAGCCATTGAAATAGACCAAATCTCAACCAATAGATAAAACACAAGTCAACAGGGGATTTGCAGGTTTAAAAAGCCAGTTTATTTCCCCATTACATCTATTTTAAATCATGTTTTCCTAAATAATAGTAGCATTTAATAAAAAAAAAAAAAAAAAAAAAAAAAAAATCAGAGAAATAATGTTGATTGGCCTTAAAGGTGAAGAAATATGAAACTTGCTATAAAATAAGGTTTACAGATGAAGGGACTTATAACATAAATAAAAAATATACACCACACAATCCAGCTTTAAATATGCAGCAATAAAAGTATCATAATGATTTATGATACTTTTATAGCTGCATATTTAAACCTGGATGCTGTGTAGCAGATTAAACTGATGGGAAGCTGGAGAGTCTACATTCTTTGAACTGCTCCCCCAGACTTTCACCCTGCTCCACCTTGCTGCCCTGTGTGGATCTATTGCACACTAGCAAACAATGTCACCAATGATGATAACAATGAAGAGGATACAAGGAGGAGAGGAAGAGGGGGGGGCTTAAAATGTGTAAAAATCAGATTACCTCTCGTTTAGCAAGGAGGACATTAGGGACAATGTGGGGCAGACAGCGTCCCAGCATAAGCATGACACTCTCCTCACTGTCTGCTATACGGGACACCTGGAGGTAACAGGAATATTATGCACGACTGTTGCTGGCGTCTCTAAATGTAGAAGGTTTGATTCAGATCATGCTCACCTCTGCTCCGAGGCGGCTGTCCGAACACATTCTGCAGAAAGACAGCAAGGCTTGCTGGAAGGCTGGGGATAATTTCCTGGGAAAACAAAATCCAAAGAGATCACTGTAAGATCTGCATCATTTACTCTGAACTCTGCTTTGGAGATTGTCTTGACCACTAAATGACAGTGGACTGGGCTGACTTTGTTGCCAGAAAATGCAGCAAGGCCAGTAAATCTTGTAACTGTTGTTTGCTTGTAATTTTCGTTATAACAACAACAAAAAAAACCTCTGAAGATGGGAAGTAAACTGTATTAACCCTAAAACTCTCAAAGGATTTCTCTTATTTATTCTTGGATTGATTGAAAAGAGAACAGCTGTTTTAGGAAAGTGGTTGAAAAACAAACTGCCACTTACCGCCATCTAGTGGTCATATAAAACAATGTCTCTCACTTTAATGAGTAGTGAATATGTGAACTGATGTCAGATGGTACTTAGGTGTGCATTACAGTCAAATGCATTTTTCAATGCATTTTTTATACAATACATTTTAAATTTCTATAGCAAAGCAATCTCGGATACACCTCTTAAATTCAGTCATTAGTACCGTTATATATCATTATCCATGGAGTAGAACAGAACAAAAAAGTGATGAGCTGGAAGTGGCACAGGGGGTTTAAACCTGTGCTTAAAACACAAAAAAGTAACTCAACATATTCCTTTTCATTTACCTGTTTGGCTGATCAAAGTGAACACGTGTCTTGTTGCAGGACTGTAGCTGGGATGTTTTCTGCTTAGAGGGTGGGGCTCCCCCATTTCCGGCCTGTGAAACCCCTCGACCTTCAAGATTCTGGCCATTATCCTGAAGGTAAGACATAATACCGTTACGCAGATTGATTAAAAAAAAATACCTAGAAACGTGTTAGATTTACCTTATTTTAGGCACTGATTTATATTTATATATAATACATTAAAATCCATGTATTAAAACTGATCACAACACATAGAAATAAAATACCACAGAGGGAGGGTCAGTGGAGGAGGTGATGATGTTAGAAGAGGAGGAAGGGTGAGATGAATTCTGGGAGCTCAGGTCTAGTGTAGCTGGAGGCGGAGAGGAGACGGTCCTTTTCAGAGTTTGAATTTCACTGTGAAGAATTTTTCAAAACAAACAGGAAAATCTCAAATTTTATAAACCTCTCATGGATGAAGCACAGCTCAATAACACAATATAATTATCAGCAACAATTCATCATTGCTAGAAAAAACTATTGAAGCCTTTTGTGCCTTAGCAACCAAAGTTCATGCAGCCACCTACCTCTGCAGCTTTTTGATCTGATCGGCTAAGCTCTGCTTCTCACTGTTCAGAAGACTGAGCTGGTACTCCAACTCTTGCACAACTTCTGTTTGCTGCTATAAAACAAGAAGAAATCATAATATCTCAACTTCTTTAGCTCTAAATGAAGAGCAATGATGACTCCTGGTATTCCTAGTCTAGAGTAAAAGCTACATTTACATAAACACAACCATCTTAATACACTTCTGCTCTGAAGTGATGATGTCTAAATAATGCCTACATGTCTATGACTACAATAAAAAACAGAAAAAAATCATTTTCATATTTTTAAATTGATTTTTGTGGCTAAAACTAATATTTTTCAAAGGTTTCAGTAAAACTGATATTTACAATAATTTGTTATCAAAGAGCAAGAACTTCATGTTTCGCTCTGGTTTACATTTCATTTTGGTAAAAATGTATCAAAATATTTGTGGACAAGCACGTTTTATTTCTTTGCCGTGGACTAATAGAGAAATACAAAATAATACAAAATAATTAGACAAAAGGAGCATTTAAAAACAAAAGACATTTTGAAGCTAAGGGCTGCACGGTGGCGCAGTGGTTAGCGCTCCTGCCTCACAGCAAGAAGGTTCCCGGTTCAAGTCCTGGCTGGGGGACCTTTCTGTGTGGAGTTTGCATGTTCTCCCCGTGCATGCGTGGGTTTTCTCCGGGTACTCCGGCTTCCTCCCACCGTCCAAAAACATGCTTCACAGGTTAATGAGGTGTGAATATGAGTGTGCATGGGTGTGTGATTGTGGCCCCTGCGACAGACTGGCGACCAGTCCAGGGGTGTACCCTGCCTTCGCCCATGAGTAGCCGGGTTAGGCTCCGGCAACCCCGTGACCCCGAAAGGGATAAAACGGATTGGAAAATGAATGAATGAATGAATGAATAAAAGCTGCATAGTTGAGGGGTGGTTGATGTGTACGCTTAAAGATTTGATATTGTTGCAACAATTATTATTATTATTGCTTGAAAACAATGAAAAAAAATTATTGGTGTAAGAAGCAGAAAATTGTGGAATAATTTGACACTTTTTTAAAAATCAACAGGCTGATGAATAATATGAATAATATGAATATGAATAATATGTATTTCTGTAAGTGAACAGGAAAACTAAAGTCCACCGCACTTTGATACAGACCTGCTGTGACAAGCCAGGCTTCTTAGAAAACTCTGATGCAACGCAATTCCCCGGAAGCTCTGAGGGGTCCAACCCTACTGACACATCAACCATGTCTCTCTGTGAAGGGATGACGTTTCCACAGTTTCTGTAGAGCTGCAACAGATCAGGGGGTTTAGGGATGTTGAGGCCGACGTCATCCCACAACTCAAAGTCCTAAAACGACAAAAGACATGAAAGAAACATTTACTTTCTACAAACCTTTTGTTGAACTCTTTGATTTCATCTTTGTTAAAAGAATCATTCAGGACAGGACAGCTAATTCTAAAGTTATTTTATTAACATCACTGACAGAGCAATTTGGATTACAAGTCAAATTCCTGTTTTCTAATTGGATCAAATAACACAACTTGATAATTTAAGACCAAAAAAGCTTTACCTGATCGTCATTTTCATCAGAAAAGGTGATAGATGAGAGTTTATATCCATTCTTTAATAGATATTCGTTGACGAGGAAGTTTAAGGCTCTTTTCTCCAGTGGACGTATAGGCTCCTAAATTAGAAACAAATAAAACATAAATTTATTGACCAAACCAAAGTTGCTAATATCTACATTTGAGAAAAGTTATGTGGCATATTTTTGCGTATTTAATCACATCCTACCTGAATTTCAGGGCTCGACTTTAAGTTTTTTCTCTCTTGAGATGGAACCTCACTCTCTGAGGAGATGAAAACACACCAGATTATTTGAAAAGATGGTGATTATTAGTCACTTCAAAATATTTTCTTGGGAACAAAACAAAAAAAAGAGAAAGCTGTAACAAAAAGGGTTTTGGTGGAGAAGAATTTAAAAGTACGCTACACCTGCTGCCTGAGTCAAGTTGGCGCGCAGAGCCTGAATGGTCTCCTTTGCTTTCCGTAGCTCAAACTCCAGCACTGGACAGGAAATTACAACACACACAGGAAGTGGATCCAACCAAAGACAGGAAACAAACAAAACAAAGATGGGTGTAAAAAAAAACTTAGAGAGATGAAATAAAAGATTAAGGGTTGTGAAGCAAAAAAAAAAAAAAAAAAAAAAAAAAGATTGCATGCAATTTACAGTATAAACAAACACATGCAGCAGAGGATTATGGTAAAGCTGTCAATATCCATATAAATCGTTTTTTATTTGTTACTTTAATGTGTAATGCATAGAGACAAATCTTAATGAAGGGCATTCCTGCTCTTGAGTACCTCCCATTTATACTGTGCCAAAATTAGGAGAGGTGGATCTTCACTTAATCTGTAACCGTGGTAATTCCAATCCAACTATTATTCTGAAATGCACTTTTAGTCTCTCAGAGCTGTCTGACACAGGTTGTTTTCCAGCAAAAGTTTACTAATAAGATCAGTTTATAGTTTCAAGCCACTCAAAAAACCAGAAACTGCTCATTTACATATAACTCAATGACATAAAAACATTCAAGATCAGCTATATGTTCATTTACTTTCAAAAATATATGAACAGTTTTTAGTAAAGGGATTGAACTGCTCTTACCGGCATAAAAACTGGAGGCAGCATATGGTGGGATTCAATTTGGATGCTGTCAATTTTAGATTTTGCCAATTGAAATAGAAAATTACTTGATTAACAATGAATACAGCAAAACAACACACAAGATCTGAAGACACGTTATAGTCACACAAGCAAAGTAAGCAACGGAGCTGGGAAAAAAAAGTTGCATATCTGTGCACTTAAATCTGCTTTTTCAACAAACCCTTGTAAACCCAAAATCTTTTATAGCGGTAAATACAGGTGCTGTAATAAATTTGACCCCTGCTCCTTTTTTTATTTTTGTGATTGTGTTGAATTTTTTTAACAGTGGATGGCATGAGTGGAGGATTTATCCTAATTAAAATAGTTGGATAAATTTGGTGTATTTTGTCCTTTAAGTAGTAATTTTTCTTCACCCCAAAAAAACACCCATTCTTCTTCAGAAGCCTTTCCAGCAGATTAAGAGTGTACAGATCGCAACCGCAACAAAATGAAAAACCAAGAATTGAATATTGGGAGAGCAAAAAAAAAAAAAAGATTAAAAAAAATTCAAAACAAAATCTAGTCTGGATGGAGTGACTTGTCCAGAATTTCACTGGGGTTTGATCAACGTCAGGAGAAAGCCAGAAAACCCAGAGTCAGACAGCATGGAGTTCAGGTGGAGCTGAACAGGAATACTCAAAAAGTGAATGATGGGGTAATTCTGTAGAAGGGAAGTGATGAATGTGAACCAAAGGAAATTTAGAAAACGGTGCTTTATTGTTGGAGTAAGGTGAAACCACCACCTCTGCTGCATGGTTTGAAACTAAGCACTAAACCTTCAACACCTGCTGTTGAAAGCTCCCAAACCACAAGCACATCATTTAAATGTTCAGAGAGCATATGTAATTACAAACACTCAAGACTTAAGCCACTCAGAAAATGCTTTGCTGTTGTCATACCATTATACATTTAAAACAATAACAGAGGTGAAATTGTGGACAACTTATTAATTGCATATTTTTTTTTGTTTCAAAGTCAATGACAAAGAGCTGATGGATGACTAAAGGAAAAAATAATACTTTACATTTACCATTATATTATGGCACATTGGTTATGACTGACTAAAGTAATGGTTTCTATTTTCCATTAAATCAAGACTTCACATGCATAGCAAAAATGGCCACTACTAGACGAGACAGTCTACTTTGATTTCTGTGATAAAGCAGTAAGACGGCTTTTTTCATTTATACTTTCATAGTAATCAAAAACCAGAATGGTTCATATCTATTTTAAAAATAATTGACAGAGTTACAGAGTGTGACGACACATCTTTTTGGAGGATGCTGAAGAATCCTGTACCGAAAATACAGCAGACTCACTCTGCACTGTGATAACTGACGGGATAAAGCGCAATCACCACAACCAGAAAAACACACTGCAGCTACTACAAAACAAGAACACTGATCAGAATTTTCACTACCATGTTTGAACCTTGAATATATTTTTCTGATATTTTGTAGAGCTTCTAAACAAAGAAAATATAGAAAAATACAAAAAAGATTTGAAAGTAGAGCCAAATCTTTAAGTTTTTTTCCCCAAAATTTTTCCTAAGTTCCTAACAATATTTTATTTATTTATTGTAGCACCCAAAGGAGCAAGATCCAACATTTTTAAGGAAATGTGTCAAAAGAAGAAGTTGTATTAAATTCTCCTGTTTGGCATTACAGCTAATTGAAAGTCATAATTGTTGAGTTCAGGTGTTCCTATACTAAAACAATGCCTTTTTTTGACCCGTTTCCTTTTTCTCTCGCCCATACTTTTCCAATGTCAGGTCTTGCTTGAAGTCCCGACATGAAGATACATCTTACCTGCCACCCGTTCGTCTGACTCTCTGTTGCCATCATCTGAGTAACGTGCAAAGTCCAGGGAGTCCAAAGTGCTAATGCTGCCTGCTCGATCTGAACAGAAACATGGAAAATCACAATCAGTTCATCTAAAAAAAATGGTTTATTATGGTCTTCACATATTTTTTTTTTGTCAAACCCAACTAAAAAGAGCTTTAGCTGGACAGTTATATGGTAGTAGTATAAAGAAGTACCGCTTAAAATTGGGAGAATAAAAAAAAACCCACCAGGCTAACCAATCATAACAGCCGTAATGAAGGTACATTTATTGATTATTTTCAAAACTGTGATATTCAGCATTTTTTAAAAAAGGACTGATGAAACCAGCCGTCGATCTCATGACAATTTCTGTCACATTTTGGGCTCAGAGCAAAACAATAATGTTCTCTAGTCTTGGAAACGATGCGGTGGTGGACCTCTACAAGCCAACTTTGTAGTCTGCAGCACCCAAGGACAGAACCAGAGCGATCTCACCCACCAAACAATCCATACAGAAATGATGGAATTGTTCATTATTATTTTTAGGAAAACTAATTTAAAGTCAAATTTTATTTCGTGTCTCAAAAAAATTAAATTTTTAGGCCGTGTTGCCCATCTCTGAATGAAGGGGCACATTAGTGATGAAAAGTTAGAATGCAATAAGGACAAATGATTTGCTGTGGTGACCCTGAAAGGTAAAGAAGACCCAGTCTAATAACAGCTAAATTCCAGCTCCAAACTGGCTCAGCAGGAACCTTGTTTAACCATTGACCACATAAACCTGATTAATAGGAAGACCCATGCTCATATTTCACTGAACTAGGCTGCCCTGGGACATTGGCGGTGTTCGTTTCCATTCCATTGAAATGCAAGGATAAAATGTTTTTTTTTTGTCACTGGTATAAAGAGGGAGTGAAAAGTCAAGTCAAATCCTTATTTGTTCAAAAATACTCTTGAAAAAAGTTAAAAACCAAAAATAAGGTAATGTGTAAAAAATTATATATATTTTTTTTACAAGTATCCACTACCAGAAAAATGTATGTGTACTTTAAATGTCTATCAATTTGTTTTCTGAGGGTTTCTGTCAGGAAAATGCCATTGTTTTGTATATGTCTATTACACATTTAAGATCTACATAAACACAAACTAAAGATTTGAAGGAGCAAAAATATATTTCTTAGGCTAACAAATAAACCTTTTAATAACATTATTAACATTATTTTACAGACAGTGTTGGTCTCACATGCATATTCTGCAACTGAACCAAAATGATTAATAATTTAGTTATCCAACATGTAGATATTGTGAGATCGCCTTAAACATTTTCGACAAAAACTGTTTTTGGTAATGGTTTTTGTGCTAGCAGTAAGTAAGTCCAACAACTTTTAGAAAATATCTGATGCATAAAAAGGATAAGGTTAAAAATAATAGTATATCTGGATTGCATCTTTTCCAACGCAAACATGACATTAGTCTGTATTATTGATGCAAGTGTAAAACAACTAAAGCCAGTCTATTCCCTTCTATGCAAAACATAAACAAAAGAGCATGCTTCAGTCAGAGACTAGTCATGATGCCAGCAGAGAAACACCTTTAGAATGACTTTTTAATGCACTTCTCACTGCAATGTGTACATTTAACTGCAGCCAAGCTGTTAAAAAAAAAAAAAAAAAAAAAAAAAACAACATCAATACGAAATATTTAAAGCCCAAATGCCAAATCTTTCTGTTCCATAAATTTTAACACAGTTGTTTAGGTTAAAATTAAAAGGTTAAGCATCAACAACCTCCAACAGAAAAAAAAAACAAAAAAAAAACAAACAAAAAAAGCATGTTGAAAACAGACAATTTAATATCAGTCGATGGATGGTCTTTTGATTGACAGGCTACCCATCGATTTCCGGTGTCTTCTCCAGCCTTAACGATAAACAACCTTTCAGAATTCCTGGACTATAAATTAACACCAATTGAGAATGATTGTTATTTTAATGAACAAAACACAAGTTGGGCGGTTTACAACAAGTCTTTTAAATGTTTCTATTAACTCTCAGATGTTCTGGATTGACAAAAGTTAGGTGAATTCAGCTCCTGACAAAATGACAAATTTGTGTCAAATAATCTCTTAATATAGTCAATGGATAATTGACAAAAACTAATCAGTTATTGACAAAGCTAATCAAATGCATAGAACAGCTGCTGATAGAGCTGCAAATCTTCTGAAAGTTTAAGCATTACTGGTCTAACAAAGATCACCAAAAAAAAAAGAATAACAGAGTTTCTGTTTGAAATTCCGTTTGTCTCAATTGTCACAAAAATTAACTGCAAAACCAACGATAAAGGCCTCTTTTTTTTTTTTACCTGACGTTTCTTGCGGGCTTACAGGTGCTTGCCACATTTTCCCAACACATTCATCAAAACGTAGTTGCAACACTTATCATGCAAACTAAAAATTCTAACCTTTGACCAAAAAAATACTTGACAATTTAAGGTCAGATGACCCGTCTCTTTCCTAAAAAGTTGTATGACAATGGGAGATGTTTTGATGTTTTATTTGGTCTTTGGCAATAGCTTCAGAGATTATCCATGCAAACTCCCACTGCAGATTTAAGTTAAGAAACACAGCATATATATTATTATTCTATTTATATTCATATTAATTACATCAAGTTCAAACATTTTCCTTATATTTATGTCCTTTTTATATTTTCTTATTTCCTGATTAGAAGATAAACAAGCTCCTCAGTTTCTTAAAAAAAACAACTCTGAAAAATGTCAAACCATCTAGAAAAATACCAAATGTTGAAAACCCAAATTGTATGTTATACCATTAAACTGAACTGTGGGGAAAGTGAATTTTAGTATTCATACTGCATAGTATTAATTTTAGGTTGAAAGTGTTAAACAATTGTACAACATTTAAGAAGGATTTAGTATTTATTGTTTTATTACATTTACTTGGAATGAGCAAACTGAAAGGTTTTTCTTCGTTGGTACTTGCTTATTAGCAAATTAAAAAACACTTTCTTCAACATTTTTAGTTTTTTGTTGTTATTTTGTCATACACAATCGAACCAAAGCAAGACCGTGACCCCCCCCCCAAAAAAAGTTTGACCTGAAATGAGGGGATAGTGAATCATATCCTTGACATTCTTATAAGGGAAAGCTAAACTTATGGTTAGTGCATCATTTCATGTGTTATTCCAATGATCACTGCGTTATCATGTGACAGTGTGTCACATCATGCTACAGAATGTTTTAAATCACATGCTTCTGCAACAAGCACAAATCTTTTCAACCCTGGGAAGTCAAAACAGAAAGAAGCAAATGAGTTGATAGTTTTTCAAACTAAGAAATGCGTAGAATGTTTTAGTTGATGTTTTTTTCTAGTCATTTCGAAACATAATTGATATGACAAGCATCTGGCATTATTTATTGCAGTTATAGAGCTACCTTAAATATTTTTACATGCATGAGAAACTCTTTAAACAGAAAAGAAACCAAACTACTCACTGAAATCTTGGCAAATAGATACATGAAAGTGAAAAAAATGTTTTTCCTAAGGCATTATTTATTTTAACTCCTGTTTGACTAAATATGGATTTTGTTGTGAATTATCTTCCAAAATATCCCACTTTTAACTATCTTGGCATGGCGGCGGGTATTAAAACAGAACCTCCCACTGTACAACTCCTGTAGTCATGCAGTGGACATCTCTCTATCAAGATGCCACGTCTTGTTCACTACAGAGTTGTACAAAAATCATCACAAATATATAACTAATACACAGTTTGATATTTAAATATATAGGTTTAATGAGAAAAGTGAAAGGATCTCACTAACAGATTCTGCAACAGAGTTCTGTCAGAAATAAAGCATTCTCTATTTTAAATTCTTTTTTTTTTTTTTGCGGCTGTGGTGTAAATGGCAGGAGTTCATCTGAAATTTGCCTCTGAATTGTGTGCCTGCCTCATTTCCCATCAACCCTTTGCTTACACTCCCTCCCGCTCGCTCGCTTACAGCCCCCGACAAAAGTGGGATCTTTAACACCAGCTAGCTTTTTTTTGGATTATACGGTGATGTATGTGAGGAACTCTCCCATATCTAAATTAATTGGTTCAAAAGGCTTGCTTAACCTAACACATTCTCTCTCTCTCTCTCTCTCTCTCTCTATATATACATATATTTAAAGCATTTGTCCAGATCAAGGTGATTGTTAGCTCATGCTGTGGTTCAAGCTTAAAAGCAAACTTTGTTTACCTTCAAACCATTATTATCATTGCCATGACAGGGATGTTATCAGGTCAAATGGCCATTTAAGGGGTAAGTATACACATCTCCTTCCAGAGTAAACATATTGATATCATTGCAAGTCAAACTGGAAGAATCTTAGGAACTTGCTTTTTTAACCAGGGGATACAGCTGGAAAAAATGTATATCTGTTGACTAGGGTGTCACTTTTAGACAAAGGTGTAATTTAAAGGTCTCAGTGGATAAATCAATATTTCAAATGAAAGTGTTCTTGCCTTGTCACATTCCATTGATTCTATAGAGGTCTTTTCCATCTGCCATGACAGCTGACCCACAAAATCCGTTGGATGACTGCGGCCCTCGAGGCAGGAGCAGCAAACCGATATCTCAAGATCAATTGACTCCCATAAAACTGTGTGCAAGCTAAGGGTTGTTAGCTGCCCTTTTGCGGTTTAAATATTAAAGGCTGGTAGAAGTGGGTTAACGTTTGGTGCACTGGGAGAGGCTAATGTTACTCACTCAGTGGTCCCCCGGGTCCAAGGACCTGGTCCTTGGCAGGTGGCGTGCCCACGCCTTGACGTTCGAAGTTGCCAGGGTTGGAGAAATAATCCCTCAGTCGCGGAAGCTCTCTACCTGCTTCCAGCAGTTCAGTGTGAAACTCCAGGGCCGTAAGAATGAATTGGTCCCGTAACAATTGAGCGGCAATGATATCTACAGAAACCCGTGCATCGGTGCTGCCTGCCATAGCGGAGGTAGCCGGGGCCGACGCGGAGATGCCCTCACCGTTGGGGCTCGTCCGGTTACTAGACAGAAGGGGCGTCGGGGGCTCAGCTTCTGCAGGTGGAGAAAAAGGATTCCCTGGCGGCGGCCCTGGAGCCCCTTCGCTCGGGCTTCTCTCTGTGTCAACGCTTTCATTTGGACGGCGTTCAGCTTCTTCCTCCGAATCGCTGAGATTGAAGGGATTCACCGACGCCATTTTTTTCCACTATAAAGATTTTTAGCAATGTAAGCTAGCAAAGCTAATCAGACCCGCTTCTTCCTGAATGGATACGTTTAGTTGGCGTTTGCAGCGCAGGGAATATGAGGCTATGATTGGCTAAATCAGAGGGATGTTATCCCAGGACCCGCCTCCTTAATGGGAGGCTAAAATATAATTGGATATCCTTCAGTAGCTAGGCGGGGTACGTCAACAGCTGATTGCTTTTAGCTGCGAAAGAAGAACTTTGTGAATTCCCTGAAACTAAATTTTTATCATAACATATTTAAATTAAATTAAAAAACAACAGGATTGTGTAATCTAACATCAAAAAGCTTAAAAGCAGAAAGCCTTAGAATGTAGCGTAGCCGCTACACATGTTTTGCGCATGCGTAAGAATACACGTCAGAGTCACAACACGGAAGTGAATGCTCTTGATACCTGTATTTCTTGTAGTAATCTTATTAGAAAGCGGGGTGGTTGTTAGTATTTACGAAAGTACTTTGTAAATTGCGCTGATTTTGTACAAGCAACTGGACGATAATCTTTATTTTTTATTGAAGCAGTAATAGATAATGTACGAAGCTTTAATAAAACTAGAAAGTTCCTCAAGATGTTAGAATGAGAGAAATTGTGGTTACACCTGGGACAGCTACATCCTATTTACCTTAAACTGAAAAAAATATATATATTCACGGTTTCGTCATGTGAATCTATTGGTTCTAAATTAAGGTAAGACTATGTTTTCGTTATTTAGACTCACCACTACTTTACAAAGTGACTGTTGCAGAGATTACTTGATTGATGCCACATTAGAGTAAGTCTAGTTGGGACACTGACATATGGTGAACAGATTAGTGGTGTCCTTAAGCAGCCTTTCAATGGAACAGTGGCTTAACTTGATCTAACTTTTTAATCTGCTATCGAAAGCCATACTGTTTGACATTCTACTTTTGATAATTGCACTACGTTTGCATAATTACAGAACTAATGTTCTTTTTAAGTTTCTGTCATTTTGTTTTTTGATCTCTAATTTTGTTGTTTGTCTTCAGTGTCAAGCAATCTCACAGCTGTTCCTGGGACCCAGAGTTCAGTACGGAATTGGTTGATAGTCAAGATGAGAGTGATCACCTTTTTCATCGTGGGACTGACGGTTCACGTGGTCTTCTTCCTATCCATCTTCGACATCTACTTTACATCTCCCCTGGTTCATGGCATGAGACCCCAGTCCACACAAATGAAACCTCCTGCCTCCAGACTAGTTCTTGTGGTTGCAGATGGTCTCAGAGCCGACAGTCTTTTCACCCTGCTTCCCAACGGCTCATCAAGAACTCCATACCTCAGGTTAGGAAACTGAATGAATGTGGTGAAGTAGTGTATACTCGCAAGTGTAACTGTTCTGCTTTGTGATTTGTTATTCTTCATTTATAAACCTCTAATCATGAACATATGCATTCTAAAATTTATGTTTTTCAATTACAGGAGGGTAATAGAGGAGACTGGCACGTGGGGTGTGTCACATACACGTGTGCCGACTGAGTCCCGGCCTGGTCATGTTGCGCTCATTGCAGGATTTTATGAGGATGTCAGTGCAGTTGCTAAAGGTATGCTGGTATTTGTTGACAGAATATGTTATTAATTTCAATTTCAAAACTTGTAGAGAGTGTATCCTCATAAATGTGTCTTTTTGTCTAGGATGGAAGGAGAATCCTGTGGAGTTTGATTCAGTGTTCAATGAGAGCAGACATACTTGGTGTTGGGGAAGCCCTGATATCTTGCCAATGTTTGCAAAAGGTACAGATATGCAAAGCAATCATGCCTACACAGTCACATACATAACTGCACACCTGCATTTCAATAAAAATAGGACCTTAATATCTTTAATGAAAAATGTTTTATAATAATTTAGGAGAAGAGTTACTCCTTTGTTTGATGCTCAAATATTTTAGAGCGACCCTTTATGCTCAAAAAAGGCCACTGAAGGAAAATTTGCTTTGTTGTAACACAAATGCTTGTGTCAAATGTTGAATACAGAGAGCTTAAAGTTAGCCCTTCTTCTTTCACATAGGCTTATTTTTTGTGTACTAAAAAGTCTTCTTTTTTTTGATTTATTGCTTTTTTACTTTCCTATCGTGAAACAAAAATCCCAGCCACTGGAGGGTCAGGTGTGTTTGACTGTACAGTAGTATTATTTTGAAATAAAATATGTCTTACTCAAACTCACTTCAGTTTTATTTATATAGTGCCAATTTCCATAAATATAGGACTGGTATGTCCCCTAAATCTAAGAGAATAAAATACGTTTTACAGAGAGATCGGTACACATGATATTTGTAGAAGCAGCAATGCATCCAGTAAAATAAATAAATACATAAATCAGATTTAGGGCTGCACGGTGGCGCAGTGGTTAGCGCTCCTGCCTCACAGCAAGAAGGTTCCCGGTTCAAGTCCTGGCTGGGGGACCTTTCTGTGTGGAGTTTGCATGTTCTCCCCGTGCATGCGTGGGTTTTCTCCGGGTACTCCGGCTTCCTCCCACCGTCCAAAAAACATGCTTCACAGGTTCATTGGTTACTCTAAATTGTCCCTAGGTGTGAATGTGAGTGTGCATGGGTGTGTGATTGTGGCCCCTGCGACAGACTGGCGACCAGTCCAGGGGTGTACCCTGTGTTTGCCCATGAGTGGCCGGGTTAGGCTCCGGCAACCCCGTGACCCCGAAAGGGATAAAGCGGATTGGAAAATGAATGAATAAATCAGATTTTATTTTTTGGTTAAATTTTACCAGAAAAATATTGCTGAGTGGGCTGCATGGCGGGCACAGGTGTTAGTGCTCTCGCCTCACAGTGAGAAGGTGGATTTTCTCAGGGCACCCCGGCTATCTCCCACATTCATAAAATCATATTTCATAGGTTAATTGGTGACTCTAAGTGTGCATGTGAGTGTGAGGCCTGACAACTTGTTCAGGGAGTCTCCCGCCTTCGCCCAACAGTATCTAGGTTTGGCTCCTGCAACCCCGTGACCCTAAAAGGGATTTAGTGGATTCTGAAAATGGATGGATGAAAACATTACTGAATCACATGTAATTTTCAATTCCTGTTATTGGCTCTTTCAGGTGCCAGTGGAGACCATGTGTATACTCATACATACCCAGCAGTGGAGGAGGACTTTGCTTCCGCAGATGCTTCTAGACTGGACAGCTGGGTGTTCACTCAAGTCAAAGTACGATTTTGTAAATATTAAGAATTCAATGTGTTCTGATTTGTTCTTTAATAACATTTGACTGACTGGTAATACAAAAAAACACAGATATTGCTTCATTAAGCTGCTTTGGAAAATGTGTGCGGTGTTATTCTCCAAAATTATTAAAGTCATATTTTCCTTTTTGAAGTATTTATTTCAGTCTGCAAAGTCCAACAACACATTGAAAGCCAGTCTTCTCATGGATAAGAATATATTCTTTCTGCATTTACTGGGCATTGACACAAATGGACATGCTCACAGACCAATGTCAGAGTGAGTGCTCTGCATGGATTTGGATGTTTCTTCCCTTCTTTTTTTGCATTTAGTAACATTTCCAGTTTTTGGTGACAACAACATTTACTAAAGAGGCTGCATTTTGCATTTTAGGGAGTACCTAAACAACATTGGCCTGGTGGATAAGGGTATAGCTGAGCTTGTGCCAGTCATGGAGGAGTTCTTTGGTCACGATGGCAGAACAGCATATGTTTTTACCTCTGATCATGGCATGACGACCTGGGGTAAGATTTTTTTGTGTTCTAAAAAAACCCCAACAATGATTACTATTTGAATTTTGGCATTTTCCATACGTGTTCCTCCAGGTTCCCACGGTGCAGGCCATCCATCTGAAACACTAACCCCTTTAGTGGTGTGGGGTGCTGGCGTTAATGTGGCCCAGAGAGTTGCACAACCCCAAACCTATGAGGACAATTTTCTTCAAGGTATGCTAATAGAGTAATTGGGAACAACACATTTCTAGATTAATTACGTTATAACAACCCCTTGTATTTCTCTCAGATTGGAAATTGGAGCACATCCGTAGAGTTGATGTCAATCAGGTAAGTCATTCCATAATAAATCCCAATCATGTTTTCCACCTGTCTGTGTTAAAATTCTTTTTTTTTTCTTCTCTTTTTCAGGCCGACATTGCTCCACTAATGGCTTCTCTTGTTGGTGTTCCTATTCCTGTTAACTCTGTGGTAAGTCCGCTGATATGTTGACGGTAAAGAAAATGTTTCAACTTGCTTTGGTGTCAGCACACCACAGGTAGTAAAAGAAAATCCCCTCTGATTCGTGTGTGCAGGGTGTTTTACCTATACTCTACCTCAACAATAGTGATCAGTTCAAGGCAGAAAGCATGTACACAAATGCCATTCAAGTGCTGGAGCAATTCAAGGTAATGCGGCAGGCAGCCACTATTCTGGTTAAATAACTGGAGAAAAACAGCTGGATGTTATATTAATGTAACTTTACACTATTTACATTTTTTTTCTTTTTGCAGATTAAAATGAAGCAGAAAAAGGAAACAACGCTATCCTTTTTCTTCACACCCTTCCAGTATGCTCATTTAAAAAAGAATACTGCCAATTTAACCTTTTTGTTCACTTACACTTTACCTTCACTGCTTTGTTCCTTTGTTTATTTAGGCTGCTAACTGAGTCCGAACAAGCTGAAATCACCCACAAGGCGCGCATACTGATTCAGCTTGAGAAATACATTGAAGCTGTAAGTATTAAGGGAAAGACAATTCTGGAACAAGACAATTCAACCCAATTATAGATTTATTGTAGACACTGGTGAATCATACGGATGGTTTAAGGTGCAGCTTTAAGCTTTATTGACAAAGCACTAGTGCTGCACCCATTATTTTCTTGTGCTGCAACAAGCTTTGATGTTCTGTTTGACTTTTATTCAGAATCCATTTCTAACGTGTCATGTTTGCTTTTGCCAAAGCTTTATTACCCTTTCTCTATTGTTTCTCCTGCCAGATTTCACTGTGCCAGTCACTGATATCCCTCTCTCTGGAAGGCCTGCTCTACTATCACACCTATGACAGGTTCTTTCTGGGTTGCAGTGTGGTGCTGGGATTTGTAGGCTGGACCTCATATGTTATCTTAGTCATTCTAAAGACTCACGCCAGCCTCCACAGACATCCTCACTTCTCAAAACAGGTTGGAGGACCATTTTATAACTCCCTTTGTCAGTGCCTCTTCCATTTCAACAGGTTCATGCAACTTGATTTTCTAGTTAAGGTGGAATTTCTCTGTGTGTGCAGAGACCTACTGTGGCCAGGCTGTGCATGTGTGTGGCAGTGATGATCACAGCATTCCTGCTCATCCAAAGAAGTCCAGTCACTTACTATATTTACTGCCTGCTGCCTGTGCCTGTTTGGTTTTTTGTTTATAAAGAGTAAGTCTTTTTATAATTTATAATTATATATTTTTTATAATTGTACGTTTTTTTATATTAGGATAATATTTAAACAAGATAACAACCCACAGATCATGTTTGCACAGCTTGTATGAGTTATATCCACTTATTACGCTTCCCTTATGAACTTAACATGCAGCAGTGCTAATTGTTTTTACATATTTATTACTTATTACTGTCCTGCACTATCTCTGTGGAACTGATCCTGCCTAAATATGACATAAGATAACATTTAAATGATCTAAAATAAAGAAAATGTTTTGGGATTCTGTGTGCATTTTTTGAAGCGGGAGCCATTATAATAAAACACATCAAAAGAGAATACAGACATTTTTTTTTTCTTTTAATTCTAAATTCCAGGTGATTGCAGGTTTTTCTGGCTAAGGTGTGGTGAAATGTCATTGAGTTGGTGTTGCAACATTTATATTTGCCCTGAGCAGTGTTACACAATGTCTATACATCTATAAACTTTGTTTTAATCAGTGATTTCCCTATTCCAATATTTTTAATATTCTAATTTAGGTCTGGAACTCTCACAGATCTGATTCGATCAGTTCCCTCTCTGCCATTATGGAAATGCTTTGGCTATTTTGTTTTGGTGGCATTTGGCATCGAGCTTCTGGTAGGTGACCAAGTCTGTTTATCCAGCTCTTGCTTTCTGTGAAATGTGTTTCTGTGTTGTAAATGACAAAAAAACTGCGTCTTTTTGAATGCCTTTTTTTTTTTAATTTCATGGTTCTCTAAATACTTTTTGAGACGATTACCTCTCTCTGCTGCCCCCAGGTGGTGAGCTTCTTCAATCGCGCCATTCTGACTGTAGGGCTGGGTGTCCTTTCCTTGTGGCCAATCTTGACAGGACTTTTTACAAAGGCAAAGGTTAGCAACTTTTACTCCTGCAGTCACACACAATAATAAAAAGAATATATATTTTTGTAATATTTTTTCTTAAGTCAGATTTTATTTAAAGGAAGTTAATTAGCATAAATTAGATTTTCTTAATTAAATTTGCAAACCTTACATTTTATGTGAGTTGTATGTTTAAATATGTCATGAATCATCATATAAACAGGTGTAAGAACACAATTCCATCTTTTTTATCCAATATTTACTTTCAAAGTTCTAAAAGCTGCCGTATAGCGTTGTTTTTTTAGAATTAACATTTTACTGCATTTAAAATGAGTTTTATGGTTTATATATGTATTGTGTTTGATTTGCTCATTGGCTAAACACCTTCTGCCAACCTAATTTACATAACATTTTATTTTTCCTTTCTGTTTCTGGGCAGTTTCGTTCTCTGAGCTGGTTTCTGGGATGTCTGTGTTTGTCAGCTTTCCCCCTGATGCCTGTTGTGGGTAGAGAGCCTAACCTGCATCTGGTGTGAGTACTTCCTTTATTTGCCTATTCTTGTCATCATAGTAACCAGTTTCCACTCAGCGTCACTCATGTCCAGACAGTTACAAAGAATTCTTTTGCCCTTGTTTTACTTAAGATATGTGTCAATCTCAAACCCTAAAATAGCATGGGTAATTTTGTTCAAGGATTATTCTTTTATTTTTTATCATTTCAAGTAAAATTCGAGTTAAACTCTAATTTGACAGAAAAAAATAACCAACTTTTGCTCATAAATTTAACTATTTTCCTATAATGTTTTGTCAAAAGTGAGCTCTGTTTTTTTGTAAGGAACAGATTTTTTTCATTAATGCTCTTCTATATGAGCCAATGATAAAGGTGAGAGCTTGAACAAAAAAACTAATCACCAGCTGTAGTTTACACATCATGCATACACAGATATTTTGAAATAACCTGTGTGTGTTTTCCCAGAACCGGTGCAGGTCTACTCACCCTTTTCACTTCAGCTTGCTTCCTCTGGTCATCATGGCAGAGGACACCGCTGCAGTTTAGAGACAGACGGCAGTTTTTGGCTCAGGTAAAGGAGCGCGGTATTGTGTGAAAGGGCTGTTGTCAATCTGCCATTGCTGTTGCAAAAATTTTTGCTTGATTTTGCAACACCAACAGATGCTGCTTGTGGCGGTGTGTGCATGCGTGCCGACTCTCACACAATCCAGCCTGCAGCAGAAGCAGGGCCTTCCTCTTCTTAATCAAATTATCAGCTGGAGCACATTAGGTAGGTGGGTGGGTGGTAGGAATGGTCTTTGCTTAACCCAGGAGATATTCCAGCGTAGGCTGAATTAAAATTCATAAAGAAACATTTTACAGTATTTCCACAAAAAAAAAAAAAAAAAACAGCAAAAAAGGCATTTTAATTTGAAACAATTTTAAACAAGCTTCACTTTTAATTGTGTCACATCTGTGCTTTCTTTCCTCTTTTTTTCCCAGGGTCTTCTATATTTGTTCCATTACTGAGCTCAACACGTCTTTTCTATCGACTTCTCAGCATATTTTTGTCTCTCACATCCACCTACCTTTTGCTTAGTACTGGGTAAGACAAAATATGTCATACAGACACATCAATATTTAATATTAGGATGGTTAGTGCATTTTCCACTGTGTTTATCTTTTTGGACCTAGGTCAGAGGCCTTGTTCCCTCCTGTATTATCTTGGTTAATGTTTGTATGGATCAACATTGAACAGGAGGCTTTGCTCGCTCAAGGCGTCTCTGGCAGGCAGGAGGTAAAGTAGGCCTGTCAATACAGTCTTTAAATTAAACCTGGTTTTATGAAAGTACTATTACCATTCATTGAATCATACCAAGCTGTGCATATTTTTTTTATTTCCATTTAAGAGTTCATTGGTCTTTTCCTTTAAAAACAAGACAGCTAAGGGACATGAGTTTAAGATGAATTTGTTCAGAAATCAGACTTAAAGCTTGCAAGAGGAGTCCTATTGATGATTATAAACAGCTATCAAGAACATTTTTCTGTTTTTATTTTTTTTGCCCTGCCTTTAACAGCACCTCCTAACAAAAAGTAGTCTATTTAGGTGTACTACAAGTATACTTAGTGTAAGCTAAAAGGGAGGCAGTACGCTTTATAAAGTTTACTTTTTATATACTATCTATTTTGTAAACTTAAAATGTTCCATGTTAGTCTGAAGAAGTATGGTCTATACTTGCTATACTTATACTCAAGCATACTTCATAAAGTAACTTCAGGTGTACTACTTTTTGCTAAAGGATCTCACATCACTAATAGTACAAGCCCCATAAATCATTTTAGTATTTGCCACTCTCGTTATTAACAAAAAACACCTACATAGATCTAGATCATAGATCTAATATCTAGATCAGGTAGGTTCAGTCAATCAGAATGAGACAACTGATTCTTATTAGTTTCCTGCAAAACACTACATATAATAGTATTTTGTAGGCACCCATTAAGTTTGAAGACAGCATTTTGTGCATGACCAGCCCACAATTTTGAGACTGAGGCAAATAAACATTGATTATTTTTCAAAAAATTAGTGTATGGCCACCATTTTTACAAATGGCTGCCATTTTGGATTTTTCTCTTGGCTAACATGCTTTTCTGAAAGACAAGATCGTAAGGTTCATCCAAGCCAAATTTGGTTATAGTATCAAAAAATGCACAATTCGTCTAAAATATCAACCTAACCAATAGATACTAGGGGCAATGAAACGACCATATTTTTCATTCCCCTTGTGTTTTACAGTTCAGTGTTTTACCGAGAGAACTTTAATTGGATTTTTTTGAATGCTTGTGTGCATCATTTTCTTGCAGTTGTCCACCATCGATTTCTCAGCGAACATCGACATCACCAAGATCCGACAACTGAAACTGGACGACATTCGAAGATCCTATTTTTTCGTATCCTGTTTCCCAGTGTTTTCAACAGAACTGACGGGCGTTGCAAAGTTAAATTTAGTAGGATATCTTTGGGATTTTAAGTTTTAACATTTCTTTATTTGAAATTCAAAAAAATCACCAAAAAAAGATTAAAAAATGCTTGCTTTTCCTTAATTCTACATTTTGTTCAGGTGTTTTTCATAATCACAGCTTTCTTTGGTACAGGAAACATAGCCTCCATTAACAGGTGTGTTTATTTACCTTAAAGATGAGTCTTTACATTTTTGGCTAACTTCTATGGTGAAAAGATTCAGGAAGGAAGTTCTGTTTTGAATATGAGGAGGTTTCAAATGGTTGCACTTGAACAAATCTGTCTGGTTGACATTTAAAAGATTTGTCCTTTTTTAAATGACCTGCAGTGCTTCAAAAAAGAAAGAAGACAGTAAATCTAAAGCACTGATTCTTCAGAACTTAATTTGTCTTCACTGCACACAGTTTTAGTCGTATGTGCTGTTTATTTTTTGTATCTTATGAGCAGATTATAATTATAAACTCATGAATTGTTACCCATCTATTCTAGTTTCTGAATTAGTTTTTCCTGCACATTCCTGCTAAAATCATAATTTCTGCTTGGAATAGTTAAAACTTTTTCTTGAAAAGGATTTTCTCAATAATGACATGTTGTGTTAACATTTTTCTTTTTGTCTAGTTTTGATCCAGCCTCCGTTTATTGTTTTCTGACGGTTTTCAATCCTTTTATAATGGGAGGTCTAATGATGTGGAAGGTACTGCACTTCAGAAGGCTTCCTTTTATAGCAAACACTGTGTTTACAAAAGGAGAAGTTGTATTTCCTGCTTCACCAATCAATTCTTATGTTGTCTTTCTTAAAATTATTAACAATAAAAGACATAAGTCAATAACTTAAACTCCTATTAGATTATTGTGGACCTTATGACAGGTTTTCAACTAAATGATTCTTTATATCAATTTAAAAAAATATTTAAATATGATTGACATGCGATTTTGTGTGATTTCATTTGGGTCAAAAATGTATTAAATAACACTTATTTATACAATTATAACCTTATATGTCCTTTATTCCTGCAGGTCATTATACCATTCATCATAGTAATGTGTACATTTGAGAGCATTCAAGTTGCAACGCAGCTCTCATCGAGAAGGTAACCTTTAATATCCACTACCAAAATGCAAAGGCAGTTTAAAGTCATCTTTTTTTTTTTTTTACTTTTTGAACATTTTAGTGTTTACTTAGCAGGACTTGAACCATTAAACATTAGTCGGCTCAAATAAGTTAATGATTTAACGTAAAGAAGTTTCTTCTAGAAAACAGTGAAAATATGACTTGCTGGCTCAGAAGTATGCAGGCATGCGGATGTGGACTCTTGATTTTATTCTAATGTCTAATGTATTTTGTCTTTACAGTTTGTTTCTCATTGTCCTTGTTATCAGCGATGTAATGGCTCTGGTAAAAAAAAACTAATTTTGGTTTCACTATGCATTCTTTTGTTGATGACATTAAATGTACATTTAATTCATTTTTCCTGTCTTCAGCATTTTTTCTTCATGGTGCAGGACTATGGCAGCTGGTTGGACATTGGCACTAGGTAAGCTGTGATTTTAGCTAGTTACTGCATAATATAACAAACACAGATGCCTTTTTATTTATGCTGTGGCTCGACCTGAAAATGTGTTCACTAAATGCCCTGTTTCTGTCTGTTGCAGCATCAGCCACTATGTGATAGTGATGTCAATGACAATCTTTTTGATGCTTCTCAGTGTGGTCACACACATTCTCACCTCAAAGCGACTAATTTTGTGTGAAAGCCCCAAAATGCACTTCACTTAAGCATGTTTGCAATTCAAATTAGAGTTCAAAATGAGTCTCTATGCTCAACTGTTTTTATAAATAAGCATGGAATAGGGGAGTTACTGTTTAAGCGCGTTGTATACTACGTGGCTATATGTGCTATAGTTTAAAAAAGGTTCTTATTGAGTGGGTCAATGCATTTTCATGATCCCATTTGCACTGAAGTCATTTGTATTTGTTTCAAGGTGAGTTTTTGTATTAATCTTTAAATACTTTTGGGTATTTACTTTTGGGTAAAAGTGTGCACGTTTGATAAAGAGGGACTTTATAACTTTTTGAGTATATATTTTTACTTCCTGGTGTTTTTTTTTTTATTGTAGAAGGTTAAGGGTTGCTGATGTCATGTAAATAACTAACAAATTAAGATCAGAATGAAAGACATTTATGTCTGCGATAATCTACTTTTCACAGTACAAGTGATGTAGGAAATGTGGTATTGAGTTAAAGCCACTATTTGGCAGTAGGGCTTCTGATGCCAAGACAAGATTGCTTGCACTTCTCGAAAAAAAATGAAAAGTTGTTGCAAATTAGACCTTATCGGTGCACATTGCTATAAACAGGATTTATGTTTTTTTTTTCAAAATGCCAAAATGTAACTTTTTTTTTTTTTTTTTTTTAATAATAAAGTTGCTTTTCGGACAAAATTGTATTTGTATTGTATTTGTATGCAAATTTGGCAGGTGGTCGCAAGGCGGCATTTGTAATCGAGAGGCAGTAGTTGCATTTTTTCATGCTGTTTGTTGGCCGTGGAGGTTTTAAGAAAAAGTTTGCATTTTACGGCACCCGGACGATTTTTCTCTAAAAGTTGTCATCGGTTAGTGGCCAGATGAAATTGGGTGGCCATAGGTTGGTGGCAGCCGGCACTGCCAACCAGCAGTGTGAATGACTGCGGATCGGTAGCCCTGGGGTATTAAAAAAAATGGGCCTTTCTACATGCCTGAAGGCCACTTACTACTGCTGTCTACATTCACGACCACTCCAACAATTTTAAAAAATCGGGCGGTCTTGAGAGTCCCAAAAGGCACTTTTAAATTAAATGTACTATTATTACTATTTATTATTATTATTATTATTATTATTACTGGAGCCTTTTTGCAGGAAAAGTTTATGTCATCGCTTGTTTGAATACTGCTGGAAGTTTCCAAAATTGTGATCTCCCTGTGTGAAATTTGCATGTTCTACATAAGAGGAAAAATAAAAAGGAAACGCGTAACAGAAAAAAAAAAAAGTACTCTTAGTTGTTCCGCTCCGATCATTAGCATCTCAATGAATATGTACTTTGTTTATTTGGACGCTCCAAAAAAACACTTTTAATTGTCTCTAAAGGTTCGAGTATTCTAGTAGGTTATTGTGGTACACTTTTTAGCATATCCCATTGGGGTGGTCAGAGCAAAACATAGGTGGCTTGGCAGATGTCCTTCCTGACACAACCCTGTATTTTTTCCGGGCTGGGAACCGGCACAGGGAAACACAGACTCCGACCCCCTTGTGGCTACATAGTTAGGCACTAGAGTATTCAAAGTTCCACTTCAGTAATGATAGCTTTACTAAAGTAGAAGAGAAAATAACTCATCCAAATTACTTCTTAAGAACATAACTGTTAAAGAAATTGTACTTATGCAAATGTACTGATTACATGTGACTTTTTACTACCCTCCTCTGTAAGGTGCACAATTATTTGTCCTGAATGCAAGTTTTCACTCACAAAAAGAGGAACTCGTGATGTTTTTGGCTTGTAGCTGACAGACTGATAATTATCCATGTCAGTTATGATCGCCACATCCTGATTTACTTCTTTCATTAGATGCTGGTCCATCATAAGGTTTATCCTCTGATAGAATCGGTGCTTTAAGTGGACAAGAAGAAGTGGCGGTACTTTCTTTTACTGAAATCAAACCTAAAATGCAGAGAATCCTGAATGTAAATATATGTAATATAAATAAATAAAAACAAGTACTTTTTTCTGTGCATCATAACATGACATAAGAAAGAAGGAGCTCAGGTCAAATCCTTAAATAAAAGTATTTGTACTGTGACTGCACATCAAATTATTTTAAATGGGTGAACATTTAGATTACAACATTGATTTGCATTTGATTTAATAATAATCAAAAAGGCAACTAACAACAGTGTAACAAAAACTAACAATTTCTTGAAATGGAAAAACTAAGTGATGCTGTAATTAAATGAAAAATGCAGATTAAAATGTTAAAATACACATAAAAATAATATAGCCTGCTAGAAATAGAACCAGCTGTCTGCCTGTTTGTGACACATAGAACATTCAAGACACATTTTAAGTGCATTTCTTCTGTCAATATATGTACACAATGTATATATGAGAAATGATCCAGACCATGCCAATTAAAAAACAGCAAACACAATAACAAACATTGTTCTAGGTCGTTCGCTTTAGAAAAGGCTCTTATTAGGGTCCACTTTTCTCGCACTTGGGGTTTATCAAATTAACTTTTAAAGGCAAAAAAAAAAAAAAAAAAAAAACATGATTTGTGCTGCTTGTACTTATGAGAATTAAAACCTAAATGCTTATCAGTTGGAAGAAGTAAAAAACCTAAATCATTTCTAATGAGAAAGTAGAGATAGAGAGATGAGTAGTAAAGATAAAGTGGTTGCACGGTGGCTCAGTGGTTAGCATTCTTGCCTCATAGCAAGCAAGAAGGCCCCCGGTTCAAGTCCCAGCTGGGGGACTTGTAACAGTGTCACCAATCTGGGACCTTTCTGTGTGGAGTTTACATGTTCTCCCCACATATGCGTGGGTTTTCTCCCGGGTCTGCGGATGCCTCCCACCATCCAAAAACATGCTTCATAGGTTAATTGGTTACTTTAAATTGTCCCTAGATGTGAGTGTGCATGGGTGTGTGCATGGGTGTGTGATTGTGGCCCCTGTGACAGACTGGCAACCTGTCCAGGGGTGTCCACTGCCCTTGCCCTTGAGTGGCAAGGTTAGGCCCTGGCAGCCCCGTGACCCCGAAAGGGACAAAACGGTATAGAAAATGAATGAATGATGAGATGTTGATTTCAATGACCACAACCATTTATCTTCTTTATTTTTTCATCAGTGATTCTATATTTGCCGAAAGAGTTGATAAATACACATTCAATGAGCTCCAGCCATTTCCGATCATCACTTCAAAATGCAAAAAACTTCCAGGACACTATTTCCCATTTTGCATTGTTTTATAGTCTAACAGCAGCACTCTCTTAAGTAGGCGCCTTGCACCCACCCTTTTCTCGTGATATTACCCAGCATGCACCCCACATCAGTTGATCTGTGCAGTGCTGTGTCTGCCTAGGTCATCTCAAACACGTCTAATATATTGTAGTGATGGTGCAGATTGGGCCTGCTGTCAAATCTGGCAGCGCAAGAAATACTGGGATACCACTCGTTTTGTTTGGGCGGATTGGGGTTTGAGCGTGGGTTTTTGTCTATGTATGTTGTTGTCTGGGCGTTTTACTTTGTTTTGCTCTTAGTTATTTGATCCTGTTATGTTTATTTCGTTCTCCACCATGAGTGAGAGGGAGGAGAGGATGGTGACCCCCATGTGATGACAAAAGTGGTTAACAATTTACAGTCAGTGTGCAAAATACCTGACATCACAATGACGTCGCAGCTGCCCAACCGTGGCCGATACCGACGTCACAGCTGCCCAACCGTGGTCGATACCGACGTCACAGCTGCCCAACTAGCTGCCCAACTGTGGCCGACACC
>BSAI01000108.1:37558494-37717347 GCA_036245035.1 Adrianichthys oophorus
ACTAGCTGCCCAACTGTGGCCGACACCGACGTCACAGCTGCCCAACTGTGGCCGACACCGACGTCACAGCTGCCCAACTGTGGCCCAGCATCCTGCCGCAAGCAAGCGAGCAAGCGCAGGACAGCCCCTAAGACCACCACACCACTCACATGTGCCTCCGCCCTAAAAAACACAGTATTCATAATTAAAGTCATTGAGTATTAATGCCAGATAGAGTTGGGATTTCTGGATCTTTTTAGAGAGCTTTGGATCAGTTTATTTCAAATAACTGTTCAAAAGACTGGTTCTTTTGACTCTTTTTGTATGTATTTACTTTTAAGAACCCAGCATGGAGTTTAGTCACTTTATCCTGGAAATAATTACAGGGAGGATTGACGTGCTGAGATCTTGATCAGAATAATTCATATTCTGATTTCCCACCAATAATTGAGTTTGCACTATTTTTGAAATATCAATTACAGCTTCATTTGACATGTGTGGACAAAATGTTAAAGTCTGATATGGATTCATTGTTTATATTCCTCTGCCAGCATATGCAGCATGTATATGTATAAAAAGTGTGTTTGTTTAATTTGAATTATGTTATTAATGCAACAGCTAAACCAGGGCTCTGCAACCTCTAACAGAACCATTTGGTCCAGTTTCTTACTGACAAAACCGACCACAAAATCTCACTGCGCATTTATAAAAAATACGCTATTTTTTTAGAAGGATGCGGTTGATTGAGCATTTATGTGGACGTATGAAACTCAGGGAGGAAGGAACAAAGAACATCAAATCTACATTTCCGGTACTGAGTTCCTGCGGTGCATGAGTGCAGGAAAGTACCAGTCCACCTAAAGCCCTGGATAGAATAATGGAGCTCAGCTCACATTTTTAAAACTTACATGATCAAGGGTTGATGCTTTTCTGTGTTCCTTTTAATTTTGTTTATGAAATGTAATTTTTTTTTTTTCTAAAACAGTTTACTTCGGTGATAGTTACATTGAATGTGTTCTATAATAGTCAGATACATTTTAAGACTATAAACTGATTAGAAGTTCTACCTTCTGAGCATTCAAACTGGCGTTGTGCAAGAATTAAGAGAAGAAGGAAGTAACCCAGGGTGGTTTTACTGGGCAATCGCCTCCTGTTTGTGGCAGAGCAGACAGGCAGTATGCAAAAGTTGTGGATTCATACGCTGTGTATTTTTGTAAATGTATATTTAAATAGTGAGAGAGTGCTAGAAAACTAGCAGTTCTTAACACAAACCCTCCTCATAATTCCACAGACTTACAGAGATGTAAGAAACTAGGCATTTTTAAGCAGCCGGTAGATTTTGCTCAACAGAAAGGTGAGTCTGCTGCCAAACTATTCACTTTAGAAGTTTGTGTTTCTGACCGTAACATAATAAACAATTACATTCTTGTCTTGATCATTGCAAATTATTAAGTAATGTTCATATTTACACTATCTACTGTAAACATTGCAGTTTTTGCTTTAGTTAGTGCTGCTCTGGTCGGGTTGCGGTTTTTGATTCTCTGTTTTTCCTTGTAAATCAAACTTATTATCTTCTTGTCCATGACATGATCAAATCAGATCGTCACTTTGGTTTAGTGCAGTGGGTCAGCTCACTGTAACTTCAAAAGACAGCACAAGAAACGTGCACAGTTTAAATGCATTTAGAACAGTTGACGTCATTGATTGTCAACAGCAGTGAGGAGGACTAAACATGCATTTCTTTTAAATATAAAACTTGTACATCTGAAAAAGACCAAGGCAATCAGTCCATGATAATGTTGTTGTATCATAATATTGGGTAAAGTAGATCATATCTTGGTCCAGTGTGGCTGAGGTTTCATATATTTGTTCCTTGACTGGCTAAAAGACAAACTGAAAAGCAAACCCAAAACCTGGGTTTGAAGTTTAAAAGATCAATAAAGCTTTCAAGACCATTCTATCTATGATACTTTGTGCTGAACATTTTATTTAAGACAGGATGAACACATAGCTTCTGCATAATTAGTTACAGAAAATAGATTAACTTAAAAAAGTCAGAACATAGTTATATTTATCTTTTCCTTGTTAAATGTTCAAGTCACCAAGTATTAGTCGCTTGCTTCATGTGGTAAAAGCATGTGTGATATACGTTGATATACTCGTAGTTCTTCTGCAAATTTAATTTTATTATTGGAGTTTCAAAATGATAACTGAATAACTAGGCAGAAATTGTAGTTTTTGCCATTTCACCTGGATAGACATTATCTGTTACAAAACACTGGAAGCAATTCCAACGGATTTACTGAAAACTGGAGGGTCATAGTTTGTTATGCTTCAGAATTTGAAAATAAATAAATTAAATAAAGTAAAAAACACTGTTGTATCGTGGACACTTGGACACGTAACAACACACCAAAGTGGTTACAATTTTCATTATAAACAAATTACTTTTTATTATTCTGTTTGGCCATTTAACATTTTTAATTTTCTTCGATTTGCCACCAAAAAAAATCAACAACTTTGTTTCTGGCATTCATTTAAATTTAGTGTTAACCAGTAAAAAGAAATTTTGTAGTGGATGCTATTACATCCTGGTGAGGACCCTCCTTGATGAGAAAATGAACAGATTACATTTTAACATGAGTTTTGACATAAAAAAATACATTAAATGAGTAGATTTGTCATCTTTGCTCTAGAGGATATTTTAAGTTTTACTTTAGATGACCAGTTTTTTTCAAATTATTCAACCAAACAGAATATTGTCATGCTTTGCTAAAGCAGCCTCAAAAGCCAAGGCAGAAATAAAAAGCTACTTTTTGAGTTCAAATGTTACAACACATCTTTGAATTTCACACTAAACTACTAAAGGGAAAAACAAATTGCAACCTAAATTTTATTTTTATTAATATTTTAGGGTAATATAGCAGTTTTTGTAATATTGTAACATCAAAGTATACATGATTTCGGTATGCTGTAATAGGAAGTGAATTATTGAAATAGGGAAAAAGAGGAACCAACAAACTTCTATCTGTTTCACATAAGTTTGCCCTGCAAAGTAATACAAAATCTAAGCAGTAGAGCAACAACTTTTAAATTGAGCCCCAACTGAAAGACAAATATTTTTTACTGAAAAAGAAAAAAAAATTCTCTGTATGGTTTTTAAAAATGTAAATGATGTGTTTTTCCAGTTTTCTTTAACAGTACAGAAAATAATCTTGCCAACTCTTTACTATAATAATTTATTGCCAACTTTTTGAAAAATCCCCAAAATGCTTTTTGCACTGACGTGATACTTTTTTTCTTCATATAATATGGTGTGATTGATATAACAATGGTGCATTATAATATATCTTGTATTTCACTGTATCATATTCAATGTATTGACTTGTCAATGTACTTGTTTACTGACATTTCTTTACCTTCACTGTCAGGGTGCTGTGTTGTTTTTTTAAAATGTATACCAACAAGTCCACCACAGAATCCATGAGGGAGTTATCAACTGTCATGATGGCCTCGATCTCCATGCAACAACAAAGGTCAACAGGCTACCACACAGCCTTGGTAGCCATCTATTCAGTGGTTCTGCTCTGCGGTACTGTTAGCCTGAGCCTGATGATGCACGCCATGAAGTACAGCCCTATTTCCACCACATCTGTCGCTGTCCTCAACCTGATCTTTGCCCACTTCATCTTTCTTCTCACAGTGCCCTTCCGAATTTACTATTACGCAGTTGAAACATGGTACTTGAGCCCTCACTGGTGTCGAATGGTCAGTGCCATGATCCACATGCACATGTACATGTCTTTTATTCTCTACGTGATTATCCTCCTGTCCCGCCTTTTGACATTCTACAACAGAAATGCCCAAGTGTCTTCCTTCAAGAGGATCCACGCAGTCATTGGGAGCCTTGTGGTTTGGATCATTGTTCTTGTTTCCATCCCATGTGGCATCCTTTATTCCTACGGCAAAGGTGGAAAGGACAGTAACGGGGGCATGCTAATGAATCCCAACACCTCCTGCTTCAAATTTGGAAGACACATGGAAAACATTAAGGAAGTCAACTACACTTTGAGCACGTTGGTCATCGTGGTGGCCCTGTTAATGACAATGCTCCAAGCCAACGTCCTGCGCGTTTTGTGCAGAAAGTACCGGAAAAAATGCAGCTCCCAGCAGGACTTTGGAGCTCAACTGAAGAGCTTCTTTTTCGCTTTGATCATGGTGGTTTGCTTTGTTCCCTACCACATTTTCCGGATGTATTACTTACAGAATATTGACATGGAGGACATCAATGAGTTGTTTCTAAGTCTGACCACTTTTAACTGTTTGGACATGCTCACCTTTTTAAATAGAAAAACGTGTGATCTGTTCTCCCCAGGAAGAGCTTGAGGACAATAACTTCTGATAGTCAACTCTAGTTGTGGTTTATTATTTGTTTCACGTGTGCCATTGCTACTTTTTTAAAAATAAATTTACAGCCCTCATTACTTCAAACTTTTTATTTCCTCACTATGCTTCATGTTTTTTCTATAGATTCACATTTTCTGTTGCAGACAAAGTTTTGTTTATTCATTTTATACAGTTTAAAATGGCTACATATCAAAAAGAAAGGTTTAAATACAAAGCAAAACTAAAGTGAAGTGAAACATGGGTCTAAGCAACTGAACTGTGCCGGAAAGTGGTTAAAGTGGGAGGGGAAATGCTGCATGACATGTGAAAATGGCTTCCTGCAGACCGTACAGTTTTCATTCAGCTGGAAAACCTGGGGAGATGTCACACACTAACTACATAATATGCACATATTTTTACGCTATTCAAATGTCCATTTTCTATGTTCCTATAGCTTTTGCCAGTGTAATCCATGAGTCAAAGTAAATCTGGTTTTTGTCCTTTCTTTATTCATGTCATTTATTTTATTTTATTTTTTTAAATGTTTGATGTAAATGTTTTTTGTAACAGTATTTTTGTAGAGATCAGGAATATTCTCAGTTTGGATGTAAAAAAAATATATCTATACTGCTCTCTGCTGGCCTGAGTTTGCACTGCATATCCTTTTCGCATGATTTATCATTTGTCTTTGTGTATAAGCTAATTTGTTTTTTTTTCTTTTACTTTTTTCTAAAGCTTTAAAGACCTATTAAAGAGTAAAACCATTTTTATATTATAGTGAATATAATATTTTTTTGCTCAGAGAAAAGCATACTTTTAAATAAAACAACTTTTTTATTATAAAACATAATTTCCCTCCTAAATATTTTTGTGAAAATATTCCCACAAATGTCAAGGATCAAGTAGCTTTAAAGGTGTCATGGAGGCTCTGTCCAACATTCACATACACATAAACTTGTTCTCTCACAGGGTGATCTTTCCCTTTTGGTTTTTATGGAGCTGGGTTACTGTTTAACATCCCCACCCTAGTTTGAGTTTGTTTAGTAAATCGATCTAATGACGGGGCTATGTTGGCGCCATCCAATGTGTTGCTTCTTGAATTATAAGCCGCTCAGCTTTCCAACCTTCCCTCTTAATGTTGGAGTACACCTTCACCAGTTTTCCTTCAGCGCTCTTATTTTTTGCCATTGTCATTGGTTCAATGACACTCTGAAAGGCTTTCAGTTGTCGGAGTTTAGTGGGTAAATGCACATACCACACAGGAACAGAAACTCAGGTAAGTGGAGTTTTTCTTTCATTATGAAAAACAGATTATAATATCTATAGTACCTGATATTATTAAGACAAAAAGAGCTCAAATGTTCAGAAATGTGAAGGATTTCATCCCAAACTTTCTGTCTTCACCGGTTTTCATGGAGGATTTATTAAAAGCGTTCATGTTTTGGACGTAATTGTCGGAGCCTTCTGTCCATCTGTACCCCCTGTTTGCGCTTTTGCAGGGCAACCTGCAACACGGACATGACAAAACAGATAAGAAAGCCACACTTTGTCATGCAAGTTGTGCTGTAAAGATCTTGCGATAATGCATTTCAGCAACACCAAGGCAGAAACAGGAACAACATTATACTCCTCCAGTGTACTACCTCTTGTCTTCACTACCAATAAAGAATTGATGTAATCTGACATACAGAGAAACTATTTTCAACTATCCTCTTCATCCCGTGAACAAACAAGGGTTTAATGTCAGTTAGAAGATTCCAGCTTTGACAATGTGTCACCTCCACTTCATTTTAACTAAATAAGATCACCAAGACAAACATGAAGTTGTTGATTGACTGCGTCTTCTCGGTTGATGCTGTGAACATTTATATATATAAATTTGTCATCAATTTCAGCTAAATCAGTGAAGAAAAAATTATACATTTAAGAGCTTTACACTGGCGGCTATTGTGTTGAACTGTGTACATTTTAAAGTTGCCTGGGTTTTAGGAAGTAGGGATTTACAGGAGTGACCCGGGTGGCTGATCATCCTCTGCGACTATTAAATCCTCCAGTATAAATAGAGGCAGCAGTGTTATGGCCTGTTCACACAGAGATTGCCTCTTAACATGGGGGTTTTATTGCAACACGGAGCTTTTGGTTGGTAGACAGAAGCAACGTTTCTTAGCTATGTCCTGGAAAAAGTCATAATATCTGCCTCTGTGAATGTGTTAACCGTTCTTTTTTTTTTCCCTCTTTAAATACATCCGTGTATTACATTAGAGGTGGCTGAGTATTTTTATGAGGAAATTATGTCACTTAAAAAGAAGGTTCTGTCACCCTCAGTGCTAGGAAATGCAATCTAAATTTTCTTTTATTGATTTTGTTTCCTTTTCACTTGTAAGGGAGAATCTATTTTGCATTTGTCCCACAATGACCTCTTTCCATATAACCTTGAGCACTTCAGCTTATTCATTGTTTTTTGTTTTTTTTAAAATTTTATTTTAAGTCTCCTTCACCTCAGAATTGAACTGAAATGCTGCCATCTTAAGAGATAATTGTAAAAAACAAATTCTTCTCCACTCTCAGCAAACTTGATGAGTCAGGAGGTCTGACCTTACTGCTTAGTTAAAATGTAATCTCTCTATCGCTCGTCTCACCCCCACCAGCCCTGTCTTGTCTCATGTTTCTGCCTTTCATGGAAGCTTTGATTATTAATTACTGTGTGTCACTGTGACCAAATGCAATTTTCTTTTTACGCACCAACAGTAATCTTTGGTACCGTGTTTTTTTTATAGATATATATCATGCCCACACTGACATAAAAACTACTCTGGTGTCTGGCGAAATGCTCTTCTGCTTTTCTGGTCGGCATCAATCATTAGTGATGCAGGACATCAAAACAACAATAATACTGTCTCTTATCACTTCCAGTGTTTTCTAACACAAAGCCCCAAACTGATTGCCTCTAAGCTGCACACAGTGGTGGAAAAAATGGTTGGGCCATAATATGTGTTTGCAATGGGAGCACTTTGGAGAAAGTTTGAGATAAATTCCCTGAAATTGAGGTTGAAAATAAAGGATGTCCCTTTTCTGAGGGTTTTTAAAGTTGTTTCTGTGGTTCTCATGAAATCCAAATATCTCAAGCATGTGCCTACTAGCTCCAAGATAATTAAGCAAAGTGATACTAGCGTTGCATTGAGATGTTTATATGATGCTTCAAATGTATTGAAATATTTTTGATGATGGGTTACAAACTTGGAGGTAAGGGGTAACCCAATGTGTGTGTGTTTGTGTGTGCATGGACCAGGTAAAGGAAGATATCAATGTTCTCTTTTCCACATTGGGTTTTTATAGACTATATCTGCTGAGGTAATGATAACTATTACTCTTCTATTGATTAGATTAAGAAGCCTGGAAAGAACTCCCCCCCAGACACACACACACAAACACAGAAGAAACTCAATGACACCACCTCTATATAAGCTGATGTTTTAAGCATGCGCAAATGAAGGCATTGATTTGGATCCACACATTCGCTCGCAAATAACAATTTCATAGATAAAAGGGAAAATAAATGAAAAGGAAGAAAATTAATATCTCCTTAAACATGATCTTTTCCTGACTGAGATAAGTGTGAGGCAGGAGGACAGATAAGTAAGATGTAATAAGGTGAAAAGTCTTACCTTTGACTCCGCCCTTCTCCTTGTTGATAGCCCAATCAAGTCTGATAATAAGCATTTCTTTTCCAAGGATCTGCTTCTTCTAATCTGTGGCTGTTAGATGGGACAGACAAGGAGAGGCTGAAACAAGTAAGAGTAATCTATCAAGAGAAGAGGAGAAAAGGCAAACTTGGTAGAATCGGGAATGAAGTATCCAGATCTCCACAGTAAGTCTCTGTTGGACATGGATGTTGCAAACTACTGTGAAGGCCTGGATCCATCTTACAGCACACTGGGCTTTGAGAATGCAGAGGTGCTCTATGGAGGAGGGGGTGAGTGAGTTTTCATGCTGGTATAAGGCCTAACAGAACATCAGATGTTAGCACGTGGCTAAAACAGTTATCTTCGGTATTCATGTTACTAACACATGCCTCTGCAGTAGATGAACATCCCCAAAGCATATACACAAACCTTCAGCCCATATGTGAGAAATCCGGAGTTTTCTCTCTGAAATTGGATTTACAAATTGAAGGTGCTGCTGTGAGATGGAGCACCACAGATGGATGAACACCCTTAGAGCTGGATGAAGAAGCATGGCAACACATGATGGGAGTTTTTGTACGCAAATGAGCCACCGCTGACAAATAGGGTCCAGTATTTAACTTAAAATGGAATAAAATCATACTGGCATGTTTTCTGCAAAAGCTCAACTCTTTAAATTCCGTAGTACCTTAATTAAAAGGAGATTCTCAAAAGGCATTTGCAATCCCAATTTTCATCCTATTTGAGATCAAAACATTTGAAAATACAGGGAAAAAAAGAATAATTTTAAACATCTTTTTTGATACTATGATATTTTAAATAAAAAAATACCCTTCTTAAATAAGATTGAAAAGAAAACATTTGAAACTGTACTTAATATTAAGGTCAGAGCTAAATTTCATCAAGTTCTCACATCTTATTTTAAGATCTTTTGGTCTCAAGAGTTGATAATAGAGTGTAAACCGTAAGGATGTATATCCCAAAGAACCAATCAACGCTCTCAGAAATGGACCCAAACCTGTAGAAAAGCTTTTCATATTAACCTTTGTTCAATTAGGAGGCTATCCGTGTCTAAAATGTGCAACTCAACATATATCTTCTATGAAAGTTGCATAAATGAATGCAGAAAAGCAAAATTAGTTCTTTGCATTAACTTGTACAAGACTTTTGTGTGAGAGTTACAAGAATGTTTTGTTTCATCTGACTGAAGAATGCCTGATATCAGTGACTTGGGTTGATTAACTCATAATCAAATCCTGGATCTCAAAGAGCCTGGAAATAAGTTTTTTTTAATAAAAGTAATTGTGCTGTGTTTTAAAGAAAAAGCACCAATCTAAATGTCAAATACAGTAAGAAAAAAATACAAACCTATCTGTGCCTTATAGCTGGAATATCCTCAGAGTTTTTGTCGAAGAGAAATGAAAATAAATGTATAACTTTCCAAAGAAAACATATAAATATATATTATTTTGTCATTTCTGTCCAAAAATATGTTCCCAAAGATGATTATTTGAATTGAATTCCCCATACATTCCCCATGTAAAGAGTATTACTTAAAAGAAAGCAAAAAGTTTGAGGTTATCCTACTTTTTTAATCTGCAATTTGGTGGAAAACAGAGGATGATCCTAACAAAGGAAGAAAACAAAACATTTATGCAAAATTAGTCCAATGTGGACCCAATGAGGGTTAAAATAATCCTAAAATTGATAGGTACTAATAGGAAAAGATGGATGTCTTTGCTTTAAGTGGAAAAACTACAGCAACAGAATTCATTTCAACATCTACATATCTATTCTGTCAAGGATCTGAGGCGTCGGTAACTAAGAGGGCCCAAGCCCATAAAAGGGCACCACGGGAACGCTCAGTTTATTTACCCTTTTCACTGAATTACTCCAAAACAATTAAATTTTTAATAAACTGAATGTCCATCAAAAGAATTTTGAAGGCAGAGTTTTGTCAACACGGAGAAACTGTGTGTGACAAACGTGGCTTGCTGGGTAGCATGAGCTCTCATCACAGAAAAAATGATGTCAGGTCGTCACTGTGCAGTTAGCCAAACATTAACCAATTTCTCCCTGGTGGGGCGCTGAGAAACAGATGTGTTGTCCTGTAAAGATGAGAACACAGATCCTTCATTTTAAACTATATACTTATGGTACAGCTATGCTATTTTTTGTTGTTTGTCAACAAAAACTCTTGGGAAAATCCTGCTTCTGGTGGGGTCTAAAAATAAATAACCTTGAACTGAATTTTTGTTGTCATACAAATGAACTGGCACATATTGGTGCAACAGTTTGTGTCACTTGTGGATGAAACACGGTTTTTATGGGGCATTGTGAAAGTCTCCCCTTTGCAGTTTTATTGACATTTTTTAACCTCAGCTCTGTAAGGATGTTTCCAAACTTGTTTACCTGCATGACTGCGTGTGTGTGATCTTTTCAGACGGTATGCCTACAGAGCTGAGCCACCCTGGTGCAGATGGGCTCAGCAGTAACTGTGCTATTTGTGGGGATAAAGCTACAGGGAAACACTATGGGGCCTCCAGCTGTGACGGCTGCAAAGGCTTCTTCAGGCGCTCCATACGCAAGAGCCATGTGTACACATGCAGGTACAGATAGTTAACATACACTAATGGTCACAGACAGACATGCACACACACATGCTGTATCTTCCATGTGTATTGAATGCATCTACAACATGCAAGTCTTAATAATGTAAGTAACATGTAATATGAAGATTTGCAAGCAACTTACAATTTACTCAAAAAAAATTGCCTTTTTTCACAGACTTTTTTTGTTTGTGTATTTTTGATGTTATTTGTTATCTATCTGCTGCTTTTTGTGGGATCAATAAAGTTGTATTCTATACTGTTTTTTGACGTTGTCATTTAGATTCAGCAGACAATGCATCGTGGATAAAGACAAGAGGAACCAATGTCGCTTCTGCAGGCTGAACAAATGCTTCAGAGCTGGCATGAAAAAAGAAGGTAAACTGGAAAACAAGGATTAATAGCGATTGGATCCTTTATTGTGTTGCTGGGAAGCTTATTTCTATTTCTGCCTTGGAGACAAACAACCAGCTTTAAGTGGAGGCACTACAGGAAAAAACTGCTGTCACGTAATCTCAAAGCTTCGAAGATAGTTGAAATTGGCTGAGCAATAAAACAAATGATTGCTTAGTGTGTATGTGTATTTATGAGGGGTACAACCTTGGCAGGGAGTTTTATGAGACCTCATCCTGAGCTGTTCAAACATGTTGTTCTGGATTGTGACAGGTTAACGTTTTACTCTTTTCTGCTGATGCCAGCCTGTGTGGCTATTTCCCCAAATAATACCTGTCCAGGTGTTCTTTGTTATCACCGGCATTCATGACTCCACTCCTCACCAACAAGGCACAATCACAAATAAAAATGTGGCCACAAAAACACACACATTGAGGAAACTCTTAAAATAACAGATTGATTGTGACTACATAGACAGGACATAAACTTAACTTTTTGCTTCTCGCACATTCAGAAAACTGAACAGTTTTCTGTTTTTGTTTTTTATGCATCTTAGCTGTGCAGAATGAAAGAGATCGGATCAGTTCTCGAAGAAGTATTCCTGACTCCCAAGACCTTCCTCCTATCACAATTCTGGCACAGGCAGAGTCTTTATCCCAACAGGTAACAACCCCATTTACCTAACAGTGAAGTTTCAAACCTTTGTGTGGTTACGAGCGTGTTACCAGAGTGGTTTTACGCCTGTTTATCCTTCAGATCACCACTCCAGTGGTACTAACAGACACATCGGAGCTGAAGTCAGCATCTGTAGCAGATATATGTGATTCTATGCGGCAGCAATTGTTGGTTTTGGTGGAATGGGCTAAATATATTCCTGCCTTTGGGGAGCTGCCACTGGATGACCAGGTACACATGAATTGTTGACTTGTTAATTTCTATACTTTCACACCAAATTTGAATAAATGAGTTCTTTGAGGTTGCAAAAAGCAACTTTTTAGTGAGAAGAAAGTTTCATTGTGGCACTTTTTGTTTCTTTACTCATGTTTATGACTAGGTGAGCTTACTCAGAGCTCATGCAGGCGAACACCTCTTGCTCGGGGTCGCTAAAAGGTCGATGCGATTCAAGGACCTACTTCTTTTAGGTAAGAACTGACCATTAGAATAGCATCTCATTTATTTTTGGTGCAGTCACATGGGTCTGCAGTGATGTGTGAAGTCTGGCAATGATTAACCACATCTTTGTATTTCTCTATGACTTCAAAGTTGTCTTTAAAAAAAAGTATATCTTTCATAGCTATATGTAGTGAGATCATAGTGTTAACAAAGTTTTCAATTACAAATACTCAAACATTCTGATTGTTGTATTTCTCACCACAACTGTTTGCCATAGCCTTGACTAAGACCTCTGTATGTGACCTCTCAAGGCTACAACAATCCTCACAAGCACACTCCAGCGCCCCACCCATTACACACCCACATACTTTTATTTTCTAACCACGTCCGCTGTGTCGACAGGTAATGGCTGCATCATACACAGGAACAGTCCTGAGCCAGAGATTTGTCGGGTTGCCAACAGAGCCTTGGATGAACTGGTCGTACCATTCCAAGATATCCAAATAGATGACAATGAGTACGCAGCTCTCAAAGCAATTGTCTTCTTTGATCCAGGTAATAAGAACGTATATTAAACTAGACACAATCAAGGGGTTAAACTATTAAAAAAAAAAGTATGTAAGCTTCAGAAAGAAGTACCTCTTAAATGTCAAATATGAAATGAACAATCGTGAAAAAGTATCATCAGCGTGCTCATCTTGAAGTATCATTCTCGAGGTCTTTTTTGTTCTGACGGTAAAATTACCCTCTTGAGTGCTCACAGTTTGTCCTTTCCAGTCATTTTCTACCTGCGGCACAGAACTCAATTTAGTCAGATAGGGTTAGCCTCTTAACAATCAGCATGACAACCTGTCACACTGCAGTCTTTCCGTTTGATTCAAATACAATCAACCTTTCAAAACAGCTGAGAAAGCAGCTGATTTTGTGAAACTAATAATTCGATGTGTCATGCCAAGAGTGATTGATAGATTTAGAGTTGTTGGGAGTAATTTAATAAAGCCATTTTAAAAACAAATATTGCTGAAAATTCTTGGGAATTTTAGACCTAAATAAACACCAGAAAGCTTTTCATTGATCTTGAATTGTCTGCTAGGTGACTTGTATAGTTTGGAAAACGTATTGATGCTGTCAACACCATCCGACTGAGAATTTCAAAATAAAGATCAGATAGGGTTAAAGGGTTTGATTCACTCTGATTAATGTAAATCGGGGGCGCCATCAGTGTGTGTAAGGTGAATGGGACTGTGACTTATAAAGTGATTTAGGCTTTCTAAGAAAGTAGTAAAGTGCTATATTACTATAAATGTTAAATATTCCAATGATTTTTTTTTAAAATGAGCTACTGACATAAGCAACACATTCTGTGAATGTTTTGTTTTAACCCCTTCATGCCTGACATCATTTCCAATCACGGTGATGATGATGGTTAAATTAGTGAAATATAGGGTTAAATGTTGCCCTCTGCTTTTATAATAGATTAAAATAAAATAGTTCTAAAATTAGTACTACATTTTGAGGAAATAGAAATCTAAAAAAATGCGCTATTGATTTGTGCTGCATTTGTCTCCTCAAATAAATTAAAACCATGCTTTTATTTTAATAAAAGTATGCTCATTTAACCCCATCTTTCCTCAGTCTTTGCTGGTCTTTATTTCACAGATTTACCATGGTCATTTTCTTTTTTGTCAAATCTTTTTTTGTTTTGTTTGTCCTTGTCTGTCATTATGCCCTCACCTTTTTCATGCTTTGTCTTCAATCTGCAGATGCCAAGTCTTTGCGAAACCCCTCGAAGATTAAGGCCATGCGGTTGCAGGTAGGTTGACATTAGCCATTTTAAACCACCATAAAGCCATATCAAAACATTTGCACCAAGTTGATCATTCATCCTGGTATTTATTTTGTTTATTTCCGTTGTTATTATTTCGGCATGTCCTGAAACTGAGGAAACATTACTCACAGTAACGAGAACTTGGCCTTGTGTGGATGTGTTTCACCAGGTTCAGATGAGTCTGGAAGACTACATTAATGACCGTCAGTATGACTCCAGGGGTCGTTTTGGAGAGCTCCTACTTCTGCTGCCAACCCTGCAGAGCATCACCTGGCAGATGATTGAACAGCTCCAGTTCATTAAGCTCTGCGGCCTGGCCAAGATAGACAACCTCCTGCATGAAATGCTGCTGGGAGGTGAGTTTTTCCATTCTTGTAATTCTGCGTGGCATTTAGCAACCAAAGTCTTCCAGTAAAACTTAGAAAAAGAACATCACAAGGCTAAATAAATGGTAAGTTTTTCAGATGTTTTAAACAGAAACTGTGTAGAAAGATTTCACTCAATAGTTTGAATTTATATCTGTTTTTAAGGCTAAACATTTATATATACAACTGGGGCATTAGCTGAGGTGTGAGACAAAATAAAAATAAAGTAATTTCCATATATGTCCTTTTGCTTAACCATAAAGACAGCAACAAAAAAAATCTACCTCAGCTTGACTTGTATGACAGCTAACGAAACGTGCTACATTTTTTTAAAGAATCTGTTTTCAATTAACTTTTTGTCCCAACTGCAAATACTGAGTCATTATATGTGATTAGACACCAGCGAATTATGTCTCAGAAGACCCAAATATACTGTGACACTAGTTTTGAAAACATGGTTATGTCTTCAGGGCTAGCATCAGAACCATCACAACTGCACCACCAGGCACACACCCAGCTGGCCCAGGACCCTGTGACTGGGCACACACTGGTCATAAGCGCCATGCCTGTCCTTCATGCTCCACAAATAGGTAAGAACGCAGAAAGTAGACAGAACAAGAATACCATGAACTGAAATGTCACCTCACGTCACATGTTGAAGCAAATGCATCACTTTATAACTTAGGTAAAAAAAACAAAAAACAAAAAAACTTTGATATGTGATACTGTTTTGCCTATTGCAGCTTCTCCAGACACTCCCATCCCATCACCCCCACAGGCTCCTGTCCCAGAAATATACAAAACCTTTCCACAGCCTCTGTGTCCTCCAACCAGCCTGTCGCCGTCCACACAGACAGATCCCTGATCAACCACATTTGTCTTCTGTTTATTATCCCAGTATGACAATAACGAAGCACCCTGTCATATGTGTGTTTACTTAAACTCTGCCTTGTATCTTTTATAAAAAAAAATGTACTTAACAGCTGCAATTGCTGCAACCTAAGAACAATTTTTGCAGCTACCTTAGACATTTGCAGGTGCCATCATACCTTTCTCAAGAAATAACTCAATAATCCACAAGATGTTCTAAAAGGTGCTTTACTTTGGTACACATCATCCTACAGGCTTTATCATCAGGAATGATGTACATGTGTTTTTGCACATGTTATTTTCGTTGAGGGTGAAGCTTTAGCTTTAGTACCCAACGGTCAGTTCGTTATCTAAATGCAGATAATGGACTGAAATTTTAGAGTCAGGCAGCTGTCCTCAGTATGATTCCTGAACTTCATCAAACAAGTGCTCACACATACAATAAGGAGAAACATTCCTATGAGTTTTTTCAATAAATATTTGCTCTTCCTCCAGCTCTTAAACTCACTTGTCAAAAACAAATAAAGCATGAATGCGCACTGAGTTCAAAGATTGCTCTTTTGTTTTGTAAAACAGAGAGGGACAGGGAGGATGGCAAACAGATCGAATACCTGTAACAGTTTGCCCTGTTGGTCTGACATGACCTGACCATCAGCCAAATCTGGGGTCAAAGCTGCTCGTTTGGTGGAGAGGGGGAAAACGCCCTGCAGTGCAACAGCACATATTAAATTCAACAATAAAAAACAGAGGTTGAAATTACACCACTATGTGAAGATCAATAGGGTAGGGCTGCCTGATAGGCGGCTTGTAAATTTACACCAATTTATAATAAAGCCAAGTCTTTATAATAAAAGGAAAAGCTGTGCTGGGGGAATTCCATTGCTATTTAGGGAAAAAAAAGGTGTCTGGCATTTGAGCAAATTAAAAAATATAGCTCATTTTAAAGGAGAATGTGTTTATTTTAGAATTAAAAAAAAAGTTTTGTAAAGAAACCAAAATCCAAAAAAGAGATATCTCAGATGTCAAACAACTCACCAAGTTTAAGAATAATATTTTATTAATTCACTTATAGAAAAACGTTATTAGTCAGCATTTCTTTCTCATTTTTATCTGTTTAAAAAATGTAATACAATGAGCACAATTACTGTTATTACAAAACTTTAGTTAACTTCATTTTCAGATTATGCAGTCATTCATCAGTTTCTGATACTTTTGCTCTTACTGTATGCAGAAAAAAATGAACAATTTCAATGTGCAAAGTAGAAAAAGTGATTTAAGGCTTTAAAAAAGGAACACAATGGATCTTTGAGCTTGTGGTTCTTGTATATTAAGTCAATGTAAATATTATATTGTGTTCTATGTTGAGGTATCATGGTTTGGCATTAGTGTGCAGACTTTTAATTACGGGCACCGACTGCAGATTTTTTTTTTTTACTTTTAATAATCCTAATATAAAAGCAGGAATGAAAATTTGTGTAAAAAACTTTGAGGATAGAACTTATTTATCTTTTGAAATGTAGATTGCGTAAATATAAGTCATTCCATTGTCAACCTTCTGTTATAACTTGCTTTAATCAAACAAAATTCTATTAAATGATGTGTGTATATGTGCATTTCTTTTATTCATATATTGATTTCATTTTTTTAGTATGACTTTATGTTAGCTTTCACTCGCCTAATGTCTTTATTAGAAAAATATAAAATAATATATAATGTAATGTGTGTATATATTCATTCCTTTTGTTGTTTTGATAAAAAAAGAAAAATTAAACCAAGTTTAAGATGACAACATATTTGTATCCAATTTATTTTTTAAAAAGAAAAAACATTTTTTTTGTATTCTACTGGAAAGAATCAAGCTAAAAAAGGATGAAGGAACCTGCAGAAATGTAGTTCACAATGGTTTTGCTTCATTTTATGATGATGTGTGTGGTTTCTCTATTACTCCCTTCATGCTCCATGAAAGCTCCACTGCGTCTGAATATACATCCCGTCTCTAAATATTTACTGGCATGTAATAGAGACCTCACCATTTGATGATGTGGTTCGTCTAAATCAAAGAAGTTTCCTGTTGCCCATCTCAGAAATCACATGTAATGGCAGACGGTAAAAACATACTGGAATCCAAAATGCTCATTTGCACTGAAACTGAGCTGTGCTGGGACCAAAGCTGCCTTTGAATTTGAGATTTAGTTTATGTTCATCTTCACACAATCATTGCTGTGTGTCCATGTGTACGCGTGAGTGTTTTTGTGCAGTGGGTGAGATCAGGAGATAAAGCTTAGAGCTCTTATTCTCTGTATATTGCTTTGTGACTCAGAGAAAATACTCGGATTATTTATGGCAGCGGAGATGATGTTGTCTAGAATCAACATGTCCAAATCCTTCTATCAACTCTATAATGGACAAGCTACCTGGCTCAGGTCAAAACAACACCACCTACAATGGAAAGATGTGTGTAGGTGCATATACAGTACCTGTGCATGCTCCTACCTGCAATTTATTTATAATCTGAGCGAGTGCATGAGCATACACTCTCAATTTTGTGTGTTTGTGTGCCCAGGGAGCTTTAATCAAAGACCTACAGTGAGGAGATGAGGGGTCCTGTCTCTCCTTTTTCCTCAGATAAAACTGAGTGTTAGCATGCCAGTCACATATCTCATCTGAGATGCACAGCTCTACTCCACACACCTCACTGCGGGCCATACTGACAGCACGCTATTACACACCAGTGTGATGCTCGATCCACCTGAGGAGGATGACAAGAAGGAAAGAGAAGAAGAGAGGAACAAAGGATGGACAGGAATAGGAAAATTCTCCTTCTTTTCTTTAGTTGCAAAGAAGTTTGAGAGACATTTTTGTAATGACCCCAGTGTCAGGTATAACACACATATATACATATAACTTGTTATTTTAAGAATAAGTGAAAATATGTATTTATAGAACTTAATTTGGTATCAAAATATTCAAGTTTCGCAGGACACCAATTAATGTTTTCATCTTTCACAGACTTAATGCCAAACTATCTATAATGAACACATTTATTGTAAATGTGTAAAAAACTGTCTAATGAACACTAACACCACACTTGATCTAGTCATATCCTCTCATAAACAGTAGGTGGCAGTATAAGTCTGTGGTTTACTGAACTTTCAAAAGCTGCTACAGCCAAACAATATCCTTCTGTCATCCAACGGCACCTACAAAAATAATAAGTAAATCTCCATGTCATGACGACCACCTAGGTAAATGCTGTGGTTTTTTGCTGTTTGTTTCCTGTTTTGGCAAGTTTTACCAAGCAAGACTAACCGTTTTGTGAAGTGTGTTTAAAATTGTTTATTTTGAGCTATTTTAATAGATTTGATGGACAGAAATGATGAAAGTTAAAGATTTTAAAGACACATGCAAAGACACATGCATTGGGACCACTGATGGAGCAAGAAATGACATGCGGCAGCTCCAAAACTCTATCCAGAGCCTGCAGATTTGTCTTCCTCACTGGAGCATTCTCCATTACTCCTCTCTGCCTCTAAAATTTCTCGTGTTTCTTGCTCTTGAAAAACAAGGTAAGGTGGTCCCCAGCTCTGGAATACCTTCGAAATCTATGCTTAGTGATTTTCTGTGTCTCTGTCCTGCAACTGTGTGGGTTAAACACCAGTGTGGTTTCTGGTAATACTGTGTGTGATGTGTGAAAGGAAAAAGGAAAAACAGCGACAGCTTCATTTTCAAAGCTGAGTTCACATAAATGAGGGATTAAAGCAAGCAGGAGGCTGAGAGTTCACCTCTGCTTCCAATGACAGCTTTCCCTCCTTAAAAACCACATTTTTTTTCCATTTCTCTGTCTTCCTCTTCTTGGTATTTCTCCCACTTTTTTCCTTCTCACTCTCTGTTTGGGTTTATCTACTTTACATCGTGACTGCTCATTTTGTTGCAGAGATAAACCACAATAAAGGAGAACACTGAAATGTTGCTTGCACTCATAGATTCCGTGATGTACTTAGTTTCAATAGTGCCCTCTGCATCATGTTCATGGGAAGTGGGTTGTAGCAATGAAATTAGGGGTTAGGACCATACAAAGGTGTATTTGCGTGCGTTTGTTGGGGTACATTAGGGAAATGAAAAGGGGTGGACCACTGATGGGCTCTGAGATGCAGACTCATTGGAATAAAGGAATAAAAAAAGAACAGGAGACAGAGGAGATGACAGGGTGGATAAAATGAAGAGTGGAAGTGTAATGAAAATGGTCCTGTGTACCCCAGGATTACACCGGGAATGAGATCGGTGAGACAGCAAGAGGAGGGGGTGTACTCAAGAAGAGGGAATAGGAATGCAGGGATTTCGAAAGGGGTGGGGGGGAATTGAGAAATATGGACACTCATACATAATGAAAGTCAACAGATATGGCATGGTGGATTGAAAGGGGGAAAAATAGACCAGAAAAGAAGAGAGGAGAGAGGAAGAGAAGAGGTATTACAACTTGGGACGATGCAGCTCCACTCTGAATGATAAGTGTCTCACACACTCCGGGTTATGGGGAGTTCACACAAACAAATGACTCCCATTTGCTGGAGGCAAAGGACACAATTGAGAAAGACGAGGGGAGAAAGGAAAAGAGAAGAGGAGAAACGGAGGAAGGTGGTAAAGGGCTGAATACGACAGCTATGATTTCAGATAACTCAATATGCATTAAAGAAATTCTTATCTTTTTGCACATCTTAAGTTCTCCATGGTTTGCGGCGGGTACTGAGTTACCCCTGGTTCAGAAAAGGGATTTTGGATTCTGCTGTAAAGCACAGTGGTCTTATGGGTTTGGTACCATAAACTACAAGGGGCCTGAGTACTTTAGTCAATAAAGCTAGATCTACAACAAGGAATTTGGCCTATATTTTGCATAAAACATGCTTTCAAACAGAAACAAGAGGTTTGCACATTGTCTGTATCACAGCTGTGCAGGTGTTTTTACTCAATAATCCTCCTATGTTGATGTCAATCAAACTGTTTGTTCTGATTTTTTGCATCATTGCTGAGATACTTTCTCTTCACTTAAATAACCCTCCAACAAAAACTGTTCAGAGAAAAAGAAGAAAAAACACAGACAAGTTGAAGCTTCAACGTGGAACAAAATAAATGCGCTCGGTGAGCAAAAATATTCATGCACATTTTTTTCTACGGGCATGCTGCGGGCTACAGGTCGTTGTAGCAAGGGTGAAGTAAGTGAAACGCTCGCATATTGTATTAATCTTTTTCAACCCCTTTGAAACCTGCGCACTGCCCAAGGAGCCCACTTGTGCCGGCCAAGTGACTAGTGTGGGCTCCGTGCTCACCCCTTGCGGGCTCGATGTTTGCAGTCTGACTGTTAGAAATGAGAAAATTAGACAATCGTAGCTTGTGTGGGGAATCCAACGGGCATATAAGTATCACCTGCACACCCCATGCAAGCAGCATTTACAAACGGTCAGTAAGAAGCCAGTGGGCACATATTACTGGTGACGAGCATGCGGTGTAAGGGCCCCGTATGTTAGCATCACCCATACGACACAAGTGTGTTTAACTTACATTATCCATACAAATACTTCATAATACACTTACCACAGACTCAACAATGGTATGTTCCATTTTATGACATCCCTGAAGGTGGCCACACAAGCCACAAGGAAACTGGAAGACACACCTGTGCTCCCTTTAAGTTTTGGGTACAACTTTCCTCAACTGGTCAATCCTCATACAGGTGCATGTGACTAAGACATAATCTGTTACTATTATTACTTTTAGCTTTACATATACAGTTTAGGATTGATGACATTTCAAAATTTCTCAAAATCTTGTCTCTTCAGGCCTTCAAATAAAACACCACAGTGCTGCTGTGGGGAAAGTCGGATGAAATAGTTAGTCCTGGACTTGAGACTAGTTACTAAAATATTTCCTAAAATAAAGTAAAGCCCACAAAGTCATCATTAATTCTTCTTGTAGTCCCCTCGTTTTACATGCCCGCTTGGTCTAAATACTAGTAATTGTCATGTGCCTTTGGTTCAGATACTTGGGACAGACTTTGTGCTTGTCTATATAGTTCTTGTTACTGGTGAACCTGCATACCTGCAATACTATTAAGGTACCATGTACACCATCAGAAAGGTCATCTAGACTATGCCCTATAGACCCACTGCCTTGTATTTGTAACTGGCATGTACAAAGGAATTCAACCCCACTGAACACAATGCATTTACCTTGAAAACCAGAAACACAGTATCAAGTATAAAGATTTCTCTGTTGGTCAAGCTGTTTTTCACGCAAAAATTTTGCCAGCATCAGATCAAAATTCATTTGTGTTACTTCAAGAAAATAAAAGCTAATGATCTTTTTTTCATGTGTTGATCAGAAAATCAGCTGTAAAACACAAGAATAACCAATCCTCTTCAGCTGTAATTCCTAAAATTGTTTTATTTAGAGCCTTGAGAATTAGAAACTAAAAGGGTTTTACCCATTTTAAGATAAGCAGTCAAGGGTAAAGGTTATCGGATCTCAAGTGTGAATTTCTCCAGTATCCCTAAAATCTGTGCAGTCTATAAACTAATAATGCTTTCATAAGAAAAGAGCCATTTTTGAAAGATGCATTCGCAGCTGGGAAAGCTCATTATTCTATTACTTGTGTACCCTTCTCTGCATGTATCAGGTTCTACAACGGATGATTTCAACAGGGTCAAAAGATTTGCCTTGATGCTTTCGTTGTGAATCTTTTAAACTGCTGGAATGTGCCAATGGCTTTACATGTAGACAATCAAGTTTGGCTCCTAAGAGTGTCAACACAAGCAGCAAAAGACTAAAAGTATGTGCCAGGCAGTGGTGGCTCAATTGGGTAAAACACTGAGAATAAAAGCATTTCTGAGGAAATTAGGTTCAGGTAGGAAGAAAAGAGCTAAATGCACCTGATGAAATTCAGTCAAATTAGACAATGGACACCTTTATCTCCAGTTCACAAGGCTGTTGGGTCTTCATTTTGAATTTTATCATCAGAAACAAACCAAGTGTAAATAATTTGTCTTTCATGGGAGAGGCGAGGCGTTTCATTTCCAAAACAGCTCCGGATCTAATTATTTTTCCTTGAAATTAAACCTGAGCTCACTTTAAAAGGTACAAAGGAATTCACTGTAAGCGTGTAATTAATTTTATTACTATTTACTTCTACGTTGGTTAATTATGCTTTCTGAAAATGTGTGCTCCAGACACACATGGATGCACGATGCTCCATATAAAAAGGGAGTAGTGGTTAAAAAAAAAGTGTAAGTTTTATACACATGACTTCCTGTTCTAATCAAGAGCTTTCTCAGCTTCTTTCTGAAAGATACGCATGACTGACTCCCCCACCATAGACGTGCAGTGAAACAGTGTTAGTGTGCATGCACGCTCTCAGAAGCTCATCAGCCCTGCAGTGGACTCATAAAGGATATTAGGCCACTACTACAAAAAACGAAAAAGTGACAACCTTAATATTGGAATTTTACTGTGACCCAAATCACTTCGATTTAAGTTGAAGACATTGTCCCTTCATGGACACGCTGGAAAAGTCATAGATAGAAAGGACAGTTTGTTATGTTATGTGCTAGACCAGTATTTATTTATATTAATGTCCACTGTTTAAACAACGCTCCTCTCATCCTCCGCGGGTGGTACCTCACTTCATGCTCGGGTCCTCTACCAGAGGCCTGGGAGCTTGAGGGTTCTGCGCAGTATCTTAGCTGTTCCTAGCCCTGCACTTTTCTGATGTCTAAGATCTTTCCATGTATCTGCTGTAGCCACTCCTCCAGTTTTGGGGGTTACAGCCCTGAGTGCTCCAATTACCACGGGCACCACTGTCACCTTCACCTTCCGAGCTTTCTCCAGTTCCTCTCTGAGTCCCTGGTATTTCTCCAGTTTCTCATGTTCCTTCTTCTTGATGTCACCATCACTTTGTTCTCCCACATCCACCACAACAGCTGTCCTCTGTTGTTTAGCCATCAACACAATGTCTGGTTGGTTCGCCATTACCATCCTGTCAGTCTGTATCTACCAATGATATTATTCCATGCATTTACTGAACATGCTTTAGGAGATTATGTGGGCCTCTGTTTAAACAGCTCATTTTGTTGTTGTGAGGATTCTGTGCTTGGGTTTTGTGATGCTGTTTCATGTTCTGTTTTCCCTGTCAGACTCACTAGGTTTAGGTTAACCAGCCAAAGCTGACTTAATTTAGTTAATCTACCTCAGTGTATATAAAGTGTCTCGTTTTCTGTTCATCATTGTCAGGTCATCTGCTCTGCTTTGTCACTCCTTTGTTTCACCACTGGTTTTGTCATGTTTCAGTTTATTTATTAAACGTTTTACTTTTCTGCCACCAAGCCTGGTCTCCTGCATTTTGGGTCCTCCACCACCACTCTGTGACAGTTCTGGAGTTTAATGTTTCACTTTACCAAATGTGACGGTCCCCATAGGAAGGTGCAATGAGGTCTGCTCCTCACATCAACGGCACATTATGGTGAAATTGGTTTAAAAAAATAAACAATATTTTCTAAAGACATTATGGCATTCTTCAGTCTGCCTCGTGACAAAATGCATCTGATATGATAAAGTCAGCATATAGTTAAAAAGTCAAGTAAAAGTACTAATATTTAAGGAGAAGAATACATCCATAACACCAAAAAACAAGTGAAGGAAGTTATTGCTCCAATTAAAAGTTCTTTAGATAACTTATTTTATTCTGCAGCCCAGATCTTTACAATTTTTTAACATAGACACAAAAAACATAGCTGCTCTTGTTCAATTTCATCCAATTTCATCTTTTTAGTATCAAGATGAAGTTCACACAAAACAAATCAAGTCTTTTCCACAGAGACTAAAACAACAAAAAGTTATTAACTTGCAAAAAGTAATAAAAATACAAATTTGATACCTTAAATTAAATTGTTATTGTAGTTAGATGATACACAACATACAATTTTTCAGTTGCCAAATTTATAGGCCAAAACATCTTTGACTAATTAGAAAAAAGGACCACTTCCTAGAGGGTTTACATCTAATTTCTCCCTTATTAAAATAACAGTTAAACATGTGCAATGCTGTTTATAGCAGCTAGTGTCAAGTGCAGTATCAAATCTAGGGATAGTTCCAGGGGGAAAAGATGTCAAAATAAAAGTCTACTATCTTAGGTCAAAATATGCTCAAATCCCTGAGGTGGAACTTCAGTATCAATCAGAAATAAAGTTTGTCAGCGTCAAACGTGGCATTGAAGAAAAGAAGTGCCTGGGAGGTCCTTTATTTTCTCAGTTTTTCCCTTCTCCATGTGTACATTATGCTTTGATTCGGCCTTGGGGACATGCATGTTTTAATTAGACCTAAGCAAGCTGGTTGAACAGTTCATAGAAAACTTTGAACATTTTTGCTGAGAACCTCTCTCTCTTTGTGACAGAAGTTGTGTAATTAGTGGCATATGTGCATTTGCATATATGCACCCTGTGACATATTGCATCTTATTTGAATAAGTAGACGTGTCTCGATGTGATATCCCCGAAGTGAATACATGAATATGAGCCGCTAATTATACCAATCTTGCAAATGATCTATTTAAATATTAATATCCTTTCACTTTGCATTGTTTGCTCATAGCTTTCTTTTTTTTTTAAGTCACTCATGTGCTTGTTTGTGTCACTTCCACCTGGGCTGCTGTGGGTATTGTCCAAGTGCTCAAAAAGTGTTTCTGTGCACATTGTTTCACGTGTAGAGATGTGTATTGTCTGAATGTACATAATTGGTCTCTAGTGGAGACAAACAATATGTCATTCTGATTGCTTCAAAGACAATAGAGGTTAATATGTGAAGCTATATTCTATGACAGACTGTGAAACTGGTATAGTCTCCATGTGATTCAAACCTAATTGAAAGTTGCATAATCTGACAAACCAGATAAAGGAAATGGTCAACTGTTGGAGGATGTACCTTTGTTACACTTTCTGTTCCCTCATATTTTTGTCATTTCTGTTCTCGCTTGATTATTTCTGGATTCAGGTTACCTTTAAAGTCCCACTCCAATCATATTTTGATCTTTTGTAAACGTGCTTCCAGTGGTCTTTTAATTATGATTATGCTGTTATTTGCCCAAATAAAAAAAAAAAAAGGTGTAATTTTCAAGGACATAGTTTCTGCCGAAGGGCAGTAATTTAGTAGAAACTTGCCACTAAGGTGTGGGCAGGACCACTGGCACAGACCAAGCCAGCCCAGACTTCCCGTCACCCATCTGTTTACACACTCTAGTTTACAGCCCCTCATAACTTTACATTACCGCTCCAACAAAGTATTGGAAGCTATCCAGACATAAGGTTTTGAGCCAGATTCCTGCTCAAATGTGTAAAACAAAGACATACATGAATCTGGTCATCTACAGTACACGTAGATGCATCAGAATGGAGTGGAGCAGGAACTTGTGGCCCAATTGTAGTTGTTTCTACGTCAAGCTTTTTCCAACATCTTTTCATCTGCTCCTGATTCACAGCAATATGAATTTTAAATTTTAAGCTTATTTTTCTTTATATCTGCAATTCTGAGAAAAATGCCACAAGAACATGTTAAAAACACCAAAAACACTATTCTCATTGAAGTGGGTCTTTAAAGAAAACTTTGAGTCACTTTTGCTGCAGTCAGCATGTGCAAGTTAAAAACATATTTTTAATATTGTAAACAAACAAAGTTTCTGTTTTTTTTGGCAATAACAGATTAGGTATATGCTTTCATTATAAATGTATGAAAATTCCAAACATATGAAAAGTCTAATATCTTAACAACAAATGAGCCTTTTCTCCTGAACTGCATGTCTATTCAGGGAGTTTACACATTGATGAGTGAACAGCTGAGGGAAAAGCACAGTTCAAGGCAGTGGCATGTCAGAGGTAAGCAAGCATTTGTGTGTCATATTTACAGTTTAATCTGGCTGTATGCTAAGTTTAATATTTCATTTATTCAGGGGGTTAGGGACTGACCTTTTTATTTTTTAATACAGACTGGTAATATGTAATTTGACTCATTTTTGAATATCTGTCTGATGCTTTCTGCCAAGTGTCCTGGACAATAAAAAGCCTCTGGACAAAGCAAGGCCAGGCTGATGAACACTACTCAGCCCTAATTGCACGCTACTTTTGATGTAAGGCAATCACAAGGTCATCTGTTTGAAGTGGATAGGTTTGTTTGATCCATCTTTGTGTGCGTCTGTGCATGTGGGTGTTTGAACGCCTTATCATCAGCTACCTGGTGTGATTAAGTCTGGCATAAAAAGAGACAGCAAAATATGTTTTTTTGTATGCGACTGTGAAAGCAGGCCCGAGTGTGTACGTCTAAAGTTTAATAGAGGTCTGAGCCTGCACTGTATGGTTACAGCAGTCAATCAATCAGCGTGGCAAAATACAAGAGACTACTGCCTTCAAACTCATTAAAATGAGCAAGGCGTAACTGCGAAGTATATCCTTTGCAAATTAAGTTGTGTGTCCTAATTGTTTTCATGTTTGTGGGCCTTTCGACAACTTCAGAAGGCATTTTGTTGTTGCTTGATGTATTCTTGCTGTGCCCGAGGCAGTGTTTTTTATGACCATTATTATTCAAATGAGCAAGAAATGTGTTTTGAAAGTCCTAAATCATTGAGCATGAATGGCTACCCTTGGCGTTTATAAATGACTTTCCACACAAGCAAACCTCCGCCTGCACGGCTTACTCCACTGAGCTCATTTGGGTATTTGAGGTCTGTCAACAGAATTTGTGTCAGTCGTCCACTGCTGTGACAAGTTGCATTAAAAAGTTTGATGAGATTTTTCACTAAGGTTTTTGACTTTTTGAGTGAAAAACAGTGTTGTTTGGGTAAATAAAAAATGTTGGTTGAAAAAAAGAGCTTCAGCTGATGATCAGAAGGTGAAAAATTGACGTGGCTTTTATTATGTTTCACATAAAATGCTATACAAGGTGGCTGGGTTGTTTTGCTCTGGTCTAGGAAACAAAACTATAAAGAACTAAGATTGATGACAGCGCTGCTAATAAGAAGTGCGAGGGAGATTCTTTATTCTTTTGATTTATTAGTTTATAAGTTTTATTACCAGCTTTTATTGCTTGTTTGTTGGAAAACATATTTTAACGGATACAAGTTTATTTAGTTAACCATGAGAATATCAAAACAATGTTTACAGATTGGCTTTTTTTTTCTTGAAAACATTAATTTAATGTCATGTCACCCATTGTGTTGCCACACCTGTGTGCATGTGACCTACGTTTACCAAAGTTGACCCCTTCAGATGCAGGCGTAGTTTAGTGAAAGGCAAAAACATTGCAGCCACAAAAGAGAGTTGTAATTTATAAACTGGAACTTGGGGGGACATTATAGGGACACCAATGACTAAAAACCTGGTTCTCAAGGTTTGTTATCATGATTTTCTCTCATGTGATTGCAGGTTTTGTTTTACTGAACAGAGGTAAGTCAGCTGATAAGCATAAAGCAGGGCAGGAATACACAATGTAGCTATAAGAATTCATTCACCGATCTAAATACTTGAACTGAAGTGTTTTAAATCATTTTCATGAAATAGGTGTATAAATCATGTAAAACAGGTGTATAAAATCATGAGCTCAGTGAATTCCTGCACAGGCATGGGATACAAATATTTCCAGACTACTAATAATTCCGTGGTTAACTGCTTCTTATTTTGTGAGAACAGTTTGGGAATGTCCAAAAATATCCCAAAAATGTCTGAAAAAAATGTTCGGGTTCTGTGAAGAAAAAGTTAACTGGCCTGCACAAATTCATGACAAAAACTTTTGAACTTTGAAGAAAAGCCTTCCAAGAAGAGTTGGAGCAATAAATTGAAAAGGGTGGACTAATACCACATCAAGGCAAATGGACATCAAACTAATCTCTGATGTCGTCCATTGGATTGTATAAGATAAAAATTAGGCCTGAAAAGTGATGGGCATATTGACCAGAGGTATCTCTATCACAACAACATATCTGTCAAAGTAAAGTTTGACCCATGGGTCCACCCACCTACCAACCAAAAAGACATACCCACAAAAATGTGCAAATTCGAGTTCTTATGAAGAAGAAATTTAAATTTTACAACCTCAGTTCACACCATTCAATAGGGATTTACTCTGTTCTGACAACTTTCTTAAGTGGCTATTTAAGGAACTACCATTTCCCTGTGTCAAATCTGGGAATGGGGAGTGAGGCCTTAATTAAACCCTATGGAAAAGGTGTAGATGTCACTTACGTTAACATGTGAGTAAAGGCAGAGCACATGTTAGTGATGTAAAAAATACAGATACGTATTGAAAAATTGTTCAAGCGCTGGAAATAACAGCAGTATTGGTTAAAAATCCCAGATTTGAAAAAGATTTTGTTGGTAAAAAGATGTAAAATTGAGATTAGGACTCTGTAAGAGCTGAGCTTTTAGAGAAGCTCCTCTGAACATCACACCACAGTCAAACACCACTCTTATCATCTTTTTTTCTCCATGGTGTGGCATATACCAAACCTTTCCATCTGTAAAGCAGAGGCTGAGACAGTTGGATATATATATACAACGGGTTTATTTACAAGAATAAACAGGCAAGAGCTAGACAGGGCGTAGTCAGACTTCAGGCAGAAGTCAGACACGAGAAGCAAGGCAGGATGGCGATTAAAGTCCAGCTTCTTTGTCTAACACCCATTCCAAAAAAACTCCAAAGCTTTGGTCTGCTGCAATGTGTTTATTGTTTCACCTGCAGATTTCCAATCCATACAGTCCAAACAAAGATCAACGCAAACACTCCAGCTGTGACGGACCTATTACACAGCAAAAATTACGCAATCAAAAAATGATATGACTGTCACCGAGATCCCCCCACTTCCTCATCCTTTCATTAAACCAACCAGTGAGTTAGTGAGCACCTTTCGAACTTTGAAACACACTTGCCGACAGTGACACACCCACCACCTGGCTAATGTCACTGTGCTGCACCTGTGCCACCTCAATTATAGCTCCTACAACCAACTAATCATCTACTAAAGTCAAAGCACTGGCACAGGTTCCCCAGATCTTATGAAATTGTTCAGTTTGTTTTAATTGTCTCAGTTCGGTTCAGCATGGCAAAGACTTCAGACTTTTCAACAGTCATTGATATCCTCCATTGTCTGGGTAAGCCATAAACGTTCATAGCCAAGGAGGCTGGCTGTTCACAGAGCGCTGTGTCCAAGCAGATCAACAGGAAGTCTGTGGCAGGAGAAGATACACCAGCAAAAGCGATGACCGTGGACTCCAGCGCATAATCAAAAGGACAAGATTCAAGAACCTGGCAGAAGAGCTGGGCGATATGGCCAAAAACATAAAATCTCGATTTTTTTTAACACAAAATTCAATTTTTTTTCTTCCTCCCTTTACTTTTTTGGACAAAAAACACAAATGACAGAATATATTTGACAAAAACCTTTTTATTTTAACATCTCCTTAGAATTCTTAATTAAATTATAAGTGCAACTAAATACACGCTGTCAAAATACTTGTAAAACAATGTGGCAAGCTCTGCTGCCATTGTAAACATCAAAATTATAACACAAAATGGTTGCAGCTTGAGGTAGAACATAACATCAACTTTCACAACAGGAGACAAAACATTTCAAAACTTCTTCTACTTATTGCAAACACCAAACTTAGTGCAGCTTACTTAATCCTGGAAAATTGGGTTTGTGGCACTTCCACCACTGAAGTGGATCGGCATCTGGGTCTGCCACAGGTGTCAACAGGTAGGTTTGCTAGCTCAGTCTCTAATTTCAGAGCCTCTGATTGGTTAGAAGGTGACTGTGGAACAGTTTTTTGAAGAAAGCACCCAAAGTCATTTTCTTACTGGGGGGAGCCTGTTCTTCTCTGCACTCGTGTGCAGATGGCCCTGGCAGCTTTTGTGGTGCATTTATTTCAGTAAGCAAAGACATCAGTTCAGTTATAGCTCTTTTTTTACGTGTTTCTCTTTGTCTGGGTCAATGTACGTTGTCCAAAACCTGGAGTCCATTAGTAAGGCAATGTCCAATAGTTCATTTTTTTACATGGTCACTGTATTTCCCATGAATGCATTGCTGTATGTTTCTTTTTATTGTTTTTGTGAGCTCAGTGTCTTCAATTGTCAGCTGCAGGGGATTGTTATTGAACTGGTTTGATGCAGGAAACACTGACATAAGTCTCACCATACAGAGCATCAGTAATGTTAGGAGTGGTTTAACAGCCTTATTCACTGACTCCAAAACATCGATGTCTTGCCAAGTGGGCACAAGATGTCGGCTCTTCTTGTCTGAGCCCAAGACACAAGCTATTGCTTTTTTGCTGCTCCAGAAATCTCTCTATCATTTTTTGGCATGAACCCCATCTAGTTGGGGACTCTGTTACAAGTTAATGAGTGGGTAGGCCAAGCTCAGCCTGTGCTTCAGTCAACTCTCTCCTTTTTTTCCAACTGTAGGAAAAAGCAGTAGTCGCCTTTTTACACACCCCAATGGTGCGGCCAATTCGTGGGCCCCTCACATGTTCTCTGTATAAAAATTAAAACACAAAACTATTGGTTTTGCGGTAATAACGTACTACAGTCAACATACTGGCTAATGCCTTTTTCCAGGTTTCATTTAAAAATGAGATTTTCTTCTTTTGTGGATATACAGTATGAACATAATGGTTGATTTAAAGCATGTGTTAGAATCAAAGGCTGGTAAAGAACACAAAAATTGTAATGATATCATCAGTACAACATGTGACTACTTACTACCTCCCTCTGTCTGGTTAGGATGCATGTGTTATGTGCTATAAATTGCACTATTTGTATTAGCAAAATGTTATTGATTCATGCATTAAATGAGTGTTTTGTCGATTTTGTGGGATAAATAGACATTAAAATGATAAAGGGAGGCTATATATATCTTCACAGTCAGCAATCATGATTTGGGCTGCAATGTCCAGCGCTAATTTGGTAAACTCTGCTTTCTTCAATACAAAGTCACTGCAACCGTCTACCAGGAAGTTCTAGAGGACTTTATGATTCCTTTTGCTGAGAATCTGGACAGTGATGCAGATTTCATCTTCCTACAAGATCTGGCTCCTGCCCAGACTGTTGAATGAAGGTGGACATATCATTTGAACATACTTTGATTTATTTGATGGGGTCATAGTCTCCGTCTTTGTCTTTTTACAAAAACTGACTAGAAAATGGTGATCTCTCCAGATGATTCTAAATTTCTAAAATCCTGTTTTTGTGGGTTTTATGAGCTGGAACCCCAATTTATGTAAAAATAAACAAATACATACTTGTAATCAATTAAACAGTGGGGCCCAGAATCTATATTCTATGAAAGTCTAATTCTTTTAATGGAATTACGTAAATAAACACACTTCCATGATATTCTAATTTTTTGGAAAGGGTCTGTTTTTCTGGATTGCATCCATTTAGGTAAAATAATTGGACTGTATTGTATCACCATAAAGTTAGTTGAATATTTTATGTATTGAGTTATGGACCATTTATTTGGTTGCATATGAAATTGTGTGAGAGGAAGAGATACACACCCCTGGTATGCTTTCTTTGAATATAGAGTAAATGGACAAAAAGCAAGTAGGTTGATCTCCAACACCAGGGTTGAACAGAAGTTCCCTAGACAATACAGTTCATTTGTCATTTTCACCATTCAAGTTCAAATTCCCATTTCAGTAACAAACATGATTTGCTTTCTGTCTGAGCAGAACGACAGAACTTTGATTGTATTTTGTCGGTCTTTGCAGTTTTTTTATTGCAAATTAATTCAGGCATAATCAGATTAATTTTTATAATTTCATGTAATGGATAAAAATCAAAGCCCAAAGCTTTTAAATTGTACTGAGATTACAGTAAAATACAGATAGCACTTTGCTTAGTTTTAAAATGACAGATTCCACACTGGTTTGATGAAAGGCAGCAGTGACCAAGAATCAAAAACATTTTTTTTCATTAAGAATATGTCCCTCGTCTGTTGCAGTAGTTAAAACAGAACCAACCTCATTCTCTGGTGATTAGATTTGCTTTTAGATATTTCTAATCTGTATAACCCGCCGGAGTCAGTGTAGAACATCCTGCTTACGCTAAAACAGAAGCCGAAGTCACATACACCCACAAACTTTATTGCTCATCTTGTGTCCAGAGACACACACACAGACGCGCACAAATACACACAAAGACCACATCTTGATTAGGTTTTCATAAAGTCTGGAACTGTGCTGAGTCTGTAATTGACTTTGACAGCAGAAGCCTCCATGTCCTATGGCTATGTTAAACGAACAATTTACATCTTCATTTCAAATTCTACATGGATAAAAAGCTATTAATTACATTAGTCTGTGGAGAGTCATTCCAGCTGTGTAGAATACGGCGTGTACATCTGCCTGTGTGTTTCCCATCTTTACATATATAGACTTTTGCTCATTTGTATATTAATGCTGTCTGGCGGCCAAACAATGCATGGTAAGTGCTCCTCCAGAGATGAGTTTATGAGCACAGAAAGGACTTTGCAAAGTATAAACAGATGACTCCTCATCCTGCATGCCCGTTTTATGGACAGAGGAACATTTATTAAGGTCCCACCCCAATCATCTTTTGATCTATTTTAATAACTTTCCCAGTGGCTTTTTAATTATTATTATACCGTTTTTAGCCAAAATAAAAAAAAATAAAATCTGTCGTTTTTGAGGAAATAGTTTCTGTAGAGGAGAAGTAGTTCATTAGAAATTCATCTATGAGTTGTTAGGCGGGACTGTTGGCGTGGTCCGTCTGAGCTGTGTTTGTGTTGCGTTGACACAAAAAAAATAACGCTCATTAATCAGTCATAATGTTTACATCACCTCCGTCATGTCTGCCTCTCACATCCTTCTGCAATGCAAGCTTTATGCAGGAATAAAATAAAAACTTCTGTTGTACGTTCAAAGTAAAACTTCATAACATTTTATGTTATATTTAGGGTGACATGCCATGCAGGGTGACAACGTAAAATAATTTATGACAAAAACAATACATTTACAAGGACTCAGTGAGGAAGGAAAGGGCATGGGACCTGATTGCTTAACTTTTAGTTCAGCAAAGAGAGCAGGATGAAGTACTCGGCTCAGGGTGGCAGAACAAACAACGCTTCCGAGATGAAGGGGGGAGGGGAGATGGACTAGAGACACAACGGAGACAATGTAAACTAACTGACGGCCGTGAGACAGACTCCCTACGCAGTGCAACAGAGCTGCACTGCAGAGGAACCATTGTAAATTTGGGGTAAGCCTAACCTCATTTCCCATCATCCCTCTATTTACACTTTCTCCCGCTGGCTTACAGCCTCTCAAAACCTCAACCTATGATTGCTGGTGCAATACAAAATGGTGAGCAGTTTTAGAGCCATCCAGAGTACAGTTTTGTGCCAGATGCCAGCTCGGATGAGGAAAACAAAGACGTTAATGGATCTAGTTGTAACCAAGTGGATGCATCAGAATGGAGCAGAACAGGATGCTTATGGCTCTCCGATTCTGGATTTTATGTAACTAGAAGCTTTTTCCAATGGCATTTTTTGTCTGCTTCCAATATACAATTACTTTAACCCTTGTGTGGTGTTCGTATTTTTGCTGTATGTAATATACATGTGTAGGGTGGGTGTACAGTGTGCGGTCAATGAAAATGTGTTTTGATTTATGTTCTTCACAGAAAATGAGCCAAAGCTAATGATTTTCAGGTTGTAAAAAAAATTAATTGATTCATTTTTCTACGGATAGAAAAACTGAAAACGGGTCCCACAGACCCAAACACCATACAAGGGTTAATAAAGACATTCTCAGAAACAAAATGTTAATCTTTTATATACACACGCACACGCAGATATATGTCTTCCATCATATAATGCTACAAGAAGATGATAAAAACACAAAAAACATGACTTGCATTGGCTTGAATCATTAAATCTAGCATCTTGGCACTAGTTGCACAGGTGTGGAGCTTCATGTTGCTTTTAGTCAGAGCAGGAGAATGTGGTACCAATCATGAAATGAATAGATAGACATGTAGACAGACAGATAGATGCTTTGTGTCAGCTTCAAAGAGTGCTTTAAGAGGCTCCAAAAGTGGTTTTGTGCACAAGAGCAAGAGCAGAAGCATCTCACCATCATCTCCCTGCCATCTGCATGATGAGGAGAACAACACAGGCCCGTGTGTTTGCTTTGGAGATAGAACGATCAAAGAACAACACTAACCATATAATGAAGGGCCAGATGGACCTCATATGAAGTGGAGAGAGACAACGGGGGGAGAACTACGGCAAAGTGAGACGTGTGGACAAAATCAAACTGCGAATGCAACAATCTTTTTAGCAGGGAGTGGGGGTTGAGAGGTGCAGGGGGTGGGGGGTGCATGATGTGGTGAAAAAGTGTGAGCCATCTCGTCGCATGCACGCTGCCTGCTCTGAATGAGAAAGCTAAAAGGTAATTTCACGGATAAAGAGGAGGCCTAATGCATAGAGGTAATGTAGCAGGGGATGGAACAAAGGCAAACTTTCATCTCTTTAAGCTTGGATGGAGGGAGGGTGAGAGAAAGCCAGAGAAAAAGCTTTGATGCTTTGAAAATGATAATAACAATCTCAAAGTCAGGCTCAGAAGAGAATGTGCATCCCCCCGCAACTCTCCCTCTATCTCTCTTTTTGCCACATCTCCTCCTCTTTTGCCCCCTGCCACTTAATACAACTGCACAATGGCTGTCTAGGACAAGGTGGGCTGTGAGTGTTTTTTAGTAGAAGAAGGAGGAGATGAGGGCAGATTGTGATACTTAAGGGATCCAAAATTACTAGAGGAACAAACACAAAGATGATAAGAAAAAAAGGGACTCCTTGTTATCTGAGATTAGAGGACTTTTGTGCACTCACAAAGGGACAAATTTATGTCAAAAGATTATATTTGCATAGGCAGGGTAGGAAGGTGTACTGATATATGAATGCTTGTTAGAGATTTATAAAGTGCTTTTTAATACTTCTAAATGAAATGCTGAAAAGTGGCTTTTTCAATGGCTTTCTTCCTGGGAAAAAAATAAAATAAAATAAATAAAGTTTTTTTTTCCCCAGAAATCAAACTTTACTAAGTCATATTGGCTGATGTGCACTGGAGTCCATGCTCCTTGAAAGGTATACATGCATATGACAGAAAGCGGGCAGGTGCTGATTGTCAGTGAATGCATTTACTGGCTTCTTTGGTAAAATAAAATCATGTCAAAAGCCACATTTAGTAAAAAAAAAATAGATTTGTTTTCATCTAAAATCAATTGTATTTGTATTAATTTTTTTTTTTTTTTTAAATTAAAAACCTATCTATTTTAATATAAAATACAACATTATACATTTATGTTCTGTTTTCTGGTTTTGTAAATCTATTTCTGTAGCTTTGAAACAAACAGTAATTCTAATAGCAATATTTTGTCTCAAAGAAAAGCTTCAAACTAAAATGCAGAACAATATATCCAATTATCAGCAAGGTATGGACCATTCTGATTGCCTTTTATTGTCTTTAAATGAACAGATGATGCATCTAAGTGCGTCAAACCGATTGAGTGCTTGAGCTCATGATCTTTGACCCTCTGGTGCTGGAAGGGTAAACCATTAGCTGATGTTCTGTCATTTTGTGGATTCTGTATATGTGTGTGCGTGTATGCGTGCGTCTTTCAACTGGATCACCTCCCCCACTTTTCTTTCATGGAAAAACACAATTTAACACCCAATCTTCAATTATTCAAACCATTTACTTCGGTGCAATCTGACCTACTAGCGTTGGCACATATCTCTAGAGATCTCATGGTTGGCTTTACGACTTTAAATGTATAAGATTCATACATTTTGTTTAATGAATGCCTGTAAATGTGTGGTTGAAGACAACAAACAGATATGCTTGTCAGAGGCTCGAGCACTCGCTGAGAATATTAAGTAATCAAAACATTTATTTCACAATCCCACTAAAATTGTCTGGAACATTTACACTTTTTTTGTTACCCCAAGGTATGGCCTTCCCCTGTTGATGGGGAGAATTTAATCTCTTATTGCAGATTGAATTTCTGCATGAAATGTCCTTGTGTCTTACCTCATTGGTTATTCAGTGCTGGTTAGCACCAATTGCACATAAAGAAAAAAATCTCTTTTTTTAATCCTTTCTTTCCTATTTCCTTTTTTTCCCTCTTCTGACCCCTCACAGTATCACCAGACCTCAAAATTACATTGAATATATAAATGCTAATGCTAATAACTGCTAGCAGGAGAAGATAATGTCCTTGACTGGTACAAGAAAAGATCCTTTTCTCTTACATGACTCACTGCCTCTGAATAACATTAGGAGAGTTCACATTCCGGCCTCTTATTTCTCTACCACTCTTTCTCATTCACTTTACTTTTTTCCTAATTTACTTGACACCCTCCCACCTCCGACTCTAGCCTTCTTGTAAAGGAAAAAAAAATCCAGCTGAAGTGTAAAATATTAATTCATTTATCTGAGTGATATGATCTTGCTGGCTCGCTCGAAAAATTCCAATGACATCCGTTTGCCATTAAGTCAACGCATCGCGAAAGCACCAAGGCCTCTGGAGCTCGTCTCCCTTTTTCCACCCGCCTCCACATTGTGGTTTCCTTTTAATGCCTCTGGAAGCTTTTCATGGTAGGAATTAAACTATAATACTTGTTTCAGGGGCGTGCATGTTAAGAGATGCAGCAAAGCTGTCATTTAAGAGACACCAGGAAAAAGCAGAATTGAACAAAATGTCCTCTCGTGGAAACACCCAGGATGTCTTCAGGACTTTTGATTACGTCTCGAAAGATGGAAATCATCCTGATGCTGAAATCCCTTCAATTCTGGAGTGAATGCTCCATTGTTATAATGCATTCCGATTGGTCTTTGCTGAAGAGCATCATGGTGGGTTCTAAAAAGCCTCTTAGACCTTCCCTGTGGGGCTTGTCAATAACAAAAGAAGAATTAAAATGCCCTCCTCTGGCAAAAAAAAAAAAGCCCTATGACATGAACAAAAAAACCTGACATATTCTATTGTTTCATGTAGGACTTGCTTCTCTTTGAAGGTGGATGTGAAGAGAGCAATGCGGCAAATTTGCCCTTGCCTAAGTTTCTTAAAAGCAAATTATTTCTCATCTGGCAGGCAGCTCTCCGAAGGTGAGAGGCTGCCTCTTAACATGAGCAAGTATCAGTCTTAAAACAGCTCAAAGTAATTGTACCTTTGAAGTCACACACATCACAGATGGCACAGTCAATATTGCAACTCGTCTGGTTGCTTTTCTCCAGTCCCTGCTTTACTTTTACACTTTTTTTCCCCTTTTTTCCCTGTGACGAAAAATACATTATTTGTCACAAAAGTTTTATTAAAAGAGGCCAACCATCAATCAGTCTTGCAATCGCTCGTGCAATCACATTAATCATTCCTCTATGCCTTTTTTTTTGCATCATTTGGTATCAGAACGCTCAGTCCCCCAGAGAAATGTGCTTCACAGCAACTCCTGGTTCTACATAGTCCTTTGACAGCGACGTCCTCACATCAAGTCAGCAATGTTCAGTAAGAGCAATAGTCACTGATAACTGCTATTAGATTTCTCAGAATATCAAATAGAGTAACTTTTCTTGGCTGTTTTTTTTTTCTCCTGTTCCATCAACTTTACTGAACCTAAAACTGCTGAAACTTAAGGAGATTTAGATTGGCGACGATTGCAACACCACAAAACACTTAAAACTACCTCCCAGAAATGCCAATGTATCCTTCATTATTAATATTTTTTATCTAAACTGATGAATAAGGATAACAAATTAATCCATTCATCACATTTTTGCTAAAAACATAAAAAAGTAGAAAGACATTTTTTTAAAGTCGCAGTTACCTCAAACAACCTTTGAGCAACATCGATGTTTGCATAAACTGGCTTTTTTAAATGTAATTAGGTACATTAGGGTAATCAAGATGAGGATCCTGTGCTTGTGGTAAGACTGGTGAGTAATTGCAGACCTTAAAGACCCAGTCCAAAGAAAATTGCGTTTGTTGTGTTTTTAAAATGTTCTTGTGGCATATTCCTCATGATGGAGGACATATATCAAGAACATTTAGCTTAAAATTGCTTTTCTGAGTATTATCTTTTGTTAATAGTTGTGAATCAGCAGTCGACAACAATGCTATTGGAAAAAGCTTGTAAACGTGATGTCGGTGCTACAATTGGTACAATTGCTATAAAGTCCTTCTTCCGCTCCATTCCGATGCATCCACCCGCAGACAAATAGATCCATTAGCTTCAGCTGGCACCCAGCTCAAAACTGTACAGCTGGATAGCTACAACATTGCTTGCCATTTTTGTTGCACCGAGACTGCTAGATTTGCATAGTGAGGGACTAAAAAGGTGAGAGTGTAAACAAAGGGATGATGGGAAGTGTCAGCAGGCTTAAAGCGCACCAACAGTCCCGCCAATGACTCAGAGGCGAATTTCTAATGAACTGCAGTCGCTCTGCAGAAACTATGTCCTAGAAAACGGCACGTTTTCTTTATTTTTGGCTAAAAGCGGTGTAATCATAATTTAAAGACCACTAGGAATGCTTTTACAATGGATCAAAAGATGAATAGAGTGGATCTGTGGTCTGGTCATTGAAATCCAAGCTCCACAGTTCTGGCTTTAGTAAAATCTGTTCTAAAATGCATTCTTCCAGCAACTAAGAAAAAAAAACTCCCCAAAAAAACGGATTTGGGTCTAAATAATGAAGCGGCCGCAAAGCTACAGAAGCTTAGTTACAACTGATCACAATTTTTCATTGATATAAACACAACACTGTTAAAACACAAAAAAACAAGAAAGTATAAAGTAGGGATAGAAATAGGAACTTGTACATTGCTGGATTTGAAATGGGAAGATGAAAGAGATTAATCGCAGAGACGCATAAGTTCTTGGGTGTCGGCAGGTACAATGCTGAAAACCATTACCACCTTTCTGAACCGCTGCCTGAGCAGGTGTTGTTTCAAAATCCTCGTGCTGCCATCTCATCTTCCCTGAGACAAAATTTATCAGCGAAGGATGCACGTAAAAGAAACAGTAAGGAAGTCGCTGTCAGCTCAGAAAGGCAAGCAAAGGGCGGAAAAAAAGACTATCAACGCAAACAGAGAAGAGATCTGAGGAGGAAAAGCAGACAACACAGGAAGACAGCAGATAAAGTCAGGCTTGAGAGGTTACACGAGTTTCCTGCCTTGATTAATAAAGTCAGGCCAGGGTTCAGGTCAGCTCACTGCTCATGTCGTGCTGCGCCAACCTCACACGTCTCCTGTTGTCTTCTGGTTTACAGACTGACAAACACTGGCCCAATTTAATTGTTTTTCAGATGGAACCGTGCTTAAGGCGGAATCAGGAATTCACTTGTTTCTGGGGTAATTCGTGTGTCTGGTTGTGGCATTGTGGCATCAAATTTGGTAGCATAGGGGTTTTGGATGTAATACTGCAGGTAGCATGTTAGAGTGTGTATCTGCTGGCCAACCAATGATAACACAATAAGAGGGTCATATCAGTATTCATCTTACAGGGAGAATGGGGTGGAGTGTTGATAGAAATTATATTAGACCAACCAAGATTAAGCACATTTACTCAAATACATACTCAGGTACTTTAAGCCTAACCCCTTATAATGGGTCCATTCAGCTACTGCATAATGGAGATCTTATTTCAAACTGCATCTAAAAAAATCAAATAAAACATGTCATTTTGATCAAAAAGTAAGAAACACTCACCAAAATGCATCATTAGGAAAGCCCTTGCCCCCAGTTTAAGACATTAGGGGCGTTTAGCCATAAGGAGTGCTGAACATAATGGGTTGGGTGTGGGTTCATTGGGTTGTCTGCTAACATTTTTATTGCCTTTTTGCTCCATACTTTACCCATTAAAGAGTTGGAAATGTGCAGAAATTGTGTGCCAATTTGCCAGTTATTTGCCCGCTAAATGTTGAAGCACTTTGCTGTCATTTGGGGTGATCAATGCTTAATGAATTAGTCTGTTTTTCACCTCTGTTAAAGGCAGACGCGCTTAGCACCTTCTCAATCCCTTTGAGACCCAGTCTGATGGAAGCCTTCCACCCTTAATTTATGAAAAGTGAGGAGCTAAGCAGTTCATGCGTTGAGAAGTGCTAGCTTTTTTGGTAAATTGCTTTTTCGAATTCACTTATATCCAAAACGGAACTCAACCTCAACTTTTATTAAACGGAGAATGAAAGAATGTCTTGAGAAGTGGCAGAAATGAAGGGAAAACAGAGACAGAGAGCCTTTGAGATAAATGGCAGAGGCTCTGAGCAATGTTTACATGATGGGAATGAGTGTCCTAATGCAGTGATGATTGCAGAGTGTTTCCAATGAATCCATTTAGCCTATTGAATTAGCCAGAGCTGAAGTCAGCAAGCCGGCCCCAGAGCTCCAGAAACAGACACCCAGGCATCAAAATCCAATTAAATACATTTGTTAAATAATGCAATGATTGCCTGAGCATACTCTTTAGTTGGACTCCATTTGTTTTGAACCATAAAAATGCCATTGTTTTCCGAGCTTTGGGAAAGGTTATGCAGATTGATCAAATTAATTGTCTGGCAGGCAAAAAATGTCATTAGAACACTTAGAAGGCCATGATGGCCTATTTATATCCTAGGTCTGTTGGCGGCCAGGCATTTTAATTTGTAACTTGACATGATAATGTGGCTGGTCTCCAGATCACAGCCACAAATATTACATTGATTAAAAGCGACCACCACTTCCTCCTCCGTAGTCTCCGCACATGCTGAATCCACACTTCGTTAACTTTGTCCAGCTAATATTTAGCTTGCGTGTAATGGCATCAATCAGTAATTCAAAATTCAAACAGCTAAGAGCTAATGGGTGTCGGCTTCATTCTTAAAATATATAAAAGCGCCCTAGAAAATGAGTGGAGTTTAATGATGGCGGCAAAAGGTGGCAAAATTTAGAACTCATTCCTCTGCCAGAATGATGGCTCTACACTAAAAGCTAAAAATTTAAAAAGCCACTTGAATGAAAATGTGTTTTTGGTACATGTTCTTGTAGCATTTTCCTCATGATGGATGGCATTCATGGAGGAATTTAAGACAAAACTTTGTTTCTGAGCATTTCTTTATTCAAACCATTATTGATCAGGAGGAGATATAACGGGCCATTTGAAAAAGCTTAGGTTTGTGACGCAGCAGCTGACATGGGCAGGACAAGGCCTCACTGCTCAGCTCCACTCCTCCTCCTCCTCACCCTCTTCGTTTTCCTCATCCGAGCTGGCATCTGGCTCATAACTGTATATCTTTTTTGTGCCGCTGATGTTAGCTTGGGACTATAAACTTGCGTGGGAGTGTGTAAACAGAGCTTTTAGCGACAGGGAGGGGAAGGGGGCGGGGTTGCTCTGCACCAACAGACCCGTCCACAACTCAGAGGTGAATTACTAATGAGCTACTGCTGATATGCATAAAAAAGGCTTTTGGATTTGAAACAATATATTCCTTGTGACAAGACTACGTTTTTACAATAGAAAAACTATATATAGTTGAAATATGACTTTAAACTAACACTAAATACAAATTAAAAAATCCAAACAATTGCAAGCACGCCTGGATTTACCAACTAGACCCTGAACATCTCTGCAGTGGGACTGAACTTGGCTGGAAACTGAATTGAGGCACTGAATGAGAACTCTGTTGCATTATTAGTGGGGTAAGGAGCTAAGTTTCCACGGAAACATGTTACAGGGTGCGAAGAGGCCTGAATCATTACTGGCTGGAGATTTGAAGGTGAAAGGTTAGAGGCACTGCCGCCCAGTGGGAGCAGCGTATGAATCTACCTTTTGCACAAAGCTCATCAACATAAGACACACAAAACGCAAGTGAAGGAGTATACGAGAACAATTTCAAAAACAGCTCTTGATTCCTGGCAATTAGAGAGAAGAAGCTCTTCTCCTGGACATAACTTACTCCCCTCACATTCATCTCTCCATCTATCTTTTGGTAAAGCGTCAAAATAAAGTTTTAAGTGAGCACTTTTTTTTGCATAAAATTACACAACACCAGTCAGACTTATCCTCTGCACTGTTGCTTCAACAACACATAGAAAAGACACTTTTATTTATTTGACAGGAGGGAAAAGAAATGTGTACATGTCTGAATTTCACTGTAGTGCTAACTAAGACTACACATAGTCTTATTAAAACACAAGATTTTTTTCTTTTTTTAAATTGAAAGATGATTCTTCTTTTAACAAACTGAGTTATACTTAATCGACTGCAGATATTGTCTTATTTTACACATTTTCTGTGTAAAACTGCAAAAAAACGAGTGAGAACCAATATGTTTGGTGCTTCTGGAACATAAAAAAAACTTTGATTAATGGTCTCTTTTTTACCAAGTGTCACATTTGCTTTGCTCCTCTTTGCAATTCCTGCAGTTTTATCTTTGAGACTGATAAAGCAGAATGATCAAACCACTTGCAGAAAGAAATGAAAAGCTTCTGATTTTTTGTTTTGATTTGTGAGACAGGAAGGCGCAACCCAAAAAATAACCGATGACAGTCTCCAGTCTGCTGCTATAAATCATTATCAACTTTTTTTTTCCTTCTAGGTTCAAAGCAGCCTTGTGTCCCCACTTTGTAGTGACTATGTAGCAAAAAAAAGACAACAGAGTTGGTGTCACGTTCGGAGATGTATTTGAGCAGACAAGTAAAATTACAATCCATTCACTAATAAACACAGAGTACTACGTATTAGGAATGGCAGTTTAATAATAAGCCAGTTCTGATTTCATGCCATGAACATACTCATCTCCAAAGCCCTTTTCAACCTGTGTCTTTCGCAAAATCTGAATTTGACCTCAGGAGAGATGCAACCAAAAAAGGAAAAATCAATAAAGAATCGAAGCTCTCATGTGGACTACCTTGATCAGCCCATCTCTGGGAAAAAGTACATATTCCTTATGGTTTGCACAGTTAGTTTCAACTGAGTTTTGACAGGGTAGAAAAACAGCCAAGACCATCTTGAAAGATGACTATCAATGACTCAAAAATCAGTAGAACTAATACATTATTTACTATACGCAGACCTAGATATACTGTCTCTGATTTTCATGCATCGTAAACAACTGTATATGAGCTACTTGAGCATTCTTTTTGACCTCTACAAAGAAAGAAAATTCATCAAAAAGAAGTTATATGGAACTGCTGAGGATAATTTTGAAAAGAAAAAGAGGAAAAAAAAAACGTGTTTTATTTCTGCTACTACTAATACTAGATTAAAATGAGGCCCATGCATGTCACATATTGTCATTTTACAAAGATTACATTGGTTTTGATGAGTGATAAAGCACGCCTCCCAAAAGAGGTGCAACATTCGCACTTTCTGAAATAGCATTTTTTAAAACTCCAGATGAAAACTCAACAGAGAATAACTGTTAAAGATATTGCTAGCATTTTGTCAAGCCTGTACAGATTTTTACACGAAATATTTGTGACAGTTTTGCTAATTAACTTTTTCAAACAAGGGATGAAAGCATAACTAATAAGTGATTGTGCAGTCCATAAGGTATCTGTCAAATAATAGAAATACAGAAAAAAAATCTACTTTATGTAATTCACTGTATCTAAAAGGGGACCAACAACTTAAAAAAAGTAAATCAACAAGCATGGCTTCTGGAACCTACAAAGGACTTACTACTCATGTCAAAGTGTTACTTTTCATGGCTACCAAAATCTGCAAGACATCCAGGCAGGAATGTCTGGCACCAGCATTGTAATAACCATTTTATTGTAAATTTTCAAAATCAAAAGCAAACTCTGTCTTTTGAATGAGCCCACTTAAATACCCACTCCTCTTGTTTGGGTGTTTTTAACATGTTTTTGTGACCTTGATGTGGCTATGACCATGATGGAGGACATACATTAAGAAAATTAAGCTTAAAACTGCTTTTCTAAATATTGTTTTTTTTTTTTTTTTTTTTAAATCATTGTGAATCAGGAACTGATGAAAAGATGCTATTGGGAAAAGCTTGTAAAAGTGATGTAGGTGTTGCAATTCACAAACTCCCTTCTCCTGTCCAAGTAGGCATCTGGTTGGACAGGAGAATTTTTGTTGCACCAGTTATGTTAGGTTTGGGTTGTGAGGGGCTGTAAGCTAGCAGGACAGCATGTAAAAAGATGGACGATGGGGGCAGGTTTACACCGCGTCAATGGTCACAACTCAGAGGAGAATTTCTAATTAACTACTGCCGCTCTGCAGAAACTATGTTGTAGAACACAACTTTTTTTTTCTGCTAAAAAAAAGCATAATTAAAATACCACAAGGAATGCTTTGAAAATAAATGAAATCATGTTTGGAATGGGACTTTATGGAGGCATGAGAGGTGTTGTTTTAGGCTTTTGCTTTGAATGCAGCAATTTAGCTAAAGTATTTGAGCTGCTGTTTGGTTAGCTATACAAGCACTTACTTCCAGGGCTCCTGTGAATGACCTAAATCCTCCAAAAGTTGCTTTTTTATCTTCCAAAAAAGTTTAAAATTTACAGTTTGTTATTATGGAAATGTATTCAAAATTTCAGATAGACAAATACCTCCATTATTTAAAAACAAAATCCACATCCTATGCAGGAAATTTTGATGGTGAAAAAGCTAGGCAAAAGATGAGAATTTAATCAAAAAAATATGACAGTTTGATTAAAGATGGCTAAAATTGGCTAACGACATCAGAAGCTTTTTCATTACAAGTCGAACATGAGATCGACAGACTTTGATTTTCTGGAATAACAATCATCAGAGCTTTTTGATCCCTGATAATCTCTAATAAGCAGCTTTTTAAAAAAATGAATTCTGAGATAGGAAAAAAAAAAGTTCGACAAAACACGATTCCACTTGTCTTTTCCTTACACTTCTATTGTTGGCTGCCTACATCTGCTGTGTGGAGCCTCAGAAAGGTGTTTAGAATGAGCCCCCATCATATCCAAAGATGACTGGATAACAAGTGTGAGGTAGTGAGAGAGAAAGGTGGAGAAAATAACCTCAATTTACACTCATTTTCACATTTCTTTGGCAAGTGTTGCAACATATTGTGTTTTGCTGTGGCAGAGCCTGCTTTCTGTCCAGTGGGTGTGTATGTGTGTGGCGTGTGTTGACAATGGGCAGACTCTCCTGGTCTCCTAGTTGTCCTAGCCCCTGCGGTGAGGCTGAATGACACACCTCATCCTGTGCTTCCTTTCTCCGGCTCACTCATTATCGCAGTCATCTTTTCTCTCCTTCCAAAAGGCTGAGACAAAAGAAGGCATGTGCTATTGCCATTTTGTATGTGTGTATTTGTATGTGTGTGTGTTAATGTACGTCTATGTAAACGCCCTGTCAGGAAGTGGTGCATAAATGGCCTTCGTGTGGGTGTCTGACTAGCAGTCAGTGGTCGTCATTCTTCTGTCTGTGTTCCAACAATGATTTTTTAAACTACAATAACTGAATAAAATTTACTTCTGTGGTTTTTAGGCAAGTGTTGGAAGTATTGCTGCAAAGACATACAATGTTCTCCTTTTCTTCCGATTTAACAAGTTATTTTGCAAGCTGAAAATTATTTTATATAAAATTATGGCAGTTAGGGAAATAAAAATCTAACTTTGAAACATCCTAAAAAAACAGAACACTTTAAAAAGATTTTCTTGCCAGAAATGTTTCTACATCTTGTAAATTGTTGATTCCAACACACTAGAAATATGCAAAAGTATTCATTGTTACAAAAGCCTACAGTTTGGGAGAATTTTCTGTCAAAAATAAAGGGACCTGGCTGCAGACAATAAGATGGCACCTATTTGCCAAAAGCAGAAATTACACTACTTTAGGCGGTAGCAGAAATTTTTTTTTCTCTGTTTGAAAATTTGATTTATTAGTCATGAGTTTAAAAGGAAGTGATGTTTTTTAAATGAAAACTTTGAGTGCATTGTTTCATTTATTTTTTAATTGGCGCACGCTATTTTTAGGTTGAAGTTGATCATGTTTGTGCTCCTTTAACGAAGACCCGTTCTTTGTGGAGGAATGTTTTTTATTAATGAATTAAGCCTTACAATCTTGAAACAACAAACGCACAAGATGTACAAATCATACAAAAACATATATAAATAGTGGGGAATAAAACACCGACAAAAAGGAATTTGTTGTATTGAAAATACTGTTTTTTTCAAGCGATATGGGGGACCTCCGGTTCTGGCCGTTGATATCTGAAGCCATCAGGAGGTTATCTTAAAAATAAATGAGAGCTCTTAGACTTCCTGAATGAGGCACATTTAAAAACATAGAGACTATATTCAGTTCACCAAATAAACACTAAGTGGTATTTAGCAAAATGTAAACAAATGTGACTTTCCAGCAGTAGCGACGTCTACAGGACAAACAATCTATGCACAGTTTGGCTCCTAAACAGACCAAAAGCAACAAAAAATAAGAAACATTCCCCAATAAGTAAAAAGTTGTTGAATTTTAGGACTTGGAAGCTTCCAACCTCAAATGCCGGGTATTTCTATAAGGGAGCAGCTTTTTTACGCTTAAAATCCTTTTGATATAGTTTGTAGATTTTCTTTCATTTTCGTTTTTTTTTTTGTCTTAATGGTTCTGTTGCCAGTTAAACTAATAAACTGTAAGATTATCCATGTTAAATAGAAATATATTTAAATGCATGTAAAATTAAGAAAAAAGATAAACAAAATATGTGGTTTATGATTTCAACTGAAGCAGGTCTGCAACATACAATCAGATTCAACTTTTACAAGTCTCATAACTTTGCACATCACCAGATGCTCATCTTTAATTTTACTTTGAATGGTGATTCTTCTATAGTTTCCTTTTTTTTACTTTTTGTTGTCAAGAAAACATAAATCAAACCTAATTATGATGCTTCTACTGCCAACCTCACACTGTAGTGAAAAAATCAACGTTACCACAAAGCAGGAACATCGATACAGGACCACGATATATTGAACAAAACTGAATTCTTTAAAGATGCTGCAACAATCTTTTATCTACTGAAGCTTTATTTTATTTACTGTGGGGAAAAAAAAAGTTTTTTGATGAAAGTCATTCCTTGTTAAGCCAGGATGACTGCTGCTTTAACAAGGATGATCAAACACAACTGGGGATTTACATATCTGTCAGTTTATCTCTGGCCACATTACCTCACACATTACATCTCAATTACACTATTTCATCTGATTATTCTGCAATAAAAGGCAAATCATCATGAGATTTTTTTTTTATTTGAGTCGGTCTTTACATTCTAAAATGAATCCTTTGCTTCTACCAATCTCGCCGATCTTGATATCTGTTCGGAAGAATTATTTTATGCCCGTTTTCATTTTTCACGGGACTTGTGATGAAGTACGATATTAAACCAGGTAGAATGCTCATTTTCTACTCATCAACAGGCCCAGCATGTGAATGTGAGATTCCTGCGGCGCTTTAGAGAAAGAAACGAATCGCTGAGTCTCCCTAAGGTGCTGCAGAGTGATTAGGCTTCAGATAGGAGATCATCAATTCATACTGGGATCTATACTAGTCGTAATGATGGGGGAGTTTGTGGCTATCTACCGTATTTGTATGTGTGCCTGTGTTTGTGTGTGTGTGGAGGGGGAGGGCAGGTGGGAGATAGTCAATTAAAATGAGAGGCAGGCTAAAGAGAGTGATTATGTGCTGACCTTTCCAGAAGTTTTAGACACCATGACCGTGAAAGGGTTATAAGGGACTCTAAATAGAAGCGAGCGCACACACGCATACTCACACACACCACATGCCCTATGGATTCAAATTAATTAAACTTCTAGGTGATTTAGCGGAGGCTGATTGGAAGCTAATGTCCTTCTCACTGTTTACCTGCCCTGAGCTAAAACAACACAAACCATATCTAATAGGCTGAGGAGTGGGTGGAGGAGTCCGCAGCCGTGCACATGCTCTGAGAAACTCTCCCACACACTCCTGGGCAATTAAAGATCCCCCTAAAGCTGAGACTCGGAGTGTTGCAACAACAATTGCAACTCTACTATCGATTGACAGTATGTCTGCTGAAACCCTTCGTGTCTTGATCTACTCATCATCTACGAAAAACAACAAAAACATCTGTTGAGCACTGAGGCAAGGTCTCAAATTCAGAATCTTTTTCTTTTAACGTGGATGCTGTAAAGGAAGTTAGATTTGTTGCAAAAGTATTGTCCGTCCATTAAAAAAGGATTCATATTTGTAATACAAGATTTGTGGGTCTGTAAAAATGTTTTAAAGACACCTGAAAGAAGGAGATTGATGTATTTTATCATGACATTGCAATTAAAAAACATAACTGTTGATCATTATTAGCTTCAGGAAATTCTGAAGATTTCTTCCGCATTTTCGTCTCGTCTCCTCTGTATAGAAAGAAGAAACCGTTTTTGTTTGTTTATTTGTTTTGTTTTTTTGTCTTTCCAGGCATGAATATCATGCATCTGATCAGCTGGTCCAAGCAGTACACCGAGTGGGTGACAGTGAAAGACTGCTGATTGGTTGATTTATTGAGAAACAAAAGAATTAGACTTTTTGTCATTGTAGATGTTGATGTATGTATGATGTTTCAGACCCAGCATTTTTACAGAGTTTATTTCATTTTATTTATTTTTTTATAGTTTTACAGATGCACGCATTTTTTTATTACAAGTACAAAACCTTTTTTATGGATGGACAATACTTTTGTAACAAATCTAACTTCATAGGTATATCTCAAAACAGATATTTTGACTTTCTTCAATGTGGCATTTTGCATAGAGTATGTTCACTAAAGTGTCATCATTTTCTTTCGTGTTGTCTGCACTGTGTGTGTAAAGTGATTTCTCGCAAGCTGAGGGAAACACAATTAAATACTGGTCACTTTGTTGGGTTCAACTGTTGAACTGTTTATTGATGCAGAATTCTAATTAGTGCATGACATGGCAGCAGCTGAATGCATTCTGATACGAGGACATGGTCCGGCCAACCTGCTGAAGTTCAAAGCCAGCTTTATAATGGGTAAGAAAAGTGGTTTAAGTGACTTTGAACATGGCACGATTGTTGATATAAGGCTGGATGGATTGATGCTTTCAAGTCGTTCATGCTAAATTCTGACCTGTAAGTTCAGAGTTTTACAGCAGTAATTCAGACTAGGCAACACTTTCCCAATCATTTATTGTTCAATTTTAGGAACTGGAGCATTGGTTCATTGCAGGCAGTATAGCAATCACCGTGGCCTTTTTTTTAATTTTTTATTTTTTCTCATCTGCTTCAAGGTTATGTATTCAAAGATGGTCTTTCATGCCTTAATTTCACCAACTTATTGCTTGAATCACCTTCACTTTTCTGTCATCTCTTTCCTGTCTGGTCACTCTCCAATGGAACTTCCTCTAAAGGTATTTCTCTTTTTAGAAGCCCTGGCTGTAAACGTTAAAAGTGTCTGCATCACGATTGAATTGGTTACTTCTAAAAAATAAAAAATTAAAAAAAAAAAAAACAAAGACCAAAAGAACAGCAATGTGTCTGGAACCAACCACCATTTAAACTGATTTCTAAATATCTGTTCAAACATGTATGCAAAAAACATACGTACACATACTCTGCAAAATAAAATAAATATTTTGCTGCAGAATTAATCAACAATACATAGAAAGCATGTGAAAAGTGTAATACAGCAGTACAAGTTAAAATTATATTGTAGTGCACAGCTTCTGGATCGGTTCATTTACCTTTTTTTTTTTTTTGCCCAACAGTTTGCTGAAACTAGCAGCTTTTGAAAGTAAGGAAGAGTGCTACATGGTTGAATTTAAAACGTTGTTGTTATAGATCTTCACAAATATCAGAAAAAAATAGTGGGAAAACTTATAAAATGTTAAAATTCAGAGAGGCTTTCATGGTGTTGAAAATCTTTTGAAAATCAGAGGCATTAATGAGCAAAATAAAGTGATGAAAAACTTCAATGCCCCAATATTATTATCTCTCAACGACAAGTCATTCATACATTTATTGCACATTATCAGCGCAGACATATGTGATGAGGTGATCTATACAACATTTCAACCATAATTCAACAAGACTCTTGCTAAGTCCTGGTAAACGTACACACAGTCTAACATTATTATTCAAATTCTATAAAACATTGACATTGCAGTTGTAAAACAATATTTTTTTTATTTCTTAATTTTATATCTAATTATTTATGAGTGTGTGTTGCCTTGGCCACCTGTCAAGGGTGTACCCCGCCTTAACCCAACAATAGCTGGGATAGGCTCCAGCAACCTTTAGACCTTTGAGAGATTTTTGAAAAAGGATGACTGGTAAGTGACATCATGGTGGTGAAGAAATAAAACGGTCGACCCCTGAGTGGAAGATTGCAGGTTCGGTTACTTTGGCAAGACAATGAACCCCAGGTTGCTCCTGGTGGTTATAGGTTGGCTCCAGTGTTAGGCAGTGGAGCTTCCATTAGTGTGTGTGAATGGGTGTATGGGACTGACTTTAAAGTGCTTTGGGCCCTCTAAAAAAGTGCTAAGTATTGGCAAAAAAACTGCATATTACATGGAACAATATATGACTTTGTGTTAAATCTAATTGCTAAAACAACAGTTCAGACCTATAAATTCCAGAATTTACCTACAAAATGAACTTTTGTTGGCTTTGTTGAAGTAAAAGGCTGTCTTCCCAAACTAATCAGTGTTTTGGAAACACAAAAACGCGTTGCATCTTCTGTTAACTTATGGTTTTCTGACAAAAACCTTTGAAAAGTAGAATCAAAGCAAAACTCCATGGCAAAGAAAGTGTATTTATTCTTGATTAAAGAATAGCTATGGGATTTTAAAAAATCACTGACGACAGCTCAACATTTTAAAAGTATATGATAGTTTCATAAAATCTTTAATGTGGACTTTTCATTTCATAAGCTCCCACTGCTGTGAGGTCTCCTGGTGATGAATCAGCCATGAGGGTGATGACATGCCAGCTCTCCTGATTTAAAGCACTAGACACCATTTCCACAAATGACATTAGCACCAGTCCTACAGCAGCCATCCTAAATGAGCCACGCATTCATGAGCATTCAGGAAAGTTGATTTTTAAAGCTCTATGCATTTGCTGCTTACTGCAAGCGCGGCATCACACAGAGCATAACAAAGGGCTTGAAAGACACTAGATGGTGATAAATAGAAAAACTAAGAGACAGGGGACAGTGATAAAGGGAATAATAGCAGCAGACAGTGAAGGTGGACGTCCTGTGTGGGAGACAATCAGCCCGCAGGTTGGCTGTCCTTTATGACTCTCGGGGCTCATAATAACCCAACTAAACGTTTATATTAACACAGCATATCAGCCTTGCCATCAGAGCAGTCAATGATAGAGAAAGAAAGCACACGTAATTATACTCGGGGCCGGGAAATGAACTGTCGTTAGTTTCATACACATACAGGGGGAGGGAGGGGAAACGTGAGAAAAGCTGAGAGAAAGGCAAAATCTAATTTACCCCTTCAAATCACATTCATAGGCTGGGACTGCTTGGCACCTCCTGAGAGGAAAAGATGACAGAGAGACACAGAGAGAAAGACTTAGGAGGTTGAAAAGGTCAGGGGACCTTAGCTTATGGGAGATAGCCAAATATTATGTTAATATGGACTTCATTTCACATACAGAGCTAATCAGCGTGGCACAGAATTAAAGGGGCAGATAATTAATTCTGGAGTAACGGGTTATCCTTCGTGGCTATTGTCTTGTCAGGAAAAAGGAGGGCGGAGGGAAAGAGAGAGGACGAAGAAAGCCATAGCAGTCCCTCGGCCCGTGTTGAACACGCAGTGATAAGGGACGAGCTGGGACACAGCCGCAGGAGGCAAGAAGCGACAGGACAGAGGAAGGGAGGAGAAATTCAAAAGGGGAAGTGAAAAAGAATGTCGGATTGCAGTCACACACAAAGACAATAATAGAAAAATCTAGTGCTGTGGAAATGAAGTCTGTAAGGGTGACTTCTTTACACCTTCTTCATATCTGTTCTTTTATTTCTTTCAATGTGAAAAGACAAAAAAAAAACAAAAAAAAACTGTGAGGGATGGACCGGCTCGTTTGGACAGGTTGGGTGACCAATGCATCAAGAGATGTTAAAAAAATGATGTTTGGTAAATGAACTTCATATAGACCTTGTTAGCACTTTTGTCACAGTAAAGAGTAAAGGTTTTTTTCACTTTAAGTTTAATAATTAGTAAACTGCCCTGAGCTGTAGACTAGAGTTTTTGAAAAGACCATGATTCCCCTTGTTTTTAGTAAAATACTTTGATAGAATTTAGTTATAAACAATTAATATTGACTGATAGTAAAAATCTGAGATTCTGACATCAGTTGGTTAGTACGTCCCACTACAATAATATTTTAATCTATTGTAAACAAGCTCCAAGTGGTCTTTTAATCATGATTATGCTGTTTTTGGCCAATTAAAAACAATTATGTCGTTTTCTAGAACATAACACATTTCTGCAGAGTGGCGAGAGTTCATCAGAAATTTGCTTCCGATCTGGCCTCCTGCCTTCATTTTTCATCCTCCCTTTGTTTACACTCTCCAGCTAGCTAACATCCTCTCACAAACCCCAAGCTAACATTATCGAAGTAACACAAATAGCGAGCAATATTGAAACTTTGCAGTGGAGCAGGAAGGTGGTAGCCTGCCGATTGTAGATTTTCGGTAACTACAAGCTTTTTTTTAAACAGCTTTTTTTTGTCTGTTCCTGATTCACAATTCATTGAATAAGAAATACGCAGAAACACAGTTTTAATTTGAATCTTCTTTATATATGTTCTCAATCATGAAAAAAAATGCAACAAGAACAAGTTAAAGAAGCCAAAAACATTTTTTTTATTGGAGTGGGTCTTTAACATTGCAGCATATGCTCATTTCCCAACTCTTGAAACGACCCTGTTTTAATTTGTACATTTGCTCCATAAGTGAAACCATTTCCTCATGGTCACTCTGTTATACCTAAAAGGATAAAGTAGAAGCAATGACAGGAGCAGAACTGACAGTTGTCTTAGCAATCATCTTGTGAAATTCCTAAGTATGTCTGCTGTGCTGCTTTGAAGGATTTGCAGAGTTTATGAAGTTCCCTCTATTAAGATGTTCGGGAAGAATGTTTTTGTTTTTTGTTTTTTTCATTTTGAGGAACACAAACTTTTTCATTTTTTTTAATTTGTCAAAATCACATAGCAATAGATGCAACTTTTTTACAATGAAAAATGTGTATTCTTTGTTCAAGCTATGTCTGTGTTGGAGCAACTGGTTAATTTACATGCATGTGTTTGTGTTTTTTCTCTCTGTATGAATGCAAACTGCAAAACAGCTTTTGAAAAGCAGAAGAGATGGAGGAGGAGCATACAGTGTTAATTTGTATTAAATAGGTGCAAAAAAAAACATTGTGTCACAATGTAAAGAACAATGACAAAAATTATTAGCAGATAGAGTAAAACACTATAAAACAACATCACCTCTTTAACAAAAATGTGCAAGTCAATGAAAAATGAGAGATAATGGACAAACAGATTTAAAATCAATGTTGTGTGACATGCAGACATAATTTTGACAGAAACTGGGCTTTGAATGAAGTCTATGAATTTTTAATTTTTTGGGTTTGTTTTAAAAAGTTGATTTTTAAAATTTTCATGTGCACCTGTACATTGATGCCTAAATAGAATGTTGTTTATTCTAACTTGCTAAAAAAGAAAACTGCTTTATTCTTGAAACATTTTTAGAGCCACACTCTACTGTATCATCTCATAAAAACTGTGTCATCTTTTAAAAGAAGGAAGATTAAATCTTAGAATGGATTTTCATTATATGAAATATACATTTAAAAAGGTCCGCCTATAGTGCACTTCAAACTATCACAAAGATCTCACTTATGATTAATAGCTAATTACTTCTTTCTTAAATATAAAATGTAGAATGCATTATTATCTCAGAACAGTCACTTGACAAAAATGTTGATGTCAGTGTATGCAAGAAAGCCTCTGTGAATTCAGCAGATAGAAGTAGCAGACAGATGGTTCGTGACAGAAAACATGTAGTGGACGTTTGTTTTTGGAGTACAAGCTATATTTAATTATTTGCATTTACTTATTCAGATCTGTTATAGGTGTATTATAAATAATGTTATTTATAATTCAGCAGCATTATTTTGATGGAGGCAATGCCTCCATAAATATATTCTAATTCCTTCTTTAAAAATGCGCACTGTGAACACTTTGTACTAGCTAAATTCTGAGTTTTTTGTGATTCTGATATAAAGAGCTTGATGGCTTGATCTGGTTATCTGGATATTTGTTCATATGTTATGCTAATACACTCGATTCATCCTAAGTTTCATGAAGCTAAATAAGCATCATTGTATTACAGTTGTGTGTGTGTGTGTATTCAGTCTATTATCTATTCCTTTAGTATGACTAGCCTTTCAAGATAAAACCTTTTGTCATAAATTTCTCTCAAAAGTACAACTCCAGTGTGACTTAAATATAATTTTTTTTCTTCTTTATTATGCATTTTTTTGCTGCTGCGACTTATACTATATTTTTTCAGCTAAATACTTCTCCTAAAGTATTTTTACCAAAAGGGCCCAGTTGCCCGTATAACACCATCTTGAACCGACATTTCTATGTTGTTGGGTGAAATTGGCTCTGGACAGGAGTTCAGTGGTGATGAACTCCCGATATTTACATACAAGGTAGGAAGTCCTATATGCCCTTCTATCCATAGGCGTCCCCTCTCTCGACCCTGCTCCACATTGTAATGATGTGACCCTTTCTGGGTTTCAAAGGAGCTCCAATGGGCAGACCCACACAAGCAGCAATTATACTTGCTTGAAAGCTTACTTTGCAGAAAGTATACAGATATCCAGCATTTTAATGCATACAAAACATTATTATTATACCCCCCCTCCCCGTGCTGCTGTTTCTCATGTGCCACCACAACATCAGAGCTTCTGTAAAACAGCACTTTCATGATGCTCTTTGCCTTATGTACTGGAGCGCAGGCTATTCAAGTGTGCAAAATGAATCCATGAAAAGAAGTAAAAAGGCATTTCTTTTCTGCCACAGGGTTTTCCTTGCAGTAAAATGTAGCAAACTGTTACACAGCCGGAAGCTAGGCCCCTCTTTATTTCTCTGCCAGAAGAAGCCGAACCGATTCTCTCAGTGTCTCCATCTTTTTGTGCTCATGTTTAAACCATAAGGGTGACAGCCTCATTACATATGACTCCCTCACCTGCCACTGCAGAGGCAATAGGACATGCAAACACACATTTTTCTATGCGCGCACACACAATTGTTGTCCAGAGGTGCATGACAGAATTTGTTTTAAAGATAAAAATAAAACTGCGGCCCACTACAGTTTATAATTACATTAATATGCCACCGAGCCTTCGCGAGCAGATAAAAATACAACATGCCGGATGTGCATGTGTGCAGACATTGTGATGCACACCCGGCTTAGGTAGAGTATGCCCTGTTTACATGGACTAATGTGCGTTAGCAGGTACTTACTTTGAAGTATCATCCTTCATGCCTGTAGAGCAAGCTCAGATTATGTTGAGGCTGTCACTAAAGGGTATAAACACAGGCCTACTCAAAACCACACTCACTCATGCACGTCAAAACGCACACACATAAACACTGCGAGCTGACATTGTATCAGTCCCCCTAAGCAGTCAGAATGCGTCGTCTAGCAGGCCTCAGAAGGTGTGCATCAGTGTTCTGATTTGCATACATGAAGTGCAGCAAATGCAGCCTGATGTTTTCACCTCTGCAAAAAAGATTACAGCGGCTGGCGCTTTGCTACTTGAAACGTTCCAGCTAAAATGTAATTTTTACCCCCATTGTTGGGAGATGAAACCAGGCAAAACAACAAAAGGTGGGATACGACAGGGAAGATGTGGTGGTGGGAGAGAGGAATAAAAGACTGGAGAGATGTGGGGGAGAGAAGGATTAAATAGGCAAGATCTGAGTCTTTGATATTCCCGAAATTTGAACCCAGTAGGGAAGGAGTCACACTCGATGCTAGAATAAGTGAATTTGTAAAAGAAAAAACAAAAACAAAGAGTGCTGTTAAAGTTGAATGTAAAGCCCTCACTAGTTAATTTCCTCCACTGCTATTTGAAGTTTAATTTTTGACAGTATATTTAACACTTTTAATCAATTGACCTCCATTGTGGGCTAATCCCTGTCTGTGCCAAATTCATTCAGCTCAAAGTGTCATTCGGTTAAGCTCTGTTCAATATCTTTTCATTGACACTTATCCAAATGGGACTAATATGTCCTCAGCAGACACATTTAATTTCCATCTGCTCAATTTAGTAGTGAATGAGAATTAATATGAAGAGAAAGAGACTAGATTTTGCCTTCTTTCTGTTTTATCTGCATGAACTGAACCAACTGCCTCTGGTTCTTCAGTGGCAGCTTTAATGTAAAAGACTTTATGCTAGTCATGTAAGAAAAAAGAAAGTCTTTAAAGTAGTTTGAGAACAACAGTTTTGAAAACTTCTGTTTTTTTGTTTTTTTTGTTTTCGTGTCTCAAGGATTAGTGTCGTCGTGAATTTGAGCCCATGCATTTCATGGAAGCAGTGTTTTGCTGGTCAAATCTGAGCCCTGTTCAATAGTAATGCAATCATCTAAGTTTTACTCCATTTTCTGTCTCTTCTAGATGAAAGATCAGATTGTAAAGCTCAGACAGCATCTCGTCTTGTAGAAACACTTGCAAAAAAAAACAACAACAAATACACCCACTCACAATTACTGTATTTCAGTAAAGCCTCCGCTCCTCTCTCGTCTATCCTAGCTCCACATGGAGCTGGGATGGTTGAGATGAACACGTATAAAAAAGGCGGAGGAAAATACAAAGACGCGTGAAAAGAAGGCAGGAGGAACAGGGAGGAAAAGAAAGGAGAAAGGTTAGAAAGGGGGCACATGGTGGAAACTGATGGGTGGGAAAGGGAGGCAAATGCAAGAAGCAGGGGAAAAAATAGATAAAAGAGAAATGCTTATGGTCAGTCATGTAGATAATATTCTGGTGTCGTGATCATGCAGTGAAAGTACCTATTAGACTCCTCAAACATCATCTGATTTTATAGATATTCTGGAATCTAATGAACATAATACAGGTCTGCGATGGTTCTAATCAATACAAGATGCCCTCGCAAAGATTTTACCCCTTATGGAAATCACTGTGACATAATTAAATAGCAAAGAATAGATAGAGCTACATTTTTTTTTTATCTGAAATAGGCCAAAGATTATTTGGATTTATCAAGGCATCATTAGTATGTTAGCGTTGTGTCATTAGTGTTAGGTTAGCAGTGTAAACAATAGACTACTGTGCAAAATGTTGTTTGTAGAAGAAACATTATTTCCAATTTGCCTTCACATTGCCTACCATCTCATTGAAACACTAGTGGCTCATTGGTTTGGATGAATCAGGACTGAAAAAATACATTTAGTGGAAAACTGGCTGTTGGCAATAACACTCCCCCCTCCTGCCCAAATGAACTGCAGCTATGTAATTGTAAGAGGCATACTTTGTTGTTGTTGTAATTGAGAATCATTTTTGCACAATTATTTCCATTTTCTTTGCCAGATATATAAACCATTGGAAGAAGCAAAGTCTGAGATGGTCATGATAACTTAGAAATGCATAAAAAATAATAAGAATAACTCCACTGCAATTGTCAAAGACAATTGTGCTTAAGGACACATTCACACGCAATGAAGCACTATGGTGCAGACCCATGCAAACAGGCAAATGTGAGCGCTTGAAGGAAAAAATAAGGTGTTCCTACAGATAGTGGGGTCAATGTTCTTAATCCAAAACACGCCCCATCTGTCTCCAATTATAAAGCCTTATCCACAAGAATGTCTGCATTTCATAAATATTATCTGGGCCTGGCAAAGCTGGACGGACAAAAGCCAGAGTTTCTCAGGGCTGCATCAAGGAATAATTAACAATCATAACATCATCCCTACATGCCACAAAGTTTTTTTCTTCAAGCCTTTTATTGCCTTGAGGTAGAAAAAGTATGAGGAATATGAATGCTTTCTTAACCTAAAATATGACAGTAATAGCCTGAAAGTGGGTCAAGAAGTTGTCAACAAACAGCAACAAAGCACTTTTGAGAAAGTTTTTTTCTGTTTCATGGGTTCTAATCTTGAGAAGGAATGCTTTTGTCCATCTTTTTTTTTCTGTGTTGAAAAAAAAGCAAAAGATAAAAGGGGTGTAATTTTTTTAACAACGATTTGATTTATATCATAATTGGTGGTCAAAGTCAATATTGTTTTGACATCTTTAGCAAAAAACTCAACCAGTGTGACTCAGAGATAAAGTCATGGGTACTGAACAGTGCAGGAGAAGTTTTCCAGATTCCTTGTATTTCTTGCAAGATATTCATTCATTCATTTTCCAATCCGCTTTATCCCTTTCGGGGTCACGGGGTTGCCGGAGCCTAACCCGGCTACTCATGGGCGAAGGCAGGGTACACCCCTGGACTGGTCGCCAGTCAGGCGCAGGGGCCACAATCACACACCCATGCACACTCACATCCACACCTAGGGACAATTTAGAGAAACCAATTAACCTGTGAAGCATGTTTTTGGACGGTGGGAGGAAGCCGGAGTACCCGGAGAAAACCCACGCATGCACGGGGAGAACGTGCAAACTCCACACAGAAAGGTCCCCCAGCCAGGACTTGAACCGGGAACCTTCTTGCTGTGAGGCAGGAGCGCTAACCACTGCGCCACCGTGCAGCCTCTTGCAAGATAATCAGGTGTAAATTAAACATGCGTACAAACAAACAAGTAAACAAGAATTGAAGTCAACACCATTTACATTTTAGTTTAATAAAGTTCAGCCCACTGTTGTTTTTCTGCATCAAAATAATCCAAAGAGAACATTATAAGAACATTCTACCACACTGTATGGTCACGTCTTTGCTAAATTCAGAGTGTTTCCACACATTGGACTGTAATGATGAATTCAGTTTTGCTGCATCACATGTGTGTTGTTCACTGTGATGGTATTTGGTCATTTTGGTGTTATAGTAAAAATAACCTGCGATGTCTCAATCCAAATGGTATTTTTCAATATCAATACAAGCAATTATTTCATTATGAAATTATTTTTGAATATGTTTGGGTAAATTTCGATTAACAACCTGCCTCAGACACATCGATCTGGTTGGATCGTAGAGATATAAATCAATTCATCGTTACACCACTTAATAATAAAAATAATAAATAATAATAATAAATAATAAAAAAAATAATAAATAAATAAATAATAAAAATAATAATTAAAAAAAAAAGCCACTTGTCTTTCCTTTTTTGGCAGCTTGAAACATCCTACCTGCAGGCGAGGGTAAAACAGCAGATGACATACTGTACATGGATGGAGGAAAGCAGAGGGGTAAAGGATGTAAGCTCATTACTGAGACAAGTTTAAAAACCAGAGTTAGAAAGGAGAAAGTTAAAGTTGAGCACTTCCTGAAACTTTGGCTCCCTTTTTTTCCTGTCTTTCTTGAAGAGTTTACCCCTCCCTGCCATCGCCACTATGCCACCTGTACTCCCCCACACTCCCACCCCTCTCTCTTACTCATTCGCTCTCCCTGCTCTCTTTGAGTTAAGGAGGGTAGGGTAATCGTAATGAAATGACCCCGTGAGGCACAATGGCAGCCCTCGCCTGATAAGTTATTCCTGACTGGCTTTTAAGCTGCTGTCAAGCAATTTCTCTTGAAACCTTGCTTTGTTTTTTTAAAGGATGGTGTGTAGATGTGTTGGTGGTGTTGGTGGAGTCTTGTGCGTGTGTGGTGACGATGGTGGTGGTACTGGGGAGGGAGAAAAGGGGGGATGCTTTGACACTCCCGCTTGTCTCCCATGAGAGGTACAGATGACAACCTCAAGGTATAGGCATGTGTGTGTGGTGTTGTGCACACGGGAGTGTGTCTATGCATGTGTGCAGCGGGAGACATCTCTTAGATGACAATCCCGCTAATTGAAATGACAGATTATTCTAATGTGCAGAAAGTCATTAAAAACCTGCTGCCGTTTTTCCTTCCTTCTCTGTGTTTCCTCTTGCAGAGAATATTTCTGACTCTAAGTCTGAGCTGGGGGAATCTGCACTTAAAGGAGATGTTAGATTCCCTTCCTTCAAGCTCATGATGATTATCAGGATCACCTGCCACATAGTTAACATCCGGGAGACACTTTTCTAACTTTCAGTTGAAATTACTGAAAGTGCCATAGGCAACAAAATATGCTGGGTTGGACCATAACGTTTCATTTCTAGCTGTTTCTGTCGAGTGCAAAGACTTGATACTTCACAGGATTTGTGATTAGTCAAGGGCAATAACTGCACGCACATCTGGACTATTTGAGCTTGTCAGTGACTCTAAGAACAAAGGCAGAGTCCTATTTATTTCTGTATCATTTCCCTAAACACACCCCATGCATTATAATTAAATCTCTTTATGTGACAGCACTAAAGAAACCAAGTGTAAGCTAAAATTAACCACAAACTAACTTTGGAAATTAAGGTCAAGCATCAAATGTTTACTTTTGCTCGTAAAACCAATAATTCAGAATATTTTACATTTCATACCAAACAAGTATGACAGAATTCTTGAACTGGTGGGGTATGATAATAAGGCCAGTTTGAGCTAAAAGCATCCCCTCGAAAAAAAAAACACATTAGGTACACTTTGATCCCAACCCACAACAATCTATCTTGGTAACTGTTTTGCTGAGATTCACTAAGGCAGCCTCCAGTTCATTTCCACCAAAGGCTTAAATGGAAAGGGGCTCTGGCGCATTGCAGCTGACTTGAAAATCCAGAATACAGACAGTCACAGTAAATTTCAATGTATCCAAATAGTTCCTCTTTCCTCCACTTCCCTGTCTGAGGCACAAATATCCAACTATTTTTTTTACTATTTTTTTTTTTTTCAATTTCCAGTTCTTGCCTTTTTTGCTCCTCACTTGAGCAAGCAGACTACACTGATATGGCGTCACAATATCCTAAAACATTCTGCTGGCTGATATGGAATTTCTCAGCGCAACAGATCCAGACAGCTAAAACACCAGCCAGGGACACATTTTTCCATTTTTCCCTTCCGTCTCCTGCTCTCCCCACCCACTCTGCCTCCACTGACATTCAGCAGAGGTAAATATTTAACAGCATGCTATTGAGTGCCGTGTGCAGCGTGGCACAGGCCCGGCTGCGGTAGAGATATGTATATAGACAAGACTGTTTTATTAAGAGTCGCTGCAGACATATTAAGGTAAAGTATGCCTGACACCTGGGGAGGAAATTGCCAGTATATGGCACCATTCCTCAATACTGTGGCAGCTCGCTTCAGTGCAATTTTGCACAAGGCGAGTGACAGAGAATGACATGCAGAGGGGGAGGGAGAGGGAATGAGAGATAGATGAAATAGTGAATGTGAATGCTTGGTGGTTCGAAACTAAGGGGTGTGTCTCCAAGTGTGTATGTGTGTGTGGAGGTGGCATGGTGTGATGACATGCAGAGTTTGTAATTGCCTCACCCCATGTGAAGGATTGGCCCAGAGATAGTGCTGTTTACCTGTGCTCGGCTATAGTTACTGTTTGTGGGTGTGATGGCGGGAGAGAGCCTGCACCGAATGATAAGTTGGTGACATTGGTGAAGAACATGTAAGCCAACACATACGGGGATGGAAAAAGAAGATAGAGAATAATGTCTGTGCCAACGCACATCCAGCACATTCTGCAGAAACACATCAAAACGAAAAGAAAGTTGGTTGTGTTTTGCTTTTCTTTCTCCACAATTTGCAACCATCAGAAAAAGTCTTTAAATGTCCTCAGACTATTTGTGTAGAGGCTGAACGGTCCTCGGCGAAGGGCCTCTCTCCTTCTACTGCTGGTGTCATGCATCATCAGAGAGACGGCAATAACCAAGTGACCCCAAGTGTGGAAGGGTTGCCTCATGAGTTTCCATTGCTCAGGTATCATTTTGTGGTTGTAAAGTGAATCGTACTACTTGGTGACAGCCCAAATCACTATTGATTCCAATGGTTTACAAAGTTGTCAAACTAAATGATTCCTAGTTTAGTAATAGGGACTCTACTGACATGTACCTGCAGGCCAATCAGGACACTGCTTGGGTAGAAGCTGAGGAAATAACTGAAGTGTGGAGCAGCCAAAAAGAAATGCTGGCAAACAGACAAGGCAAAGGGAGAAGAAGTGCCTCCTCAACACTCTCAACAGTGAGTGGAGTGCTATTGACCTCAACTGGGGTTCCTCTTTGGGGTTTTTTTTGCCTCCCTATCTTCAGTTCTTATGGGCTTTTTTCACACATGGCACATAACAGTGATTCTGCAAAAAAAGAAAAAAAATAAGCTAACTTTTAACTTTTCTATTATGGGAACAATCTTCATAAAATTCATGATCTATTCAAGAGGCTCAAGTGCTTGAGATGTTTGGTTCAGTTACGTACAGAAAATGATCACAACTTGTAGAAAACACACTTCAGAGGTCCTATTTTCAAAATGATACTGTTTATACAAACATTTTGTTTTCTTTCTTCATCAAAACCACCTTGTCTGAAGCTCCTTAACCAGATACCTTCATTCATTTTGAACTCAGGTCGGAGGATCTTAACAATTAAACATGTGTTTAGTTTTAGACTAGTCCTTAAAAGACAAGTTGTTTGGCTGGAATTGGATGGGTTCATCATAACAGCAGACAACAATTTAAATACCCACTCTAATGAAAAATGCATTTTTGGTGTTTTTAACTTGTTCTTGTAGCATTTTTCTGATGATGGAAGACAAAGAAAATTAAGCTAAAAATTGCTTTTCTGAATACTTCTTTATATTGTTGTGAATCAGGAGAAGACGGAAAAATGCAGTTGGATAAAGTTTGGAGCTGTGAGGTAGAAGCTACAATCGGCAGACCACAAGCTCCCTGCTCCGCTCCATTGTGAGGCATTCACTTGTAGACGACTAGATCAAAATACGGCTTCGTTTTCCTCGTCTGAGCCGGCGTCTGGCTCAAAACTGCATGACTGGATGCCTCCAATATTGCTCGCCACATTTGTTGCGCCTCTAATGATATATTGGTCTTGTGAGGGACTGTGAGCTGTAGCAGGAGAGCATGTAAATAAATGGATGTTGGGAAATGGAGTTGGGCTTACTCCATACCAACAGTCCCGCTCACAACTCAGAGGGGAATTTCTAATGAACTACTGCCATTCTGCAGAAACTACTTTATGTCCCAGAAAACTATACAATTCTTTTGATTTTGACTAAAAATAACATAATCATAATTATAAGACCACTGGGAATGCTTTAACAATAGATCAAAACATGCTCTGAGTGGGTCTTTAAACCCTGAAGTACATTTGTGTTAGAAAGACGAACTACTTTCTTAACTTTATGTTAAAAACAATATTTTGCGCTGCATTTCTTTTATTCAATTAGACATTCTAACATCTAAAAAAACAGTTTTTCTGCATTTACTGTATTTCTTTATTATTTGATTTTTTGACCAGTATTTCATCCATATAAAAATGTGGACATAGCAACATAATTACTAGTTCTGTTTCGTTGTGTGCAAGCTCTCGCAAAAGGCATTAGTGGCTTTAAAAAAAACATCTTTAGAGCAAATGTTTGCAACACTTCACAAGATCAATTGAAACATAGTACCTACAACCTGTATTATCATTTTTTATATGATTTCTAACTTTAGGATGACTCTTGGAAGTCTAGATTTAACCCAGAAATGCAGTTCTACTTTTGTCATCTAGAGGGCAATGTTGGGCAGTTTCAGCCAAACTGTGCTGGCTGAGTTGTGTGACGGTCTGCATTTCCTTTTCTGAAAGACACCATTTCACACAATTAAATTCTAATTAAAAAGAACAACCTACTTAACCCGTGGAATGTGTTCCATAATTCTGTAATATTAACATGATCATTCCAGTGCTTGTAAATGATTGGTGATAAAAGCAAAAGCAGAAATTAATGCCACTTACTAATTAAAATGGGGGCGATAAACATGGGCCTGTGAAAATGAAGGAACCGGGAGAGACTTTTTAGTTTTAAGTAGTTGTATTAAGACTGTGTCAAATATGAACTTGACTCATCAGAATTTATTTTAGGACTCAAAGCTGTGATGGGGATGAGAGGAGTATCACAGAACACAGTCTACTCCCTGTCAACTCCCCAAAGAGACAGATGTCCAAGAGCTGCACCGTATCTTAAACGCGCAGAACAAGAGCTTCCCTGAAAGTGATGAACCAGATAAAATGACTAACATAAATTCTTTATAATTCAATAAAAACAGAGCGCAGACTTTGTGTTACTAATACATTTCCAACGTCTTCCCTTAGAATTCCGAGGCACATCAGCGTGCGCCGGAATGGCAGCACTTGACTGCTTCTGACTTGTGATTTGAAAATTGAACCAAAGGACAAAAAGGTGAAGCGACAATGAGGTGGAGAGACACTGGGAGAGAATGAAAGCGCAGAATAGCAGCACGCTTCTGTGGCTCATCATCACCACCCATTCCCGCTTGGCAATATATCTGTCAAAGCCCTCATCACCATCACAAGGTAGAGCCTTCCACTGATAATGACCCATTTAAAGTAAATAGCTCTGATCATCAGCATAGTAACCATTATCACAGATATATGGACAAGCGTGGGACTACTGAGGTGTCACCATCAAACTGAATATTTGTAATTTGTATATCTACATGAATGTGTGCGTGTGATGTAGACACCACTAAAGATCCAGTTAAGCATCATTAACATTTAGCTTTTGACTTGATATCTTTAAAGTGATACATTTGGCAAATAGCTTTACCATTCATGAACGGATTTCTTTTGTTGTAAACCAAATGCGATTCATTTGTTGTAATGACTAATTGAAATGTTTAAAAAGAATCAAACTCCGTGTACTTTTATGGATGAAAATCTCAGCGGAATCCATAAAGTCTACTTTAGATGAAAAGTGAAATCTGGAGTATTTATAAAGCTGAAAGGATATTTTATTAAGCGAAAAATGAAAAGTTAAAAGGTTTGGTATTCATTGTTACAAAGTGTAGGGACAAGCATCTCTCAAGCACTTTTTAGCTGATATTTTGGAAAATTTGCAGCATTACACTTTCATAAAACCTTATTTTTAATGCTGTTACAGTTTTACGAGTAACAAAAGCACGGTTATGCGTATTTAATGGTTTCAACCTATAACAGGCATAAGCCAGAACATCAAATATGTGAATGCAAATTAATGCAAATGTGCATTATTAGTGCAATGTCTTGGATATTTGATTCAGAGGAGTCATCTTTTAGTGGTGGTCTTAATCAATTAAAGGACAGCATAAAATGGAGGTCTTGTTTTGATCAATTATTCTGCTGCAAAACCACCATTAGAGTGCTGATTGAAATGTTTATTAACCAGATGATATGTCTAAGAATTAACAGGGAATGATGTGTGGCGTGTGCAAGTTTCCCTGTCCTCCACCAGAGGTGTCATAAATTATCAAAATGAAGCATTTAACGATTAATAAAGTGCTGTAATTAAAATGCAAGCTTTAAAGAAGTCTTCTGTATTGACAGCTAGTGTGTTGATATATATCTACAGACTCATACATCAAATCAAGCAGACACACACACTAAAGAGTTGAGGTGGTGTGTGGCACAGCCTGAGGCTGTCTGCCGCGGTGACTTCCGATGCCCTCCTGCCTCCATCGCTCCCGTCAGTCATAGACAGAATTTAAAAAAAAATCTGTCTGGGGACAGAAAACGCTTCATCCAGGTCCCTAACTGAGAAGACCTCAGTTTGTTTTAATGACCTGACAAGGACGTGAATAAGTGCCCCTGACTTTTTACGTTAAAAAAAAAAAGAAAAGTAGCTGCTCTATAAACCCCCCCACCCCCCACCCCCCCCCACCCACCCCCAAAATTTGGCTTTAAAAAAATCTGCAATCAGAGAGAATATCAGAACGTTCAGCACTGCAGCTTTGACTGCATGCAGCATACTGGCTAATACTTGGTAAATAATGAATGAGTGTTTATGTTTGATCCCATCCAAGTACTCGTGTACTACATGACCCTGCCAGTTTACCAGCGTTCATCTGTTTTTAATTACAGTTACTGTAATGCAAGTGGAATTGCAAGTGTTGCATTCTAGGCTGCAGGCCCTTTACACTGTTTTCTCTCCCTTTCATGTGCATAACTTATTGTGCATCAGCATTTTCATTTGTTAAACTGCAGGAACCGTACACATATCTAGTTGTTGTTCTGTCTTTACTTTATAAATCTCATGATTCCTTGAGCCTGAGAGCTCCATTTCTCTAACAGACATGATGCAGAAACTTAGCTTTAGTGTTAATTCAGAATATTAGCAGACTAAAGCTTTCTATTGGCCTGCATATCCCCTTCATTCTGCGCACACTGTTCAGTCTGAGGTTTGGATAATGAAGATTTACAGTATATCATGGAGATAGGAACCCACTTTCCAACAAATCAGCCAAAATTAACTCGTTTCAACTCTCTCTGTGACAAGGTACATTCAGAAAATGAAGCTATAAAGCATGCATATGTCTATATAAAAGTTAATGAATATAAATATAAACAGTGGGCCATCAGCATAATTTCATGCAGCTCCCTCTGAAAGAGGCTTCAGGTAGTCTGTCTGGGCTGCACTGGCAGCAGTGAGTGTGCAGAAGAGGTAGTTAGGGTCTGGTTTTCTGCCAAGCCAAACTCCTGAAGCATGCAGAAGGCTAATGCTCTGCCTCTTATGTGTTGCGCTGAAAAACCACAGGACCATTCACAAGGTCCACTAAAACTCCATCACTCACTCACACCCTGGCAGAGGCAGAAAGATGTCGGAGGGAAAGGGGAGCAAAGAAGGTGAAGAGGGGGGAAAGAGGGTAGCGAAAAGGGAGTGTACAGTCACAATCTCGCAACCGCATGATTGAAGACTGGCTGTGTACGAAGAGAAAAAATGTGAGAAGCAAGGCGGAAAAATAGAGTAACGGCATACTTTGGGTGTCTTAATGTATATTTCATTCATCTTTTCTGCTCTAAAATTTCTCATTCCTCAAAGGCATGGGTAAATCAGATAGCCTGTATCAGATGGAAACCGGTGGGAGATCAAAGGTGTGGCTGTGGTTTAGATAAGTCATCCACATGCAGTTCATCTGTCTTAAATGTCTGCTCATTTCTCTTGTCAGATAGGAGAAAGGCTATATATAGTTGGAATGATTAAGATGTTTAGAGCAACTCTCTTGGTCTAAAGTCAACATTAACTTCTAAAGTCTTTAGTGTGCTTGTTTGAATCGGCTATTCTCTTGAGAAACTTGTTTTCTGATGTGTTTGTTATGACAATCGTTGACCCATTTCATGTAAGCGTTTTGTTATTATCTTTTTCCATTTGATTCTATCATTCACTTTCTAACCAAAATTCAAGAAAGCAAAATGCCTGATAATTAGGGATAATTTGTTTTTTCCAACATGCCCGAAGAAATATGGGTTTTATTAAGGCACAACCTCTTTACATAATCCTTCCTGTAATTTCCTGTTGGGCTTTAATAAAAAAAACAAAAAAAAAAACATTATTTGATCAGGATAAAAAAAAACAAACTCCTAAATACAAAGCAACACAGTTTTTTGATTGTGATTATGCAATAAAATCACAAAGTCCACAAATGCATGATTGGTTTGACAGAGAGTTTAAATGGTCAGTAAAAGTGAGTATGATGGATGCGTGTGCAACCCCACTGTCCTTCAAGGACAGCGAGCATTACAACCCTCCCCATGATCCTTAAGAGGATTAAAACTGATATTTTAAAGAACTGAAACATGGCTGGGTTAGGATGTAGAGTTAAAAAAAAAACAATATCATAGGATATAAAAAAAACATAGTTGCATTATGAAAATGTCATGTTAATTTATTTATTTAATGCACATCTCATGCAGTACCACATATGACCACTAGTTGTTAAGTATTTATTTTTTTAAATTAAACACAAATGTACTTTGGCATATTCCCTCAGGGGTCACCACAGCGAATCAGCTTTCATTGATTTCACACATTTGCTCTGGAAGAGTTTTATGCCAGTGTTCTTCCTTACATTATTCTCTATTTTATCCGGGCTGGGGACTGGCACAGGGAGACCCAGATACAGTGGCATAACTAGAACATTATATATAGGGGGGAATGAGGGGAAAAAATACTTAGGAAGGGTGGCAAATGAGAACAGCAGAGTGGAAGACCATTTCAAATGAAAGGATCAAACAATTGTTATTTTTGTTGGTATTATTTTATATAAACATGTTTTTGTTATTTCTGCAATGCTTAAAGAAGCTTGTATTAATGATTTCTTAATCTTTTTAAACAATAAAAATAATATTGAATTAACGATTGGGGGACAAAGCTTTTTGTTGGGGGGGCAACTGCCCCTTCCTGTCCCTCTGCGACTCCGCCCCTGCCTAGATAGATTCAAACGTAGGAAACCAGAATCAACACTCATTAAGTGATAAATGCTTTTTTTCCCCCCTGCAGGATCAAAACATCTTTCTTCCCAGCATTTGCTGTCTTTCATGTTAAAGCTGAACATAATGTTTAAAAAGTAGTCAAGAGGTAGCTTTTGTATTTATTTCAACTGCTTACATGTCTATTGTTATGGTTGGAGGGACTTTTAAGGGCACCAGTTAACATGAGGTGGCACGCAAAAGATTAGGAAAACAATAGAAAAACAAAAGTGGATCAATTCTATAAGGAAGCCTTTGTCTCACCTCATTTGCTGCATGAATCCTACAGAGTGCTTCTGCAGTCTCCATGGCCCTTAACCAGTTTAATAGGCCACAAAGACAGCTCACACACTTTAGACGTGGAGTCCCGCGCTCCATGATGTCACTGGTAAACACTTGATGTGGGGAACACAGGGCCAAACAGTGAAACAATTTGTTTAATCATAAAGTGCATTTACATAAGGCAATGGCTGCATAAATGAATGCATAATTGAGCAGGTTAATGCATAATGTAGTGCTCCCCAGAGACAATAAATAAAGTGCCTTTTGAAAACACGCAAGACAAAAAAAAAGAAAGAAAAAAAAAGACGTCAGCAAGGGAGAGAGACAACACCACCCGCCAAAGCTGCGACAAAAACTGAAGCCTGTTCAATGAGACAATGCCAAGGCCACCAAGGTAGAAAGAGGAGAGACAGGAAGAAAGGAATATGGCAGGAAATAAATAAATAAAAAGGTGAAGCCTTGCTAAGAGGATTTCAGGACATGCTTCGTTTCTTTCCATAATCTGTCTATTAGCACCAAAGTATTTCCAGCTGTCATAACCATGGCAGGGACACTATTAGTGACAAGTTCACACACCAAAACAACTTAACACAGTCTCCTGGGAATTTATCCTTCACTCTGCATTCATCTTTTCTCTTCTTTCCTCCTCTTTTCACAGCTACCGCACTTTCCATCCACGTTTTCCATGTAACATTGACTCTGCCATTTTTTCCCCCTCTTCTTCTGACTCGTTATCCACTAATATGGTTCCTCTCATTCTCTGAGCTCAGTGCGATTTATTTTGTTGGGACACAGTTGACTTGTCAAGCAAGAGCAGATATTAATAAGAGTACAATTTCTAATCAAAATCCGATCAACACACCCATGAATTTAGTTCTGCCATGCTGTCACGGTACAATGCTATTTCTCCCTTGGTGAGAAAACAAAAAATTGAAAAAGCTGAAAAAGAAAGATGTGTAAATGAGAGTCACTGTATCCGTGAGGGTCATATCAAGGGTTCACTTTTTATATATTGATGTTTCATCAACTTAAATATGTTTACAAGTTTAGTATTTGTTGATTGCATTGTGTAATTGAAGTGAAAACTATTTATTTTTTTAAGGTTTTGTAATTTTTCCCTTTCGAGGATGTAGGAAAATCAAACTGTTACATCATGTGCTTACTTTGAAGAATCAGAAAGTCTGAGGCTTGGATACGACTTAAAAAACATAAGAAACATAATTTTACTTAAGAAAAAAAAAACAAAAAAAAACTTAAAACTCATCCTAACTACTGTAGTCTATAGGCATATTCAGTTTGTTTGTCGAGACATGATTTGAGACAAAAAAATACAGAATGGAGAACTAATACATAGTTTAACCTTCTTTTGATAGTTGACAATTACCCCAAGAAACAACTAAATATAGTTTATGATCAAATGTCCTCACATAAATGTATATTTGTACATTTTTTGTTTAGTGAAATAGAGCAATAAATTAGAAAATCAATTTCTTTAAAGACAAAATGAACTTTTTTTTCATTTTCTTTATATTAGTTTTGGCCATTAATGAGTGACTGTACTTCACGTTTCAGGTAACTTTAGTGTCCCTCATGATACATATTTCTGCTACATCTTACATTTTCATTATCTCTTTTGTTTGCCAAAAAATCCTTACGATGATTTGGAAAAAGCACAATTTTGGGGATACATGTTACAAGATCATCTAGCAGGGGGCTATACTTTTATTGTCAAAGATGCTCGAATGTGTCCCAATTCAGTATGTTAAGCAGGTAATCCACAAAGTTAAGAAGTGGCTTTTTTTTGACATACTTAAAGTTCAACAGAGATAATTATAATTCTGATTTGCTCTAAAACAGCTTTTCTCCATAATTTCATTTAAAAAAAAGATTTATTTTGCTTCATTTGATTGAAAATAAAGGACTACAACATGAGGTCAGTGAAGCCCAAATGTAAATTGTTCTCTAACACACAAGAAATTCTCAGTTATTCTTTATTAAGTCAAACATTTTACCTTCCTGTAAAGAAGTTTAGTAGTCAGGTTTTGGTCATTTTTGCAATCAGAACTTCCCAGGCTAAGGGAACATACAAATAATAGAAACATATGCAACAAGCATAAGTACAAAGCTAGAATCTGGAATCTGAAATCTTGAATTTGGATTTGAAATTATGAACATATTACTCTACTCTCTGCACTATGAGGCACACATAAAAGCCTTAATTAACAGTGCGCCTAATAGTCCAGACTGCCTTAAATATGGAATAATTCTGGTTGTGTTTACTGATCTCGAAGTGAATTTGAGACAATTCTCTCTCAAAATTCAGTCTGTTGTTTTTAATGGGTTGCAAACTAGTTTGGATGTTATTGCGAATATGTTAATGCAGCTAATAAGTATTTCTGACTGTGCATCTCAAGACTGTGTTTCTCATGTGTTACTAACACCGGATTTACACGGGTCTGTCTCCAGCTGTGTCTCCCTTGCGTCACACGTGGAGTCGGTGTCACAACCATCAGTTACTTTACATCATCTCTGTTGTGTCTCCAGTTTGTCCCCCACCCCCTGGCTTCCAAGGGAGTGGATTGGCCTGCCACCCCGTATTGCGTAGTTCATCCAAAAACTTTGGCAATCCGGTCCTATGCCCTGTTCTTGTAAAATGATATTTTGTGTCATAAATGATGTTACGTTTTTGTAATTTAACTTCGAAAAATTAAATTTTGGTTGTCCATGGGGAAAATGAACACCAATGTTTTTTGCAGTGTTAAAGTAAATACTGTTTTATACATTTTTATTCTAAAAGTACAACAAAAGTTTTATTTTGAAAATTCTGACAACCAAACTGGATATAAAATTCCAGTGTAAAGCATACGTTGTGGACGGACAGACGTCAGACGTAGACATAATGCAGGCAACGTAAATGTTCCAATCGATTAATGAAGGTTCACCACAGACAGACCAGTTTAGATCAGCTTTAACAAGGTTAGAGTTAGCATCGTCACAGTAACACTTGTCTTAACGGTATCTGTCTGTTTTTTTACATGTTGCAAACAAGGTTGGGAATTACAGGTATTGTGAATATGCTAACGTGGCTAATTTTCTAACGTGGCTAATGCTTCTAATGTGGCTAACATGTCGCGCGTGGCAAACCAGTTCTAGAATTACTGTGAACGCAGTTAAAAAAAAGTCTGACTAACTGACAGACTTATCTCTGACTCCTGTCTTGCTTAATGTGCCTTATAATGCAATGTGACTTATTTATGACATAAGTAAAAAAATTGACCATTCATTGACGATGCACCTTTTAAACTGGTATGCCCTGAAGCACGGAAAATACAGTACTGTGAGTTTCCAATGGTTCACAAAAATCCTGACTCATGAATGTAGTACTTGTAAATCCTGTTTACTTGCTTTATAGCTTCTATGTTGTTTTAAACACTGTGAGCCTCATGTAGATGGATACATTGAGTGATAATCACTTATACTTGTGATTGATGAAACGTCTTCCTGACAGGCAAACTTGAAATCAGAGTCCATTCTCTGCTACGCTGAGCACATCCAGTCTCTTCAGAAACCCAGACGACTCCAACAACCGGAGGAATCCAAAAACAAAACAAATTGCCCATATTCATTACAGCAGCTGTTATGTGCGTCTGAGAGTCGACTCAGATACCTGTCAGTGCGTGTTTGTGTCATGGCGGCTCGAAACACAAACCTTGCTTATGTGTATGTGCCTGTCAGGTGATATTGCAGCATTTACACTCTGATGTGTCACACCTGATTACAGATACATGTTTTCCCTTTCTCTCTCTCATGTGCTCCACAAACAAAAAAAAATAAAAATAGTGCGTGTGCGTGACAGGCAGATGTCAGGTGGGGTTTTGGCGGCTGATGACAGCACCGCAACTTCTGATGACGCCCTCCATTTTGTCACTGGTGAATCACGCAGATTACCCCCAGCGCCATCTTCTTACTCTGTATGCTAATGAAACAGAAAGCGGGAGTAATGAGAAAAGACTGACAGATGAAAAGGAGGAGGAGTTGAAGGGAAGGGTGTACAGTATGAAAAGATACATGGGAGATGCAGAGATTGAGCCAAAGGCTTTGAACGCTTGCAGCAGCAAGGAAAATTCAAAACAAACATGGTGTTTGTCTGCGAATGCACACAGTGGGAGAGGTTCTTTTGATAGAAAATGTAAGGAGCAAGGTAGCAGTGGGCCTACTGAGACTGAGAAATAAATAGGACTGCAAGAAATCCAGGGTGTGAGATGGAAAAGGGGATGCAGGTCATAGAGAGAGACACATTTTAAACAGAGATACCGACTGGTCACTGGAAGTATACAGGTGCTTACTGGTGTAATGACGGTGCGTGTGAGATTTTTGTGCCAAGGTTGTGTGTGTCAAGCTACATTGACACTGGCCTTGGCAATGCATGTTCAAGTGAAGGCTTTCGATAAAAAGCCTATTTAAAAGCAGGTTTAAAACTATTTTGTTCATGCGTTGCTACAAAGGTTTCTTCGATCATTTTTTGGCCTCTACATACAAAACTTGTATTGAGAGTCAAACCAGGCTGAACTTTGACCAATCAGGGACTCAGCTTTGTAGTGACATATGGATGGCGCCCCTGTTAATTCATAGAAGTGCCAACATTGATTACAAAGGAGAAATTAATAATTGTGGCTTGAATTATATGACATCAAGTCTTTCATATATCGGAATCGAGCTGTGGAAAAAAAAAAAAAAAAAAAAGCTTGGAGCATGTTTTGCAAGATTTGCACCTCTTCGACATTTCGCATCAAGCTTCTTCCAACTGTAGGTGGTGGACATGCCCTAGTAAACAGTAGCAAAGGAGGAGGATACCCCTCCAACCTGCTCTGTTAAAACAGAGGTGGTGGGAGATGACATTAGCTGAAGGACAAAGATCATTATTGCTATAATACAGAGCGTGATGACTTTTTTTTATGTCTTTCTCTGCTTTTCTTTCTCCAACCTGCTCTTTTCCACACCTCCCATTGCTTTTTTTTTTTTACATTTATACCCCCTTCTTTCCTCCTCTGTTCTACTATTCAAAGGATTTCCTTTATTTGGAGCAGCTGTCCCTTTCAAGGTTGAGGAAAATAGCCGTGTGTTTGCGTGCTCGGAAAGGGAGTGATATTCACTCATGGTCCGGGAGAAGGAGGTGATGGTGACTCACCTTCGGCCCTCAAACCACACACACACCTTACACTCCTTCTTCTCCTTTCCTGCCTTTGATGTACGTTTGAGTCCATGGCTAATCAGGTAGCATCAGGCCTAGTCCTCATTTCCCCTTCACACCAGCCCCATTAGTGAGCTAGCTTTCTGGAGTGGGCCGATAAGGACAATATGCTCTCCTCTGGCACTCTCTCTTTCATATATACCCTAAATCTCACACTACTCTCTCATTCTTTCTTTTCTCCCATCATTCCCTCGCCAGCATCTCCACATTTCTCCATCTATCATTTTGCCTGTCACAGACTTCTCTCACCTTTAACTTTCTTCTCATCCCATCACCTCTTCCTAAATGTCCCATTACGCCTCCTCCTTCTCTTACTTACTCTCCTGCTTTTCTGACGAAACCACTCTCTACTCTCTAAATCACACGCTAAACCTTCGTCTCTTCAGTCCTTTGTCAGTCTCCCTCCACATCCATCTGCTTGCCTTCTCATTCCCAAACGTATTTCCCAATCCCCCATCAACATTCATTCAGTCTCTTCCCTCATGTATCCCTCTTTCACTGCCTCTTTTCCTCTTTCCCTGTAGTCCTCAACCCTTTTGCTTCTTCAAATTGCCTCATAATCTTGCGCTCCCACATGGTTTCCCACTGTCTTAAATAGGACCCATTTCTATTCGTTTTGTGTTAACGCAGTCTGTAACTCTGGCGGAAAACTTTTTTGGGGGAGAAAGTGAACGTATGGTTAACTCATTCATTATGATATTGGAATACAGATAAAAATCTATTTCAGGTGCATTGTAAGCATCCAAGAAAATGAAACAGCTGGACAAGTGACTTAATTGTTCAAAAGAGAACCATTTGCCACAAAGAGATCAGGAGTAGTGTATGCATCTAAATAGAAAATGTATTCATGTTTTAATTTGACAAAATAAAGATTTCACCAGAAATGTGCTTTTTGGCCATATTTACCAGCCACTTATGTGCTCAGCAAAATGAGTTTTTCTTTTATTTCATTTTTAGCTCCCTGCACTTCAAAGTATGTAGAATCCTGTCTAGATTTGAAGATAGAAAAAAAATATATTATAACTATTTATAAGTGAAATGGAAAATATATAGTTTTAAACAATATGCATCATTACAAAAGACAGAATATTTTGTAAATGAACAACACAAATAATCAACAGCTGTAAAAATGAAAAAGAGGAGGCAATATTTAAAGTTTGCTACTGGTCTTATGACAATGTATCTGTATTGATTCCAACTGAAAACACAGCATTGTATTCAAGTTTAAGTAGTTGCTGCTTTAAAGACATCAATTAAAATAGTGTTTTTAGTGTTTGTAAAGAAAGCTAAGCTTTAAATTGCATTTCTGAGTATTTCTTTATTCAAATCGTGAATGAGGAGCAGGTGAAAAAAAAATTCTGTTTGAAAAAGAGTTTATTTGTGACGTAGAAAATACACTGGGCAGGCCACAAGCTCCCTGCTCCGCTCCGTTTTGTTGCATCCATTTACAAACAAGTAGATCCATGTACATCTTTGTTTTTCCTGTTCCAGGCTGGCATCTGGTTTAAAAATGTACAGCTGGATAACTCAGACACTAGTCACCATTTTTGTTGCTCCCGTAAAGTTAGGTTGGGGGATGTAAGGGGCTGTAAGCTAACGGGAGAGAGTGTAATCAAATGGATCATGGGCAAAGTAGGCAGGCTTACAGCACCCCTCACTACTCAGGGGAACATTTTTGATGAACTACTGCTCTCTGCAAAAACTATGATATCCTAGAAAATGATAGTGGTTCTTTGATTTTGTCTGAAGAAGACATCATCATAAATAAAAGACCACTGGGAATGTTTTGAAAATAGATCAAAAGGTGATCAAAGTGGAACTTTAAAATCCTCTTCTGGGATTTGGCAGCAGAAAATATATATATATTTTAAGTGGCTGCCTTGGATGCTAAATATTTACAGGTTTTTGACACTAGAAGCATAAACCAGACAGTTGTAATTCAACCCTTTAGTAGTAAGGTAGCTAAAAAGGTATCTTTAAGAAGAAAAAAGCATGAAACAGTGAGGATATCTGACAACTGAGAACTGAGACACTGATCAGGTCCCCGACTTAGAAAACCAGAAACTGTTCTTACACGAATTATTAGGAAATGCAAAGCAGCTGTGGTTTCAGAAAATAAAACTAAGTGAGGACAACTATTAAGGGCAAGAGCGACTAGAAGTTGCTAAAGTAAATATATATTGGGCTGCATGGTGGTGCAGTGGTTAGTGCTCCTGCCTCACAGCAAGAAGGTTCCTGGTTCAAGTCCTGGCTGGGGGACCTTTCTGTGTGGAGTTTGCATGTTCTCCCCGTGCATGCGTGGGTTTTCTCCAGGTACTCCGGCTTCCCACCGTCCAAAATGTGAATGTGAGTGTGCATGGGTGTGTGATTGTGGAACCCCTGCGACAAACTGGCGACCAGTCCAGGGGTGTACCCTGCCTTCGCCCATGAGTAGCCGGGTTAGGCTCCGGTGACCCCGAAAGGGATAAAGCGGATTGGAAAATGAATGAATATATATTTGCTTTTTTTACCTTTGTGTGTACTATAAAAACGTTTTTTTTTTTTTTTTTTACTTTCTCTTAAAAGAGTGAATTGATCATCTATTTTTTTTTCATTCCACGATTAACGTTAAAAAAAATGTTGTTCTATTTTATGTCATCATATAATCAATCCAATGTTTAAGCATTTATAGGCAGGTTTTTTAACAGAAAATTCAAAATTGATAGTGTTTTTATCCTATAAATTTCTAAATATTGATGAAGCAAAAAGGGCAACAATATTAAACAAAGGTATGTTTAATCCAAATTTGTAAAAAATTGAATCTCAGTTAGATTAAGCAAAGTTTGATATAATTTTAGGTCTAAAATTTGACTAAAACTGCACAGGTAGTGGTGGAGGACCCAAAATGCAGGAGACCAGGTAAGGTGGCAGAAAAGTAAAACATTTAATAAATAACCTGAAACATGACAAAAACAATATAACAAAAAGGTGAGAAAGCAGATGACCTGACAAGGATTAACTGAAAACCAGACACTTCAATAGGCTGAGGGTAATTAAACAGAAATGAAGACAGCTGTGGATCATGAACCTGAAACTGGTGACTGAGGGACTGTACAAAACCATAACTAAACCACAGGATCATTACAAAGACAAACAACAATGGCAATTTAAAGAAATGCCACCTGTCCTAAAGTCATGTTTATCATTTAAAAAACTGTTTTGAGAGATTTAAAATAAAATATGAATTTCACATTAGGTTTCCTCAAAATAACCTGGCTGAAGCACTTTCATGTCAAGTTGTTGGAATACTGACAGCTATGAACATTTATCCAATTGTGAATAAAAAAAGTAACTCATTCTAAAATGAGGATTTTGTTTTATGAAATTGTATGATTTTCATTTCTAAATTATAGGTTGGCTGCTGGACATTGTTTATGAATGTTAGTGCTTTAAGGGATTTTGTTATTGAAAATACAAATTTCTGCATGAATTAGAGAAATAGCAGTTTTGAAAAATAGACAGTCAACTAATTTGAATAAACACGTATGAATTAAAAATTCCACTTGATGGGAACTGAAACTTTCCGCATAACTAAGCAGACAGATCCACAAAGTGGCTCAAATATGAGTTGGTTGCATACAGAAAAGCTCACCATGGACACAAGCACCCCAATTATTTATGTATGAAATAAAACCAAAATAATTCCTCGTAAACACTGTAATGAGTGCTGTGATGATCAACAACTTTTACGTCCATGTCTCTCTGTGCTTCTTGTGGTTAGGGACCCACACTGTTCACAAACAGGCCATTGCTAATTTGGGAATAAAAGAAAATACTGACTTGCAATATTCCACTGGTTTACCACAGATTTCCAGGGGACCACACATTTCGGAGCAGAGTACCACACACGTTCATTTGATGAAATTAGGTTAGGAAGGAGAATGTTCCTTGCTTTCTTTCTTTCTGTCAGAGAGGAGCTCAGGGTGTGGAAATTAGGGGCCTGCGTGTGTGTGTGTGTGTGTGTGTGTATAACGTGTATATATTCTTGTGTGTGTGGGAGGCTGACTAATCCCCTCGCAGAGCTGAAACGAGTTAAAAACACATCAAAGGGAAGCTTAACCTCTGTGAAACCTCACCGGGTTTTCAAGAACAACAAATGATCATTCCCCTCATTGTTTCCAGGGGGACTCTTTTCACCAGTGCACTGCTGACTTTTCCCTCAGTGCTGAGAGTTTTCAAAAAAGCCTGTGGTTTCATTTTTAACGACTGTGCCATTTGTGCAAATGTGTGTGTTTGCTGAAGAATATAGATGCATGGAAGTATGAGTAGGAGCATGTGTGTTTGCACATGAAAAAAAGGGTATTTTTGAATGTGACATGGCAAATGAGAAAAACCAAGCTAACAAGAATGTGCAGTTTTGCTCGAAATTATTAAAATGTGCTACATCCTGACTGGCTGTGCAACAGCTGTGTACCTACAAAACCACTGAAAGATAAAGACAGGGTTTGGAAGATAAGTGGAAGGAAATATAACAGAAAAAAAAGTAAGAGAAAGAGATCAATCGTGGTCCGAGACCCAGTTTTCTATTTACACAGCATGACAGCATTATTTCTTTTCTCACTTCAGATATGTGCAAGCTTCTTTCTTCTGTGATTATGTGCCGCTGAGATATTATTACATTAGAAAAAGACACAAAATGTAGATTAAAAAGACTATTTCTTTAGAATCAGATTTTTCAGCTATTAAAGTATTGAAACACCTTTCAGTGCTGAGGTTGTGCAAGCAAACAACAGTTTAATCTTTTATTTAAGATTATGGCAAAGCCAGATTAGAGATACCAAAAGTAAAAAGTCAAGTAAATATGGAAAAGGAACAAAACTGCACGTAAACAGGCTTTTGATAGACAATCTAATGCCTTAGTCAGATGCACGCCTACAGAGGTTGACCTGTACAGGTTCTGGAGAGGGGAAGAAGAAGAAGAAGAAGAAGAAGAAGAAGAAGAAGAAAAATCCATACAACAAGCCTGCGTCTCACCTACATCCTCCTTGTTTACCCTTCTATGTGTTCAAAACAACGTGATACCAGCTACATACCCGTAGGAAAAAAAATGTGCATGAACATTTGTGCCTTATGATCCCAAAATGTCGTGCCCCAAACAGATTTTCCCACTTTTCACCCACAGACAGCCCGTATCCACCTGTAAGGGCTGCTGTGACTAAGGCATAAAGTATTCACAGTATGACTACAGTTTAATCAGAAGCTGCAGTTGACATTATCGTCTGCACCAAGCCTGCGGATGATGTTCCACCCATCATTCATCTAAAGGAACAATCATTCCCACTGCTGGACACATTTAATCCTTAAGAAAATTTGCATTCAGTCACTTGTCTTGTGAAGGTCATTCACCATGTTAAAAGTCCATTTCAAGCATGCATTGCTTTTGGTTGTTGTATGTTGTGACTGAATGCGTAACCACCCAGTTAAATTTGCATGACGTCACATGAGATAGAATAACTGAATAAAAAACAATAAACAACCAGACTTTGGTTTGTTTTTTCTGCTCAAAAACTCAAAGGTTTTAAACATTTAAAAGAGGATTATTATTTTTTTGTGACATTAAAGTCTGTCCTTCATGTACTTTTGACACACTGATTAAGTTGGTACATCAACCAATTTATGACTTTTTTCTTAGGATAAATGTCTTGATAATAGTTAGATTTTCCAGTGTTTGCAAGATCCACCCCCCTCCCCAGGCAAAAACAAACAAACACAAAACAGAAACGTGGGACTTGAGTTTGACCTGCAGGACGTCAACCTTCTGAGTATGGTCCCTAGTGAGGAGCTGAGAGTTGAAAAGTCATGACCGGTCAAAGTCTTCACGGGCTTCATTTGGCCAGCTTCCTGCTCATCCTCCGTGACTTAACACCCTCTAAAGAGGAGGACACTGCACACTTCTTAGAGCGCTTCACCTAAAGCCTCACCTGATTTGTCTATGCCATGTCCACTTAGCTTGATTTGAGTTAAAATCTCATCTGCTTCTCCTGCCTGCTGGCTTGCTGCTCAGAAGATGTAGAAAGGCCAAGGGTGAAGGAAAAGGAGGCGGAGATAAGAGGAGAATGGGCACTGAGGGAGACTGGGAGGTGGATGGACAAGCAGTGCTGGGAGGCGGTGGAAGTGAAAGCCCCTGTTCCACTTGTCTGCGCATAGACCTCTCCTCCTCTAGCTGCCTACGCAAATGCTTATTTTCCCTGAAGAGGATGTTTAACTAAAGAAGGAAAAAGGGGAAAGTCAGGGAGACATATGCACATCGGAAAACATACAGAAATGTATTAATAAAAGTGTGATATAGGAAAAACGCTAATGGAGCAAAACATTATTTAGGAAGAGTTGTAAAAAAACTTTAAACAACACAGTTCCTATTTTTTATTCACCAAGTAATTCATTCAAATATACAAACTAGAATAAATGAAGAAAGTGAACAGTTATCATTTTCAACAAACAGCCAACTCTGTTAGGCATCCAGTGCAGTTTTTACAGTCACTTCCATGTAAGTCAAAGCAGAAAAGGCAATTGGGAAAATGTGAGAGGATTTCTGGAGTGTATTGTGTTCACAGCTTGAAATGGTTGCATGTTCATGCCATGGAGGAAATTTCTACATAAAAACAACCAATTTGAATGATCATAGATAGAGGTAGATTTGACACAAAATCATCCGTGACACAAAACAAATCACGCATCGTCACAACATGATTGGGCTCCCTGAAACACAATTACAGAGCAGCTAAATTGAGGGTGTTTCGTTTTTTTTTTTTTTTTTGTTTTTTTAACCAATATGGATGCTTGAGTAAAAGCAGAAAAAAGAATGAGTTCAGAGACAGTTACAAGCGCAAAAGATAATTTGGTGATTATATTTTTTTAAAAAGTGCTTCTCAGAAAATAGTAATAGGGGCATGAAAGAGTATATGCCGTTTGAAATGATGTATATTTAGCTATGGGAAGATAAAGACAAGAATAAGAAATTAGAGGGTGAAAAGTCAAAGAGACAAGCTGGGTAGTGACAGCTGCACTCTGTCACATCTGTTTTGAGTGTGTGTGTATGAGCAGCTAAAGAATGATTCCACATTGACATGTCTGGCCAGATGTGTCTGTATATGTGCATGTGGAGAGAAAGTAGGAGGGAGAAAAGCATAAACGGAGATGAGACAGACACATTTCCAGATGCTTCCGCTAACATTACCCATCCAGACTCCATACACACACTCAGATGCACGCATGAATACACACGCAGTAAATCTAAGTAAATGTTTTACATCTGCTGACTAAAAACAGTCAATGTTTAAAAACTCACTCCTAAAAAAGAGTTTTGTTGTTTTTAATATTTTGTTGTGGCATTTTCTGACATTGGAGGACATAAATAGAGTATTTCTTTTTTCAAATCATGGTAGATCAGGAGCAGACGAACAAATGCTGTTTGAAAAACTCTGTAGCAGTGATGTAGGTGCTACAGTCATCGGACCACAAGCTCGCTGCTCCGCTCCATTCAGATGCATCCGCTTTAGACAAATAAATCCACGTACGTCTTCGTTTAATTCTCCCAAGCTGGCACCTGGTTAAAAATTGTACGACTGGATATTGCTTTTGCATTGCATTTTTGTCACACCGCTGATGATAAACTGGTGTTGTGAGGGGCTGTGAGCTAGCTAAGTTACGGCAGGCTTACTCCACACCCACAGTCTCAAGACTCAGAGGAAAAAATTCAAATGAACTACTGTCGCTCTCCAGAAATGTCCAAGAAGAAACAGTTTTTAAATTTTTCTTTTTATTTTAGCTTAAAACGGCATCAACATAATTAAAAGGCCACTTGGAACACTAAAAATAGATCAAAAGATGATTAGTGTGAAACTTTAAATCTTAATGATCCAAAAACAAACCACTTCAAGTATGTCTTAACTGTCGCAAGTTACAAAAGAGTATTTACAGACTTCACCTCGCAAACATCCCACAGTGTGTCAATTTTGCGTAACGCCAAAAGCAATAAAGCTTCCAGATGAAAAACACAGAGTCTGACATTTGTAATTTACCGCATATTCCAGGGGATCTGATTAATTTTCCTCTTCTTTGATACTTGATACTTTTCTAATTGCGAGAGAGGGGGGGAGTGAAATTAAAAATCACAGCTTGTTTCCTCAGCCTTCACATACAACATGTGACCTGCCGAGCGTATGTTTGAACGAAAAGGATTTTGAGTGGCAAAACGGCATTAGAAAAGCTCCTTTTCTGTGCAGGAGTCTTAATGCAAATGATTAAAATTAGCCAGAAACAGAGACAGCAAAGCGTGCAGGAAATTTAAGCAAGTGATTCTAAGAGTATTTCTTTACACGCAGAGAAGATAAGCTGCAGGAAAGAGCTTTTGAAAAATTTGAAAGTCTTGCACACCTCCTAACTATAAAGCCCCTTTTTCCCTTTTTGTTTCATTTATTTTGTGTCACACATCAAAAGTTTGTATGAAATTATTTTGGCAGTGGGGCAGATGCTTGATGCACGTGTGAGTGAGAGACTAGCAGCTCGTGTGTGATGGGTAAATAAGACTGAGACAAAGAGACACTCATCTGATTCATCACACGCTGCCTGGCACCTTAATACTGCTCATTCAGGGATATTTGCATATGCATTTGTGAAGGCCTGCATGTGATGCACGCAGGAGAAACACCAGTGGACAGGGGTGCCAAGTCTTTTCCCTTCCAGCCTGCCTGTGTGTGAGCAGATTGTCCATGCTGGATCGATGTGTATAATGATTCACACTGGAGATTAAGAAGTGTTTTTACACACCTGACCTGTTAAAGAAGACCCCTCTCTTTCTCCCTGCCAGGCGCTTCCTCTGCTTTGCGCTCCTCTGTCTCAAACCTACAACTAATGTCAACATTAAAACTTCAACAAGCACCATCTTTCCTCGCGGCCCGTCAATCACTGGGCCACTCCACAAACTAACAAAAGTGGGGTGAGCCATTCCCCAGGCCCTGGAGGCCTTTTGGAGAACTGAGGGGGCTGAGGAGTACTTTTGATTTGTCTCTCCTTTGGTGATTTGTTGACTCTTGTGAAGTTCAACACAGTAAAAAATGTCAGCATTTCCAGAGAAAATTCCTCTGTGTTTTTTTCCCCCACATCGTTTTATCACAGCGGGCCATTTCCCTATGCTGTCATGGAGACATCAGCACGGCTGTATTGATATACATCTTTCTCTGAGTTTCATGAAAGTGAAATCATTTACCAGTGGAAAGAAACGTCACCGCTTCTTCCCGATACGATTTGCCCCCCCCCCTCCCTCCTCTTCCACACATGCCCCCCCCCGCCTCATCCCGCTGCAGTTTTCACTTTTATCGTAGGAAGAGGAAATGGATGTCTGTGTGTGCTTCTGTGTAAGTGTGCTCGTGTGTTTGAAGTTGGACGCATGAAAGCTTCCTTTTCTGTGTGAGCTCAACAGCAGGTGGGCCGGTGTGTGGGTTTGGGTTTGTGTCTGCCGGGTAAAAGGACTGTCAGGCCTGGTGTTTGTGTGTGTGTGTATGTATGTGCGTATTTTATGTATGTGTGTGCATCCTCTTACTTGTTGATTTAGCATACTGATGGCCTCCAGGTTGCTTTGCAGTCTGGAATGCATGTCCTTGGTTCTGTGGAGGCTTTGAATGACAACACTCCTCTTTTCAGTGCTGTAAGACAAGTGCAAGAATGCACACAAACACACATATCTAAGAAAATATATAAAAAAATAATTTTTTTAAACATCAAAGTCTAAAACTAGAGTTGGGAGGAAAAAAAGCTGAAAAACTTCACTTTCAAAAAAGCTGCAGACTGAAACTATTTAATGTGTAGTTTAGCTTAAGAAAAAATGCTAAGTTTGCACGTGCATTTACCTATTTTTAACAGTAAATTTGAGATATTGTCTCAGTCAAATGCCCTAGGAAATCAAGAGCATTAAACGATAGCATGCATCATCTTCATTTTAACCATCTTCATTATAACTTATTTCTAAACTCAAAGATGGGTGAGCAAATGGGTTCCAGAAATCATTAAATCATATAAGAAAGTGCATATAAAACAAGAAAAAAACATGCAAGCGCAGCCAGGGAACATTAAGAGTACAAGAAGCCATTTAAGATTTTAACTGTTTATTAAAACTGTTTTGGGAAATGACAAACAAATGTTAGGGTCTCGTATCTTCAGACCCAGGGCTGACTAAGGAATGACTATTAAATTAACGACGGTGGATAATGGTGCTCTCCGCGAGCCGAAGAGCACACTGCCCCCGCTTTACGCTCTTTCTTTCATGCCCCAATGAACCTGTCCAGTTAGCATTCTGAAAAAAAAAAAAAAAACTTCTAAATACTTTATTGAAGACTTCTTAGCCCATTAAAGTATCACTGTACCTTCCCTATGTTAATTTTTTTGTAAAAGAACAAGCTGGGATTTTCTATCAGAGCAGGGGTTGGGAAGACAGTCCCGTTTTGCTTCAGTTGAGAAGATGCATGCGCTCATTGAAACGCTAATAAATGGCATTATGGTTTCTGAAGATATGGTGGGGGAGCTAAGACATGCATGGGCATAAACTTTTGGACTTATTAGCCACAACTTAAAAAATGTAAAAGGAGAGAAAACTCTGGGGAGATCCTATGTGAACTGACACTTTGTTGTAAAAAGTTAACAGTAATGCCTAAAAACTGTATAAAATATGAGATTTAAAAAAATTTTTCTTAAAAACTCTCTATCTCTTGATTTGACTTCATTAAAACTAATATAAAATTGTGACTGCTACATTTCTTAACAAAAGTATGAGGAAAAAAGTAAAAATACAATACAATACAGTCGTGAAGTTATGAGAAATAAATCATAATTTTTTTTAAAATAAAGTGGTAAAGTATGAGAAAAAAAGTCGTAATTTTACGAGAATCAAGTCGTTAAATTATGACAAAAGAGTCCAAATTTATAAGAATAGTCATATATTTACAAGAATAACCTCATAAAATTATGTGAAGGAAAGTCGGAATTGTACAAAGAAACCCCTCATAATAGTATGTGAAAAAAAGACGTAAAAAAAGAGAAAAACCTAGAAAAACTATGAAAAAAAACATTGCAATTTTACAAGAAAATCTAGTAAAATTATGAGAAAAAGTCAAATTTTTACAATAAAAACCAAGTAATATTGTAAGAAAAAGTTGTAATTTTACGAAAAAAAAACTAGAAAAATTCGGAGAAAAAATTATTATTTTTCGAGAACCCAGTGAAATTATGAGAAAAATTTATAATTTTACGAGAAAAACCTGATAAAATTATGAGAAAAAAGTCATAATTTTCCTAGTGAAAAAGCCAAACTTTTTCAAAAATAAAATTGGTTGTGTAAGCCTCCAGCCACATTACATGCTGACTAAATCCAATCAATGAAGACATTTCTGGTGGTGCTATAAGGCTTTAGTTTATCATAGGAATCTATTTACCACATAGGACTTTTGGACCTCTGTGAGTACACTGCCAAAAACGTAAACAGCACACACGCTTCACTTCTTGTTGGTCAAGAGGTCCAGTTACCTGCACAATGTTTACTTGCCATAACTTAGTGTTTCCTTATTTGTGAAACCAATGATAAAATACCTGCTTACAATGTGCTTTATGCCTGTCATATTAAAACACAATATTGGTTCTTTTTTATTGTTGTTTCTATTATTCTCAGTAAACAGACTTTTGTCTCATAAATTCCTTACTGTAAACCCGTAAGTAATATCCTATAACTTATTAAATTCTAACTTTATTCTCATAAAATATTTAGTTTTGTATTCATAACTCTACAAGTTTGCTTTTGTAAAATGTTGATCTTTTTCTCATAATTTTATGACTGTATTCTTGTAAATGTTTGACTTCATTCTCATATTTTCATTTTTTAGAAGCCTTAATAATTTGTCATAGAATACAACAGAAGAAAAAAAAACTAAATGTATTACAATTCAATACAATAAATATGCCAACTGACAGCCTGCGGCCTGTATCACTGTCAAACTAAGTAAATTTAGCTTTGCAGAGGCAAGCACTTTTTTTGAAGAAGCCTCATTTCCTGAAAATTACATTTACAAACTGAAGATAACTGCAAATGACCCTTGCAGATGTTTTAATTTCACACCATAATGATGATACAAAGAACATTAATGAGAGAAATGCTGAAGTTTCCTTTGATCTCTTAAACTGTGAGTGGCCTTTATGAGCTGACTGCCGCGAGTTTCCTCCCCTACAGTAAAGGAACCAAAGGCCCAAATTTGAAACACAAACCGCCCTTGAAAAAATCCAAACCTCTAATTCTCCAGGATGACTTAAGCTCTTTTCTAGATGGTAATGTGGTCTTCAGCATATCATGAATCATCACCACTGCTGAGACAACTGTGTGAGATTTATGAACCCGATGTGAGGGAGCAGCGATGTGCTGGGTGCTTGGCGTGACGCCTGTGTAAACATATGTTCCTGTGTTTACACGCAAACACGGATGAGTGCAATTAGCAGCCTAACCCAATCAGTGTGTATAATTACAGTCATTAGTGTCAAAGCCAAGCGGCCATGCTCCTTAAATCAACCAATAAACTACACGGTTTCTCTTTTTGCTCCAGTCTCGCTCATCTTTCTTATTTACTGCTCTCATTTAGCTGTAAATTTTATGCAAGACTTGCCTCTCCTCCTCTCACACAGTCTCCCTCTCTCTGTCACTGTAGTTCTGTGTACAAATCCTCTGCTGTGATCAGTGGCTGCTCTTAATTGAAAGCACATCGTTAGTGGTGCAACTGATAAAGCCTGATGTTTTATGAGCGCTTCCCAGATGGATTATGTCATTGAGTAAGTGTTGCCAAAAGCAAACAACAAACTCTTTCATTCTGCCATTCTTTTCTTTGATACATTTTCATAGTAATACATTCTGTCTGTATTAGAGGTCACATTTCAATTTGCTTCTATAAATTGAATAAAGTTGTTTAGTAATTTTATATCTTTAGGTTCTGATTTGTTTTAATTATTTTTGATATAAACACTTGTAACATTAGTATTGGTAAGCAGTTGTTAAATGTTTTAGCCATTAATTTAACTATTTTCTTTCATTTTTTTACAATTTAAATCATCTTTTTTTTTTTTATTTGTAACGCTAAAGGTAAAAAAAGCATAGACTTTGTAAAAATCAAAATGACACATTTTGCTTCTTAGCCATTTATACTCATACACAAACTACAGTGGAGTTTCACTGAGAGTTATCTGACATGTACAGGAAGATGAAACATCCGTTCTATGGGAAGCACATTTGCTGGGCTATCTTCCCAGTCACATAGAGATTATTTGCTTACCACTGTTTTCTGGGTTCACAAATATAATAAACATCTTTAAATTAAAATAAGAAGATCAGATAAGAAAGTGATTTTTCAACTCTTATGTCACTCCATATTCATAAGAACCTTTTGTGCAGAGGAACACATTCATCTACTTTATGGTGTATTTGATGAAAAAATGAATAAGTTCATTAAAACTACAACTATTTTCTAAAAACACATATTTTAGCAATTCCATATTCACTTTGAACCGCCACCTTAATGTGGTGGAGGGGTTTGAGTGCTCGAGTGATCCCAGGAGCTATGCTGTCTGGGGCTTCGGCTCCTGGTAGGGTCTCCCATGGCAGACAGGTCCTGGGTGACGAGCCAGACAAAGAGCGGTTCACAAACCCCTTTATGAAAATAAACATCACAGATCCAGTTGCGTCGCCCGGATTGGCGTTACCGGGGCCTCACCCTGGAGCCAGGCCTGGGGTTGGGGCTCGCAGGCGAGCGCCTGGTGGCCGGGGCTCCTCCCACGGGCCCCGGTCGGGTAAAACCCGAACGATCAACGTGGGATCACTCCCCAGTGGGCCCACCACCTGCAGGAGAGCTCAGAAGGGGCCGGTGCAATGTGGTTTGGGTGGCAGTCGAGGGCGAGTGCCTCGGCGGCCTAAACCCCGGTCATGGAACTTGGCTTTTGGGACATGGAACGTCACCTCTTTGGGAGGGAAGGAGCCTGAGCTTGTGCGAGAGGTTGAGAGGTACCGGCTAGATATAGTTGGGCTCACCTCTACGCACAGTCTGGGCTCTGAAACTCAGTCTCTCGAGAGGGGTTGGACTCTCTACCATTCTGGAGTTGCACATGGTGAGAGGCGGCGGGCTGGGGTGGGCTTACTTGTGAGCCCCCAGCTTAGCCGCCAAGTGTTGGAGTTCACCCCGGTGGATGAGAGAGTTGCGTCCCTCCGCCTTCGGGTGGGGGACAGGTCTCTGACTGTGGTTTCGGCTTATGGGCCGAACAGCAGTTCAGAGTACCCAGCTTTCTTGGTGTCTCTCGGAGGGGTACTGGAAAGTGCCCCAACGGGGGACTCCATTGTCCTCCTGGGTGACTTCAATGCCCACGTGGGCAATGACAGTAGCACCTGGAGGGGGGTGATTGGCAGGAACGGCTTCCCTGATCTGAACCCGAGCGGTGTTTTGTTGTTGGACTTCTGTGCTAGTCATAGTTTGTCCATAACAAACACCATGTTTGAGCACAAGGGTGTCCATCAATACACGTGGCATCAGGACACCCTCGGCAGGAGATCAATGATCGACTTTGTAGTCGTTTCAGGAGACCTTCGGCCGTGTGTCTTGGACACTCGGGTAAAGAGAGGGGCAGAGCTGTCCACTGATCACTACCTGGTGGTGAGTTGGATTTGATGGCGGGGAAGGAGGCCGGAAAGACTCGGCAGACCCAAACGTAGTGTGAGGGTCTGCTGGGAACTTCTGGCTGAGCCCTCCGTCAGGGAAGTCTTTAACTCCCACATCCGGGAGAACTTCAAACAGGTACCAAGGGAGGCTGGTAACATTGAGTCTGAATGGACCATGTTCTCCACCTCCATTGTCTCTGCTGCTGTTCGGAGCTGTGGTCGCAAGGTCTCTGGTGCCTGTCGTGGCGGCAACCCCCGAACCCGTTGGTGGACACCGGAAGTAAGGGATGCCGTCAAGCTGAAGAAGGAGTCCTATCAGCTCTGGCTGACTTGTGGGACTCCAGAGGCAGCTGACAGGTATCGGCAGTCTAAGCGAGCTGCGGCTCAGGCCGTAGTAGAGGCCAAAACTCGGTCCTGGGAGGAGTTCGGTGAGGCCATGGAGAAGGACTATCGGTTGGCCTCGAAGAGGTTCTGGCAAACCGTCTGGCAAACCTCAGAAGGGGGAAGCAGCTTTCTGCAGGCACCATTTTCAGTGCAGGTGGGGAGCTGCTGACTTCGACTGGGGACATTGTCGGGCGGTGGAAGGAATACTTTGAGGATCTCCTCAATCCTGCTGACACGCCTTCTCTTGAGGAAGCAGAGGCTGAGAGCCTTGGGGTGGGGCTGTCCATTACCCAAGCTGAAGTCACAGAGGTAGTTAACAAGCTCCTCTGTGGCAAGGCACCGGGAGTGGATGAGGTCCGCCCTGAGTACCTCAATTCTCTGGATGCTGTGGGAGTGTCTTGGTTAACGCGTCTCTGCAGCATCGTGTGGCAGTCAGGAACAGTACCACTGGACTGGCAGACAGGGGTGGTGGTTCCCCTTTTCAAGAAGGGGGACCGGAGGGTGTGTTCCAACTACCGGGGAATCACACTCCTCAGCCTTCCTGGGAAAGTCTATGCCAGGGTACTGGAGAGGAGAGTCCGGCCGATAGTCGAACCTCAGATCCAAGAACAACAATGCGGTTTCCGCCCTGGTCGTGGAACTGTGGATCAGCTCTACACCCTGTCCAGGGTGCTGGGGGGTTCGTGGGAGTTCGCTCATCCTGTCCACATGTGTTTTGTGGATTTGGAGAAGGCGTTCGACCGTGTGCCCCGTGGTGTCCTGTGGAGGGTACTTTGGGAGTATGGGGTCCGGGGAGCCTTACTCAGGGCTGTCTGGTCTCTGTATGACCAGAGCAGGAGCATGGTCCGCATAGCTGGCAGTAAGTCAGACCTGTTCCCAGTGCATGTTGGACTCCGGCAGGGCTGCCCTTTGTCACCGGTTCTTTTCATAGTTTTTATGGACAGAATTTCTAGGTGCAGCCAAGGTCCGGAGGGGGTCTGGTTCGGGAACCATAGGATTTCCTCTCTGCTCTTTGCAGATGATGTTGTCCTGTTGGCTTCATCGAACCAGGACCTCCAGTATGCATTGGAACGGTTTGCAGCCAAGTGTGAAGCGGCTGGGATGAGGGTCAGCACCGCTAAGTCTGAGGCCATGGTTCTCGACCGGAGAAAGGTAGTTTGCCCTCTCTGGGTGGGTGGAGTGCTCCTTCCCCAAGTGGAGGAGTTTAAGTATCTTGGGGTCTTGTTCACGAGTGAGGGAAGATCGGAGCGTGAGATCGACAGGCGGATTGGTGCTGCGTCCACCGTTATGCGGTCGCTGTACCGGTCCGTCGTGGTGAAGAGAGAGCTAAGCCAGAAAGCAAGGCTCTCAATTTACCGGTCGATCTACGCCCCAATACTCACCTATGGTCATGATCTCTGGGTCATGACCGAAAGAACGAGGTCCCGGATCCAGGCGGCTGAAATGAGCTTCCTCCGTAGGGTGGCTGGGCGCTCACTTAGAGATAAGGTGAGATGCTCGGTCACCCGGGAGGAGCTCGGAGTAGAGCCGCTTCTCCTCCAAATCGAGAGGAGCCAGTTGAGGTGGCTCGGGCATTTAGTTCGGATGCCCCCTGGACGCCTCCCTAGGGAGGTGTTCCAGGCATGTCCCACTGGGAGGAGGCCCCGGGGAAGACCCAGGACACGCTGGAGAGACTACGTCTCTCGGCTGGCCTGGGAACGACTCGGGGTCCCCCCAGAGGAGCTGGAGGAAGTGGCTGGGGAGCGGAAAGTCTGGGCATCTTTACTTAGACTGCTGCCCCCGCGACCCGGTCCCGGATAAGCGGAAGAAAATGGATGGATGGATGGATGGACTTTGTCATTTATACATTGATTAATATTTTAAGTTTTGCACCTTTCAAACAGCACATTCATCAGTTTGTTTTACTTGTTAAATCTGATAAAAGGAAAACACTATTTTCATATGCAAACCTAAGTGATTCTGTGCAAAACAACATGACATTTCCACACTTTGCAAACGTTTTGCAGGTGAAAAAAAAAATCTTCCAAGAAGAAAGGCGTAAATAAAAAAGGAACTGTCTTCAGGACAGCCTTAGATTAAATCAAACTTTGGAGACAGCTGTCAGCTGCTAAGATATGCCCTTTGCCACTAGTAATGACATTTACACACAGAATGTAAATGGCTGCCATGCAAATATTATATTCTGCTTCCTTATGGATGATTGAATTTCATCTATATGACTTTTTGGGTCAGTGTTTGTGTGTGTATGTGTGTGTATGGGTGGGTGGAAGTGCTGTATAATAATGAAATGAATTAGGAATCTCCACAATAAAGAAGAGAAAAGAGGAAACAGAGAGAATGGATGGGGAGACACTAAAGAAGATGCTTTCATTCTCTGTTTTTATCTTGTTCTATGTTATTATATTCGCTTAATCAAAACCGCTCTTATGCGTACAGCCACTGTATATGAATGCCTCTCTCCCTCTGCCCCACTCTCTTGCTCAATTGCAATTATGAGCGAAAGACAAAGAAAAACGATTCATCTTTCTGTCGCGGCCCCTTAATGATATCATTAAAATGACTGACAGCTTTAAAAAGCTTTGGGAACCTCACCCAGTCAAAACAAATCTGATCCGTTTTGGAAACAGAGTCTGGTGGTTCGTTAGGGGAGGGAGGGAGTCGGTGGGGGATGCAACAGAAGAAGGTGTATGTGTGTAAAATAGGGCGAGGTATTTTAATGAGGGGGGGTCCGCACTGACGGTACATGGAGTCCTTCTGGAGCCAGTTGCCTGCACAAGCGGCCTTTCCCCTGCAGTCACACCCTCCTTCCTCACTTCCCTCCGATACCCAATCCCATCTGTGCCACATTCATTTTCATTGCCTTAATGAACATAATAAATATATCTCCCCTCTATTGATGAATGCTATTTGACAGCTATGGGGGTGGCAAGCAGAAGAGGATAGGCAGTTGATTGGAGTGTAATCACCGTTAAAGGCACAGCATGAATAACGTATTCAGATTGAGAGAGACACAAAAACACACACACACACACACTTGTGCACAAGAATGCACAGGTGGCCTGGGCCCATAGGGTGTTTCATTCACAAGTTGGTACTCCTGCTGTTTTTATCATCATGAGCTTTGTTCAGACTAGAGTGCGAGTAAAGGAGCATGTTTGGGGACGCTTTTGTAGGACATGAATGCCAAACTTTGATCAACTGATGAGTTCACACTCATGCACACACCTTTATGTTCATCACTAACACTCCCTACCACACACATATACACACAGATGATTTGTCCTGCTCCAATCATCTTTTGATCTATTTTAAAAGCGTTGATCTTTTAGTTACACTTTTGCCAGTGTTAGCTACAATCAAAAAAAACTGTGCCGTTTTGTGGGACATAGTTTCTGCAGGGTGGCAGTAGTTTATTGGAAATTCCCCTCTGAGTTGTGGACGGGATTGCAAGTGTGAATTCAGCCTTTCCTACCTTCCCAACAACCCTTTATTTTTCCCGCCAGCTTACAGCCCCTCACGACTCCAAACTAACTTTACCGGTGCAACAAAAATGGCAAGCAATTTTGGAGATATTCACCTATACCGTTTTAAGCTATACGGTTTTGAGCCAGCTATCTGCTCGGACAAAGAAATCCAAGACATAAAGCTGTCCGATCTATCTGTGCAATCAGTTGCATTCCTGCCGCAGGCTTTTTTCTTATGGCATTTTCTTTTTGTCTGCTCCTGATTCACAACAATTTAATTTAAGAAATACTCAGAAATGCAGTGTCCCTCTTAGTTTTCTTCATAAATGTCTTCTATCATGAGAAAAATGCTACAAGTACCATAACATAACATTTAACATGTATGTTAAAAACACCAAAAAGACAATTGTCCTTGGAGTAGGTCTTCAAACTTTCTTTTTCCACTTTCTGATCGAACTACACTATTTTTCCACTCTGAACTTCTTCACCTTGAAGCGTTCTGCATATCTTTCCTTCTGATCCACCACTACTACCTTCAACGTGTCATTAGCCTCCTAAAGACGGCTGACAAAGGGAGGAAGATGCAGACGTACACTTCAAGAAAGAAATATACATAGAGAGGCAAACACCTATTATATATTATCAAGAGCTTCTTGTTAGCACGGCAGACAAAATATTCAGCCACACAGCAGCACAGGTGCACGTCTTTCCAAAACAGCCTTTTACTAGCAGTTCACACGTTGTCGGCAAACACTCTCGCGGGTCAAGCTTACAGAAATGAAATTCTTTTACCGCAGTTTTGGTCATTTCTTCCAGTGAACTTCAGCTGTTTGCCAGTCATTTTTTAACCAGTCGATATATTTTTCCACTAAATAAACAAAGGTTTTGCTTGAGACTGGTGAGAAAGCAGATGTATGGAATGAACACAATGCTGGGTCTGGATGAAGAACATAGGACACAACAGGGAGTGGGATACAGATTCTGAGATAGCTTTGATCTCTGCGACAAAGAATATGCCATGTGTCTACATGTGTGTGTGATTGCAAACAAAGGGTTTACCTACTTTTGTTAAAGCATACACAAATGCTATACAAAATTCTTTACTGACCACCACTTTCTTAGTCTTACACCATTTTTAAATATGGATGTTCTGTCCTTTCAGACAAACACCTCACAGTTTTTCTGCGTTTGTGGCTTTTGCCTGGGCTCTGGGATTTTCACTTGAATTGCTGACAGTAAAAAAAAAAAAAAAAAAAAAAGAAGAAAACAGAAAAGTTTTAAAATACACTATTTGAAATATATCTTCTGGATTTCAACAGCTTGTCCACCAACAAAATTTAAATCTAAATTCAAAAAAATGATCCAACCTTATTAGACTTATTGACTTACTGACCTCAGATGGAATTTATGGTAAAATTGAATAATTTTAAAACTACCAACCATAAGCTGTTTATTTATTAACAGAAAAAAAATAGTTATGACCACAATAATCTCTGTACTTAACATTGCACTGCTTCCTTTTTAATCTTGAAATTAGCTAAGAATAATCAGAAAAATCAACTAAAACTAGCAAATTCAAGTTCTTAATACAAAAAACAAACTTAAATAGAAGATCAAGTTAAAATTGTGTACTTTTGTAGGAATGTTGACATTTGGCTCGCTCTAGTGCCAAAGTTTTGTGCTGTACAACTATATTTCCTTGAGCTTTAACTGATTAAATTGCAAAAGACAGTCATGCGATGTCCACAAAAGAACAAGTATTTTAGTACTACTTAGTAGTAAAAAATAACTTTTAATACTTTTGTGGTATACATTTTCTTCTGTTTTAAGACAATGTTTGTACTACCTCACAAGTTGGAAGTTATGAAATCATGAATAATGGAAGTTATCCACTTTTTTTATATTGGGTGCAAATGTAGCAGAAACCAAGATAAAGAAAAGTGTAATTAAATACATTAAAACATCAGATATAAGTGAAGCTCCAGTCTGTGGGAAGAAAAGAAAATCTGGAAATAAATGTCACAACAAGATACAATAGAAACATTAGGAGAAATTGGGTAAATGAAGAATAATGAGGGATGAAAGACATGGCATTTGCAGACACAGGTATAAATAGTAAAGTGAGCTATTTAGCGGAAGAGGAGGGACGAGGCAGAGAGGGGGGGAGTGCTGCAATAGACGAGGATGAGATTGGAAAAAGGGAAAAATGGGTGTGAAAACCGCGGCCGGATGGCCTTGGCCAAACTGCTGACTTTTTCATTCTGCTTATCAGTCAGGACCTTTCCAAGACTAAACTCCAGGGACCCTGGCATATTACCCTTATCGCCATAGAAACACCTTGATATACCATCCCATCTTCCCACAAAGACTTGGACAAACATGGGAAAAGTTTCCAACATGCAGGGCATAATTTTGGTCTATAAATGTCAAATGATTAACCTAAAATGTCAAAATATCAACTGCTGCTGTGAGATGAATATATATGGCTTTGTAAATCTGGAAAACACAACATGGTTTAAGCACAAAAAAAGATAAGAGTAAGTAACAGGATTATGCTGCATGTGATCAGTAATTCAGAAAAATAAGGCTTTACTTTGGTATGAAGTCGTTTTTGCAGCTTTTTTAGCTTTTGTTTTTTACGTTACCATAGTGATGCATTTTGTGCATTTGATGGAGCAGCTCATTTCCATTTTATTAGTAACCTACCTAACAAACACCTGAAATCACATACAGCTGTAGAACAGAAGCAAAAACGAAGGAGAGGAGGTTGAAATATGTCTTTTCATTTAATATGGAACCTGGGACTGTTGACAAAGTAAAATCTCAACATCCAGAATGCAGCATTGATGTGTTGCTGCAAGACCATTTGTTCCAATTTCTGTCCAGTTTTCAGCCTACATGGGCGGACAAAACGTGATATGTGGTGTCAAAAAAGCAGGAGAAGGGATCGCTGTGTTTGAGAACACCAGATAATATTTAGGACATGTAACTGTGAAAGAATAGATTTGTAGATCAGCATCTGGGATGAGTATCTAACAGAAGCAGAATGTTCTAATGAAACAACAGAGTGTTCTCAGTCAGAGGCTCTCCAAGCTGTACCACAGCACAGAAGATCATTTCAACCTGCAACAAATACAAAGACATTGACCAAGTTACTTTTCAAAAGTGTCTTAAAAAAATAATAAAAAATTCAATTAGCATGACATTTTCTAAATATGTGCGGCCAGTGCTGAACATTTACCTAAAATACATGCAGGCAATACAGCAATGTGCATCTTGACTGCACGTATGATGTGTGGCCAACGTGAATTTCCATCAGATATTGTGCAGGTCGCAAGTAAGTGCATGCCAATAACATCAGCCTAAAAATGAATATGTGTAATAAATAAACATCCGCACTCATATAACTGCATAAACTGAATCTTAAGAAAGAAAATTCCTTAATTTCAAGAAAAATTCTGTCTTGCAAGAAAAATAATCTTATCAAGAAAGTTTTTTTCAAGAGCAAAATGATCTTAGTTTAAGGAAATATGTCTTAGTAACTAGAACTATTTTTCTTACCCCACTTGCAGATTTTCTTTTAGCTTAAATATTTTTTTTCACATTTTCTGAATATTTGGCTTATTTCTGGAGGGCCAACTACTCTTAAGATTTTACTACATGTATTTAAAAAGGGATTGTAGCCATGAAAGAACTGTTTTACATGAAATGCAATAACATGTGCAATAACAACACATGAACTGTGAAATGTTGTTAAAATATTGGGGATTGATGAACATACTCATTTAGAACACTAAATCTTATCATATTTGTTAGCTGTGCCATAAATATTTCAATGCTGTTTATTATTTCATGTCTGTTTTGTCACATGCGTTGACATGTCTTATTCAAATAAAGTGATGTGGAGATTTCAGTGTCAGGAACACCACTACACAAACACAGCAACTCACACCTTTCAGAAGCTCAAACAGCAAAAACCTAAAAAGGAAAAAAAAAAAAAAAAAGACACTAATAAGACATGCACAACCACAGGCATGAGCACATGCACACACTGCCAGAATCTGTGGCATGCTGTAATGACAGTAATTACCTGTGGTCTCACATTAACATCTCCCTCCTGACTGTCTGACTGGCTCGGCTGGTGCAGGGGTGTAAATCGCGGCACAAGTCTGATGTTGTGATTAGGACTAAATTACACATCATCACCCTGTTTCCACCAGTGTCAGGAGAAGCAGCGAAGGGATGTGTGACGAAGAGGGGGGCGAGTATGAGACAGACAGAAGGACATTTAGAGAAAAAGGGAACAGGACAAGGAGGCTCAACTGCAGGGGGAGTGGGGGGTAGCATACCTGCTTAACATTTAGATTGGTTTTGTTGCACAAATATTTTAGTAGATGATGGGGGGCTAAAAGGGGCAACAAAATGCATTTATAACCACATTTGGGGGTACTACTACTCCTTTCAGCTTTATGCAACTGAAAATGAGTCGACTACTGCAATGCTGCTGAAGGATTTGGAATCTTTACAGCTTTTGGACCAGTATTTATCATTTAGATTTATTTTATCAATGTAAGGCTGATCTGTCCAGTCTACAGCCCACACGTCATTGTTAACGTGGAGAAGGTGGACTTTCTATACTCATTTGCCGCTTTTTACCGATTTTCTTTATTAAACATAAATAATTATTATGTTTAAGACGCAAAAAATTGTGTTTTTAGTGTTTTTAACATGTTCTTGTAGCATTTTCTTTTGATATAGACATATAAAGTATATATAAAGAAAAACAAGCTTATATGTTATATTTCTGAGCATTTCTTTGAGGTATTCAGACTGTGAAAATCATTTGGTTCAAACCGAGCTCGCTTAATTTAGATTGAGTCCTAAACCTTGCGTGTGGTCTGTGTTCAAACTGCCGTCAAGCAGACTTTTCTGTTTCGGACTAAAGCTTGTAAGCAAAAATACCTGACTAAAGAGCTCTTCACCCATTGGCCAGGAATTATGCCACTGGCAGAATTATGGAAGTCATGTGCTTTCCAGTCCTTGTCGGGATAGTTCACTTATTCAAACTTTATATTTTGTTGATCAATTTTGAACATCTGTATCAACATGAGGTCTGACACTTTCCACTGCTACTTTGGTACGGTGGAAGGATGCTGCAGGACTGTTACTAGCAAGACAACAGCTATGAAGGTAGAGTGATAAGTGTTTATGTCATATAGATTATTGGTATAACTGTGAGAAGCAACCAGGGATGGGCAACTCCATGCCTCGAGGGCCGCAGTGTGTGCAGGATTTCCAGATATCCAAGCCCTACTCATGACTGATTACCTGCTTCAGGTGTGTCCAGCCAATTAGAATATGCCAGAGCATGGTATGTTGGAAAACATGCAGGAATGCGGCCCTCGAGGCCTGGAGTTGCCCATCCCTGGAAGCAACGTATATCACGTTAAGTTGTTTTAATGAGCCTGGATTCGTCCGACCACAACTCAATGATTTTCTGTGTCTCATTGCTGTGGGGTTATGGCATTGTCTTTAAGAGAATTCTGTTAAGGACCCACAAGGTAGCTTTTGGGATGGCATCACAGAAAAGCACGTTTAAGAGGTTTTAGCTGTATTAAAGCAAACTTTCTAACAAGTAAGCAGTTTGACTACTTTTTTCCTGTTTGATAACACAAACATTTTTGCTTTACATTTGTCTGCAGCTCATCCTGGCGCTATACCTACTTTGTTTACATCACATGACTACAGGCTACGGTGGCCGTTTTGGTCCAGTTATTCTGTTCCGGGAGCAAATTATATTCAGATTGAGCAATCCCAGACCAAACCGAAGCGCAGTCTGATTGGAAACAAACCCCGACCACCTCGAAAGATGGGTCCAAGAGTGGATCCTGGTCTGAGATCAGAGCTTAGGTGTAATCAGACTTACCATTTGTTCTGGACTATCGGGGGAAACAAACTCTGGTTCACATTAAATGAACCAAATGTGAATACACCCTTTATTCAAACTCTTGTGAATCAGAAGCAGATGCAAAAATACAGTTAGAAAAAGCCTGTTGCAGTGACGAGAGTGGTACAGTTGGCGGGCCACAAGCTCCGTGCTCCAGTTCATTCTGATGCATCCACTTGCAGACAAATGAGATCCAGGAGTATAATGCGCAGTACCGTAACACATTTATGCTTTTTTAGCTTCATTAAGAATGTTAGGAATCTGGTATATTAGAGCAACATTTGAACAATTATTAAGATAACTAAAGCATAAAGAACATGCTAACAAGTCAACTAAACTACTAAAAAACCCTTCAAATCACTATATCTATTGAATTATTTCTCCTCCGTGTCACTTTGAAACAATTCCACCTAAAGACTGAGCAGTGCTTCTTCTTCTTGGCTGTAAGTAGCAAATACAGATACACAGCTACCTAGCCCTCAAGTGGTTGTTGCTGTTTAGCTTTAAAAAATCACATATAAGTCACACCTGAGTGTATGTTGTACCCCTGGCCAAAATATGCAAAAATACATTATTTTTACTCCCTAAAGTACTGTATGAGAAAAGATAATAAAACAGCTTGCTAGCAGGACAAGCTATGAAAAAAGGGCTATTTTCACCAAAAATGACAAAATGGACAATTGTCATGTAACAAAAACCAAAATGTGTGACTTTTGTACTACAAAAGAGGGGGAAAAAAATCAGAATAAAGTAATGTAGTGGTTCTGGCTGTTGTGTCTCCTCATCATCAAAGCACTACAGCTGAATTCAAGACACTGCTCTGTTCCACTCAGCTCATCAGAGCACATCCTCTCATCAAATTAATGAACACATTTATTGTTAAACACATTTTTATAAAACTTTCATTCATTCTGTCTAATTAAAATACCCAACAGGCCTGAAATCACTTAAATATGCATACTTATCAGTCACAAGGTCTGAATTAAAGATATTTTTGTGCATGCATGTGTGCGCCGCGTGTGTGCATGACTGCAAAAATGTATGCGGCTTTCGAAGCAGGCCTTCTCACTCTATGGTTAATGGTGGTAATCATGGCGTGACCCAACATTAAGACAGCGTGCGTGTGTTTGTGTGTGTCCTCACTCTCCCTAATGGTGACGAGGATGACATGTTCTCCATTAGACTAGTCAGTGGGCCACAGCAGATCTAGCATATTAATGATGCTGATGATGGCTTCTTTAATTACCTTCGTCTGCTGCTGCATAGCCTGACTCCTTTACTCGAATCCTTTCATCACACTCTTTCCTACGCATGCTGCTGGGTTGTTTATCAGTGGCTCCCATTACTAAAATCCCCTACCTGACATCTGGTGTGAATGAACACAGACACATTATCAGCCTTGCTTTTTTTGACCATTTATATGCTTCATGAAGTCCCTCATCCACTTTAATTTGTATCTGCAGTTGTGAGGTGTACGCGATACTTGAACATTTACCTTTAACTTTTTATAATTGCACATTTTAAATTATAAAAAAAAAAAACAAAAAAAAAACACACCTTTGTTTTGACTTTGAAGCCTCACACAGATTACTACAAATTAAATCACCTTTAAATAAAAACATTCCTGGGTGTCACAAAGCGAAACATGACAGTGTATTTCAGCACATAAAAATAGAATAAGAGGACCTGCTGGAGTTCAAACTGAACGGCAGATAAGGTTGATTTCAGTGACTTTGACCTTGGTTGTTGATGCCGGACGAGCTGCTTGAAGCATTCAGAGGACCCAAATGACCACTTCCAGCAGTTTTACCCATGAGGGTTAAAGAAGGAAATATCCAGAGAGCAGCATGTCCTTGGGTAAACATGCCCTACTGATGCCACAGGTCAGAAAAAGATTTAGACAGGCTCAAAATTTTAGATAGCTTAAACCCTAAATCAAGTAATTTGAATTCTTTGAGAAATCTGGTTGCAGGAGGAATTGATTTACCTGTTTACAAACCTCCACTTCCTCACAGGCATATCATTCAGCCTTTTTCATGGGTTACAGCTGATCCTCTCTTCCTAAAGTTGAAATTTGCTGCATTTATCTAAAGACCCATTCTGATCGGATCGTTTTTTGATTTATTGGAAAAGCATTCCCACTGCTCTTTTTATTAAAATAATGCAATTTTTTAGCCTCCAAAAAAACCTGCGTCATTTTCTCGAGCATAGTTTCTGCAGAGCGGCAGTAGTTCATTAGAAATGCACCTCTGAGTTGTGGGTGGGACTGCTGGTGCGGAGTAAGCCTGCCTCTACTTCCCGTCATCCATCAGTGCACACATTCTGACACTAGCTAACAGCTCATCACACCCCTACTTAACTTTATTGATGAAACAAAAATGGCTAGCAATATTGGAGCTATCCTGTTTTGAGTCAGATGCCAGAAAACGAAGATGCTCCTGGATCTAAGCGTCAACAAGTGGATGCATTAGGAGCAGATCGCTCGCCCACCAGTTCAGAACTTCTATGTCGAAACTATAAGCTTTTTCCAAATGCCTTTTTATTCGTCTGTTCCTAATTCACCACAATTTCAGTAACGAAATACTCATAAATGCAATTGTAAGCTGAATTGTCTTCATATCCTCCATTATCGGAAAAATGACATAAGAACATGTTAAAAACACCAAAAACACTATTTTCATTGGAGTGGGTTTTCATGCAAATTTGTTCTTCAATCAAATTCCTCTCATTCTAACTTTATGATGGACATCCAACAATGAATATAGTTGGCGTGTCTACATGTTTACATGTTATAAATACCTTTGCCTGTCTTATAAATGTTATGGGTTGATTGCTTCTCCAAAACTTGGTTGTTGTAACCAGATTTTTCTTAGTAACCAGGTAAGTCATGCTGCCTCAGCAAATACTTGATTTAAGTTTTTTTTTTATTTTTATTTTGAGTCCCTCATAATCCATTAGAGTTTGGACAAACACCATCTAACCACAAAAAGTACCAAATGAATAGATTTTTCCTGTAAGTATGCATCCCACTGGCCCTTAAATGTTCCAAATAAAATGTAAATTTAAACTTGAAAGGATTTTATTAAAATATATTTTTCTATATGATTGATTTACAAAACTGAGCATATTTTCTGTCAACCATTTCAACGATTAAATTCATAATGTGACAAGCTGGTCCCATACTGTATATTCCTGCATGCCTTGAATCTACTCCACAAACACTGGAGTGTTTAAACGAGGAAAATGAGCGTGAGATAGCAGGAAGAGCGAGACAACACAAGGAAACATGCTTTGTTTGTCCTCCTGGCTGTCCATTCCATCTCTCAAATGAATTAAAGAACTGTAGCTTAATGAGCCGTGTGGGATGGTGACGCCGCACACAAGCATGCATCGAACAAATTCAAAGTCCATTCCATGGTTTCACAGCCAGACAGTTGAAGCACTTCTCTTGATTCATCTAAACAAATGAGCTTCATTTGTCTGTCCTCATTTCATCATCATCTTCAAATCTGGTTGCGTGTGTTGTGTGTGTTTCTGAGTGTGTAAGTGTAGTGATCTAGTGTAGGTCATTTTAAGATAATTAGACCAGGTAAAATGCTTTTCTTAGACTTTTTAGGATTAAAAACACCTATTATTATTCAAGAGTGAATATAAAAAGAAATGACAATTGTAAATGTTTGAAAAGTAAAAATACACAGTACAAATAAGTCAAATTAGACAGTTTAAATGCTTTAAATGGCTATTATTTCAGCTAAAGATTTAAGGAAATGAATTAATGCCCAAATTCTAAAGGAATACTTTCTGAACCCACAATTTTAATAAAAAAAAAAGTCAAATGCAATAAAAACAACTGGACCACTTGAAAAAAAAAGTTAAAACATGCATTGCATGTAACACCATGTCACAACCACTTAACAAACCTGGCCTGCCAGAACCTCATTTTCAACTGAGTCTAGCTGGCATTTGTGGCTGAAATTTGTATTCCATCTTCCATAAATGAGTAAAGGAAACAAATTGCTACTAATTCAAAAGGTGCATTTAGAGATAAACGTGTGCAACATAAAGCACAAATGATCATTAAACTGATGCAAACAGAGTTTGAGCTTTTCATCTGGCAGTAAAGAATAATAATAAAAAAAAAACACATCTTATGGAAGTTTTCTGTAATATTTTTTTCTTCAAGATTTTAACCAGGCTTTTCGTTTTAATCAGTTGGCAGGCACCACACTGATTTGCAAGGATTAAAATGTTCCCTGTTATTGTATTTTCAAACATTAGAAAGTACTAAAGTCACCCGTTAACATTTTAATGCTGTAAACATTTTGGGTGAACTAAAACAAAATTCTAGTCAAATTAAAAAAAAAAAAAAAAAGTCTAATAAACTTTTCCCAAAACTTTTCTTCAAATTCTCATTAAATTAGTTTGAAATCTTTTACTCTGCGCTAAAAGAAGTCGAGGTAAACACATTAATGACTGTGATTGTGTGAGTGTGTGTAACACACTGACGAAGAGGAAGGAGAGGGGCCCGATATGATCAGTCACAAAAACATGCCTCATGTTTACTATGACTTTTATTTGAACTGGACTCATGCAGAGGAATGGGATTGACTGAAATCCGTGCATGTGCCTGTCTGACCGTCTGTCTGTCCGTGCTGAGCAGCATGCAAACAAGCACAAAGCTGACCGTCAAGATAAGACTCCAAGCGTCTTCGGACCGGGAAGAAGCAAACGCCCCCCAAAAAAACGGCATACAAAGTATGCCACACACAAACCAAGTAACCACTGCGCATATAAAGATGTAGAAACAGAGGAGACAGAGCTATCTGGGGTTCAGCTTCTGTGCACCAAAGCAATTTGTAATATAGATTTCCTCTACAGGCCACCGTAGTGTACCATTTACCATTTCAAACCCTTTGATTTTTTTTCACTGGTGGATAATTCATCTCTAGTGAGTCAATACCAGAGATTGGGACCCTAATGAAGGAGTTAGAGCCACAACGGTCATCACAATGGTGTTTAAACGCAGTCTAGAGTCAAATTCATTGAAAAACTCACCTCATGTTGACATGATGGAGGACAGCCAGTCTGCAATGAAGAAATGGAATAGTTAAAAATTACAGGAGCCACCCCACCGTCAACAACAGAGTTTGTTACTCAGTTTTTTTTTTACATATTTTTATTTACCTTATTTTTTACACTATAGGGTGAACCAGATTATAAGGTGCATTAAGCAAGACAGAAAAGTCAGAGATTAGCAAGTCCAACTTTACTACCTACATTCCCAGTAACTCTATAACTCGTTTGTGAAACGCTACACATTAGCCAAATAGCGTATTTACAGTACTTGTATCTCCCAACCTTGTTTGCAACAAGTAAAAAAACAGAACCCAACCTTGTTAGTGACCCGTAAAAAAGAAAAAAAAAAAAACGCTACACGTTAGCGCATTTACAAAACACCCAACCTTGTTTGCAACTTGTGAAAAAACAGACATTTTGATCGAGTGTTTAGAGATTTTACCTTTCAAAATGGATTCGACATCAGTAAGCAAAACCAGAATCAATCCATAAGGAACTACAGAATATTACTGTCATTAAAAAAACAAACAAAATAAAAAAAGCTTTAAAATGTGCCTTTTATTAAAAAAACAAAAACAATTACTCAAAAAACTGCAATATTTAGCTCATTTGGACTGTTTTTCACAAGAGATGCATGCATCTTTTGTGCATTAACATGTTACTAATAAAGACTGAGCTTTAGTGGGCCCTTTTGCCACAGCTTTTGGCATCTCTACTGGAATGGTCAAACTAATACAAGGTCTCTGGCAGCTGGACCATGATGACTATTGGCATCCAGCTGCTTCTCAATATCAATTTGAGTGATCGCATGAGAAAAGCATTTACATTACAATTATCAATGATTTGTGTGTTTTCACATATGTGAACAATGTCAAACACTGGAATGTTGCTGATAATTTTAAGAAAACTCTTCATAACCACAGATGGCACACATTGCTGTTCTGAGATTGATCTTTTTTTATCGGGTCTTGCACTTTGATGGGCCACGCTGTGGCCTCCCCTTCAAGTCTCAAATGGGTCTTTACTTTGTGGAATAACCAGCATATGTGTGGCCCTGTGGTGACTGGCATCCTGTACCTCCTTGAACACCAAGTAAAAATGAAGAAACCAGCCGTTCTAGGGCCCTGAACAGAGGGGGCTTGAGTGGGTTTTAAAACGAATAGATGGAGGATCTTTAATGCTTTAAGCAGCACGTTTGGCATGAGAGACTCTGTCAGGCCATGCAGCATTTGTGATCAGAGGAAACAGAGAATAGAAGGCCAGTCACAGCGCGAAGAATGAGATGAAAGGTTTTTTAACAGTCGTGAAATAGTTCAAGAACTCTTTTTGAGTTCTGGTCCAACAGCTGACTGACAATCAACTGGCCTCAGAAGGTTTCTCTACCAGCCCTAAGCAACCAAAGTCATCAAACCCAGGTGCTCCAAACGTAATGTGAGAAACTGAGAAAGAAAAGGTGGGCAAAGAGAAAATCACAGATCAATGAAACTTAAGATAGAATTCAAAGTTATTTTAGGTGTAAGTGAACATCACTTGCTCATTCGGATTTTACCCTTAATTATCCATTCTGTCTTTGTGCAGCAGCGGCTCAGCTCTGAAAACTGCGCTCCCATGAGATTCCCCTCCGCTCCAAGCCAGAACATTAGGGAATATCAAGGAATATTACACACAGGAATTAATGCTCAAAATCACCTCTCCAGGTTTAGGTTCCTCTCACAACCCTCCCTCTCTTAGACAAGATAATCCAGGCTCTAGCACCGGATATATGCCACTACTCATCAAAAAGGTTGGGGGGAAGGCTTGGAGGATGGGAAGAAAAGGTAAGAAAGACCTTGGGGGGGGTGAAGAGAGAATATCAGCATTCATGTTTTTGCCATACTGTAAACTTGACACAATCATTTGACCCAAAACGAGTCAGGTCAGCAGCTAAAAGACAAACATCAATAAACTTACTGGTGGAGGTATGAGATAATTGCATACAAAAAACAGAGAGGTTACTGGCAAAGTTTTTCACTCAAATCATTTACCAGCTCCTGTGTTTGCTGGCTTTCCCTCACTGCCTCAAGTTTCTGAGGCAACAGCCTGGCGGAGACTTTTTCTGAGCTCCGCCACCTCTTTCTCCAACCTTTCAGCAACAGGCCTGCATACAAACAAAGATGCGCTTGTTACACTTCTAAAAAAGAAACTACAAAAAATAAAAAACACTTTTTTTGTGCCAGTAAGCAGGAATTCATTTATCCTCCAAAAAAGTCAAATGTAACAAAATTATATGAATTCCATTAGTGTTCCTACAAACAAACACGGGCGTGTCACTCAGCTATTAAGTGTTAAAATAGGCCCACAAATGTGAGAGTATATTTGCGTGTGGGTGTGTGTGGCAGCCAAGCTAAGGGAATGTGAAGGGGATCAATATGGAGGGGTCTATTTCTGCCACGCAACTGTGCGCCTGTGTGTACGCAGGTCCACTTGTGTCTATGAGCATGTGTGCGCACGTGTGCGAGCGAGCCTGTGCATGCCGGCTGCCCTGGCTACAGGAGAATCGATACGACAAATGATTACCATTTCCACAAACCTCCCTCCACAGCATCGCTTCGACCGCTCTTGAGCCTCAACACGCTCTCCACGCGCATACAGAAACCAAAACAAACCGCACCACCCTTGACCCACACTGTACCGTATAAACTGAAATAAGAATAAGAAATTACACTTTTACTAATAGCAAAGCAAAATTATTTACACCTTTTAAAGGTTGAAGTGTTCTGCACATGAACCGCAACTAACATTTAATGGATGTTACAGTAAAAAAAGAAAAAACGGACTATGCTATAGGTACCACAAAGCATACACACTTCAGATAAAAACACACAAATATAAAGTGAATCCAAATTTACTTTAATTGATCAGAAACAATGAAAATAACTAATTATAAAGAGATTTCTTTAACAAGCACAATTCTAAATATTGTAAACCAGAGCCATATGATACTTCTGATCATTTATTTTAAATAAAGAACTTTTAATGGAAACCAAAGAGAAAGAGATATTGAAAAAAAGAGTTTCTTTTGTTTTGTATCTTTCATTTAAAGTTTTCAGAAGGATATGAAGATTAAAAATGACTAATCCCCGAACAAGCCGTACAATTTCACATTTTTTTCTCTTCAAATCAGAAACATTTATACAGCCTGGGAAATATAGAAATCAAGTCCTGAATTAAACTCGAAAAATGAAATCACTGACTGAATGTCTCTGCAGCTAATTTTAATAAAGCAAGTCAGTGGCTGCGAAAGCTTAAGCACAACCAGACAGCCAAAACAAAAAGGAAAGAAAGCGCTTGATAGATTGCTCCATGGAGACAGCATGTGATAGGAAGAACAGAGTGGGAGAGGGAAAGGATAGAAAGAGAGGAGGCATCCTGTGGAGAAAGTGGGGGATTTCCCACAGCACAGATGGAAGCCATTAGTACCGTGTTGCTGCTTAAAAACCTTTCATGTCTTTGCACTTATTAGATAATACTGGGTTAACAGTAAACAGCATGTTTCGGCAAATGGATCTAATATGCAGACACAGCAATTGTTTTACCACGTAGTACCTAAAACTGGCTTAAATGTCATAAAATGTAATAATTCAGAATGTAGCCTATAAAGTCGCCATACTGAGTTTTAAATTGTCGGTTGACGACGAAAATGTTCCATAGCTCAATTTAACCAAGAAACTCCCTGAGACGGAGCCTTGCAGTGAGGTCATGTTGAAGCCAAAGCCGCAACCACAACTATGTGTGCACAAACAGACGCACACAAACACACACACACACATGAGTGGGTGAAACATGCTTGCTGATGTCATTGCCACAGCTCTGGTAACACACAAGGACCAAGCAGGGGTCTCCCCTCCGAACTCTCAACTCCATCACCTCCAAACTGCTTTTTCTCCTTATTTTTCCTCCACATATTTCATATTAAATACAAAGTATGGAATAAAATCAAGCAAAAACATAATATTTTCCAACTTAAAAGTGAAGATGACTGGGTGATTATGGCTGCTCTGTTCCACACATGTTCAGTTAAAAAAAGGCCTTCTGTGCGCGGCACATACAAAGTCTAAATGTTTTCGATTACTGAGCTGACACAGGGGAGCATGGGAAACAGGATGGGAGAGGGTGCTTCTTTCCCCTCTTTTCCTCTTCTACCTTCTTACCTTATTTTCTCCTCTGCTAGCTTTCCCTCATTTAGGCACCCCTCCATCCGCCTCGCCTCCTCTGCACGAACTGCCAACTCCTCCACTGAGCAGGAGACAGGGAGAGACAACAGAGGAAGAAAAGTGTGAGATGAAGAGTAACAGTTTACTGCAGGCATACTTGCTTAAAATTCATTTGAATTCAAATGGTCATCTGACAGACGGAAAAAAAAAAAAAAAACTATCTACATATAATATTAGTTCATTTGTTTGCTATAGAGGTAAGTTTATCCACAGAATTGATGAGAACAAGCAAGTATATCACATCCTCCAGCGAGCTCACCCCCCAATTAGGATTGATTTACAAAGTTTGCCTAAACAGAGATGATTATTGAATCTCAAAAAGGACAGTGGAAAAACATGAGTCACTTTTCAAGCCCAAAAAAAAAAAAAAAAAAAAAACAAACTCTCCCCCACAGGAGAGCTGAACGGCTTTCTGAAGCAGAGAGAGGAGGAATGGACACGTTTTACTATTTCCACTTGAACACAGAAGCAATCGCTCTGCAGAGATAAAAGAGGGGCTCCCCGCTTTGGTCAATAGATGGCACTCTTTACCTTGAGCGAGCTACTTGAGCTCCTGACTGCAGCCCTTCAATCACGCTCCCCTCTAAGCCGTCTCCTCCATCTTCATGCAATAAAACTCCATTGTCCTACACCAAGTAAGTTAGCACATTGAGTGGATGCATAAACCACTACTCAAGCTTTTTGGTTAGGTTTGCTTTACCGGCCCTTTATAGTTTCAATTAAACTTTTAAGATTTGCTACCTTCTCTTTTACTTTTTTCTTCATGCACTGTTTTGTGAATCAGTGTTTCTTCAAAGCTCCTAAAACCTTTTCACTAAATTCCGTATTCATTGAATATAGCATAAACCGTCAGCCATCGGTGGCCACAGCTAGTGAAGATTGAGAGGGTGTGCGCACTGAATATGGAGAGGGTGTGCGTGTGTGTTAAATATTTACAGGACAAATCTTGACTATGTGTATTTGACCGAACAAAATAGAAAAAGAGAAAATGTTAAGTGCATTTTTGTAACCCTTTTAAAGCTACACGCTAGCGCTGTGTTTTTATCTAAAGGACAAAAAAAAAAAAAGAAAAAAATCCTGAGCAGGAACCATTAAAATAAAAATGAAAGTATTAGAAAATAAAATCTACATTTAACAGATGCAATAACCTAAGCTTTTGTACCATCAAAACTGTTTAAAAACTAAAGCCCTAGGAAAATTGAAGCTGCAGCTGGATTTGCTAAATATTTTATGATGCACAAACACTTTTGCTTGTGTGCCTGTGCGCAAGTTTCCAACCTTGGCTATTGCACTACACCTCAAGGTGAAAGTTTGCTATGAATCTCAATAATCAATAAAGCAGAGATGTGAAAACTTGATATTGGGATCAAATTCATATTCAGGGCATTAGTCTTGGGGTGACCTCAGTGACACCTCCCACCAGTGGAGGCTACACAGAGAGCAATTAACTGCATGGAACAATCGTTTACACAAACTATCCTCTAAAAGATGTACACACAGAAACATTAAGAAAGGCAACGTGCTGTATGGCTTTTTATTTTCTAGAAATACATCTGTAAAAAGGAAAAGTTGGATGTGAGTCAAACAGCACACAAAACAAAATGCTTACTTATATAGAATGGTAAGCCTATAAACATTTTGTGCACAAATCTGTTCATGAGATCCAAGAAATTTAAATTTTATCATCATCAGTCTCTAAGTAATTTCTCGGTGTTTTATTCTGACCTCAAAATCTAAAGAGTTATATAAAGCCATAATCTAATTCTGTCTCCATCTATCCTCCTCAACAACTTCGTAGGCCTTCATCGTGCAGTTTATAATCACAGATCTGCGATCAGATTACCCTGTTCTCATAGCTAGCCTTTAACATGAGAAGGAAGAAAACCTTGCTAACCCTGAATCAGTGGTTGGGGCTGGGCTGGGCCCTGCCTGGTCCTCATAAAAGCTTCATAAGGCTTCATGTGAGCTTCCTTTGGCTTTGTTGGAGGATTCGTAGCCGGCTAAGGTGCTCCCAAGAGATGTCCCAAAGCCTCCCAAGACTCTTTCTCTCTCTTTCTGAAGTTTCATAGGCTTGCAACACTGCTTTTGGGTATAAGCCAAAAGGTGCAGGCGCACAAATACACCTCAAGAAATAAAAAAGAAACACTAATATGCACACAACAGTAACTTACAAAGGCCAACGCACACACAAAGATTCCTAAACTCACACACACTTATACCCCAACACACTCCCCTCTTGCTCTCTCCTCTCTGCTTTATTTACAATCCTTTGGCAGCGGTACAAGGGCCCGGGGCTATAACACACGGCACCTAATGCTCAAACTGCCAGGTAATCTCATGTCTGACATCCCCCTTTGATAGAAACTGATCAATAGACTCTTGTAAAGGAGTCATTTTCTCTGATGTTTCTACCAACCACTTCTCCCTATCTCTAACTCTCTCCTTTTCTCCTTCTCTTTCCCCCCTTCTTCTTTATTAGCCATACATTTATAATTCATATTTCAGCCGAGTTGAGTTAGCTCTGCAAGACAAGGCAGGGGGGGCAGCTTCTTTGTGTAATAAAGAACAATAGTGGTAAAATGATGGGGAGAAATGCCAGTGTTTGCTGCTGGTTCCGGTGAACAACAGTTTTGGGGATCGATAGAGTGTGAAATGGGATTATAGCTAGTAATAGAGGTGAATTGGAGGAGAGAGGCCTGTGCACATGTGTGTCCTGGGATCCAGAATGGATATCAACACGCACACACAAATATAGCCCTGCACAGATATGCATTCACACACACGTGCATCACGGACACGCTCACATAATGATTTCATCATCTTTAGCCAGATGCACACAAGCATCACAGAAGGGTGGTAATATCACATTTCTGTTTTTGTGAGAGTGAGGAAATAAAAATATGTGTTTATGTTTATGCTGCTATTACATTTCAACCAGCAGACCTTACAACACTTTTTATTACTCATCAAAGATGAGACTATTATATATCAAGATTCTTGAAAGCAGGAAGAGCTCAACATTTGCCTGTTCATTTTTATTTGTTTGTCTACAGGCTGGACACGACGCCAAATATTGTGCAGCATGAACTCTGCCCAAAGCGTACCCTAAGAGCACAGAGTGACTGGCACATAATGCGAAAGTCATTGTTTTCTGTCTTTTTTTAATCACTCCCTTCTTCAGACTCTCCCTAGCTCGTCCTGACAGCATATGATTGACTCCAGCTGTCTTCAAACACGTTAACCTCATCTAATTGACACTTCCTTGCCTCCCTAACTTATTTCTTTGTGTCCTTTCATCTGACTTCAGATACCTTTTTAATGTTATAACCATCATATTGATCTGTGCCTTTGTAAACCCATCATCAACTGTAAAATTCACTTCATTACAAGTCATCAGCTGGTATCAAAATAATGCTTTTATCTAATTTGAGGATTACACTTTATGCTGCAATTTATTTTCATGTATTACCTCCCAATTTTTCCATATTTTAAGGCACACTTATTAACTTTTTTTTTTTAAACAACTTATAACCCAGAGCGTCTTATGGACTAATTAAGCTGAAAACAATGTTGGGTGGTATTGTGAATATGTTGACAAAGCTAACATGTAGAAGTATTGGACTGTGTTTTTTATGTCTTACTAACAGTGAAAATGAAAATAAGAAAATTAAGAAAACATCATAAGTCCATGGAGCTGGAGCGATTAAGCCTGCTATGCTAGCCAGCCGCCCAGTGGACAGGACAGGGTCTGTCAGAGCTTGCTAGCTCCATGGGCTCTGCGACAGGCTGTCCAGCAGACGGACAGCCGCTGCAGGTGCAGTCATAGCGAGCCTGATGGCTCCAGCTATATGGGCTTATGATGTTGTTTTTATTTTCATTGAGACAATGATTAAAACTTTTTTTTGTCATCTCAGGTTAATGTGGGACAGAAATTCTTCAAACTGGGCCACAGACAGACGGAAATGTAAGGTTTAAAACGGCCATCATCCACGTGCAGCTACCGCAGTAATGGTGAAACTCACCGTACTGCCAGCGACTTGGGACGATCTGGTGAATCCAGACACAGTGGCATGCTTTTTGGTGTCTTTGCAGAGCTCTTCAAAACATAAACCCAAGCTACTTGCTCAACATCATCCATGATTTGGATGTTGGTGGTTGATCCCCTCACACACGGCCAGGGTATCAAGGCATCAAGGACATTTTAGGACAGGTGTTGATCAGTAAATTTGACAAGAAGCAAAAGAGGGGCGGCTGATGTGAATGTGACGTGCAAATTGCGTTTGGTCTGAATGCAGCTTAACATAGCTAACATGTAGCGGTGTCAGACTGTTTTGCCAACAAGGTTGAGAGTTGAGATTTTTTTGCATGGTGCAACAATTAAGCAGGATCAAATAATCATACAATCATAGGATAATCCAATATCAGTGTTCAGGAAAACAACTTTTCAGTCTTCAAGACATTTCTATTTACACCATTTGAGCGTGCCCACATTTTAAGAGAGTCCACCCTCTAACTAATTGTTTTCAAAGTCCACTTCAATCTAGACCTGATCTTCAATCATTAATCAAGTCATCCTCCCACAAGATAGTTTTTTATAACAGAAAAAAAAAAAATCACAACAAGGGTTCATGTTATTACAAAGGCTCTTTGTTCAAGACAGTAATTTCTCAAGCTCACTCCACAGGCAGTTTATTCAGACCACTGCTATATCCAGGTAAACAATGTCCCCTTTGTCATAATAACGCATCTTTATTCTTCTTAAGTCATTACAATAAGCCCTGCATTGGTGGGTTGTATTTTCTGGAGGTAAAAGCTGAATAATGTGTGGTTTTGAGTGAGAGTAGAGTTGAGGCAATGTGTTTTGATCGCAGACAAAGGCCAGGCTACACAGCGTTGTCCTTCTGTCTCTATCTTGTTAATGAGCAATGTTCACTGAGCAAGCCAGCCACTGTCTGCTATGGAAAGAGACCTCAGATTCATCTCTCTGTGGACAATAGGTGATTGTATGCGTGTGTGTTTTGTACCTTGGAGAACCGGTGTGTAAGTGCAAATTAAAGCAGTGGGAGTTGGAAGAAATGACTGTGAGTGTGCGTTTGTGAGGTGTTTGCCTGGCGTGACCACAGATATGTACGTTAATTCTTAATGAGACATTTCTGTTCCCAGAGAGACCTAACCATCACCATCTCTGCTCTGACACACAACTACAAAGGCCATCATTGAACACACACACATACACACACATGCACACACATGCACACACATATAAACCAGATCATTACCATACAGCTAAAGCCATGGGCCATTAAATCAAACCTCCATCTAAGCGACATTGTGTTTGGCGCTCGTAGCATGCAGACAGCTAGCTAGTGAATCACTACGCTCCTGGCTACTTTGAGCTAACTAATAAAGCTAACATCAGCATGACTGATTATTGCCATGAAAGAAATGGCGTCCAAGCTGCTGGAGCTTCTCTTGCATTGTTCCTCTGATGGACGATGAGCCCATAAAGTTTGCAACAGAATAAAGCTCGAACAAGAAAGACTAAAACAGTCAGAAACAACGTATGTGTAAGTGCAAAGACGTATCAAATTAAAAATGTAATTCTACTTGCAGTTATCTGCCTGCCATCCGGTGCTGCTTGTGTAGTACAAGACGCTGTTGCTTCAGCTGTTTGTTTTCTTAGAGTCTGGGTTTCTTTAATAGCGCTCCTCATTTTCTCCTCAGTGCTGAGAAACTTCTCCTGATGATTCTGTGTCTCTTTTCTTTGTAAATCCAGCTCCATACTTCTTATTGCACACTCTTGTTTGGCTTTTGTTAGTTGTTTCTCTGCTTGACTGAAGAGTTTCCTGTGTACCTGTGTGTTATTCTTCTGAAACTAATTCACATAAGCTCTCTTGCAAAACTGTTTAAGATGCAACAGACACTTTAGACTCTTTTCAAATGCTTTGAAAACAGTCTAAAGCATTTTTGACCAAAATCATATTGTTTTTTTTCTTTGAAGCAGTGCCACTCTTATTGTCAAAGGCTCAACAAAAATGTACATTCACCTTAAGGAGAAGGCAGTGTGCTCACAGGTACATTTGAAAGACTGCTTGAATTGTTTGCCAGAGGTGCCACGTATAATTTTATTTCTGTCAGATTGTTTAAAAAGTATTTTAAATATTGAACATTTTTGAACTCATGCCACCTCAGATGAATTCAATATTTCAGTAATTGTAATGAACAAAGGGAACTTTTTGATAATACGTCTGTGGCCTTTCAGTTATAATATTTCCCACCACTTAAAAAAAAAAAAAAATCAGTAAGTTATTTTATGCCAACTTAATATTTTATTCAGAAAAAATAAAGATATCGTTGTGTAAAATCTATTATTCTTTTCATTTTGTCACAGCATTACTTAGAAGTCAAGTACTGCCAATTGCCTAGAGTGAATATGCATGACTAAGCATTCATGTAAATCATTAACTCTTGTATAATTATGAGCATTTGCTTAATGATCACTGTTAATAATGTGCAAATGCATAATGCATGTGATTAATGTAGATGTAGCTGTCAACATATATGTCTCTTCATGACTCATTAAGTGGTATTCTACATGGACGATGACTCCAAATGTGAACCGGACCAGACAGCAAGGGAAATCTGTTCTCCAATTGACCACATTTGTGCTGACGCAACTTTTCTGAGGTCCATTTTTAAAGCACATGTAAAAAACCTTGGTGGAGATCGCATGTAATGCACAAATTGCTCAGTAAAATGTAATATTGCCATAACCATTTATGGATTAAAGACTACAGACACACATGCACACAGCCAATATGTCCAAGTCTGCCAGTCACGTTGGCACTTTGCCAGGCTACAGTCACCACTTTGAGTAATTTGAATATTTAGTGTCCCATTGAGCTCCTAATTGGAGTCAATTTTACCAGGGTTGGCACTGTTTGGTGCTTTAATTAATGGCAGGGCAATTTGTTTCTGCCAAGCAATCATGGGACAATCACATGAGTGGCTTGAGCGTGATGCCTGTGGCTGTGGCAAAGTGCTCTTTGAGAGCTTGAAAATGATCTCTTACAAATATTCCAAACATGCAAAGATAACATTTACTAACAGTGTCATTCCTCTCACCTGAAAGATCTGAATTCATGTATAATTCAGCTCCCAGTGACAAACTGGATGCAGAAAACATACAGAAAGCATAAAAAACACAAAGTCAATTGTCTATAATTATTTCTGGAGGAATAAAAAACTGCCTCTTGTGCTGGTAAACATTACTGTCAGGGATAATAATAATAATACATTATTTGAAACTACCTTTTTGTGTAGACATCACTTTACCTACCAGTGCAAAAAAGATGTTATACTTTTATTGAAAAATAAAAAAACTTAAAAAAAAAAAAAAAAATACATGCAAGAAAAAAGCCATAATCTGTCTCAAGATTACAGTATTTTTCAGAGTGGGTGAAGATGCGACTTATATTCAAGTGCATCTTACAGTCCTAAATACGGTAATGAGCTAAATTTGTAAAAAGAGATCAAAACGTACCGGTACAGGCAATTTTAAATAATTCACATGTGTTTTAGGTCATTGCAAGTTGGAAGTTTAGCTAAATAAAAGGTTTAAAAATTAGGTGAAAAAAAAGATGAGACAAAAAGTAGAAACTTTTCATATTCATATTTCATATTTGACTTTTAAAAACAGGAGGATGTTGCTAAACTCAATTTTAACCAACTACAATAACATATTTTGCCTATTGATTCATCACTTATTGAGTTTTAGCAAATGTTAAAACTCCCAAAAAATCATGTGTGATGTTGAAAAACTGAAAATCTATTACTGTATATCCACCGAAAACAGAAGAAATGTAGGCTCAAAGTAATAAGATTTCTTTATTTTTATAGTACGCAGGTGAATATTTGGTTGCCATTTTACTAGAATAAACAATAAAGCAAGAAATCAATCAAACACTCTACAAGCTAAGGATGGGGTAAGGTAAAATGTGCATAACTTTTTTACCTTTTTGTTTTCAGCCTGTGTAAATTTTTATTGTTCCTCTTTTAAATGTCTCAAATATTTTTCTATTTGACAGCAGTTATTCTTGGGCTTATGGGACTGAGAAAGACACTGCTGCAGATCCTCGTTCTCTTTGGTTTTACAAAGAAGAGAAGAAACGTTAGTGTTAATTAATGCATCCTCACAAATTACAAAATGTAGAAATAGAGAACAAATATCTTCCACACTTTCTACTGATGGGGAATTGTTAAAAAGGATAGAAGGACAGACAAGAAAGATGTGACAGAAGAACAGATGTGGTGCAGCACAGAAGATTCAGAGTTTTATATGCGCCATTATTACGTCTTCCAAGCTCTGATTTCATCTCAAGAATAGCTTTTTAATTCAGAGAAAGGCATTCATCTTTTTTTAGCGCAGCACTGAAACATAAGGAAAAAAAATTCCCACAAAAAATAGTGAGTAATTGATTTGTTTTTCTTTGTTTTATTTGACCAAAAATGTGCTTTTATTTTCAAGCATGCTACAGCTGTTTCACTGAGAACTTACAGATCCTTTTTTTCAACATTTGTAAAGCATGCACCTGATCCTTACCTCCTGTTGTTGCTGACTAAGCTTTGTCTGATGAAGATGCTTCAACAGAATAACAGTGACCGTGCTGATATATATATATATATATATATATATATATTTTTATAACTTAAATACCAGTTCTGCTTATGTTCATTATTCAATAGGATGATAAACTGTATCACTGCCTGTAATCTTCACAAGTTAGGCACTGGCCTTTATGTTGGAAAATTACATAATTAACTCAAAAGTAGTCATTTCTGTAGGGAAAGTAAAATACTGGACTGTCCCTTTGTAAAAATACAAATGGACTAGAGAGGAGATTGCAATAATTAAAATATTTGTTGCATAATGAGTACATCAAATTTATATTACATGGAAACCTGTTACATTTTACTGTAGTTCCTTCTATGTTTACATTTAGAGACAAAAAATGTTTGCTAACCTTTAGGTTTCCAAGTGAGGAGAACATGAAGGTATTACTGATGTTAGGGTTAGCTGAGCCCAACAGTGACACGAGGTAGTGAATAATCTGAAACTCCATAAGAACTCCTAACCTCTTGATAGGCGCGTCACAATCAAAGTCATTACCCAGTGTAATAAAGGGCCTGAGATACAGCCATTCTTCAACAGCCTAACTCTTTTATAACCAACAGATTAAAGTTGATTGGATTAAAATGACATTCTGGCCGTCTGACCTTGGCGGCAGCAGTTAAGTTCATCCAAATTAAATTTCTCCATAATAAAGATGATTCATTTGTTGCTCGACATAGTAAATATAAAACAGAACGAATAGGGAAAAACGAGCATATGCTCACTCAGTTGGGAAGAGTCTGGGTGCACATGCAAAAAAAACTTGTTCATATGAATCATTTAATTTAAACGCACTGCAGTGTAGCATAACAGTAATTTATGAGGATTTGCTTCCATGTTTTAAAAAGATTTCTGGACAAAACTGTCACCAGTATTTACTTTTGTTGCCTCCCAAGAAATTTTAGAGTTTCACATTTCACAAAGTATGTTTTATTGAAATACTTGCAAAAGAGAACAAAAAGTCCTGTATTCAAACTTTAAAAATGCAAATATTACATAAATTAAAATTTAAAATAGCCTTAAATGTGTTACTCTGAAATCTTGATTGAATGATGTGTACCATACGGTGGCTGTCCATGTCAAGTCCCACTGGCTGCCAGCTGCCCGGTAGCCCAGGATATGTAAAAAGTGAGTCCTTCTGCACAACTGATGCATGTTGCTGTCTACATGCATGACCACGCCAACAATTTTCAAAAAAACTGAAGGGCAGCATATCTTAAAGACTCTGCCAATGCCTAAATTAGACAATGTGACAAAATCTTGTCCAACTCAGACTAAACTCATCCTCAATGCTTTTTTTCCTAGTTTGTTTAATTTAAAATCTTTCCCTTTTTTTGTCAAAAATCTAATATAACTTTCCGTTTTTTTCACCCCCCCCAAATGTTTTATATAATGTTTGGGATGGCGCTTCATGGCTCCTAGAACTAGAAACCACTTTGAGTTACAAGCAGTGGGAAAAGGGTTAAATAAGAAATAAGCATGATTGGTTAAATAATTTTAAAAGAAAACACTACAAATGAATAACTAATGTGTCTTACATATTAGCCAAATATGCAATCATTCATCACTACGGTATTTACATATTTATATATGTAGAGACAACTATCTGAAAACCTGTCAATCTGCAGTTTCTAACTGCAAAATGATCAGTGTGTGAATAATTAGAGGATTTCAACCAAGCATCTTAAACATATTCATATATTTTCTTGATTCCAAACTGGCAACTTCTATTAAAACAAAGCAATAAGAAAAAAATCTGAATTCCTTCAGAAAGGTATTTTGGACTTCTTGAATTGTGGGTAATCCTACACCACCAAATAAAGTGCAAACAAACCAATTATGGAAGAGAATGCATTTCGCCGTTTGGTATTTCATCATCGCATGTGTCTAAAAAACTCAGGAAAAAAATAAAAGTTTCCCCAAAAAAGACTGTCATGATTTATGCTGCACCACAGTAACCTCTGTTGTAATGACAGGGAAACCAAGGAAGTGAAACCAGCCTTAATCCTGGCGTTACACTTGGAATCCTACCACAGCTCACCTCTCGAGGGGAGAGGTTCAGAAAGTTAAACCCGCTCTAACACTCATCTTCAGTTCATCCACGTTAATCCAGTTGTAATCTGGATCAGAACATGAGGGTTTACAACTAATGACAGCCAACTAGTTAGTTTTCAGTGGTTCACTCCATCTTGGTTTAACCGTGGATTAACTGGGCCTATCTAGGACTAAGACTGGATAGAGGGTAGAATGACTGAGGAACTTGCTCATGCAAAGAAAAAGAAAAGACAAAAGAGAAGAGTCATCAACAGCGATTCTCTTTTGTAGAGTGAAAAACGGAACTAGTTGTTGAATGGCCCCAAAACCAGTGAATCAGTGTATGCTGATTTGATTGAATGTTTGATAACACATAATACCAGCTGTATTAATTACTTTGTATCTGTATAGCTATGATCTGAGACACTCAGAACACTAGTTTTCCTCTTGTTATAAGCTCACAGTTGTACACTGCTACCACTCATGATTCATTTAACAACTATAATATCTGTTACTAGATTAAAGACCTCATAATGACACTTAATACAGACACTATGGCTTTCTTGTGACCATAATTAGAAGCTTGTGCTTTGGGGAAAACAAACAAGTCTCATTAAACATGATGGGAAACACATTTGACTCCAGTGACCAGTGGAACCTCATTTGGCCTGTCAGTTAAGTATTCATAGCAGCCACATGACAACCCAGATGACCCTTCCTCAATAATAACTTTATTGTTATCTAAAGCCTCTTTCTTTCCCAGACTGAATTCATGTTCAGATCCAATTAGATGTGAAAGGTTGACAAACACAGAGGTCAATTTGGGTTGTTTTGTGGCGCAGATGACGTAGATGGAGATATATGTAAACTGACAACTTAAAAATAAAGTTTGTGAATTTTATGTCAGTTGTGTAAGTGCATCAGATGCTTTTAAACTGTTGACTGAGCTGGCACAGTGGATGTTTTTGTTCCTTGGGATCCATTTTCGGACTGTCTTTGAGTTTTATGACCTCCAACCCTTCAAATTTACCCTGGCCTGTGTTTGGCTGAGCTCAGAGCTGTTCTGCTTCAGTCAGCTGTGACGCAGAGTGTTGGTTCCCATCCAACTTATTTAGCTTTGTGAGTCTGAAACAACCCGCTCCCAAAACGTCTAACCTGGCAACTTCCAAGTCAGAGTTCAACTGATCCAAAGATTTCACAAGAGATATCACCTGCTGGGGGGTAAAGTTGAACAAAGAATCCTCTCTACCTCTTTTCTGTTCTCCCTTTTCAGTAGCTGAAAAATATATAGACCTGCTTGTGTAGCTGCTGTTTCTCTTTATCCTTTTGGTCCTTTAGACGTTTGAAATCTTTGACCTTTTTGCTTAACTGACAGTTCTCTTCCTCTTGTGCTCTGTCCATGTGCTCCATGTGTCTGACCTCTTCCACCATGGCTGCACCCTAAGCAAAACAAAACAGACCTTAAAAATAGAAAAATATAACTTTATGCATACTATAAATATACAAAAAAAAAACAGAGAAGACAGTTGCAAAATAGTGATGAGGGCCAACTGGGAAGATTTAGAAAATGTTTATGATTGGATTTTTCTTCACTCAAACTGCCATGAACCTTTTTCTTCAAAATGCCACACTTTAGTCTACTGTTTCCCACTTTATTGAGGCTGCTTAGTTGGCAACAGTAAAACATCGCTATTGGTTCTAGCACTTTCTTCAAGCAGATGTGTGCAAATGTGTGGGTGTAAAGTCAGGTATTGTTGGTTAAAAAAAAGCATAAAGGTGTGCACTAAACCCAACTTCAACTTGTTTGTGTTTGTGTGCATGTCTGTACATGCTTTTTTTAAGGTTTGATTTCTTGTCTTCTCCTGTTTTTCTGGGGCAATATTTTGGATTTTGCTTTTCTTTTCTGTGTGTGAGTAGACCATGAACCATTTCAGGGTATCTGCTTGTTTAAGGTCAGTAAAAATGACACAATTTGTGTTTCAAGCCAACCTGGTTTCTGAGTTTAAAAGAGATTATTTCAGATTTGGGTGTTTCCAAAAATGAATTTGATTATTTCATGCTATGACTGTGTTGTAATTGATGGAAATGGTATATACTTATACAGTGCTTTACAACCTTTTTTGCAGGTCCAAAGTGCTTTACAGTCACAGTCCCATTCACCCATGCACATACATTCACACACTGATGACAGTTCAGCTGCTGAACACTGGCGCCAACCTATCACCACCAAGAGCAATGTGGGGTTCAGTGTCATACCCAAGGACACTTCGACACATGGGTAGACAAGGCAGGAACCAGACTTGCGATCTTCTGATCAGAGGTCGACTACCCTACCTCGTCACAGTCAACCTTTGTGTTAGAGGGCTGCTCTAAAACTTTGACACAAATTTCAACTCACTGATAGCACGAAATGTTTTTCTTAAACTGTAGGATACAGTATAGATCTAAACAAAAAGTTCATCGTTCATTATGTCTAAAAAGCTTATCTCATGTCAGAATAAATAAAACAAAGTATTTTATGGCATTAACAGTCAACTGTGACCAAACCTTCGTCTATGCTCCCTCCTTGTGTTTGTCCTTCATGATCTAGGGATTGTTTTGAGCAGACTTGAGGGCTCATTTGTAACTGTCCAGAGGAATTGATGAAGTTAACTTGGCTCTTTGACCCTTGACCTCTGGGTGTCAGCTGCCAGGCTTGCTGTAAACACTAAACCTGAGATACAGCAAAGAGAAGAAGAAAACTTTGCAAATTTACTATCACGCGTTAAGCTAAATCTCATGTGAGTGTATAAACAGTAAAAACACAGAGCCACACGGACGCACAGACATACATTCTGTAATCTGGGTCGTGTTTACATTCCAAATAAATCAGATAAGTTAAAAAATATATTATCAACATGTTCTTTTTTTCTTTTTGCCAACTAAAGACATAGCCACCAACTACATATACAAATATTATTAACTGACCAAACCTTTTATTGCTTTGACAAAGTTGCATATCACGCCATGAGCTAAGGAAAGACAAAAAAAAAAAAAAAAAAAAAAAAAACAACAACAACAAAAAAACCACAGTGTTCCAGCCAAATATATATAAATAAATTCTTTCTTTGAGCGTGTGTGTGTGTGAATTCCCAATGTGAGCAAATGATAGGCAGGATAGATGCTGATAAACACCAGAGGATGTCGTGTCAAAACAGACAACTTGTCAAAACGACACACTAACTAGGTCAATCACAAAGTTTAAGCAGAAACTTTGGAGTGGAGCTTTGGTTTATGCATATCTGTGGATTGATATCTGTGTGGGTGTGTGTGTGTGTGTGTGTGTGTGATAAGCTCCTCAACGAATCTGCGGGAGGGGACCTCCAATATCGAAGGTATTTTTGAATCAATGAGCTCTTAAGTGTATCTCAGTCTCAATGTGTTCACACATAACATGCACACACAACACTCGGCATACACAGAATCCCTACTGACAGGCTATGACAAGATAAAGAGAGGGGGGGGGAAGTACAGGGGGAGGGCAGGACGACGGGAAAATAATATTTGAACAGAGGGAAAAAAGGAGAATGGAAATCAGGAAGATCAAGAAAAGAAAAATGAGGGGAACATTTTTATCAACTATCAGCATTGTAATCATTGTCCTCAGAACCAATGTATGTCTATGCCCAACAATAGAAGGTTGAGCACTGGTCTCAATTTGGTGTTGGCTGTGTTTGTCTTTTTTAGTTCTGTTTCATTCCATTCACAGAAATTCAGTTTTCTATTGTAAAATATCCTGTTTAAATTATTTTATTTATTTTTTGCATCAATTCAAAACCAAAATCTTCAAATCGTTTAGAAACACTAAAGCTTATGACAGAATACCGCTGCATTCAGGACACAAGTTAATCAAGCAATGTTCTTTTCTTTGACCAAATTATGCCATGTCCATTTTAGCTAATAACCAACTGCTGCTGAACACAAACATTTAAGTAGGACAGGGTGGGAGAGCACATTAAAGATGACTTTGAACGTGGCGACAGTATTTGTTCAGCTGTGCTAATGTTAGGACATTTAGAGCTGCAGAGAGAAATACTTACCCCAAAGTACATGGTTTCATTTACATTCAAGAGGGTGCACGCACACTCGCTCTCCTCTGAACACACCTACTGCTACCACAAGCCGCACAACGATGGAATGAAGTGTGCATGCAAAGCTGGAAGTGTGTCCATGTGTGGGTGCATAAGAGAGACCTTGTAATAGATCAGAGAGAAACCAGTTTCAGCACAAAAAAGCAGGGCCAGATGTGGAGCAGAAATCTGATCCCCGGACAAGTGTAATGGCCCATCTGTTGACTTTACCAATCAAAGCACAAAACACATAATCATGCACCCGCATGGGCACACATGCATGACTTCATTCATGTACAGATGTGCAGTACAGGTAACAGAAAATCTAATTTATAAAGATCTCTTGGTTACAGTCACAGCTTCAAAATGTATATTACAAGTATTTATTAAAATAAAAAATGGTATGTTTCAATCCTTCAAACAGTATATGACTGTAAATGTGTTCGTTTTAGGTGGATTATAAACAATTTGTTAAGAAACTTTTTTTTATGATGGCCAGTTTGCTAAAATGAGATATAACAGTCTAATGCCTTTCATAAGTGCACTCTATGAACAAAAAAGTATTGAAAAAATCCTCAGTTGTAGCCAACAAAATGCAGACCTTAAGCTTACACTAAAGTAGAGAATGAATAAAGAATACTCTTGGAGTAAAGGTTCAGCAATTGAAAAGACTCAACATTGTTTTTTCTTCTTCCAGTACAAATCCAAGCTCTAGAAATGATTTCAAATCACACTATAATGGTTAACTAATGTTTCAATATTTAAAAGTCTTCTGAGTTTATTCACATTAGGTTGAGTGGTTTTAATTACATCCTCTACCATTAGGTTGTATATTTGCAAACACACAAAGATACTCTTTGTTCAAAAGCTAAGTGCCTTCAATGGATCTGATACTGTGTCCCTGTGGATCATGTTCAACCACAAACTATGTTTATATAAATTTATAATTAAAAATCAGATAAAAAAAATACAGGAGCCTTGAGATGTTCCTGTGGCACATGCTTCAGTTCTTTTCTAGAGTGGTTCAGCCAACCCATTCTCACTCCCAAGTCGTCACATTTGGACGCTTTGGGTGTCCCCAACTTGGCGTTTTTTTTTTTTTTTACGTCCAATCCAATTAGGTCAAGGCTCTTCAACCTCGGGCCACAAAACGGTACCAGACCGCGGTTCCGCACGCGGTTCCGGATGCAGACTGAGCTAGGGTTAGGGTACCGGTACCGGCTGCATCATGAGGTTCGGTCCGCGTCCGGTACCATGTTGACAAAACGATCGTCCCCCGATTTAATTGGATGAGTTAGCGCAACATGAATGAATAAATGAATGAATGAATGATCCAGCGCATCAAAAAACGACGATTTGGGGACACCAAAGCGTCAAAAAGTGACACGAATGGGTCCTTACCCATACGTCAAAATGTGAATACTTGGGAGTGAGAATGTGTTGGTTCAGCTGGTCCTGAATCCTGTCTGTAACCTGCCTACTTTTAGACCAGTACTTGTCAGATTCAAGGTCACATGGTATTTTTGAGCATGCACTCTCTGGCTTATAATTGTTAGAAGTATGTACATACATGAAACGATTAAAAAGACAGCAGAGGTTCAAAGAAAATTGGAGGCCAAACATATAGAAAAGACATAAATGACCAATGACATCTACATCAACAAGACAACTCGGAGGTCGCAGTAGAATTTAAAGACGTTTGTTTTGACGTTGTCGCCATCGCAGTAAATGGGAGAATCATAAAAGCTTTGTGTAGGTGTGGGGAACCCTACTGTTACTGCTTAAAGTCTTGACAAACACGACATTAACTTTAGAGGGGGGGGTTTTCAAACTGAAAAAGGACTGTCATGAATGTTTTACGTCAGACTATACAAAAATACTCTTTTCTATAAAGGTCAGCATTCAAGAAAAAAAATTATTACCCGCTATGACGGGTAATAATTTCGGAAAATGCACACATTGTCAGGCACTATCCTGCTTATACCATGCTTACTTACAAAAGAAATAAAAATTCAATCTGTTTTTAGTACTTCATTCCTGTTATTTTTTTCCAGTTTATATCACTCTTTTATAAAAAGTGGACTATTTGATTGGTTGCGTGGCAAGTTGTCACGGTAACATGTCGCTTTACTGCAAAGGAAAGCGATATATATGCTGATCATCACAACAGGTTCAATAAAGCATCAGCTCAGAGAGAAAGTTCACCTCTTATCACTCGTTTTTGTCTGGAAGATGAAGCAAAAAGTTTGTTTTAAAGAAGCCTGCTCTTTGATATAGAACATTTGGGCTATGTGACCGGAACTTCTTTTTTACTTGTTTTTTTAGATCAACACCTACCAGCCAATCAGATTTGAATTTTTGAAGGTTTGAATATTTGCCCAAACCATTTAAAGTGCAGAAACACAATGTTTGTTTCTTTTGGCTGTATAAAAGAATCTTTGTTTTCTTGAAGTCATACTGCAGACATAGAAGTCTTTACAGTTCTTTAGAGTTTTGCTTATCTTACTGTTGATGTGTTTTGTGCACACAAATTACATTTCTGAGATATCTGAATACACATTTTACAAATTAAAACATTTTTAAGAACATTTTTAAGAAGGAAAATTTTTTTTTGTTCAAAAGCCGCATATTGTTGTTTAAAATGTACCAAGAAAATCATTTTAATTAATCGTGATTAATCACAATCCAAAAGTGTGATTAAAATTATTCATTTTTTTTATTGATTTACAGCACTCATTTTTTAGCGTTGTCTAGTTGAAAAAATATTCAACAGGACAAAGCTAAATTTTTCCTATCTGCTTGTTATTATTGTCTAGAAATTAGTGGTGTAACGATTAATTGTCTTAATTTATTAATCGTTTTATATTCCTGCAATCCAACCAGAGCGATATGTCTGAGGCAAGCTGTTTATCGAATAGAATTGAACAATATCATTATGTAGTGGCTTAAAAAAAGAATTGACTATATCAATATTGAAAAATACCATTTGGATGGGCGCCAGTGTTAGATGTGATCATTTTGGCACCAGTGTAACTGTCAATATCTCAATTAAGAAGTAAGTACGTTAGAAAAGGAAAACCAAGATTTTAAATATAAGACAAAAATTGACAGCTGTTTCTAGCTCAATTGTGCTTCATTTAAGTAGCTGACAGATATCCATGCTGCCATTACACCAGCAGCAGCAGATGAAGGACTTAGTTTGGTCAAGGACATAGTAAATGGGTTAATTTAAGCCTAAAACAGACACTACACTGCCACCTGCCATTCTAATATGCCTTGGGGGGGCAGAAGCGTGAGAAGAAAATCAGAGGCAAAAGCAGGAAGCCGGGAACAAAAAAAAAAGGAAAATGAAAGGAAGTTAAAGGCCATTTATTTATCATATATACATTAAGGTACACATTCATTAGCACTGGAAAGACTGAAGACAGGAGTAAAACAGAAAAAAAAGGTGTAAAATAATAAAGAAGACTAACTTGGAAATTAAGAAAAATCTAAGTTGTTTCAGTTTTTAGATTTCAGTGAAATTCACATAAAGATGGACAGAACAGTGTACCTTCTGTGGTGCTAAGATGGTAACAATGAGTTATTAAATATGGAGAGAAGGCAAGAGAGGGAGGGTGCAGGAGGAGGGGAAGAAGGATAGATGATTAACTGTGAGGGAAGTAAAAAATGAGGAGAATTCCCCATTGTACCACACTGGATTTGATTTAGAGAACACTACCCAATTCTGTTCCTTATTTAAGAACTCCCAGCCAGCCATTGTGTGTGCATGTGTGATAAAGAGCATGTGGGCTTCTATTGTGCAGTGTGGCCAACCTTTCATTATACATTGCCCTGCACTGGGCCCTCTATTGAGTGTGTATCATCTTCACAACTAATGTTTGTCATCAAGCAGTCTTGTGAGGCTCTATAGCTTGTGCACGTGACTAAAAATAATTGAAATTGGAGTAGATTACTCTTTAATGTATGGAAAAAGCATTGACAGCAATATACACATAATTTAGAGGTGTTTCTCTTTAACTCATGTTTTGTTTTGTTTTTTAATTTGCTGATCAATGTAGGTATACATCTGCACCACAGCCAACCTTTGTGTTAGGGAAATCTAAAATTGTGTTTGTGTTATAGAAATCTAAAGACAACTTGAAAAATAAAAAGTATGTCAGCAAGATAGAATTATATTTTAAATATATATATTTTTTTGCGCTGACAAAAGATAATGAGAAGAATTTAAGAGAGCATGAGTCTAACAATAAAAATCCATCATGGGTTTTATAAAATACTATTTCTTCAATTTAATTTATGATAACAATTAAACAACTATAAATAAAATATGAAAGAATATTTCAAGTCATATTGTGTTAAAGAATTATGATAATAATTCTAAAAGAAGAACCTCCAATCATATTTTTCTTGTATGCCTCAGAATTCCTTAAAAATGTCTTTCCAAAAAGATCCAGAGTCTTACCAAATAGAGCTGGCAGACATGCTGGAAGTAACTTCAAATAAAAGGCTTTTTAGTGTCTTCCAATATTTGCAGGTCCATTATTCTCCAGCTCTTTTCTTTAGAAAAATGTTCAGTCTTCTTGATTGACCTTCAGGATGTCAATGAATTAAAACATTCATAACCATAGCATTAAAAGGGAAAAAGATGTGCCTCACCATTCAAGGAAATAATTGGATGCCCAATTTAATAGTCAATCCATTTTGGTATTAGATGAGTACAGTTTATTTAAGTCAAGCTAATTTAAAGTAAAAGTAATCAATTATTTGAACTAATCAATAAAATGATTTATATAAATAGGAACCAAAGGAAAAGCAGAAAGGTAATTAGTATGTCTTCTTACATCTTGTGCAGTTATTCTTCTGAAGTATGAAGAAACATTGTAAAAACAATACACCACTGGTGATAAAAACAAATATATAAACTAAGATAACTCTTCATTTTATTTGACAAGAAGGATTCGTATTGTAAGCAGTCTGTCTTTGTTTCCAGTTTCCATTTAGGATAGACACAAAAGTATTTGCAGAGCTATGTTTCCTACACCCTTTCTCTCAATATGAGTATTGTACTTGGTCTGTATTTGGGCCTATTGCACTATAGTTTTCTCAGTCTACGTTTAACACCAGAACTTTCACCGACAACGCCTGAATAACAGACGTTGTTTGACATACCATAAATAGTTTACCGTTTACACAATCATTGTGAATCAGCTGATTCTGATGTAGAGAAAGATGCCTTTTCATTTTGGCTTTGAACCAATATCCAACACTTTATGAATGTAAACGCCGCAAAGCCACTTTTCTCTGCGACAGAATCAGTTGATTCACGGCGATTGGGTACTTCACTATGACAGTGTTGCATCTCAGTGCTGCTTTTCTCCATTTCAGACTCCGCTGAAATTAAATGCGTCAATGATTGATGAGTTAGGCTAGTGGGAAAAATGTAAACACTTGAGTTAAAACTCTGGTGTAAAAGGGTTAAAATGAAGTGAATGTTCCCACACATCCTACAAAGTAGTCCAACCACTGATGCTGCAAGGTCTTTCAGATTACTTAGAAAGTTTACACATTTCCAGAGCTGAACTGGAAGTTTGAGGTGAGAAGAGTGGGAATAAATGTAAAGGCACTGCAAATATCTAAGACAGGTCCTTCAAGAAAAAAATAACAGTGGCCTAGCTGTCATTTTGTTAAAAAGTGAAGAAACTTTGAAGCTCCAAAAAAGAAGCAAAAGTAAACCTAAGAAACACAGATTTGGCATTTCCTGGAGCTTCTAACAGAATGATTTGGGTTGAAGCGAAGGGGAAACAAAGAGGTATACCAGGAAGTTGATTTAGACTCACCAAAGGCTTATGAAATGAATCTTTAAAAAGTCTAATCTTAGAAATTGTATTTATTTTCCAGTGTCTTTTGATTTTAATGCAAACTAAATGGAAGCTCTTTTCGTAAGAGTGGAGCTCAGTTTATGAGGGTGTTAAAGAATGTTTTTGTAATTTAAACTTGCACAGTTTCTGTGCCGTTTTTGGACAAAAGCGATCTTTTATTTTAATAAATGAGGCGGAAGACGAAGGTCGATCAGACTGCTGTGATGCAGAGCTAACGTCTCACTGTGAGAGGTGGAGCTGAATGGGACAGAACAGAGCTGTCTGCTATTAGAAATCCAACAACAAGAAAACCAATAATTATTTTATTTTGGGATCGGGGGGCCAACAAAAATTTTCTAAAAACAACAAGCACCAGCGTTGTCTAAAAATTGCGGAAACTCCTTGGGTTACCACAAAAGTGCCGTTAAAAGAGGTGAGCAGTTCAGAGTAGACGGACACACCTCCACCTGTTAGCAGATTCCAGGCGAGCAGAACGCCTGAAATCCAGCTGGAAAGAAGGAACATTTATAAGAAAAAAAAAAGCAGGAAAAAAGTGAAGAAGAAGAATTTTTCAAGGAAAAATGTCAAATAGACAGCAGTTCTCTTAAGAGAGAAATCCTTTTTTGAGGGGATGCTTGGTTGCTGAAGCCACACAGGCAGCCTGAAGAACAGCCACTGTCTGTAAAACAGCACAAGAAAGGTCACATTATGGAGCTGTGAGGTCTGTGATGAACCTCTATCAACAGAAACTGTTTATATACAATACCAAGAAGGAGGGTCTAAGGGCAGGGATGCCCAGTTTATCTTAGTCTGTTCTGTTTAGTTTAGTTTAGCAACCAGATAGTTTATGACAGATTTTATGTGTTTGCATAGTTACCAGTGTGAACTGTGTTGTGATATTGGGCTATATAAATAAAATTAAATTCAATATATGTGACTCTAAGAAATCTGTACATTTCGCTTGTTTTTTTTTTTTTTTTTATTATCTTTTCATTCAAAAACATGTTAGTTAGATGATTGAAAAAAATGTTCTTTTTTAAATTACTCCTAAAACGTTCATTTTATGCTGTAAAAGCAGTTCACTAAATATTTTTGGGGTTTATATTGGCAAAAATGATTTATTTTTTTCGGGGGATTTATGTCTAGTGTGTGACTACAACATGAAAAAAATGACAACATAAAGTTAGCGTCACATAGGTGAGGTTGTGCTGAAAAAAATTATACCAAATAAGCAAGCAAATAGTCTGGTAAAGACAGGTAAAGTCTGGTAAATTCAAAAGTAGACGAAAACTGAGTTTTAGCCCATAGGTTCCAGAGGGTTAAAGAATGAATACAATTTGTTGATGTTTTTGACTGGGCGGGGTGTGTGTTTGTGTGTGTACTGTCAAAAAACACTGCTAATGTGAGGCAACATCATAATACAAAAATGGTCAGACATTTAGTAAAAAAAAAAAAAAAAAAAAAAAAAAAAACAGCAATCACAAAAAGTCACTTTTAGCATGGTATTAAATGGCGCATATAAAGTCATTCACATCTAGTTTTATAACAGGCTAAGAAAACGGAATATGTGCTGATTAACACATTTTATTTATATATTACTTTAAATTTCAGCGATAATTTAATTGTAAAAAAACTAAAATGTCTTTTAGCAGTGTTTTTTTTTTTTATTCAAGTCACTGGGTGTCAACTTGTGGAAAATAAGCGGCTTTGTACCTTGGATCTCTTCTAAGCTCTGACGGTCTTTAAATGCAGATGCGGTGGTTGAAACCTGAACACACAACTCCTTCAATTAAACAGTTTGTCAAAGAACCTGGTGTCACTGCAAGTTCAAGACACGATTTTATTCAGGTGAAATAAATGTAACACGGCTAATGTATGGCACAGATTATACACAATGGACAAGTTCTGCTGCAATGCTGAATTAAAATACTCATTTATCTAGAAATTCAACAAGTTTTAGTGGGACTATTGGGAAATAAAATAAGTTTTCACAAAACTAAGACAGTAACGTGTGAGTTTTAGTACTTTAGCATAAAGTTTATCAAATTATACAAGTTGGCAGAAGTTTATCTCCTTTATGGTAATCACACTGTGGTTCAAGAGGGATTTTAAATGAAACATTAATGTAAGGATAGAGAGCACGTTTTCACCAACTTTTAATTAAATTTTTAATTATCACTGTTCATTCAAAATAGAATTAAAAGTAATGGGACATCTCGAAGTCCAATTTCTTCCTTTTCATATCTATTTTCCATTCCTACCTCATCTTATTCAGTGTTGCCCACATCAAGTTTAACTACAACCGACCCAGAAATATTTCTATATTACTTTAATGGCATAAGCTGCCCTTTTAAATGAATAAAAACTTTACTGGAATAAAAAAAAAGAAAATTCTAATATAGCAGAGGTATGCAAATAAAAAAATAGTCTCTGTTAGTCAAATAAATCCTGCTTTAGTACACACAGTGAATCCGGGAGGGTAATATATGCATAGACTGTAACCTTTGATGAGTTTACTACTCTGTGATATACTGAGTTTTCCATAAATGGAAGCTTCCAGTAAAACACGTGAGTAATTGAAGTCCATCCATCTACTTTATGAGTGCTATAATGATTTTGTACTTCAATATTTAAAATGATCAAGTCACAATTCTCAATGTATATAGTTACAAGTGTGAGGATCTATGACTTTGACCGTTTATTTTACTTATGCTTAGTTTATTTCTTCTTCAGCCCCTCCTACTTATTATGTTTTGGATTCCAAGTCATTTTCATGCCTGGTTTAAGGTCATAATAAATTCAGCTGCTGCTTGTTAATTGTATTATCTCTTTGGACATATGACACTGTAATTTCAGTTTTCCTTTTCCAAAATCCCCTTTGGTTTGCTCTTTATGATTGTTTTCAGTGTTTCTGCTTTTTGTGTTGCTTATTGTAATATTTCATTTATGACGTGTTTTTAGATACACAGGTGAATATTACATTACTTGTTTGTCTGATCTGCTGCATTTGTGACATCCACAAAGTTAGGGTGTATTCAAACTGAACACATTTGGTTTGCTTTAAGTAAACCAGAGTTCGTTTCCCCCAATAATCTGGAACAAAGTTTCAGTCTGAACAAGCAGCAAGCAGACCCTGGTCCGGCACCAGAAATCACTCTCTGAACCATCTTTTGAAGTGATCTTGGTTAGTTTCCAATCAGACTGAACGTCGGTTCAGTCTGAGATTCCTCAGTCTGAATACGGTCCACGCTGGGACCGGAACAACTGAACCAGAACGGCCACCGTAGCTGGTCATTTACGGGCAAACGTGGAGCAGTGATGCAACAGCAATCAAGACAATGTGGTTGGATGAATGCAGGCTCATTAAAACAACTTTTGACGTGATAAACATTGCTTCTCGCACTGTTTTTCCAACAATCTATATGTCACAAACACTTATCACCATACCTCGTAGTATCCCTGTACAACCTTGCAGCATGCATAATTGAGTCCTAAACCTTGCGTTTGGTCTGTTTTCAGACTGCGATCAATTGGACATTTCAGTTTCAAACTAAAACCTGTAGACAATACTACATGACTTATAATCTCTTCAGTCAGTGGCCAGGTACTACGAGGGCAGAGCAAAGCAAAGAGAGAAGGAATAATGGAAGTCATACACTTTGTAATCCTTGTTGGAATAGTTCACTTATTCAAACTTTATATTTTGGTGACCAATTTTGAACCTTTGTGTCAAGGTCACGTAAAATGCTTTTTTTCTGCTACTTTGGAACAGCGGAGGTATGCTGCAAGGCAGTTACTGAAAAGACATCAGCTAAGAAGGTACGCTGATAAGTGTTTATGACATGTCGATTGTTGGGAAAACAGTGTGAGAAGCAATACGTGTCTCCAAACACGCAGCCTATTCATACTGAGGAAACTCAGTAACAGCACAGACACCTCGAGAGATGGGTTCAAGAGCGTGTCCAGGGCCAGGATGCGCTTGGGTGTATTCAGACTGAAAATGTGTTCCAGATTATGGAGGAAAGGAATTCTGGTTCACGTTAAGCGAACCAAATGTGTCCAGTCTGAATACAACTTTAATGCCACTCTGTTAGTTCAGTCTTTTTTACTGTTGTACTCAAAGTTCAAATCCTCAGTCAAAACCCACCAGCATATCAAGAGTTTTAACCACAACTTAATTTTGCTAAAATATACACTGTATTTTTTTTTTCACACTATAAGTTGCTTCGGAGTACAAGTTGCAGCCACTAAAAATCCAACACAAAGACAAAATGTTAATATCTTGTGAACTTTGTTGAACTGTTCTTGTGTACCTCCTGCTCAAACTAGTGCCATATTCTGCTGTGTTTTACGGCAATAAAATATCATCATCCGTTCATGATATGCAGAGTACTAGTAGAATATAATTATCTTTAATAATAAGCTTGAAATACTGTATAAAGTGCTCATTATATGAGAATAAAATAAATATCCAATCCCTGATAGAGATGCAAGATCGGATTCCAATTGTGTCTGAAGCTATCAGGCCCGATTTCCAGTTGGACCAGGACATCCGTACGGCAAACTATATGACTTAAACTGTGAAAAATATGGTACAAATTGAAGCATATTTTGCCTTGTCTCCAAATCTGCCACAATAGGACATTGCTGGAAAAGTGTCATGAGATCCATAAAAGACTTGTTTCAAAGTGGTAAGTAAAGGACCCTAGCTAGATATCTATATTAAAAAAGGAATATTTGTGTTTTTTTTTCCAAATAAGTGTTGAAGTGTTAGACTTTCATATTAATGGTGCTCCTTTTGAGGAAGAAACCTCAATCTGATCAAGTCTCATTACTTTAGCAATCAAAGTTCCACCCTTGAGGTTCTCCTCTTTACTCCTGCCCCCCACCTCCTTCTTTCATTCCACTCCAACCTTGTAGCCATCACATGTTTTTGCCACCTAGGCAGAGAAGAAGAAAAAGGCAGAGTGCCTTGTGCAAATCCTTGATTGGCCAAGGTCTATCCTGCTTCTGGGATTAAGAATAAAAATGGAACATTTGAGGACAAAGGAAGAGGGAATGAGATGGGAGGAAACGGTGAGAAGGAGAGCTAGTGTGTCAAAGAGAGATGTGAGTTGCAGAGTTATGGGGACAGAAGGAGACGGCAAGAAAGTGAGAGGGTGGCTAATATAATTGAATTAAAAAGATGGAGCGGGGCCATTTCTAAGCAGGTGGGAGTGTGTAGTGAGAAAGAGCGGGTGAGATATTAACTTCTAATAAAAGAGAGATTAGAAAATGGCTATCAGGACTGCTCTGTCTTTACCTGTGGGAGTGACGGCCCCCACATAACCTTTCAATGCAATATGCGCACAGATATTGGCCGCCGTGCACAAACCATACCATGCACAAGCACATATACACACATGCACGTGCCGGTGTCTCTGTCTAAAAGAAATCACGTGAACAATAAATGCAGAAGAATATGACATTTAAGCATGCCCCCCCCAAAAAAAATGAACAACCACTTCTCCTTCAGTGATCTAACAGGCAGCAGTCATCAGATAATGAAGATGCAGCTCTTTGGGAAGCCGCTGCCATGCAGACAATTAATTAACTAATTGGTCTAATGAGCTTGTTAATGCATTGTTTTTTTTTTTTTTTGGCAGCATGTGTGAATATATTAACAAGGCTAATTCAATTAAACAGGTGCAGCAATCGCAGCTGCGTCTCTCCTGAGCACACGCACATGCTCACAAATCCTACAGGTGTTGTATACACTCCATTTGACTCTGATGTCTTTCTCAGCCAAACCTTGGCATTCAAAAGTATAATAATACGTAGATCAAGTGGTGTGTGCTCGTCTATTTGTGTGCTGTCAGTGCTCGTGCCTCAATGGGCCAATGTGCCTTTGAATCAGAAGTACGGATCACTAAGCTCTACCAGCATTAGTAATCTGTATAATTGAAAGGATATAAAACAAGTGGGTGGAAAACTGATTGAGGCGCTATAATAGCACGGTTAAATTAGCAAACAGGCTCTTGGGGGGGTCAACCAGTAATGTTAGCCAAGGATTCACAGTTTGATTCAGCTCAAATGTTTTCAACATGAGCAGCGAGTTTGACTCAAAAGTGTTCTGTTGAAGCTATTGATCTGAGGTTTTCATAGCTTCAATTCACGTACATTTAATGGATAAGCAGCAGGGACACATGAGTCATTTAATGAATCATACTGTCAAAGAAAAACTGTTGAATGACTTGTAAATTTTCCAAAAATGTCACACTGTGAACTAATTATCAAGAAAAATGGTTCTCTTCATAGCTCTCCTTAAGCCTTAGTCACAACAGCCCTAGATTTGGGCTGTATGGGCAAAAAATGGGAAGACTTGTACAAGCACGTAGGTAGCCCACAGGAAATAACAAGGCTGTAGACCCCTTGTTGAGCCCGTAAATGAGCAAAAATGTTCATGCACATTCTTTCTATGGGGTGCTGTATTCATCATAACACTTATACACGGAAGAGTAAGTAAGGATGTAGTAAGTGAGACGCAGTTGTGTTGTACGGATTTTTCAGTTTTTCAACCCCAAAGATCCTGGGGACTGCGTAAGGGGCCCATAAGGACTGTTCCATGATTGCAACCTGACTGCTAGAAATTAAGAAATAAGACAATCAGAGCAAAGTTTGTGTGGGCATCCAACTGGCATTCTATGGGCACGTACACACCTCGTGCATGCGGCATTCACACAGGGTCACACCTTAAGCCTTAGTCACACCTGCCCTTACAGGTGGATGCGGGCTGTGTGTGGGTGAAAAATGGGCAAATCTGTACGCCTCACACAGGTTTCCTGCAGAAACTTTGTAGATTGTAGACAAGTCAGTGAGTCCGTAAAAAAAAATGTTGATGCATATTATTTCTACAGGCATGCCATGCCATCAGTTTGTAGTGAACACTTAAGACGCATGTAGGAAGCCTGTTAGTGTTGTTCACCTGAAATGTGCTCCCTCTTCATATGTCCCTTGTGCACAGCTTGGCTGTTCGAAATTAGACAGTCAGAGCGTAGTTTGTGAGGCTATTTCACAAGCTCTTGCATCCATACTGAGGCTTTAATTCTCTCTTTAATTATTAAAGAATGATATTACTTTCTACAAACAGTATGTTATTTTCAGTCTGGGAAAAAGAAAGCTTCATGTTTTTGAATATTGTCATTGGAATGTCAAGTTTCAAGAAAAAAAATAGAGATTCTTTGCTCTCTCAATGGCAGCTGAAAAGTCGAGGTTACTGGTCAGCTAAACTGATAACCCCGCTGATTAATTTTCTTCATCTTCCTCTCAACTCCTCCCCCCATCCATAGGTCTGCTTTCTCTCCATCCCCCAGCCCCTTCAGGAACCGCTGAATATTAAATCAGTGTACCCCTCCTCTTTTTTTTAATTTCCAGATAACCACTGTTCATTTTTCTCCTTGTGTCATATAACCATGGCAAGGCGTAGCAGCCTATATATTAGGGATGGCTGAAGTGAGTTATTATCACTTTTTTTTTCACCATTTATTATGTGTGTGTCCTACTGAAATGTAAACATGGCTATATCATTACCCGAATATGTAACGTATGCATGGAGTGTATACTTTTTATAACAAAAATCACTTCTGGCATAACGTTAATGTTTCTGGATTTCATACCCCCCACAAAAAATAAATAAAAATAATAGCAATAACAATAATGCCAATTTTTTGGGCAATTTATTTTATGTAAGCTATCAAGGCTGTCTGAATACACGCATAAAAGTGTATATATTTTGCAAGACAATAGGTAGAAGATAATCTTTAGCTATTTAGATTGCTGAAACTGCTGCACTGGAAAATATGGCTGCTGTTTAAGATAAAGCCAGGAGGTGTGGAAGCAGGACAGAAAAACATGGATTATGTATATTATATACTCTCAACAGCAAATCAGACCTGCTTTATTCTATATAATCCTAAAAGCAATGTCTAAAACACCTCATTTCCAATGTAAACCAAGGATGCTTCCTTCTTAGGTATTCTGGTTTCCCGTTTTGCCTTCAGCAATCAACACCACACCTAAAAAAATCCAGAGAGAAGACAGATTTCCATGTACTGGATGCACACCACTTACCTTCTTCTTTCAGCTTGAGTATATTTATATTTACACTTGCATCGTCAACCAACCTTCCTTCACTAAGCTTTGTTCTCATCTTCCAATGCCTACTGCTCTGAGGTTTGAAACATTTCCTCACTGGCATTGCAGTATGCTTTCCTATCATCATATTACTTCACATCACCTTGCTTGCATAGCCTAGAACCTCGCCCCGGAAAGTGGAGGATGGGAAGTGGGAAGTGATTTGAAAAAATGAGGGCAATAAAAAAAAAAAAAAAAAAAACAGGGATGAATGGAGAGATGTGATATAAGGTAATATGCTAACCCAATCAACAGCCTGCTGTTTGCCGACAGTATAATCAAAATATCGGCCTAATGTCATTACAGCCATATGAGAAATAATATTGCGTGAAATGACACTGGTGCATGTGTGCTGCACACATGAACAAGCTCACGTGTCCAGTCCTAGATGTCATCTACTACCTCTCGTAAATACACAACACGGTGCAAAATCTTAGATATTGATACAATTATGTTTTCTGTTTACTTATTTATTAAATTAGTTTCAAACCATTGATTGTTGCTTACTTTATGTTCTAAGTCACAATTAATCTGGTATATTTAAAAAATATACAAATAAATATCCTATTCACACAAAGGGGTGCATTGGTTAAGATCGATATTTTCTATTTTATTCGCACATATATTGTGCATTTGTATTTTAGCACACATGGATTGCCCATTGGCCCAGACACAAGAGGATATTACTTAGTGTGTGGCTTCCATATCCTGGATGCATGCAGCCGCTGATGGCCTCTATTGATGGACACTGGCGTAAAGCCATCACTCAAGTTATGGAGCTTTAATTGAAGACAGCATAAAACGATAAACCAAGAATCATGCATGGCTGAACAGCCCAATGTAAACCATTAATCATAGCATAGGCAAAGACAAGTGGCCGCCACATACACACAGCCACTAACAGACAAGGCTCCTTGTGAATACACACACACACATCGGCAGTGGCATACTCATATTGCTCTTCAACCTCACACCTCGTATGTGTGTGGGATACGTGCACGCACACACACAATCACAAGGGGCATGGCAGAGACAAGAGTCCCAGTCACATATTCTCATGATAGATGACCCATTTAACTTTGATTTCTGAGAGAAATGAGCTTGTCAGCAATACAGGGTTACCGCACAAGCACATTGGTGCGCTCATGCACATAGACACCCGTTCACAGCGTATACTGATTCTTCACAAAGGCCACGTGTATAAACTCACTTTGTGCATTTACATTGCAAGTAAGTCACTGTGATTTGAGCCAACTCTCCTTTTTTTTCTTTACCCGGCACTTACCCACAACCAAACACTCAAAGTCATGCCTATTTGCATGGGTGTGTTTCTAATGTGTGTATGATTTGTGATGCAAGCATTTGGAAGTGAAGCAATTTATCAATTGCTGTTTCCACATCACAAGTCCACCGTTTATAAATGCAAATGTACACACCTGACACAAGAAGGTAAAAAGGCAGACATATATATCTGTTAACTCGACATATTCAACAGGGAATAGTATAAAGCCAAACTATGATTAGGTGGCATAAAAAACTGATAAGCCAAATACACATGCTGAGCAATCAACATAAATGCAGTTATAGAATTGGCAGACATGATGCGTTTTTGGCAAGTTGGACTCTGTGTAGCTGTCGATAAAGTCTGGCAAACAAGTGGCTTGCGTTGTCGATATGATTTTTTCATGTGTTGTGCTGCACACAGCTGCATAAGTATATTCATTAATTCATTTTGGCTACGGTGCTCTTCAAATCTCCTTAAAAAGCTAAATCTGGTTTGACTGTTTCATTACCTAACCACTGTAGCTCATGAAAAGTCCCTTTCAAGCATGTCATTCAGCAGTGCCATCTTATCTACAGCACTAAAATGAGGCTTAAAGAATGTGACTGTTTAATGTCCCACATGGCCTGGAGAAGATAGTGAAAGAAAAGGTTATTTGTGAAGACATACAGTAAATATGAGAACTGTTGATAAAAGTAGAGAAAAAATACAGTCATTGTTAAAGTAAAGATTTTTCTAAATTTGAAAGAGCAAAAATGACAACATTTTTTATGAGAAAGATAGATTAAAACTGAACAGAGAGAAACTGAATGTGCGACAGATCATGAATTGCTGTATATTCGGAGTACAGATTGGATCAGAATGTAAAATCGTACTTTTGGGAGAAAAGTACAACTTTTTTGAACAAATCCACCAAGCCCAGCGTAATGCTGTGTTCACATCGAACATGAATCACGCATCATATTTGTGTCGTCAGTCTTTTTTTCAATGTGCGTCAAATTTGATGCACAAGGCTTGTCCAAAAAGATGTTCACAAACTTGACGCTCCAGACGCATGTGGGCAAAGCTACTGTCAAGCTTTTAGCCTCATTGCTACAACTATTGACTGTATATCTCATTTGCAATGCATGGAAGACACAAATGATGTTGAGATATCAAGTTTATTTATTTTGAAGAGCTCTACAAAAGCATCGGTAAGCTCTTCTCCATAACTGGATTCATGGCATCAAATATTCTTTTTACTTCAAATGTATTTATTTCTACATTAACCAGAAGAAGGAACAAATAAAAACTAGATATATTGCATTACCTGCAATAATGCTAGTGTGAATGCTGTAAGCTGAATCTGGCCACTAAAGATGTTAAGGCTGATAGCTGAAAATGCTGAAGTTGATAGCTTGCTAAAATATTGGCTAAACTCAAAATTAGCTTAGAAAACCCTAGCAGATGCTGGGATGCTGCCTGACTTCAACTCCAGTTCCTTTTGCATAGACTTTCATTCATAACTGAAAACGGACTCAAAGATCACATGTTGACTTTTACCTGCGATATCTCAAAAACCGTAAGGAGCTTTAAAAATAAAAATATAAGTTTAAGAGCTCAAAGTCTGCTGAATAGTTTAAAAGTTGAATGGTTTACGTAGCAGAAAGGCTATTTTGAGTTCTTTTGTTTGGTAGAGCTGAAAGTTTTTTTTGTTAAAAAGGGGTATTTGAAGATTTTGCTGGTAGTTAATTTAATAGTTTAAAGAAACTCCTGTGTTTACATAGCTCAAAAAAATGCAACTTAAGACTCCAAAAAATACGGTACAAATTTTTGTTCTTGTGTTTGTTTTTTTTTGTTTCAGAATACTTGAGTATAGTTGTTTATATCCAGATTTTTTTCCCACCTATTTGGTGTATGACTGTACATTTTAACACCCCACAGCAGACTAAAACCCACCTAAACCCATGTCCAGTGACTTATGTGACAGTGTTGACAGAGAAATTAAACAGATGGATTGTCCATTAGAAGGATAAAATGCTTCAAAATGCACATGTGTACTTGCAACACACACACATGCTGGTTTAATGTAGCAGCTGAAGCCCCTCAACACTGCTCTGCCCCCCCCATGCTTGGTTTCCCCATCTAATTGCTGCCATTCGTCAGTGAGCTTGTGACTGTGTGTGTGCCTCATGTACTTTGGGTTTTTCTCCTTACTTTGTGATTCTGACACTGTGCATTTTCACAAGAACAAAAAACAGGGACTAAAAGACAAAAAAAAGGAAAGACCAAAAAAGAGTGTAGGCATATTCTCAAGGGGGAAATGTACCAAATGTACCATAGGACATACAAAACCTGCCATCGTTAGGTGTGGCAACTACTTGTGGGCAATGGCAGGTTACACGTTGGACAGGTCGCCAGTCTCTGGATGGACACATTCCTTTAAAACATTGAGATCCATTTAAAAGTCCCTCTCCGATCATCTTTTGATCTATTTTCAAAACGTTCCTAACGGCCTTATGATTACAGTGGGGCAAAAAAGTATTTAGCAAGTCACCAATTACACAAGTTCTCCCAATTAAAAAGATGAAAGAGGTCTGTAATTTTCATCATAGGTACAGTATATTCCCTTTCTTCTCCAAACGTACCTTTGCTCATTGCGGCTAAAAAGTTCAATTTTAGCCTTGTAGGTCCACAGAATTTGTTTCTAAAATGCATTAGGCTTGTTTCTTTGTTCATTTGCACACTTCAAACGTTGAATTTTGTGGTGAGGACGTAGAAGAGGTTTTCTTCTGAGGACTCTTCCATGAAGACCATATTTGCACAAGTATCTCTTGACAGTAGATCAGTGTATCACAACTCCATGGTCTGCAGGTCTTTCTGGAGGGATGGTGCAGTCAAACGTGGGTTTTGATTTGCTTTTCTCACAATCCTGCGAGCTGCTCTGTCTGAGATTTTTCGTAGTCTTCCAGATCTTGCTTTAACTTCCACTGTTCCTCTGGACTGCCATTTCTTCATGACATTCTGAACATAGGATAATGGCATCTGAAAACGCTTTGCTATCTTCTTATAGCCTTCTCCTTCTTTGTGAGCATCAACTATTTTCAGTTTCATTGTTCTGGACAACTGCTTGGAAGAAACCCATGATGCTGATCCGGTCAGATGACTTAGATTTTTTAAAATCTTTGAGGTTAAAATCACCTGGTTTTTGCAAACAATGATTGGGAACAATCCATGCCACTGTCACGTCTCAGCTTTTTCCAAAGGGGGCATTGCATACTATAAATTCTGCAGGGTGCCCAAACTTTTGCACATGTCATTATTTTGTTTTCTGTTATTTTGAAAGGGTAAATGATGGAAATAAAGCCTAATTATTTTGGAAATATTAAAAGGATGTCTCATCTGTAAACTGATGCATTTAGAAGATTTTTCAGTCTTTTCTTGGGTTCTTTATGCACAATAATACAACATTTTAGCTGGGGTGCCCAAACTTTCGATCATCACTGTATTTCACTGTCTCTTTGTGCGCCTAATATTTTTTGGCTCACAGTCATGCGTGCATGTGTGCATGTGTGTGTTCAACATGATAATTTGTTAGCTTATGTTGTGAGGGGGTAAACAGATAAGCAATCCGCAGCCCAATTCTTCATCCTGCTCTGATTATAAATCAGCTGGAGCTCTCAGAAGCAATCAGCAAGAGCAATCTGCAGCCGCCACAGACACCTTATCAATCAGAGGGTACCATCACACTGTCACACATGCATATACCAGAAGTATACACTCACATGCTGTCCTGCAGTCACAATCGTACACACCTTCGGACAAGGTGGCAGGTATGGTTCAGTTGTAGATCTTCTTGCTTGTGTTATTAAAATTTCCTTTCTTTGTTTCTTTTTTTTCCTTCCTTATCTTGTGAAACAGGATCACGACAAGTGAGTTGCAACAAGTTTTATCAAGCTTGATGCCTAGCGGCTGAGGAACAGTGTAAAGCGAGACACATCACTCCTAATTACAGTCTGATATTAATAACAGAGAAAAATATTAATCTTGGAGGTAAACACTAAGCCGCTTAAAGGAAAATTGCAAATAAATCAGATTATCTTATAGGAATATCCTCCAAATAGGCCAGGGGGTTAATGAGAAACCTGGGTCCAAGCTCTCTCTCCCTTTTTTTTCCTCTCTATCATTTCCCACTCCCTATTCTCTTGTCGAATTGAAAAAGGCGCGACTGTGTGCATTTGTGTGTTTGAAAGTGTGGTTGTGTATTTATAAAGCTGCACTGCAACCCCCTTCTTTCAGCCCCCACCCCACTACCAACATCACCCCCTTTCGTCTCTGCCTCTCTACTGTTGTATTCATTTTTCACCTCCAATTTCATTTTTTCATCAGTCCAGGGGGGCGCCGCCAAGCAGATTCAATTAGGCTCCGTGATTGGGCCGCTGGCATTCAGCGGGGTCATAGAAAGGTTAAAGAATTCAGTGGCACAAACATGATTATGGCTCTGTAGCATTTGATCAGAAGTAGGGTTTATCACGGCAAAGTGGAGCTCCTACATTGCTTGAACTGGGACCACCAGTTTGGTCTGCGTGTGGTGTGAAGGCTTTTCCAAGTCGAACTGATTCTGCCGCTTAATGATAATAACATACTGAAGCGGCTGAACGTGCTGCATGCTTGAAGCAAAAGGCAGCTAAAGGTAAAATGAAGCACATTTTTGAACATGCAATCTTCTTCTAGGTAAAAAAGATCCACTAAAGCAAAACAAATAACATAAGATATTCACAATTGATTGATGTGAAACAGTTTAGCGAAAAATGGGTAAAAAAATCTAAAAATAAAATAATTTGTATTGGTGCCATTAACAGCTGTAGGAGCTTGGGCCAAGTCAGTCAGTCATTTGCAACACAAACATTTACTAACTTCACTTTTTGCTTGTAGTCTTTTGATGGGATGAGCACTTTGGCAACATTTATCTTTAATTTATTGTTTAAAAAAACACGAATTTCTCCTTTGGATATTTTATTTCTAATGCAAAGTAGAAACAGTCTCTAAAGATGTTCAATACTTGGGTTGCTCCCTGAACTTGATTTTTTTTTTTGTTCCAACAGGCAAGTCTTAAAAAAAAAAAATCCATAAAAAGCAGAATCAATCCAATAATGGTAAGACTTCTGTATTCAGACTGCCTTTCAACCTGACATTTCTGTTTCAAACCAAAGCTTGTAAACAAAACCACGTGGCTTAAGATATCGTCAGTCATTCGCAAAGAATTATGAGGGAGGGGCAAAGCAATACGAGAAAAAATAACAAAAGTCCTTCCTCTTTATAATCATGTCAGGATAGTTCACTTATTCAAACTTCATATTTCACTGATCAATTTGAACGTCTGTATCAACATCCGGTACAACACTTTTTACTTGCTTCATTGGTATGGTGGAGGCATGCTGCAAGGGAGTTATTGAGGAGACGACGGCTAGGAAGGTAAGCTGGTAAGTGCTTATGGTATTCGATTGCTAGGAAAACAGTGCGAGAAGCAGTGTGAATCACGTTAAAAGTTGTTTCAATCAGCATGCATGCATCTGACCATATTTGAAGGAATTGCTGTGTCTCATCGTTGCTCCACATTTGTCCACAGCTTTTCCTTCTCTGTTTACACCCTTTAATGCCCGTCTGTAATGCCTGCCACCATGATGGCCATTTTTGGTTCAGGTTTTTAGCTAAGAGCACAGAGCTTATTCAGTCTGTTTGGAAATGAACCGAGACCACCTCGAAAAATGTTTCTGATAGCAATTTCTGGTCCTGGACCAGGACCCACGTCTATGTATTCAGACTGTAAATTTGTTCTGAATTATTGGGGGAAATGAACTCCAGTACACTTTAATCGAACCAAATGTTTCCTGTCTGAATCCACCCTAAATCAAGAACGGTTTGAGACACAGATGACTCTGTGACTGTTTTTAATTGTTTTTGTAAATATTTTGATCATGTTTAAAATTCCAGTGACACGAGCATGGCAGAGTTTTAAATATATTTATAAAAGAAGAAAAATCATTTTTTAATTGTGACCCTGCCAGCCAAAAGTTTCATAATCAACCAAAGAAATTACTTTTAAAGAAATGTACAAAAAAAAAAAAAAGGCTCAGCTTAACTACTTCACAAAGTTAAAACAGATGAGATTTTATTTTTGATGTCTTTCAAGGCTGGAAACCATTGTTTGGGCTAAAAAGAAGTTTGACCATAAGTTACCCATTTATTTTATTTTATTTTATCTGAAATTAGAACATTTAATGAATGTATTTATATTTGAATCTCATTAGGGTCTTTCATTTTGACTTTAATTATGTTCAGGTCAAATTGGCGACCAACCAGCGCCTTAATCTATCGTTCTCTTCATGAGTCTGTGCTCAGGTGGGTTTTGCTCCCAGACAACAAACTATGCAACAAAAACAAGTATGCATACAGACATGTATTCCTTCTTTCTTAGCCTCTCGCTCTCTCTCTCTTTTTAGTGTGTATGCGCGCACACAGACACACACACACACACACACAAACACACACACACACACTTTTGCAGAGTAATAAAGCCCACCCTTGCAGAAGAATTAAAGCCAGTCAATGACATTGTCGCCAAGTACACACTAAATCATTTTTATACCCAGATGAAACAGCCAACATAATACCAGCTTGGCACATGTATCCAATATCACCTGGATACTATGAAACCAAACAAAAAAGCAACTAATCAAATATCATATTGGATGTGTCAGACTTATGTCAAAACATGAGATTAATACCAAATATAAGAAACATGGTACAATAAGAGTATGAGACCTTTTTACATTCAGAATGACCAAAAAGAGAGCACATTATGAGATATTGGATTGATAACAGGCTTGGATGCTGTTGTTCGCTGACTATAATAGAACAATGCTGGTACTGGGTAAGCAAAGAATGCAATATGATTCTAATGTGTTTTACAGACAAAAGCCTTTCACTGGGGGAAATTGTGTCAATAAATAAGCAGACTCCCATTTAAAAAGCAAGGGCCATCATAGAGCATAAAACAACAAGCTAATGTGTATTGTTAGTGTTTTGGTTACTATCGGAAACATGATACAGTATGGTTATTTATCTATTTATTCATTCCCCTTCACATAATGAAATTATAGCTTTTAGGTTATGTCTAACTTTCATAAAAAATGCTTTATGGTAATGCTTATACTTAAAAAGTTACCAAAACCACAGTGTTACACCCTCAATTCCTCCGTCTTGTGGCCAAAAAAAGGACGCAACAGGAAATGAGGCTCCATCTCCCCTCAGTCTCAAAGTCCAGCACACTTAAGCAGGTTACTAGAGTTTATTTGGTTGAACACGTAAAGTCTCGAGCATTTACTATAAAGTGGACCTAGGACAAAATACCAACCGAAAACAGGCCTACCTAACAAGAACTCAAATCTTACCTAGCAAAACAAAATAAACCAAAAAACAATAAGTTACTTCCACAAACAAACAAAAACAAGAGAAAACATGTTTCACAATATATAGCAGTGCACTCCTAAAACTCTAAGCTCCATGTAGCTGGTTTTTGGAGAGATGGGACTTGTCACATGAGCCTGTCTCTTGGTCTTCTTCCTGATTCTTTTTGCAATAAGTGTTATTCCAGGTGTGATTTCAGGCAGCCTATCCACTCCTGGTGCTGGAGCACCACACCAATCGCAGCCCAACACCTGCATACTGAGATGCCCGAATGGTTAAGTAAGTACTTAAGTACTAAGTATTTAACACACTTAATACATTTAAAAGCTCAAAAAAGTTGATTTTGTTTGATATAGGCACTTTAAGATGTTGTAGAGAGTTGCTATAGAGATGGGAAAGCCATCTTGCCAAATTGAAATTTATCTTTCTTCTTTGGACTTAATGATATCCATTCATCTTCTATACCTGTTCAATTCTTCTCAGGTTCACTGGGTTGCTGGAACCTACACAGTTACTGTTGGGCAAAGATGGGATAAATCCTGGATATTTTGCCAGTCCATTGCAGGGACAAACAAAGACAGACAAGCATACAAACTGAGGGACAAGTTAGAACTACAAATCAATCTACTTCTTTTCTTTGGTGGGAGGAATCCAGAGAACCCAAAGAAAACACACACATGCATAAAATAAAGAGAAAAAAGTCAAAACTCCACACAGAAAGGAACCAAACCACCCTGTTTACAACCTGTTTATGACATCAGTTCTTATAATGTTTTTTTTTTTTTTTTTTTTTTTTAACCTTGTGATCTGCCTCCATCAGGAAAATGTGGAACTGGTCCTTTTTATTTGAATTCTCCAAATAAAGTTCAAATGTTGATTCCGTGCTCAAGAGTGGTTTGAAGGGCAAAAGGAGGAAAATCGTTTTAATCAGTCTATCTTCATTTTGATTTATAAAGTATATAAACAGGAGACTTTAAAGGGTGATTTTTACATCTAAGTAATTTGGAATAATTGTTCAATGTTTTCCAGAAATACCATTATTTCTTAAGGGGTTAATATTCATTCATTCATTTTTCCAAACCGCTTTTTCCCTTTCGGGATTGCCAGAGCCTAACCCGGCTACTCATGGGCGAAGGCTGGGGATACCCCTGGACTGGTCGCCAGTCTGTCGCAGGGGCCACAATCACACACCCATACACACTCACATTCACACCTAGGGACAATTTCGAGTAACCAATTAACCTATGAAGCATGTTTTTGGATTAATATTTGTGACGTTAATTTTACAGTTAGTTAAACTTTTGATAGTGATTGGTTATGTCAGTGCTACACAGATGTGACAAAGCATATCCATATTTTTTATTTCATACTTGAACAAGCTATTTATTTTCTACTTCCACCTGCCTTTGCACAGGAGTAGATTTTTTCTACATGTCAGTCATATCTTTTTGGGAGTGCCTGTCAATCATCTTCATCCTTGAGCCGATAACAGCCATGAGGGAGTTTTAAATTTCCCCCCTAATATCTGCCTCTTAAGGCATGAAACACTAGCCAGACAGAACCAGTCAATAATGCTGTTTGGTACCTCAGTCCCTTGCCTAATTGACAGTGAAACACTTGAATATGTCCTAGACTTCTCAATTCATGTGGATCCCCACTCCCCATCAGGAAATCCCCATTCTATAGTCAAGATGGGTATTTACATGCCCCACACCGTGGAGAGCAAACAAGCTCATTTAAAAGTTCACATGCTAATGTGTGACATTTAATCCAAACTTTACACGGGGAAAAGGACACGCTACAATAGATTTTGATTCCTTTCTTGTCTGTGAATCTCATCATCTTTTCAATTCCATATTTATGAGATGAAAAGATGGGACACCTTTGAGGGGAGGGAAAAAGGGAGTTTGCTATTCGAAAATTAGGCTGGTCAGTGATATGCACTTCAAAGTTTTTGTTGGTGTTGGATAAACGTTCATTGAATGTACTGCCTATGTCAAAGCTTGTGAATGATCAACGAAAAATGGTTCTTGAGAAGCTGGTTTTATGTCCATTTGATAATAACAGTATTTTTAGTAAATTACGTTTTTTCGTCTGCAGACTTCTAATACTGAACTGGCGACGTTTGGTTTCCCTGATCCAAAGTACAGTCTCCAGGATCAGCTGTAGTGAATTAACACAGCTAATTTCAGGAGTTGGCCAACCCACAAAATGAAATTCCTCACATTTGTTTAATATATTTATATGTACTCTGAGGGCTAAGGCTGTACACCCAGCCAATGACAACTTTTGTAGATATACCGCCCTCTTGTTCACTTTTTTTTTTACTGCAGAAGACGTGGAAAGGGGGAAAACCAAAAAGGCAGCCAAAGAGGCTTCGGTTAGAAGGGGTTGTTAGTTCTTTATGTAAATGTGTGTTAAGTTATTGCTTGAATGGCTGACAGAAGTGTGCACTGCAACTAATTTTCTCATGCAGATTTATGTGTGACCTCGACTTAATATGGGGACATTCTGAAAAAGTTTAAATTTTTTACCAATTTAAAATCCTGAGGTACTAAATGAACATTTGTCTGTGGAGGCACACATTTGTTTTCTTGATTTTTATGTATGCTTTTTTATATATATAAAACTTCAAGAAGTGTCTGTTCCTTCTGGCAAAAATCTACCCTCTTTCATCACACATAATACATTCAGATGTCCAGCCTTGGAAAGACGGTATGCATACAAGAAGAATGAAATCAAATTACATCCCAAAAAAAGATGTGGACTATAGTCTACTATAAATTTTAATTAGATTTGAAATGTTTCCATCTTCAAACTGTTCATCAAAATGAATTTCACGTACAGAATATTTTTTGATGAACACCTGGGGTTCTGAAAGAACACACTCAGTACCATGCTATAACTGAACAATAAAAAAGATGATTTAATTAAACAGAATAAACTCATAAAAAAGTCTGGGTGAAACCAGGAAAAGTAGAGAGTAACTGAATTGAAAAATGTTCATGTGTAAAGCTGACAAAATGGGACAAACAAATCAGTCTATTTCCAAACTGAGAACCTATATCTGGGCAGTAAACATTTTATTACAGGACAAAACAATGTTTTAGCTTTTTTTCCCCTCCAACTGCCAATTAGTTTAGCTGTTGCTGGTTGGCAACAACATGCCACCAGAGAAGCAACTGGAGATCGAAGGAGAGGCTGAGGAAACTGGGGTCTATCAGAGTCTGCAAGACTCTTAAAACGTTTTTAAGATGGCGGAGGATCGAAAAACTGGTGCAAAGATCCAGATCCGTTCTGGGACATCTCATATGGTGGCTGAGAAGAGGATGCAATGGAAACTGGAATCCATCATGGTAGGACTGGGCAAAATATATCCATATAGTCAATAAATTCAAATTTTTTGTTTTAGACTATTTGGTTTTGGAAAATCAAGATTGTATTTTCTCTCTCTTTCTTTCTTTCTTGGGCTTCCATTGTTCAATTGTAAAGGCAGCCCACCCGTTAGTCTCTCACAATGAGCAGACATTAAAATGGCAGCAAGCAGAGGAGCTTCTTCCACAAGACTGAGAAAAAAAAAGCTTGCTGCATATTTACAAGCGCACAAGACAGGTAAAGCACCCCAATACCCCCACTCCTGTTGATTCTTTTTAACGCTTTTTAACAGGATCTGAACAAAAAAAGGAGGATAAACCGGCTGGATTCACAGGAGCAACAGAGTTTAATAAAAAAGTGTTGATTTGGAGACAGCAATGTTGTTGCACACTGATGCTATCATGCTACAACGCCATATACTATGCTAAAATGCTGTGCCGCTTGTCTCCAGTTTGTAACCGATTTAATGTCAGAATATTTTCATGGAACGGACTTCAAGACATGGCGGATAAATACAACAAACTTAATTCATAGGACATTCATAAAAACTGTATTTTCTAAATATAATAACAGACATGAATTCGCTTTGAATAAAACTTTATCAACAATATCTAACATTACAGAGGCAGTGTTGAGCTTAAAAAGCACAACACATTTTTTTCTTTTTTTTTTAAGAAAGTAAAAGGAGGGAGAAAAAATCGAAGAAAAAAATCGATTAAAATCGAAGATCAAATTTTGTCTGAAAAATCAGAGATTTCATTTTTTTGGTCATATCACATCCTCTGCATGGGACCATGGGTGCACAGAGGAGCTCCTTGAGTCAGAGACTGAAGCACCTTGCTGCAGTAGGGAGCGCTTTTGCAGACCTTTTTTTTTTTTTCCTGTCAGCTATTTGACTCTAGACACTGGCCACTAATTGTTGTTGGTATTAATTTTTTGGGTGTATTGTTAGTGTTACTTATTACATATCTGCTGTTTCTTTCTTTTTATTCTATCCTGTTTACCATCCCATCATGGCAAACCAGAAAGCAATCAAAAAGTTGGAAAAGTTGACTCAACAGTTAGTAAGATCACACATGTTGGGGCTGGTATGATTCTATAATTGTCTACTTGTGAGTCCTACAGAGAATTGTTTCAGACGTTCAAAGAGTAGGGCTCTTTTTGGTTCTCTTCACGCCTCTCATCCTACCTCACACACACTCATGCACACACACCCCTACACACACACAGATTGACCAGAACAGGCCAGGGATGAACACACCCCATCTGATCTGTGCCCCGTTCATTCATTAGACCCATGCTCCCCTCTATTGATTTCAGCTTAAGTAATGAGAAAGCTTATCCAAAAATCTTTAGCATTTGGGCTCCAACTTAAGGGAATCAATGGGGCCATTTCCCATTTTGAACAGCACGTACGCAGGGGTTTTATGTATGGTGAACGCGACAAATCCAGATGCTGATAAATCAATAGGCCTTTTTGTCAATAGACAACCACGCTTGCACACACATACATGCATACATGGACACACTTGGCTGATAAATGGTATTTTTGAGGCAATTAAAGTGAGCTGTAAACATATGAAGGCCAATCAATTGGTCAGTGAGGTCTATTATCAAGGCTTTAACACTGATTTAGAAGAGACTTTATGTGTGCCACAGTCACTTATGCAGATCAGCAGAAGCCAGTGATCTTCACAAACAGCTGCTGTCCTTGCACAATACCAGACATGCCACTGTCTGTCATTGTTGACACTTTGAATAACAAGCAAATTAAACTATTGATATTAGTGGCCTCAACTCTTTATTTAAAAACAGCTAAAAACAAAATGCAAGCTCCACTGGGAAACTGATCTTCAATCTAGGACGTTGACAAGTTGCTTTTCTGCTGTAAATCATCATTGAGCTTATCTGTGTATAAGTTTTGGTTTTGATATACTGTATATATTTTTAAGAATATTAGCTGTTCCTTAATGGGGGGGGGGGGGTTCCAGTTCTAGTTATTGAATAAACAAAAATGATTATGAAGTGTTGACATTTTGCCACTTAGACAATAACTGTTGAAGTTTGATAGTGGATTATTGTACACTGAAGTAAACAACCTCTTTTTTATCAGCAAGCAACTTTTGAAATTTAAACTCAAACACAAAAATAACATTTGAATTGAATGCATGATCACATTTTGAAGTCAGCATCATGGCCATTTGCAAGTAATCACAGACAATCTGTATATCTACTGGAAAATGGTCAAATATGCACAAATTACAAATACGTGTGTACGGACATCATTACACAGATGCCAACCAATTCTGCAACTGCAACACATTTTATACATCGACAAAATATTTTGAGAACACCTTATTCTGAAAGAAAAAGCGCTTTCTGAACTCTTTAGGAACAATGGGAGTACTATTTGAAGTCTGTTAAATGAACCAGCAACCAAAGGCATTGAAATTGCCAATAAAGCAGCAACTTTCATGGAAGCAAAAGTGACAGTAACATCCAAAATACCTAATGATCAATGTTTTAACAGAAAATATTACTATTGTTTGTGTATATTAACTGTCAGAAATGGTTGAGTTTGAGTGTGTGAAAGGCAGCTAAGGAATGCTAAGTTTTGCTAAACGTAAGGTTTGTTTAGCTAAAGAGATTATTTGCAAATCACACACCTCAGATGATTCAAAGTGGTTGGTTAGGCCATGGTTCTGTAGAACCAGTGTGATTCCAAAATACTCCAGAGTGATCTTTCAAAACTTTTTACAACAATCTAACATTATATTCTGTCCTTTTTGGGTTTGCTTAAATTATCTTAGTATAGAAACCCAAGTAGACAAGATTAAATGAATTCCCATTTCCCTTTCTAAGACAGAGCATAGACTTTTATAAACCATTTCTTTCACAGTCTTTCACTTTTCTTGCAGAGACTGAACTAACAAAAAGAGTGCAAACAAATATGCTATACTGAAGTAAAAAAATAGTGGCATTACTGCTCATAATGTGAACTAGCGCCAAAGACACGGGGCTCTTTCCCCGCTGCTGGTCACCAGTCACGGGGATAGCAGGTGCTGCTGCCTGCTGGATCATTCTAAACAGCAGCACCTAGGCTTTAGGAAGAGGGGCTGCAGAAAGGAAATGTTCAGTTTTGGATTTTTTTTTTTATTTTTAAAGGGACAAATGTTTAAAAATGCTTATTTAGACGTTTTTGTAATAATTTGTCGGCATATGTGTTTAAGAAAGTGGGAAAAATCAAGTTTCATCAGATATTTTTCACAATCTAAGTTCAAAGCAGCTGATAAGAAAACTCTGATGACCCAGCATTCTAGCAGCATTTAAACGCATCACTTATGCACGAATCTGGGAGACGTGAGGAGTCTCACATGAGATTTATGCGGTTTTGTGTGTGCTTAACAAGCGATAGGTGCATCATTTTTAAAGATTTGTGCATGTAGTTAGTGTCAAGCTGCTGTAATTTTAAGTTGTGCATGTGTAAATTGTATTTTTTTTATTTTGTAATTTTTTTACCTATGCACAAAAATGTATTATACGAGTTGCAATCAAGAATCTAAAGTTGCACGCGAATCAAGAATTATGCACGCACAAACCTAAAGTTACGCACAAATCAAGGATGACGCATGCACAAATCGGACTGATGCTCATTTCTCTCCATAAAAAAACAGCATAATCATAAATAAAAGGCCAAATAGGTCAAAAAATGATCAGAGTGGGACTTTAAGAAATGTGTAATTCCTAACTTTACACACCAGATTTTCAGTTAACCTAAAAAAATTCCAAACAATGAAACAAGAGGGTAAAACCTTTGTTCATCCACTTCAATTGGAACATAGTGAAGAGGGTTAAGGAGTGATGTGGGGAAGAAGATTTTAGAGCAATGGTTACCATGGTGAATCATCTCTGTCAAAACAACCAAGGTCACACAAACTAACCTGGAGTGTTATGGGACTTCTGATTAGCAAACTGAACCTCAATAAGAGGATTTTTATTTTGTCTTTCTTGCCTTGTTTTTTTTTTTTTTTGTGGTTGTTTTTCATACTTAACATAGTTTCAAGCTTACTTTACTTCTTGTTTTACTCTTTTTGTTTATTTTCCTCTTTTTTTAAAGGAAAAAAAAAGTCTTATTTGGCCTTTATTTCTGTTCATACTTTTTCATATTTAAGATCCACTAAATGTGCCATTACAAGAATTGTAGCATTTCAAAATTCATTATACATGACCTGTGCTGTCAGTTGTCTGAACACATCCTGCTCTGAGTTATTACAATTCAGCTGGCCAACACACAGCTATTGTGCTAGTGTGGGGTTAGGGGAGATGCTATAATAAAATATTGAGGACGAGCAAGGCAGCTGCAGATGCTAGCTGTCATGTGTGAGCGAATGAATGTTTTGACAAGTATGTTTAAACATTCATGTGGGGAGGATAGTTTAGGGGGGCTTTTCATTAACACCAATATGTCTTTGCCTCCTTGGTGCAGATACTGCTGGTAGAAGCATGGCAACAACAGGGAGGGGAGGAATTAACATCTCAGGAGGAGGCTGTCAGACGCACGCATCGTGCAAGGTAGAAGCGCTGAGTCCTGTGCAGGACCGCGCACACATTTTACACGGAACGACTAACTCAAACAGATATGAAAACAACTTCCTCCTATTTACTAGGACGGCTGTGTCAAATTGTAACATGATGTTCTGAGTTGATCAAACATCTTATAAAAGGCGTGAGCAACACCCTCAAATACAAAAGAAGCAGGAGTGCAGTGGGTTCCCACATTAATAACAACACTGATTTCAAAGAAATTATTTTTCAAATGGAGAAGTATGTAGAAATGTACATCCCTGTCCATGTTATGTTATCAGGAGATTTGACCTGATAGCAAATGAAAAAAAAGATGTTTGGTTTTCTTTGGAGTAGAGTACTGACAAAATGTTTACAAGATACTGACAGGGTTAGAACCAGAAATGCTTCCAGGTGAACAGAAATGGTTAAATAGGTCAACACCATACTGATGTTGCAACAACTATTTTTATTCTTCGCCATTGAAAGTTCTGTGATGAGAAAAATGAGCCGTGTAGATTCGTAATGCAACAAAAAAGCCTGGCATCATCGTTTCGTAATGGGAGCATGGGCACACCATGGAGGCTCCCTAAACCTTTCTAAACAAAGTGCAAAATCAATACCTATGCTAATGACCTCATGGAGCTAAAATTGAGTATAAGGAGTAAAAAGGTACATCACATATTCTTAACATAAGTGGCTCTGACTTGCAAAATATCTTTGCATAACATGAGCCATAGTTAATGTCATAAGTGGCTTTAAATGGTTCAAGATGCATTGAAAAATGTGCATCGTCATCTGTTTTACCAACACCTTGATGCAAACATTTTAAATTAATCTAGTTTTCACTGCTAATGCAATTCCATTTTGATATTCAAATTTTGTGTGTAAGTGTGCCCAAGCATGCTCATGCAAGACTGATCTAATCAGTCTTAAATCAGTTAATAAGCCAAGGACACAAAGGAGATGACTCAGCTATTGCCAGCATGAGCTAATATTAGCATTTTTCTCTCATTCAAGACCTGTGCTGCACCCGGCAACATCTTGGGTTCAGCCCTCCCTATGCACAAGTGCTAGCTTAGGATCTAAAGTAGCTCTTTGTAAGATAAAAAAGTACACTTTCTGTCATAAAAAATTACCTAATCACAATTTTTATAATTATATATGTCTTAATCTTAACACTTAAGTTTTTTTTTTGGATACATACTGTATATAACAAATTTAAAACGGTTATTACTAATCTACAGATAATAGCCAATCTTTAAAGACCCGCTCCATTGAAAATCCTGTTTTTGGTGTTTTTAACATATATGAATAGAATATTAAGCTAGAACTTGCATGTCTGAGTATGTCTTTATTCAAATTCACTCCTCTGTATAAATTGGTATAGTTTTTTTAGTCACATCTGTCCCCCTATTTTATTTTATCTGTTTCATTTTTTTTTAATCTTTGTCTCCTTTTTCCTTAAATGTTGCCTCTACATTTTTGAATATACTGTTGTGTTTTTCTATTGACATCTGTGTTGTTTCTGTATCTGCTTTTGTTTGCCTTCTGTTATCTTTTCTTTGTTGATTTAGCTTCTCTTGTACTTAAGGACCATCAACCTGTTCTATAGGGAATAAAGATGGAAATTTGCATAAAAGGCTATAATCTTAGACATTTGAATTTTCCATGTTTTATTATTATATTCTGTCCCTGTCATTATTAACCAAACAAAAAAAAAATCATTGTGAATCAAAGCAGACAAAAAGTTGAATTGGAAAAATATTGTATTTTTTACATATATTAGGCAGGCCACAAGCTCCCTGCTCCATTTTACTCCACTGGGATGCTCCACGCCAACAGTCCCGCCCCCAACTCAAAGGTAGTTTTTTTATAAACTTCTGCCGCTCTGCAGAAATGATGCCCTACAAGACACAGATGTAAATACCACTGTTAAAGACAATCAGAGCGGGACTTTAAAATCATGATGACTATTACAGAGCAAACAGCCGACACTCAAAGCCTCTATCAAACTTTAAAAATTGTCCAAAAACTCATTCAATCCTCGTTACTCACGTTTCTACTGTACAATTATTCTACTGTTTCAGATTTAGTTTTAACATTCATTCATTCATTTTCCAATCCGCTTTATCCCTTTCGGGGTCACGGGGTTGCCAGAGCCTAACCCGGCTACTCATGGGCGAAGGCAGGGTACACCCCTGGACTGGTCGCCAGTCTGTTGCAGGGGCCACAATCACACACCCATACACACTCACAGTCACACCTAGGGACAATTTAGAGTAACCAATTAACCTGTGAAGCATGTTTTTCGACGGTGGGAGGAAGCCGGAGTACCCGGAGAAAACCCACGCATGCACGGGGAGAACATGCAAACTCCACACAGAAAGGTCCCCCTGCCAGGACTTGAACCGGGAACCTTCTTGCTGTGAGGCAGGAGCGCTAACCACTGCGCCACCGTGCAGCCTAGTTTTAACTTTTTTTTTTAAATTGTTTCTAAGGTCTTTGTTTTATACACAACTATAGGCTTGATGGAAAGTGTGAGATTTGAAAGCCTTAGAAAAAAATTCTTGCTTAAATGTTAACTTTAAAGACAGAGAATTGAACATCCACTTAACCCGAATGCACTTTGCTGGAACGTTCCCCTAAAAAGCTAATTTAGCCATAAGATGGACAGAGTAACAACAAAGTTTGTGGATTTTTTTTATATCATCTTCAACACAAAAAAAAACACTGTTAGAAAAAATAATCCTTACGTTCAGATTAATTCTGTTGTTTTATGCCTTAGATCATGTTTATCTCTAACATTAACTTTATATCACAGAATATTTACTTTTATTTTAGTACTAAAACTCTTCTGGAAATAACTATGTATGCCTTCCTCAATGCCTTCAGATTCAAATGAAAACACATCTACAAGGAGCTAGGACTAAATCTCATTTACCGCTTTAATTTGACAGTCAACATGCTTGTGCATAAGTGCTGTAAATGGGAAACAGATACCAACCTCTTGTGTCAATGTCTTCCACGAGTGGAAAAAAATAAAAGTTTAAAACTTTTTAAGTCTTCGTTTTAATCTGTAGGTCACTTGTAAAAAAAAAAGGCTGTAACTAAAGTTGAGTTAGGAAAGTTTGGCCTTATTGGAAATGTCTGGACTGTATTGGATTATAACAATCAAGATGTCTTAGTTTGATGTTCTTTGTCTTTTCCGCAGTGCCTTGAGGATTAAGGCGTTTTATGACAGAACAAATCTGGAAGTTTTCTTCGAGGACAAAAAAGTATGTTGCTTTTTTTTGTCTTTCTAGCAGAGTAACAACACAGAAGGTTCTGGGTCTCAACTTTGCCTCTTTCTCAGAAGCACCATCAGAAGCAAATGCAGCTACAGTCAGGATTAAAGAGAATCTCCATTCTTTGTCTTTTAGTCGCACATTATTTTCTTCGGCCTTATACTTTGTGGTTTCCACTCATTTTTAATCACTTTGTTACTCTGTTTTCCTCCTTAAGTCTCTTGCTCTCCTCTCTAAACATCGTCCCCTTCACATAATGAGTGTTGGAGCCAAACGAAAGAGGGAAATGGCTGGCTCTTAGGAGACGGCCACTGACTGAAGGTTTTAAATAAATGGGGAAAAAAAAAATGGAGCCAGATTGTATTTTAAAGGACAATGGAACAGACAGATATTTTTTTCTTCAAATAAATGCAATGTTTAAACTACTATATTAAAAAATCCATGTCTAAGCAGATCCAGCTAAGAGACAAACTTACAAACAGTTGTACTTTTAAAAATGTCTGTACAAACGAGAATAACATACATGCAATAAAGACGTGTTTGGTTAAGTGTGAAAAGCCTGTTATATTCCATTAAAAAGCAGAACAATAGATACATAAAAGCTAATTAGGCAAACATGTTTTCTTAAGTCTCCGATATTCTCTCAGGCATCCAAATCCACACCCACTTCTACACACAGAAGAGCCCTTTTTGAAGCACTCTATTGGGTTAATTGGATTATCTAGCACGATTTGCATAACTAATTAAGATCATTGTTAACGCCTAAGCAATATTTATTCAATTAGCTCTGTGTGTGCATTATGAAGCTGTGCATAGATTTGCGTCTGCTTTGGCAAAAGTTCAAATGAAAATGAAGCAACGCTAAGTAGGCATGAAGTGAGACCTGTGGGTGCTGTAATTCATCATCTATCACCATTGAACAGATGCTCACCATCAGGTGCCAGACACCCACTTCCAGCACACTACTATGGTGTAGCTCTTAACCGCCTATTATGATCATTAGACTTCTGATTAGTATAATTAGCATTGGAAACCAAATGAGTTAAGTGGTGCCAGGCTGGGCTTGTTGCTACCGTTGATGTGTATGAAACTCACATTACCACCTTTTAGATGATAAAAGAAGATACTTTTTCCAGCAGAATTTTTGTGTTTTTACTGATCGCAGCCGATGTACAGACTTTAACAAGTGACATAAAAAAATACGATTTTGGATGTTTATTGTTGGAGTATAAGTTGCACCAGAGTATAAGTCTTAAGAGCAAAAGAATGAATCATGAAAAAAAAAAAAAAAACATAAAAAAGCATCTCTGGAGTATAAGTTGCACTTTTGGGAGAAATTGATGCTTAATGCTATTTATAAAGTAGGTGCTCCAGTTGCATGTGGGAAAAGCTACCGTAAAGTTTTAAGCCTCATTGCTACATGGAAGCATTGACGCGTTGCATACCAACATTTTGAAGAGCTCTAACATAACATTGGTAAACACATGTCCATGTCTGGGTTCATGAAATAATTTTGTCTTTTTATTTTACGGCAATCCCTATCTTCTACTGCAAGAGTCAGCATCAGAATGTCTATGCTTTCCGAGGTACTTCAGTGTCTCTATAACCCGGGGGACTACTTGCTGTCCGAGGAAGGAAAAAAATAACATTAATAAGAATATCTCGAAGCAAGTAAGGAAAAAATCATGAATTTCAGGAGGAGAATGATCAGATTCTCCTACGTGTTTGCTTTGGACGGCACTTCTTCTGCACGGCTGTCAGTGCAAATACTCATACATACACCTACAATGACTTCTAGTGATTGTTAGCAGGAAAATAATGAATAAACTGGCC